>CM060932.1:232871102-234121102 GCA_030765085.1 Allium cepa | reverse complement strand
AAGTTAAATATCTTTGTTTTATAAAATGAAACTCCCCTTGTTGAATCTTTTGCCAAAAGAAAAGGGTTTTTGAAAATGTTTGAAGTATAAAAGGAGTTTTATACAAGTTTGAAATGATCCAAAGTTTTAAAAATTATATATATCTGTATATATATATCTGTATATTTATATATATAAAGGATCTTATGAGGATTTTAGAAAAGGTTTTAGGAACCTTTGGATTTGGAAAGGCTCTTGATTTTTGGATAAAATCAATATTGAATTTGGAAAGCCTAGTTTGAGAATTATCGATTTTGGGATAATCGATTTTGTTAAAGGAGCTTTGTATGAGATCATACTAGGTGTATGATTTGAAGATACTATATGTGTATAGTATAAAATGTTTTGATGATGACTCTAGGGAAAAAGGCGCTCCCTTAAAATGAACTTCTTAGGAGTGCCACCGGGTGGTGCTGCCTTGAGCCCCAAGGGGGTTCTAAAGTTGATCCTGTGAGGAGTCCGGATAAAACTAGTTCCTGGGGATTATGAGTAGAGTATACCATAGCGAAAGTCGTGTGTGCCGCTGAGAGCCAACACTCTGTGTTTGATTTTATATCGGTAGACAGCGACCTATGGTAACATAGCGAAAGTCGTGTGTGCCGCTGAGAGCCAACAGTCTGCGTTTGATTTTATATCGGTAGACTACGACCTATGTAGGAGTGGAGATGTTTCATTTTGACAGCGAAAATCAGAGGCTGAGGAGAGCCTAGAGTTACATGGACTTTTGTTGTGATGGCAACGTAACTCTGGAATGTAATTGCGATCTGTTGTGGGTTCCATGGCGTAATCGAAAAGCCGCGGAGACCCTACATGTTACATGGACTTTTGCTGCGACGGCAACATAACCCTGGAATGTAACTACGACCATGGATGGGGGTGATGATTTCCAGAGCATTCTTACCAAAGATATTTCCTCTATTTTCAGAAATTGTTTTCTATATTTTCAATAAAATTATTTTCCAAGTATTTTCACTGGGTGTTGAAAACGGGTCTGCTTAGTACTTATAGATTTTCAGTCGCATGCCTAATCAATGTATGACCGAATTTCTGTGAGAACAAGGATGAACCGGTTGAAACATCGAGTTAGAAAAGTATTCTTATAAAAACTATTTTTGTAATACTATATAGGCTTTAAAGTGTTTTAAAAATGATCGAAGAAATTTATCTGATTTTAAGCATTTTAATAATTCTGGCTTCGTTCCTTTTCGAGGACGAAAAGATTCAAAGGGGGAAGGAATGTGATAACCCATATTTTGGACATCTGTTAATTGGATAAATAACTGGTTTATTCAATTTAATGGTTCTAATTTTAAAAGATATCTGGATATGTATATGAATTTGAAAATATAATAAAAGTTGACTTATAAATATCTGGATAACTATTTAATTAATAATCTCTTAATATAACTATTGAAGTTTGACAATATTAGTTATTAATTTTTCTATCCATAATATATAATATAAGTATATAAATACAATGAGAGGTGAGATATAGAGAAAATGTGAATCTATATATCATATCAAAAGGTTCACCTAAGATATTTTATTTATTTATTTATCAAAAGATATATCTTTTATTTTTAAATCTAAAAAGAATAAAATAATAACACAACTATATTTAAGCTCTACATTTTTAACAATAGATATATAGATATAGGTATGTATGTGGTTATTAATTTAACTATTAATGACCTAAGCCTAATAAAGGAATTCAAATTATTTCTTTAAAGTGACATCTTGAAAACAAATTTACAACTAGTACTCATATATATGGTTATTAATTGATATTGAATCTTTTCTTTAAAATTTTATAAAAGTAAATAAAAAATGGGAAAAGTTTAAAACTTATATAAAAATAAGACAAAATAGAAAACATAATATAAGAACAACATAAAAACATTTTAAGCTTGAATTTAACATGTGTAAGCCAGGCATAACATGTATAGACAAGTGTCATTATTTCTAAAAATAATAATAAATAACCAATAAAGATAAAATAAATATGTACATCTTCATGTTTCTTCTCTCATTTTCATTTTAAAACAAGAAAATATGAAGAAGAAAAAAGTATACTTCTAAATTTCTTTACTCCTCTCAAATAAAACTGAAAAGGGAGAATAAACAAAAGGAATTTGTCAAGAAGTTATAAACCTGTAATCAATAGTCTGGAAACAATGTTCAAATCCAGAAATTATCAAAGCTAAAATCAAGTGCAAAAAGGAAGCAACTTTTTCAGAGAAATCAAGATACTTCAAACACTCAAGACTGAACAATGCATTTTCTCATGCGAAACAGTTTTCAAGTCAAGCTCTCTGTTTTTTCTAAAACTGGTGAGTAAGCTGATCTTGTTCCTTTGTTTCTTTAAAATTCCTTTGAGAAACTTTTTCCCTAAAATTTATCAGTGATATGTTTGGATGCATGCTTGAAGTAGAGTTGTAGAATGATTGTATGTATTAATTTATATGTTGTATGTGTAGAAATGGAAGAATGATCTGTGCATGTCAATAGAAGAGGATGTATAGGCCTCTGTAGTTTTCTACAAGCAAATCAGATTTAAAAAGAAATCAATTTCCTTCTTTCTAATCAGATATAGGATATGATTATTAAAGAGAAAACGATTGTATGGAAGTAACAACATTTTTAAAAATATTTCTAAGTTAAATAATAAGTATAATCTTCGGAAATCAAGAAAACACAGTAAGAAGAAATTTAAATCAGAAAGTTAAATGTTATAATTCCTTGAATTGAATTTGTAAATTGGTTTATCATTGTAAATGATAATTTTTGGGATGTAAATCATGATTTTTAATGTGGGATTGAATGTGATAAACTGGGTTGTTCAGTTTTGGAGTTTTCGGCAACTACCGATGATGTATGCCGAGATGAAGCTCGGGATTGTGATCAAGAATGGCTTATGGGTTGTCGAACACGGGAAAATTGTCGAAGTTGTTTATCGAAGACTAGGGTGGTCGAAAATTGTTAATTTAGGGTTTAGTGTGGCTTTTGGATCGTGGGGAGTTCCGAGGCATTCTCGACGACATTGTCGCATCGGACATGCTTGCGAGCATGGGAACGGCAGCGTGGGTCAATGACAAGACAGATGGCCGTGGGGCGTGGTTTACGGTTGCCTGGATCGTCGTGGCAAGCACTTTTATGGTCGAGATGGTTTGGGATCTGGGTGGTTAAATTGCTCGTTTTCAATTCGAGGTAGAATTTTGAGATCTGGGTTATGGGAAGGTTTGGCGAAGTCATCGGTGATGTACGGGAGGTTTCGCAGATGGGCGGCGTCGAGAGGTTCGCCGTGCACCATGCACACTTGTACATCCATCGCTGTCGGTGGTCTTCGGTGAAGATTGAAGTTTTGCCTGGGAATGTCACGTGTTTTACTCAAAGCGGTGAGGGGTACGTTTGGATTGAGATCGTGAGTGAGCCTTCTGATGCTTTAAATTATACTTAAGTTTTAAACTAAACATACTGGAAAATATAGAGAAGAGGAAGGCGTGCAGGAGAGTGACTCGGAAATTTGGAAGAGCTACTCGAAGTGTAACTCGAGTTTGATCTGGGAGGGTTTCGGATTTTTGCAGAAGTCTGGTATTATAAAACAAGGTTAACCAAATTGTATTTCGACCAATTTAAGCACTACGAACAAAATAAAGGTTTAACAAATTTGAATTAAGTCTTAATTATTTTAATTAATATTTTAAATGTATTTAACTCTTAATTAATTATTTTAATTAAATAATTAAGTTAAGTTATGTACAAAGAGTATTAACATTTAAGTATTGCAGTTAATAATAATTTGATTTTCAAAATTTTAAGAAGATTTTCTAATGAATATTAATTGATTCTTTTTGGGAAAGCAATTAAGAATAATTACTTTATAATCGTAATTAGAGTTTGGATTAATTAATGATTGAGTGATAAATAAATTTGTAATTAACTACTTGAGGTTAATAAATGTATGATTAGTAGTTAACTAATTAAGTAATTTAATTACGAATTAATAATTGATTGATTAAGTACTTAGTGGTTAATAAATGGGTGATTAGGTTGTATTGATTGGTAATTAATGTCACGAATTGATAATTAATTTAGGTTAATTTATTGATTTAAAAGATAATGAAGAGGGGATTATCGATTTGGGAATTTGAAACATTGGGGTATCATAAAAAGACTTCGGATTTGTGAATACTTCATAATTATTTTTAATACTTTGTTAGTGGTAATTCAATCATAAGTAAGATTAAGATTTATCTTAACATTAGGTAGGATTTGAGATTTACTAAATTTATTCAGGTAATTAAAAGGGATAATTTATTAAGGTTTAAGATAAATTAATCGAGGATAATAAATCTGTAAGTAATAATGGTACTTTAAATTTAATTACTATAGAGAAGTAATTAAGGAATTGTTAATGAAGAACGTTAACTGAAGATTGTTATACAATTAATTAAGTTCAATAAATAAATTAAGGATAATCATTCATGGTAGTTTGTTAAGTATAATTATTTAACGGAAGTAACTAGATAATGATGATCATCTTAATGTAATTGGAGAATAGTTAATCAAGGAGGATTAGTTAAGATGAATGATTATGGGATTGTTAATTAATTGACTTGAATTAATTAATAAGCTGGACTTAAAGGTAATTGATTTAATTCAATTAAGGATAATTAGGTTTATTCGAGATGGTGTGATTGATTTATCTTGATTATGTATGATTAAATGATAACACTACAACAAAAACACCCTTTAATAGCGTTTAAAAAACGCTATTAGAAGCTATTATAGCGTTTTTCTTATGCTGTATATTAACATGTTGTAATAGGTCAGTGACCTATAACAGCAACATACAAAACGCTATAAGAGACGCTATGGACAAGGACATTTCATAGCGTTTTATGAGTGCTGTAAACATGACTTTTAATAGCCTAGGAAAGTCACTATGAAGTGAAACTATAGCATTTTCATGACTGCTATCACTACAACAAAAAGGACTTTTTATAGCGTGTCATACTTGCAATGGAAAACGTATTTTTCTTGCCATCTAAAATAGGCCATATTGGTTCAACTGCTTTTCTATAGCATTATGAAACGTGCTATAGAACTTTTTATGACGCATATTAGTTGCTATAAATATGTCGACATGCTATATTATTATAGCATTTGAACGCGCTATGGAATCATCATGTCAACCTTTTACGACACATTGAAATGCTATAGAAAATTCATTACTATCTATTATAGCACCGTCTTATTGCTATGAAAACTATTTACTCTTTGCAAAATATTTTGTATAGCACTAACATGATGCTATAGCATAACAAAGCTGAACAAATTTTCTTTTTATTGCGTAGTTAGAACTCTATAAAAAAAATTCTATTGCACATTTTTTGCTGTCATAACATTCAAAGCTTACAATTTTCAATTCTATTTATATAT
Organism: Allium cepa; assembly: GCA_030765085.1. Taxonomy (NCBI): domain Eukaryota; kingdom Viridiplantae; phylum Streptophyta; class Magnoliopsida; order Asparagales; family Amaryllidaceae; genus Allium; species Allium cepa. The sequence continues at coordinate 234,115,621 of CM060932.1, read as the reverse complement.
TATAACTCAAAAAACCACATTCATCACATTAACATAAGTACACAAACTGAGTCATAAGCCAAATCACAAAATATATATCCATAATATTTCATACATGAAGAATTAAACAAAAATATTTGTGATAAAAATTAAACATAAGTTCATAAATTGAGTATGGCATACCAAAACGATACATACTAAAAATATTTTAATGACCGTCGATAAGCATGACTGATTTAAAGGAGAAAGAGTGCGACATCATGTATCAACCTCAAAAGCATCATACAACACCTATGAAGAAGAAACACAAACATACATATGTTAGTCAATATATACAAGTATGTATAAGTACAAAAGATGCATCGCCAAAGACTAAGTTACTGAAACTAGCATAACCCCTAATGAACCTGTTATTGTGATCAATCTATACCCTAATATACAAACAGAAATCCTAGTTATGTCATGGAACAAAATCTAATGACCCTATGCAGATGCAAATGTGAAACATGAAGATCTAACTTACAGTTAGTTTCTGACCCTGGGGATACATGTACTGCATAAGCCTTCTTCACAAACCACCATCAAAAATGCTTCTAACAGGAGATTGCCTCATCTGAACTTGCAAGTTTGGCCTTAGATGTTGTGACATCATAGGTGCTCTTTGCATGTGTGACATCCGAATTCTGGCAAAATGAGTGAACAAAGTTTGATTTTAGGCGAAGTACCTAAATTAGGATGAGAGTTGAGATCAGTGAATCAATAAACATGAAATCGAATGAATCTAATAAACATAATATAAATGAGTCTTTTAATATCCTTTATAGTATCATTCTTTAGAACCATCCCGTTACATATCATCGGCAAATCCAACCTACATCAATTCAGTCTATGTTAAATGAGAATTTTCTCAAACAGTTAAATAATTCAAATAATGACAACAAGATATGCAAGTGATGAACACGATGAGGTGGAAAAAATATTACTTGGATAATTTTTCTTTTATACTTAATATTCACTAACTTATTAATGTTGATATGATGAAAAACCATGGAGCAAGCTTAGGATGTTAGGCCTATGCTTTTCTTACCTCATCGTGAAACTCTAGCTAAAGTTCTACAACCTATGCCTGCAACAGCCGTACAACCATCTGCCACCCTGCATATTCTGCCACGACTCTGCCATGCTTCATTGAAACACAAAACTGTTACACTTCCTCAACCACAAGCTTCTGTCCAACCTTCAATTTCCTTCTCAACATCCTCAGTCACCACTGCATACAACTGTCAACGCTGACCATCCTTTAACAACATTTCCACCTCCATCTACAAATACCCCCTGCCTTCATTCATTTATCAGCCGCAAGTATTTCACATACAAACACTGTCTGCGGACGTACCCCCTCCAACAACAAAACTGTTGTCAACAAACCCAGTCATCAGAACTTCATTTCCTTCCAACCACCTTGCCACTATCAACAGACACATCCCTACAACAATCACTACTGCAAACCCACTACAGCCATCTTACCGTCAATCATATCAAACTGCTCCACCCTTCATACTCACCTCTGTATCTCTCAACATACTCTCTATCAACATTGCCTACAAACATCCAAACATAGCACCATCCTATAACATTGCCTCTACCAACCTTCCCTAACACCAAACAACAACAATACTTCATCACACACAACAGTGCCTACTCCTTACTTGCATACCCTGGTGCATACTTGCATTTCCTTGCTACATAACCTTCCCTGATCACCACTGTTAGCATTTCACTTAAACTTCTGCACTTAAAATTCAAACCCTCCTCATCATCCATTAACCATCCTCCTCATCAGCCAAATTTAAATTTCTGCACTTAAACTAACTTATGCACTTCTGCCTGCCCGCACCATGTCATATCATTCTGGTGTGGCTGCTGGGATTCGAGCCCACACCATTTCTTATCCTATTCAGTCGAACAAATTTCTTAGCAAACGTATATGTTATAAACTATAGGAATTAATGACTGAACTCCAAAGAACATCGAATATGCATATGTATAGGTAGAATAAGTGAGTAAAATTTCAAAGGAAAAAGAAGCATAATAGAAAATACCTCATGCGGACTTGGATCGTTCAGTTGTTGCTTAATGGTTATGTTCTGAATTAAATATTTTAACAAAAAGTGAACCTAAATCTCAATTAAAGTCTAATCAAGGATAAAAGGAATAAAAGTTACCCCATGACATGCCCCCACTGCTGCCCAAAATATTATGGGACCCAGAATGCAATTCTGATGCAGCAAAATTACTGCGAGGTAGCCAACCTTTATAATATGTTCACTCAGCATGGTTATAGCTATTAGAGTGTTGGTTGTAATGTTGACCGGATTGTTTTCCAAAACGACTAGCAGAGTTTTGAGAAATAGGCAGCAACCGACTGTTTCCACCATGTGCATCATGTGAAGTTAAACATACCACCCACATACACAGTTACAGCTATTTACATGTGAACTAACCTTTGGTGCTGCTAGTAAAGATGCCATAGTTTGGTGAACTCAGCGATTATTTAAGCAGCTCTGTTTGCAAATTGAAACCGTTAGCAGTGACAAATTTGTCAATATAGAATAAATTAGAAAATATTTCGACCTGGAGTTGAATTAAAGTTATTCTTATTTTCTATTTTAGCTTCGCCATGTTAATTTGAAACTAATATTTGATCTTAAAGTACTAGTTTGTGCTCTGGATCAAAAGAATGGACAGTTTAAGTTAACTTGTGCAGTTTAGCAGTTTTTGAACTTTAAAATTTAGGGGAAAATACACATCATCAATTTGAGGATTCATAATTTGGTGCGGCATGATGATAATCTTAAATAAACTTAAATAGAATAAACAAGACAAATGTCCATGATGATAAACTTAAATGATAATAAACTTAAATTAAGGATGGATATAAAGTTAATTACCTCATGTCCACCCTTAATTTAACATCATGTGGCTCTATTCTAGATCTTACATCTTATTGAAGAGCATGATTTCCAATTTTATTTAAGTCGTCTATCACTCACAGATTAAAAGTATCCACGTTTACTGCTGTATAATTTGCTATAAAAATTAGAATGACACTTCGTTTGTTAGCAGGCATTCAAGAAATAGCAAACATAACCACAAACATTACCATTGTGAATCAGGATAGACAATGTAGGAATGAAGTGTGAACATTTCAACTTATCAGCTACTTAAGTTTTCATTTCAGTTCATTAATTTTCTGTTATTTCATTGCATTGTACATAAACTATGTCTGCTTATGCTTTTGATTTGAAACTACATCTCACCAAACTACTATCCATTACTAAGTTTAAGTCCTATCCATAATATTATGTTCTTGTTGACATATTCCTACCTTGGTTCCTCTTATTTTAAGACCGTTTCATGCTTTGCTACTATAATGCACGTTTGAAAGTAAATATATGCAAGGTTGATATGAATGGAATTCAACTGTTGAGTTTTTGTATATGTTTAATTCCTATGTATACGTACTAGACTCATCAAACAAATATAACTTTGGGTCTATAACATGTAGAAAACGACCAATTTATGAAACTATATTCATTCATATACTGATGATAAATGATACTTTTTATGTTTTGTATGGTACAAAATAATCAACTTTTAATTCAAAGCTAGTCTTCCAATCTTAGATACCTATCTGTGAAGCACGGGTCTCATACTAGTATGTGTGTGTATAAACACATACACATACACATATGTAACACATATACATATCTTTGTGTGTGCGTTATGCAAGGAATCATGAAGATTAGCGTAGGTAGGTATTGAAACTGAATAATACTATGGATCGGGATTGAAATCTGTGACATCATTTCGTGGACATAGGAAGAAACTAATGACAGAACCAAATTGAAAAAGTGAGATTAAATAAAATAGTGTTCTTTTAATATACGTATGTGTGTGCGTGTTAATATAATAACTTTCATTAAGGATAAAATTTCATACTCGATTCCTAATATATGTGGATGCACAACTAGCAATTTACAGATTTCTACAAAAGATAAATAAAAAAGATCTAGAATCCAGAGTTATGATTTTAAAAAGGAAATTGCAATATACAATAGCTTTTGGAAGCTCCATTATAAGGATAATGGATGCAAGGAAGCAATCAATTCAAATTCAGGTACTGACAACCATATGACCCTGACATAGAAATTTGCAAATATATGCATATTTTAAATTTTGTTGACAAATATAAGAGATAAACATGTTGGTTGTGAATTGACTAGTTAACCAAAAATGTGCAAACATGTTTTTATTGAAAAACATGATAAATAATAAGTGGCATATAAAATTTCGCTAAACGAAAGATGACAACTATCCTTTTATTTTTGTAAGGTTCTTCATTAAGAAGTTGACAATAAAAATATGAACAGGAAGCAAAGCATTTACCCATCTGTTTTGGTCACTTCTTGTCCATGAAAGGAGGTTTGGGAAGCAACATTGTTACCTAAAAATACAAAGAGTAAAATATACTGAATTAAAGCAATAATGAAATACGCAAACAATGAAAAAAAATGTAGTCGATGTTTCAAGATTGTATAATCAAACAGTTAAAACACTTACTCCAGCAACAACTGTTTTTTTTGTCAATAAAATATGGATTTCATAGTGCAAAGCATTGGGTTGACATCTAGAAGAACTAAAGTCCACATAATATAGAACTTTTGAACTCACCCTTATGTCCAAACTACCAAAGTATACCAAGTATTCATTTTATATAAAAGAAATTCGTACCATTTTGAAAAAAAAGAGCAACTATTTTGGCAAAAAATCCAGCATCAGAGATATTTCATATTAAGAAATTATTAATTAACAAATAAGGGAACAATTAGCATGTCATTTAATTAGCTTAATCAAATACTTATTTGCAGGTATGTTAGATGAATAATTTTCCAACTAATATTTACAAGACATTAATTAAGAAAGAAAAAAATGATTACCAAAATTCAATAACTATTACCCAACTATGAACAAGGTACAATTAGCATTTCATTTGATGATTCAATCAAACATTTATCTACCGAATTTTTATATAATCTGATCATTTTAAATGATACTTACATGACACTGATATAATACATTTTCACTACAAATTATTTTCCATTTTTTAAAATGTTATAATATAATTTGACCTTTAGATCTGAACAAGACAGGTAACTTATTGAAAAAAATTATACAAGAAAATAGTTTGGCATCAACTTATAACGTGTCGCTAAGGTTTTCCCACCTTACTGGAATAGAGAATAAAGGTGAAACATGTTCAACCGAATATGCTATGTTAGTAACTATAAAAAAATTCACAAATGGAAGACGCAAGAATCAAATGATAAAGAAATGAAAGCAAAACGCTATTTAATTTTAGAGTTATTAGCATTTAATTTTGAGCAAGCTACTTATAAGAAAATCCAGTTAGCTATCAAAGGAAAGTGTGTACATTATAGAAAGAAGATGCATCTTCTGCTGGAGCATCAGGCCACAACTTAGCATCAAGATTGATTGTCAAACCAGAATCAAAATTTGTTATTACAACCTGGAAATTTAGTCTAATGTCAACAGTGATTAACACGGATAAAATTTACCAGAGAAAAAGAATAGCTAATGTCTCAACATCTTCCTTAAGAGGGTGCAACACAACCATTACACGCGGTGCAGTTTTATTTAGCTCGTTTCGAATGTGATATTCAAGTCGGCTGATATGTATCATGCTACCATCACTGCATTAAAAAAATATTCCATGAGTGTTAGCAATTTCTGGCTTTACTTAAAATGGTAAGGAGATTATCCAAAGTATAATTTGAGATAACTGGTTTAGAGCACAATTTAATGGACTCGAGTCTTTTTAGTAATGATTTAACTTCAATCTCCACAGAGACTCCTCTCCCTTTAATAAAATTCATAAATGTGGCAAGTAGACAGAGTAAGGAATAGATGACTTATATGAAAGGCGTTGCATGACTAATGAAACAGTTTAGATATATTTGATATGCTATAGATTCAAATGCGTGGGTGTTCACAAGGAGTAAGCTCACTAATATGTATATGCATAGCCTGGTAGAGTCATAAATCAGTAAAGGAAGGTAAGAGAGAATTTTAAAGGAACCACTTCATAATTGTTCTCATCTTAATAAACTTTGCCTATTATTCTATGTGCCAGCCATTAATGCAACCATGGGAAAACCATTGAGAAACCTAAATAATGTTGTTTACAAATATTTTTATGATGAACTCTAACCTTCTTATGATTCCCATTCCACGAATGAAAGAGTTAATAGCTGTACAAGAAACTCCATGACGTCTTAATCCATACAGTGTCAACAAACATGGATCATCCCAGCCATCAACCCAATTTTCCTAACTAATCGATTCAACTGAAATAGCAATTTCCACAAGTGATGGAGGAATAACTTGAATTTCCTTAATATCTTCCTAAAGGAAAAATAATTTGGTCTTCTGTTTGAAAAGAAATATCTTGCTATGCAAATAATCATAATGTGATTTATCTAAAGGTTAAGAATCAACTTCACTTCCAAATAGCAATACATCCTTGTATGTATTTGTGTGTGTCTCATTATATGACAGATTTGTTAAATGGTATATGAAGCTAGATCAACCCATGTTCAACATGAACCTTGGGGAAAAAAGCAAATTGAAACCTGGTTCAAAAATTGACCACCCAATGAACTAAGCAAATTGTGCCACTGATAGGACATAATGCATTTCCACATGTTTTCAATATAAATATGACATTGAAAAACTATAGTGTTCAAAGTAGATCTCGAGTTGCTTTTACTGTCTGCAAATGTAACTTATTAGTTTGCTATTGTATCAAACATTGCACCAATTTGAATATATCAAGTGCGTAATTCTAATTCCAATGGCTTAGGCCGCAATCTTACTCAAGTAATTAATTTTCCCTTGTCTAGTCCATAGAATGAATAAATCACATCCATTTTGAAAGATTCTTGTCCATTCAACAGACACATACCAACTGTTCCTAAAAGAGTTTTTTTGCCAAACTGAAAACAAAATAAAATTGAACAAAGATAAAAACGATGATTATAGTTAAAAAAATAAAACTGGTTTCTGGATTAAATTTAACCAGCTCCTCTCAATCTTTAACACAGGCAAAGAAATATGATTCTGGAAATAAAAAATCAAAATGCGTAACAAATAAAATAGGAAATATGATTTTCTACCCGAGGATGCAACCGGAGAATAGACAACTTGCGTGAGGCAACCCTGCTCGACAAAGGGCAAGAGCTTTTTTGAGAGGTTGCAAAGATGATTCCTGAAGACGTAGCTGCGGAGGTGGGTGGAGGCGGAGAAGACATGGGAATTGATTACGTGAGATGTAAGAAGAGAGATGAATGAAGGAGTGTATTTTAGGGTTTTCATGATTAACAACGAGAGGAAATGGAGAGTAGGAAAGGAGCGAAAAGGAAGAGGGAAGAATTTGGAAAATTAGCGGCCATGACATAATTTAGAAGCCCGCCTGTAGTTTTGTACTATTTTTTTTTCACAGCATCTATACTTCATTTTCTCGTATCGTCCTATGGATTATAAGAATGACAACAGCAGGTTATAATACAACGCTGTAAGCACATGCAGTTAATGACGATTATTCTTGTAGTGTAATTAAATGTCCTGAATTGATTGATACCCCTGATTTGAAATGGTTTGTGATATGATGCGTTGGGTGGGCAATTGTAACAACCCGGATTTTGCGATTACCTATTAATAGCAATAATAATAAATTATAATGAGATTATAATTTAATAATCAAGAAATAAATATATTTGCGGAAAGGTAATTTAAATATATTGTCTGAGTTTAATCTAAAATTTAGATTTTTTTTGGAATTTACTTGGGGAAAATTTGAGAAAAAGGGTTGTTTAATCATTTAAAAATGATTAAATATAGAGTTCGGAGAAAAATATATTTAGTTAGGAGTAAACTTGAGGGAAATAAATTTAAATGATGAGTTTGAGGTTAAATTTGAATTAAATGAAAGGTTGGGGATAAATTGAGCTTCAAATTCAATATTTGAATTTGAATAAAAATTTTAAAATGGGAAATATTTTTTTTAGAAAACTTAATAATGTGTAAAATTGTGATAAAATAGAAATTTATAAAATTCCTATGGGTTATATTGCAATAAATTGCAATAAAAGTGAAAACGGTGAATTTGGAGCAAAATTGTGTTTTTCTAAACATAATTGAGTTAAAAATATATGTTAAACGTGTAAATATTGTTTTAAAAATATTTTTTTGAGTGTCTCTATAATTTTATTATGGATTTACATTTATTTGTGATAAACTAAAATAGTTTGGATAATTTTAATGTTGAAATTTGTTAGTTTTGTACAAATAAAATTCAAATTTAACAGTATTTGTAAAAATGGAAATTTATGATGTAAATATGTCAAAATGGTGTTAAAAATGATTAGAATAATTTTTAATATGATTGTGTAGTTTTTACAAAGCTCAAACATTTCAAAATGTGTTCATAAGTTGATAAAATAGTGTAATATGTAGACAAATTTGTACCAAGTGTTGTTTTTAGCCTAATTAATCAAACACCTCTTCACACTTAAGCTTAATGGACCATAATTAAGCCCATAACTAAGAATTAGCTAAGAAAGGTCTGGAGAAAAATGTTTTGTACGTTCATTTTCTCAAAAACTTTGTCTTCTCCATTCCTAAAAACTAACAGTAAAAGAAAAACCCTAATTCCTCCCCAAAATCCAAAGCTAAACCCTTGCAAACCTAATCAAAATTGATAGGAAATTGATAGCTTTCAAACCTACAGGTAATCTCTACAAGATTCATGGTATTATTTCATCCAAAATCATGTTTTTGTTGGTTATTCCCATCTTGTTGTTCGCATGTTACAGCAAACTAATTTACAGGTGATTTCCAAGCTTCTTGAGTGGAAAAGTTATTGTCTTCTTCAAATTGCTTGCTGCAAATCGCTATTTTTTGCTGCTAATTCAAGGTGAGGGTTCCCTCACACATTCTAGCTTGTTTCATGTTTCTTAGAGATGAATTAGTTTGTTTAATTTGCAAATTCATTTGCTGTAACGTTGATTTTCTGAGCTGCTGCAAACATGGTCCGAGTCCATGTTTGAGACAACGTATCTCTTTCGTTTCATATCGAAATTCGTTGATTCTTTTTGCAGTTGAAATATAAAGTGTTATATGAATGCCAATTTTCAACTTAATCTGAGCTCGTTTGGCCTTCTGTTTCATGCCTGAAAGTTGAACCCGAGATGGGTCTCAGGCCTGTACATTTTCTTATTTTTCAACTGCTGCAAACACTGTCTGGGTTCAATTTTGAGACCTCATAAATTCCTCATATTTTATCCAAATTGCATGAAAAAAATTTTGTTTGAAAGATAGTGGTTTCTACTATATCCATACCAAATTTCAGGTCATTTTGTCTTAGATAGATTATAGAAATATACTGATAAACATTGACCTGGACCATGTTTTTGCCCAGAATTTTACAGTGAAAATACTGTCTGGGTTCATCTTTGAGACATCATAACTTTCTCCTGTTGTATCCAAATTACATGATTCTATTTTTTTTGAGAGATGAAGTTTTCTGCTACGTTCAAACCAATTTTGAGCTCAATCCGATCTATACTGATCCTCTGTTTCATGCCTGAAAGTCGAACCCAGAGTGGATTTTAAGTCTGGGCATATCGTTGTTGAACTGTTACAAACATGGTCTGAGTCCATGTTTGTGACAGCATAACTTTTCCATTTTCTTTTGTAATTCATTGATTCTTTTTTTGTCTGAAAGATGAAGTTTTTTAATTTATGCACACTAACTTTCATATGAATCAAAGATCGTTCGACCACCTGTTTTATGTCTGAAAGTTGAACCTAGAGAAGATATTAGACCTGGGTACTATTTTGGCCAAGTGTTTTTGTCCTTTTTCCGTCCGATTTTTGACATTTACTTTTGTTTTTTGTGATATTTTTGAAGTATTTGAGGATTATGATGCCTATCAATAGGTTAGCTCAGTTTTGATGGATTCAAAATTCAAATTTTGAATTATTTGAATTTCGGTTTAAGTGGAATTTTGCTTGTTTTTGGCCGTTTTCGAGCACGGTTTTCTCCAACTCTTTTTGAAATGATTTCAAAATTTTAGGGGATTTAAAAATAATTATTATATAATATTTTCAAGTATTTTCAAGTATAAAACCTATTTATTCTTTATAATAAGGGAAATTTTCAAATATGGTTTCCAAATGGTTTTCAAAATCGGTTTTAAAAGCTTATTTTCAAGGCAAATTATTATTTTTTATAAAAATTACACGTTTTTGCACCGTCGAGCGAATGAGAAGGAGAGTTAAACGTTTGGGTAAAACACGTAGTATGGGATACGTGAGTTTATCCTTTCGGTTATTTCTTATCTTGTCCGTTTCATCGTTTTGGCCTATGGGTCTAGTTTACCGATGATATGAGGTGAACCTTTTACTGCTTTGAGTGTGAAATTTACTTGCGGTTAGTAAACCGTTTAGTGCGAACGGGTGGTATGGGACACACGTTAACGCTTTTTGGCTTCCTTTCCGACAGTTTGTGACACATTTGCCTGTTGGCGTGCCAGTACTGGACCTTCGGGTCATTTGCCATTGCGGCGTATTTGTCTTCGGACGTTTGCCATTGCGGCGTATTTGTCTTCGGACGTTTGCCGTTGCGGCGTATTTGCCATTGTGGCGTATTTGTCTTTTGACGTTTGCCTTTGGGCGAGGTACCTATTATGTGAAACAGTAACTCGGCAAAAATAGCACGTGCAAAACCTTTTTGAGATGAATTTTACCCTTGTGTGTCGACATTTTAGAATCGGTCCTTTGAACCATTCGGTGGCGATTACTTTGGGATTTTTGGACTCTTGGGAGTTCTTTTGAGATTTTCATTGCCTACACTGGCGTGTTGAGATTTGCCTTTTGGCGTTGTATGAGATTTTTATCTCTTTGTCGACGTTTGCCTTATGGCTTATGCCGAGATGGCTTTTGCTTATGTTTTCCTTGGAGTTGCCGATATGGCGGGTTTGGGAATTACTCTTTTAGGAGTTAACATTTTGCTATTCCCTAAACCATTCTTATTGATTTATGATTGACGATTATATGAGGCATGCTACATTTTAGCGACTCATGAGATTTTGTGTTTTATGCTTATTGAAGCAATAGTGTTCTATCACCTAGTGTAACCATATATGCCATACATGTTTTGTATCCTCCATATGACTATAGTCTACTTTCTTATGGTTTCTTCTTGTTTAATAAGAATATCACTATGCTCTTATGCTCTATTATTCTACTATCACCTTTTACTGATTCGTTTAGCCAGACTGACCCGTGTATTTTATACTCGGGTCAGACCGAGGTGTTTCAGGTTAGGTACTTTTGGACTTGCGTCTGCATGGACTATTCTGCTAGCTCTTTTTGTTATATCTTTTTGTGCAGTCCTTTTTGGTTTTCTACTCTGATATGTATATTCTTTTGACTCGTGTTTGTACTGTGGTCATCATGCCACCTATGTGATGTATCATTTTGTATACTTTGTGATGTATCTGTGTATGTGTGTATCTATGGGATTATCTGCTGTTCTGTGATGTGTTTTACATTTGAGTTATTATATTTTGTTCTGATAGATCCTATAGCCACCTATGGCTTTGTATTAAGTATTTATTAGATATGTCAATCCACTTGAATTAAGAAAAAAATGGCATTGTCGACGTATTCAATAGATATTTAAGACAAGGCTATAGATGGTCGCTCCTATCCAGCCCTATTCTCTGCATTAGCAGACAGTATTACCCAGTAATGCTCTTTGTTAATGTGGGTCTCGGGGTGGGGCGTTACAACGTGGTATCAGAGCTAAATTCAGAACAAAATATGATAAACACAGAACATAAACACATATTACGGTACATCTAAGTGTTATACAAGTGTTACAAATCCCTTTATCATCGTGTCCTATACATTTTCGTGTCCTTTGAGATTGAAGTTTTGGATATGTCTAGGAATATATTTTATTCCGTAGTATTCCATAATATAATTTATAATATCATATCTTAGGAGTAATCCTAATTGTGATTGTTTTTTCGAGTCCTCTTCAATACGGGTGCTTGACACCCATCCTATCGAAGGAGTTTGTTGATGTTTTTGGATGTTCTTGTCTTATTCTTTTGTAAGGATTGTGAGTCATATTAAGGGTATCCGCAATATTTGGCATGATGTATGAGGATTTAAATTTTTTGCTTATAGCTTATCTTTTCGTGCGAATTACATGCCATTTTCTGTTTGGAGTTTGGGGTTTTTAAGATGAAGTGGCTTGCCTATTGTCAAGCCATATTCTGTGATTCTAAAAATCCTATATGAAGTATCCTTGTTAGGATGATTGCTGCTTCTTGTCCTTCGGAATGTTAATGATGATTTTGAAGTTTCTATATTCACTCTTGAGATTCAAGATGTTGATGATATATCTCGAATTCCAGTCATTATGACTCTCTTGATTTCTATGAGTCCGTTTCAGGTATGACACCCAATCGGGAAATTGAATATTGTATTGACTTCATACCCGGTTCTTAGACCTTCGGTCATCCTTCCACGAGGATGTCCACTAGGGAAATGAGGTGATTCATTGAATTTATTTGATAATGCCATTCTTACCCCTTTTGAGATATCCTCCTTGGATACTCAATTGTTGATATACTTTATGGCATTACTTCACTTGAAGTAATGATGTGTTGTTTGTGCTCTTCTTCTCACTCGAGAAGATATCTTGCAATTACTCTTATATCTCATAGATTTCTTTTAATCTATTGAGTGGTGCTATGGTCATTCATCGGCTTGACCATACACCAATTTTTCGTGAGCTACGAGTTGCGGAGGATAGCGTTACTCTTACTGCATTCCACACTCGTTATGAGTCTTTTGAGTGGTTCATTATGCCATTCGGAATAATGAACACTCCAGTCTAGAGGATCGAGTATTCTAGGAATATCTCGATGAGCTTTATTTGTATTCCTTGATTTTGAGAACAAGTACTAAATTGTGTTTTCAAAATTTCAAAAATTGAAGATATGTTTCTAAGAGAAGTTGGTCTTTGTTTTTGGGAAAAATAAAGAATATTTTAAGTAATATATATGGGGTATCTCTTTTTAAAGAAAATGAATTTTTGTGTTGGGTTGTCCGTCTAGTGCTTTAAGAATTCTGGTCGATGCATTTGGCCAATGTTATCGATAGGAATTTCCTAAACGCTATGATGAGACAGTCAGACACGGTAAATTTAGTTGTAATAAGTAAAAATTGAAAACAAATTAAAATGATTATGTTTTAATTGGTTGTATAAGTACAACCTATTGGAATTTAAATAATGACATCTTATGATGATTTGATTAAGTAAAGTAAATTAATTCTAATTAAGTATATGTCTTAATTAGAAATCATATGATGCTTTGATTAATAACATGATGTATTCGAGACAAAATAATACATTGGTTAGAGAATATTGTAATAGAAATTAAATATTTTTGTTCAAAGCTAAATTTGATGACTTTAAAATGTGTTTTGGTAATTGGTTTTTCGAAAAAAATAATATAGATAGTACGATTTAAAACTCTATCTTAAGAGAAAATAAAGAAGTGTTAGTTTAGAACATTTAGTATAAATTTGTGAGCTAGTTTTTGTTTTAAACTTAAATGGTATTAAAAACTTGTTGGTTTGAAATTGCAAAATTCTTCTAAAAACAAGTTTGAATTAATTATCAATTTTAATTAGTTTTATGTTGATAATTAGATGTGAATTTATTTATGGCAAGTGGAAATGTGAATTTGGATTGTTTTGATAAACGAACAATTTATGTAGTATAACCATTTTATATTTGAGAATAATTTCAACTTTATATATATATATACATATATATCCCAAAAATTTATTTGGCGGATAATCAATAATAATCTCATGATAATGGAATAGATTAGTTATCTCTTCCAAAATGAGTTTTCATAGTTAATTGTTTTAAAGCTAGATTTTGAAAAGTGATGAAAGTATTTCCATTTAATGAATTGTTGTTTGGTGATTGCATAAAGTTAATCATAATTTTACATGTCTTAGATTTTTGGGGAAAAAGAAGATCATTTAATAAATGATATAGCTAAAAGCTTGTTTGAAAATTTAGTTTGAGATTAAAATGGTTTGGGAAAATTTCAAATTTCAAATTGATTTAAAAACTGAAATTTTGTTTGGAAAAGAGCTGTACTAAAACAGCGATAACTTGGGATTTATACTCCAAATGAGTTCACTCATTTTGTAAATGAAAGAGCTTTCAGTAAGCTATAAAGTTTCTTTTTACCACTTTAAAAGATTTTTCCTTTTACTGAGTCTAAAATGGGATTGAAAGTGGATAGACATTTCTATCCTCTTAAGAAATTTTGTAAGATTTAAGCTGAAAGTAAAATTAGCATAACTTTCAAATCGTAAACCCAATTTTGATAATCTTTTTATCACCAGAAAGCATAGACTGAGTAGAACAACTTACATTTTATAAAGGTTTTCATATTTTGTTGTTTGCTATGTCAAAACTTGTTTTCTTTGTAGCAGGTCTGAAATGAATAATTATCTATTTCCCCGTGATAATTAATTGTAGTGCTTCTTATTATGGATATGAAGTAATATCATCTATTTGAGCTAAGTATAGGTGAAAGAGGATAGCTAGACTATATTTTGAGCAAAATCAAATTCTCAATTTTCAACACTTGAAAATTTCCCAAAGCTTCTTGCTTGGATTTTAATTTAAATTCATTACTCCTTATTTAGAGTAAATATTTTTTTTTGACTAGTAAAAGAGAGTATAAAAACCCATTCTTTGTGTTAACTTGCATTTTTATAATCGTACAAGTTAGATGATATTTGGAGAAACCACCTACTTCTTATCGGATTTTCTTTCCGTAATTATTGTCGATCTAATATCGGCACGATTTCCTTCATAGTGTTATATGGAAAGTCGTATCGATTATCATCTTATGGGTTGGAGTCCGGGATAAAGTCGTGACTAAATCCCAACTCTATTCGCGAAGCTTTCGAGATATCGGTCTCACCCGATTTATCTATTGTGTAGCCTCCAATTCGTGTTCTTGCTTCGAAGGTGTAATGCCTTTGAAATAAGAATATTCTGCTCGTAAAAATTCTATGGTCCATTAATCACAATAACTACAATTGAGAAACTATATAATTTATTGAGCTATATTTTCCAAGTTTTCTGTTTTCTTGTGTTGAGGGTGAGAAATTTAAACTCTAGCATATCTATCTTCCTTTGCTTGATGAAATGAATCGTGTTGATTACAGCTCTTCCCTAGAAATTGCGAGGACGCAATTTTTATAAGGGGGAGAGTCTGTAACAACCCGGATTTTTCGATTACTTGTTAATAGCAATAATAATAAATTATAATGAGATTATAATTTAATAATCAAGAAATAAATATATTTGGGGAAAGGTAATTTAAATATATTGTCTGAGTTTAATCTAAAATTTAGGTTTTTTTGGAATTTACTTGGGGAAAATTTGAGAAAAAGGGTTGTTTAATCATTTGAAAATGATTAAATATAGAGTTTGGAGAAAAATATATTTAGTTAGGAGTAAAATTGAGGAAAATAAATTTAAATGATGAGTTTGAGGTTAAATTTGAATTAAATGAAAGGTGGGGATAAATTGAGCTTCAAATTCAATATTTGATTTGAATAAAAAAATTTAAAATGGGAAATAATTTTTTTTAGAAAACTTAATAATGTGTAAAATTGTGATAAAATAGAAATTTATAAAATTCCTAAGGGTTATATTGCAATAAATTGCAATAAAAGTGAAAACGGTGAATTTGGAGCAAAATAGTGTTTTTCTAAACATAATTGAGTTAAAAATAAATGTTAAACATGTAAATATTGTTTGAAAAATATTTATTTGAGTGTCTATATAATTTTATTACGGTTTTACATTTATTTATGATAAACTAAAATAGTTTGGATAATTTTAATGTTGAAATTTGTTAGTTTTGTACAAATAAAATTCAAATTTAACAGTATTTGTAAAAATGGAAATTTATGATGTAAATATGTCAAAATGGTGTTAAAAATGATTAAAATAATTCTTAATATGATTGTGTATTTTTTACAAAGCTCAAACATTTCAAAATTTGTTCATAAGTTGATAAAATAGTGTAATATGTAGACAAATTTGTACCAAGTGTTGTTTTTAGCCTAATTAATCAAACACCTCTTCACACTTAAGCTTAATGAACCATAATTAAGCCCATAACTAAGCATTAGCTAAGAAAGGTCTGGAGAAAAATGTTTTGTACGTTCATTTTCTCAGAAACTTTGTCTTCTCCATTCCTAAAAACTAACAGTAAAAGAAAAACTCTAATTCCTCCCCAAAATCCAAAGCTAAACCCTTGCAAACCTAATCAAAATTGATAGGAAATTGATAGCTTTCAAACCTACAGGTAATCTCTACAAGATTCATGGAATTATTTCATCCAAAATCATGTTTTTGTTGGTTGTTCCCATCTTTTTGTTTGCATGTTACAGCAAACTAATTTACAGGTGATTTCCAAGCTTCTTGAGTGGAAAAGTTATTGTCTTCTTCAAATTGCTTGCTGCAAATCGCTAATTTTTGCTGCAAATTCAAGGTGAGGGTTCCCTCGCACATTCTAGCTTGTTTCATGTTTTTTAGAGATGAATTAGTTTGTTTAATTTGCAAATTCATTTGCTGTAACCTTGATTTTCTGAGCTGCTGCAAACATGGTCTGAGTCCATGTTTGAGACAACGTATCTCTTACGTTTCATATCGAAATTCGTTGATTCTTTTTGCAGTTGAAAGATAAAGTGTTATACTATATGCATGCCAATTTTCAACTTAATCTGAGCTCGTATGGCCTTCTGTTTCATGCTTGAAAGTTGAACCCGAGATGGGTTTCAGGCCTGTACATTTTCTTATTTTTCAACTGCTGCAAACACTGTCTGGGTTCAATTTTGAGACCTCATAAATTCCTCATATTTTATCCAAATTGCATGAATTTTTTTTTTTGAAAGATAGAGGTTTCTACTATATCCATACCAAATTTCAGGTCATTTTGTCTTAGATAAATTATAGAAATATGCTGCTAAACATTGACGTGGACCATGTTTTTGCCCAGAATTTTACAGTGAAAACACTGTCTGGGTTCATTTTTGAGACATCATAACTTTCTCCTGTTGTATCCAAATTACATGATTCTTTTTTTTTGAGAGATGAAGTTTTCTGATACTTGCAAACCAATTTGGAGATCAATCCGATCTCTATTCATCCTTTGCTTCATGCCTGGAAGTTGAACCCAGAGTGGATTTTAAGCCTGGGCACATCCTTGTTGAACTGTTACAAACATGGTCTGAGTCCATGTTTGTGACAGCATAACTTTTTCATTTTTTTTTGGGATTCATTGATTCTTTTTTTGTCTGAAATATGAAGTTTTCTACTTTATGCACACTAACTTTCATATGAATCAAAGATCATTCGGCTACCTGTTTTATGTCTGAAAGTTGAACTTAGAGAAGATTTTAGACCTGGGTACTATTTTGGCCAAGTGTTTGTCCTTTTTCCGTCCGATTTTTGACATTTACTTTTGTTTTTTATGGTATTTTTGAAGTATTTGAGGATTATGATGCCTATCAATAGTTTAGCTCAGTTTTGATGAATTCAAAATTCAAATTTTGAATTATTTGAATTTAAATTTGAATTTCGGTTTAAGTGGAATTTTGCTTGTTTTTGGTCGTTTTCGAGCATGGTTTTCTCCAATTCTTTTTGAAATGATTTAAAAATTTAAGGGATTTAAAAATAATTATTATATAATATTTTAAAGTATTTTCAAGTATAAAACCTATTTATTCTTTATAATAAGGGAAATTTTCAAATATGGTTTCCAAATGGCTTTCGAAATCGGTTTTAAAAGCTTGTTTTCAAGGTAAATTATTTTTTTTATAAAAATTACACGTTTTTGCACCGTTGAGCGAATGAGAAGGAGTGTTAAACGTTTGGGTAAAACACGTAGTATGGGATACGAGCGTTTATCCTTTCGGTTAATTCCTAACTTGTTCGTTTGATCGTTTTGGCCTACGGGTCTAGTTTACCGATGATATGAGGTGAACCTTTTGCTGCTTTGAGTGTGAAATTTACTTGCGTTTAGTAAACCATTTAGTGCGAACGGGTGGTATGGGACACACGTTAACGCTTTTCGGATTCCTTTCCGAGAGTTTGTGACACATTTGCCTGTTGGCGTGCCAGTACTGGACCTTCGGGTCATTTGCCATTGCGGCGTATTTGTCTTCGGACGTTTGCCATTGCGGCGTATTTGTCTTCGGATGTTTGCCATTGCGGCGTATTTGCCATTGCGGCGTATTTGTCTTTTGACGTTTGCCTTTGGGCGAGGTTCCTATTATGTGAAACAGTACTCGGCAAAAATAGCACGTGCAAAACCATTTTGAGATGATTTTTACCCTTGCGTGTCGTCATTTTGGAATCGGTCCTTTGAACCATTCGGTGGCGATTACTTTGGGATTTTTGGACTCTTGGGAGTTCTTTTGAGATTTTCATTGCCTATACTGGCGTGTTGAGATTTGCCTTTTGGCGTTGTATGAGATTTTTATCTCTTTGTCGACGTTTGCCTTATGGCTTATGTCGAGATGGCTTTTGCTTATGTTTTCCTTGGAGTTGCCGATATGGCGGGTTTGGGAATTACTCTTTTAGGAGTTAACATTTTGCTATTCCCTAAACCATTCTTATTGATTTATGATTGACGATTATATGAGGCATGCTACATTTTAGCGACTCATGAGATTTTGTGTTTTATGCTTATTGAAGCAATAGTGTTCTATCACCTAGTGTAACCATATATGCCATACATGTTTTGTATCCTCCATATGACTATAGTCTGCTTTCTTATGGTTTCTTCTTGTTTAATAAGAATATCACTATGCTCTTATGCTCTATTATTCTACTATCACCTTTTACTGATTCGTTTAGCCAGACTGACCCGTGTATTTTATACTCGGGTCAGACCGAGGTGTTTCAGGTTAGGTACTTTTGGACTTGCGTCTGCATGGACTATTCTGCTAGCTCATTTTGTGTAGTCCTTTTTGGTTTGCTACTCTGATATGTATATTCTTTTGACTCGTGTTTGTACTGTGGTCATCATACCACCTATGTGATGTATCATTTTGTATACTTTGTGATGTATCTGTGTATGTGTGTATCTATGGGATTATCTGTTGTTCTGTGATGTGTTTTACATTTGAGTTATTGTATTTTGTTCTGATAGATCCTATAGCCACCTATGGCTTTGTATTAAGTATTTATTGGATATGTCAATCCACTTGAATTAAGAAAAAAAATGGCATTGTCGACGTATTCAATAGATATTTAAGACAAGGCTATAGATGGTCGCTCCTATCTAGCTCTATTCTCTGCATTAGCAGACAGTATTACTCAGTAGTGCTCTTTGTTAATGTGGGTGTCGGGGTGGGGCGTTACAGCAATGATAATGTGGTTATCTGTCATGATAAATTGCTGAGTAAAAAGAGTGCCATCTTTTATATAAAAGTGGAATTGCATTTCACTTGAATAGCATGTGTTAAGATGAACTGAATTCGAAGAGACCGGGGTCGGGTACTGGTTAAATACCCGAACCACTTTGATTCTTGATACGTGAAATCAATGGGCTGTAATGAAATGATTTAAATGAATTGGACCATATAATCTAAGATCTGGCACTTAGAAATTGATGTGTGGAATAATTGATGTCTATAACAACTTGTGAAGTTGTAAATTGATATAAGTTATCCCGGGTTTATATAAGTTGGATACTTTTTAGATGAGTTTACTCACGCTGGTTTCCAGCCTGACCCGGGTGTTACTTTGATGTAATACTCGGGTCAGACCGAGTATTACAGATTTTGAGGTAAGGGCGTTCTGGAGCTCAAGAGGCGAGCTGGAGAGCAGGAACGTATGGAGAGTTTCTGCTGTGATATATTATAGTATCTGAAACAGATTGATTTATCTGTCCTGTGTTTGTAAATATGTTGTAACTCTGATATATTAAAGTGTAATTTGACAAGTACAGTTTTCCTTTGTATAACTATTATTAATGTGATATTATATTTTGATCCGCTGTGAATGTGAGGTTTCTGTGTCTTATTCTGTTTTCTTCTTCTTTCTCTTTCTTCTTTTCCTAACTATCTGGAATTTTTCTGGATGAAAATTTCTGGGTCGTTACAAAGGCACCCAATTTGAAATCAAGGAATAGAGACGCAGCTACGTGCCAAGCGCACGAACAAATTCCTCATAACTCACCGTCATCGTTCAACAGTTGCTGCACGATTTACGAGGGACAACGACAATCTTTAAACCGAGAATGGTGAAACTAAATAGAGATGCGGCTAAGCGCACAAATGATGTTATGCCCTTAAAAAAGGGCAAGTCGTATCGAGCCTACGGCCAAGGACATTACGCCTCCAAACAAAGGGGTAGATCACTCTAAATATATGTATGACATTACGCCCTCAGATAAAAGGGGTAGGTCATACCAAAGACATATCCCAATGTCGTAACTCAATGGTAGTACTAACAACACAACATAAGAGTGATAACATCAATCTTAGAAATGAGAACGGTGGTACCTATTTAAATGTAATGCGTAAATATCTAAATATAGGTCGGAGCACAATAGGCCCACATCCCAGGCAGTCGAAAAGAAAGGGAAATCAGAAAGAAATGATGAGATCTGTAGATCGGTGCTTAAGACAACTGGTCTACTGCGACATGCGACACAATAAAATTAAAGGGAAAGTGTTATATTCTCTCTTATCATGAAATGCACTAAAGGAAAATGAGGTAGGACATGAGGAAACCAATTTGAAGTCATAGTGCCTAACCCAACCCACACCTTACAACCAAGGGAACAAGGGCAAGTCACAACGATGATATATAAATGAAAAGCAGAACAGGAATACCGAATCAAAGCACAAGGAGTGATATATGCTATGATGAGATAACGCGTCTCCAAAGCACATACTTTGTTAATATCTAAAAGAATGGGTCTGCATCAGCGCATACCAAGGACAACTTAGGCAGTACCGCATGGGATCAAAACATTCCAAAGGGATGCACGTAGGGCCACTTGGGATATGCTACAACGCAAAACCATCATTATAGGTAAACGAAAAAGGCATAAAGCTTCCCCTCTCTCTCATCGGTAATCCGGGCATACTTGCAAAGAAGGCAACTCAATTCGCAATCAGCTCAAATCATAGCCGGCCTCAAATGCAACACAAGCATATGATATGTTAATTCTTAAAGTAGGATAGGGCAGTATAGCTCTGTTCAGCCCAATGCGATGTTAAACAAACAAGCATAGATTAGCACCGCAATATCATGTAAGAATCGTATACCTGTTAGCACAGATACGATGGTAATACGTTAAGGCCAAAGAATTGACACCCAATGTCCCTCAAGGCACCCATATGCAAGGTCAAATCAAATTTGATTTCTCCTACCACAATTTCAAATGTTCCCGCTCCAATTCTAAGGAATTCCCACCTTCATTGAAACTTCACGTCAAAGACACGTCAGCAATTCGAGCACATCAAACAAATAGCACGGATAGATTACACTTGGCAGAATCCAAAGGCTGACACATGGAGGCGAGAAAAGTATTCTTACAATCTGCGTACGTCATAAGACTATAAATAGAAAAGGCACTATAGCATTAAAGGGACCCTTTTCTTTGGCAATTTCTCTTTTTTCTAAACCTTGATGGTTTAACTATACCTTCGACCATGAAATTTTGTACCAAGACAATAAATAAATAAAAAAAATTCCATAGAAGTGAGATTCCTTAAAATCCGAATCACATAAATTCTCTATGTCCTTTACAATTTTTTGCTTTTACTTTTTTCTTATTAATTTTCAGTACTAGATTTCCTCTTATCTATAAGATTACTTAATTTCGTTAATCCAAATCAACATAGTAATTGACAGACAATTACTTCTCACATAATCGAGGAGTTAAAAGGCAAAAAAGTTCATCAACACATAATTTGATCAATTTAATTGTGCTTTACACGAAAATATAGCACAACATATTTTATTTTATATATGTAGATCACATATTGAAATTTTCCAACACATTTATTCTATAAATCGGTGTTTATGGCAAGAAAGAAGTGGTCGTGTTTCCAATAATATTTATAGAGATATCTCATCTTCATTATTCTCTAATGCTTGGCATATTTTTTTATGGATGAAATTTAGTAGTAATATAGAATGGAGAACTCAGCACACTTCGAATTTTGAGAGAAATGAATCTCTAGATCACTTCTCTCTACTAAGGAATACATAATGTTCGGTTTCTTTGGATTAGACTATGGTATGCTCATTGATGGTATCTAAGTTTTGGTTGGTTCTTCACCTCTTTAGCTTTGATGGCTTCTATCATCACTCATTCATGTATTCGACACTACAACCCCGTGGATCCATATATGTAGTATCACACTTCTACTTTTGACCTGTTATGCAGCTACTTCGGTCATCACTTATTATTACATCCACTTTGTTCCATAGAACGGAAGCAACAAGAGTGATATATTTTTATAGGGTTTGGTTTTCTCAGAGGAGCAATTTGACGTGGAAACCCTCTCTATCACACTCAGTCGTGTGCATGACCTATTCCAATTCATCATTTTAAATCTCTAGTTCACCAAAGCTATTACATTCAGTTTGCTTTGTATGACTATACGCTTTAATTTTTATCTCTCATTTACTCTTCAAAAGATCAGATTAAAAATCAACTTTAGCTTATGCCATAGTAATGTTGAAATATTAAACTTTATTTGTTATGGTAAATTTTCTAGAAGCTTCTAGTTATTATAGTTTCTAGAGTCTTCTTGCATTTATTGTAATTTGTTGAGAGCTCTTGAATTTTATAGTAGAAATAAGAATTATGTATGGAATCATGTTTCTAGAATTGTTTAGAGAGCCATGTTTCTAGGATAGTCTATGGAGTCCTATAAATAGAAGAGCTCTCTCATCATTTTGTATCAAGCAATCAAGGAAGAAATCTACATCAATAAAAGAAAAGTTCTCAACAACAAAAATTCCTCTTTCTTATATTCTCTCCCTCTTTCTCATAAAAAATATCCAACAAAATGGTATTAGAGGTTAACGGTGTTCTATTACAAGTTCCAATTCTCACTAAGAACAATTATGACAATTGGAGCTGAATGATGATGGCTCTCCTTAGAGCACATGACATATGGGAAATAGTGGAGAAAGGCTATACTGAACAAGAAAATGAAGGTAGCTTATCTCAAACTCAAATAGATAGTTTGAGAAACTCAAGGACGAGTGACAAGAAGGCTCACTGTCTAATCTATCAAGCATTGGATGATGATACTTTTGAAAATGTTTCTGGATTGAAGTTAGCAAAAGAAGCATGGGAGAAGCTTCGAACATCATACAAGAGAGCTGATCAAGTCAAAAAGGTATGTCTTTAAACTTTAAGAGGAGAATTTGAAACTTTGCATATGAAAGAAGGTAAGCTTGTTTTTCATTACTTCTCAAGAGTTTTAGTGGGTAGTAATAATGTAAAAAGAAATGGTGAGAAGTTAGACGATTTAAGAGTTATGGAGAAGATTCTTAGATCATTAGATCCAAATTTTAAACATATTGTCACCATCGTTGAAGAAACAAAAAACTTGAAGACCATGGCAATAGAGAAACTTCTAGGATCATTGCAAGCTTATGAAGAAAAGAAAATGAAGAAGGAAGAGACCATGGTGTAAGTTCTTAAGACATGGTTTAATTCAAAAAAGGAAGAAAATAAACAAAGCCAACAAAGATGGATTGTGGCCAAGAAAGAGAAAAATGTCTTGGATATGGACATAGATGACATTGGAGGCCCAACAATGTAAACAGCAACAACAATAAAAGAGAAGAAATCTCAACAAGAGGTCGTGAGAGAGGAAATTCAAGGTATGACAAGTCACACGTTAAATGCTACAATTGAGAGAAACTTGGACATTATGTTTCCGAATGTAGAGCTCTAAGAAATAATAAAGTTTAAGAGAAGACCAATTACGTTGAAGAAAAAAATCAAGAGGATGGTGCATTACTACTGGCTGACAAAGAAAATGAAAAAGGTGAAGAAAATCAATGGTACCTAGATAGCGGTGCAAGCCACCATATGTGTGGAAGAAAAAACATGTTTGTGGAGCTTGATGAAACGGTGAAGCGTAATGTAACGACCCTGAATTTTGAATAATTTAAATTGAGAATATTTAATTTATTTTAAATATTTAAATGATGGTTTGGATTGAATTTTCAATATAACTTTAAATTTGACGATTAAATTATAGAATTTAATCTATTGAAAGTTGAATAAAAATTTGAATCTAAAATTTTAAGCCGATTAAAAATATTTCAAAGGCTTGTAAAATTTATATTGATAGTACTGAAGATTATAGAAGCTTCAGAATCGAATTTGGAAGTGAATTGTTCAGTTTTGGAATTTAATCGTTCGAATCGATATTTAAAAATAGCCGTCCGAGGCACAGTCTCGGAATTTGACGAAACCAGTTCCATTGGGTCCGTAATATTGAATTATTGCCGGATTTCAAATTTCGTATCGATCGGAGTTGTCGTGTGAGCGTACGACACATAAACGCGTCGAAATTTTAAAAACAAATTTAATTTAAATTTAAATTTATAAATCGTCAACATCAGCTTCTTCCTTTCCGTGAATTACGCCTGAGGTCGCTCCTAGAATCACGATACGAAATCGTGATAACCATGCCTCTTATTTTTTTTATTTTTCTCTATTAAATCCCGAAGCCTTCCTCAATCTCAAAAATCGGAAGCCAAATAAAAAAAAAAAAAAGAATTGGCGCGCGGCGATCGAATGGAGAAGGCGCGTGAGGCGGCGGCTACTCACGAGGCGAGGTGATGTCGCGATTCAAGAGATGCTCGATTTCGAGCATCATGAAGTGGAGGCTCGAGGGCGACGAGAAAAGGTTTGACTCGCGTACGGTGGAAGAGGCCGAGGAGGGGAAGCGAAGCTCGAATTGGCTGCAGTTTGTCGCGAGGCAGTAGATTGGGCTGGCGATGGTGGGCCGTAGTCGCGTATGGCCAGGACAAAGTGGGTCGCGGCGTTCGCTGGGTTCGTCGATAGT
This sequence comes from Allium cepa, assembly GCA_030765085.1. Lineage (NCBI taxonomy): Eukaryota > Viridiplantae > Streptophyta > Magnoliopsida > Asparagales > Amaryllidaceae > Allium > Allium cepa. The sequence goes on along the minus strand of CM060932.1, from coordinate 234,090,316 downwards.
GGCGTTTGGGTGGGCGAGGCCGGCTCTGGTTCGTCGGAGAGGTTGGTGGGGTCGTAGGGTTCGCGATTTGTAAGGTAATGCAAATTGTTTTTTTTAGCCTACTGTTTATTTTGAAAAGAAAAATTTATTTATTTATATTGAAGAATTTTCAGAAGACAGTAAATGGAATGTTCAAGTTGATAATTTACAGTAAGGTAATTTTGTTTACCATTTATTAATTTATAACATTTATGAATTGGTGGAAATTAATGGAAATTTAAACAGAAAAATATTTTTCAGTAGAAAGATATATGAAACAGAAAAGTTTTGAAAGTTAATATTTGATTTTATAAACAGTTTATATGTATATACAGTGTAGTTCAAAACAGGAAAAATTATAAATGGATAAATATTTTGTAAAAGAAGATTTACTTAATTATTTTTGTATGTAAAAAGAAATTTAGTTTTAATTGAACTTTTGTAAATTTAATTATCAAAGGGAAATATTATTTATTTTTGGAAAAATGGGTTAAGAATAAATTATTAAGATGTTCGATTAACTTAGTCAATTCTTTTGATTATTAAAGAAAATTTGTTTAAATTTAAGTCAAGTGGTTAAAAATAATTTATTTAAAGGAAAAATTAAATTGTAGTTAATTTGTTTAAAGTAAATTTAGTTGAAGTTTAAATTGAACTAGACAGATTTGTTAGGAATTTGATTTATTGAATAAATAAATTTATTAAAAGAAATTTAGTTCAATTGGAAATCTCTAGTTAAAATTATTTTAAAGGGACAAAATTAGTTTAAATAAATTTATTAAACGAGAAATTGGTTTAAATAAAACTATCCGTTAATTTAGCTATTAAAAAGAAAATCACCGATGAATCAAAATTATCAAATGAAAATTCGTTATTCGATTTATTTCGAATATTAATTGAATTGTGTAAATATTTATACAAGGTATAAATGAAGAAAACAAGTTGAATTGGAAGTGGATGGCAAACGGGAATAAAGGTGAGAACTTCTCACTCAAAAGGAATTTCTGTTGTTTATTTAAATTTTAAATAGTTAGATTTAAAATTGATTGACTATGTTGATTGAATGATTGAATGATGATTGTTATATATATATTGGATGTGAATAGACCCTATACGCCGTTAGTAAGCGGAGGTTATTTATTACACACATATACTGCGATATTCCACCTCGAAGTGGAATTGGTATTATATTATATATATAGCAATATATATATATTGGCATATGTATATATTGCAGTTGATTGATTTCCCGCATTTCTTTTTAGCGGATGAGACCCTATTGCGCCGTTAGTAAGCGGATATATATTTATAAAATCCCATATACCGCGATATTCCGTCTTGAAACGGAATGGTATTGTGCTAATCTCTGTGGATGCAGGGAAACAGGTTGGAGGGATCCAACTGGATTCCTCACAAATATTTGTTTGATTTCATATATAGTGATATTTGATTGTTTATCATGGATGATATATGATATTGAAAATCGTGATTGACTATTGATGTGTTACATCATCGGATCCAATTTTTGAAGTTTAAAAATAACGATTTTTATTTTAAGAGATTTCTAAAGTAATTTTGAAGATATACGCTTTATAAATATTTTTAGAATTGATTCGTTCTAAATAAATAAACGTTAAAATTTTAATGTTATAAAAATTATATTTTTGAGAAATATAGTTAAAAGTTGATTTTTGAAAATATGAGATTAACGATTTTATAAAAATTGGGATTTTTGAATAAATTATAAAAAGGTTTAAAAATAGGATTTATGAAATTGGATTATTTCTAAATCAAAAGATGGATTTATAAAAGAGTAAAAGACATTTTTAAAATAGTAAAATTAATTGATTTATATTAAAGGATTTACAAATGAATATTTGTAAATTAAAATTATTGGAATTGTAAAACGAAGTTTTATAAGAGTTAGAATGAATCGTGAATGAATTTCATAGATGAATGGAATTTATAGAATTATGAACGGTGAAGTTATAATTGGAATTTTATAAACAGTAGGTTTATAAAATTTGGGAAGTTATTTAAAAGAATAAGATTTTGGATAAATAAATGAATCTTATAAGTTATAAGATTTATAAAATTTATGAAGATTAAAGGAATGATTTTATAAATAAATGAATTATAAATATTGGAATTATAATATGAATTTTTAATATATCATTGTGATATGAATTGAGATAAGTTGATAAAGGAAATGTATAAAAGGAAGTAGATATAAAAGAAATAGAAATAGAATTTATAAACATTGTTTTATAAATTCGAAATGACTTATTTTGATAAGTAAATTGTTCTAATTTATTTATGGAGTTATATTCATGTTTTAGACAGTGAATAATTCCTTAAAACTAAAATGAATAGAAGTGATGAAATTTATTAACAAGGTATATTCACGTTTTTAAATAGTGAATAATATGTTAAAGAAATTATTTAGAATGTGATGTTTTAAATAAGATTAAACCGATCTAACGATGTTTTAAAATATGTTGAGATTCGAAACCATAGATTTCAACGTTTATTGTTGAAATAGATGTTTTCGAGAAATAAAAGGAAATGGTAGACTATAACACTGTTGTTATAGTAAATAATTTCCGAAAGGAAATGTTTTGTATAGTATTGGGATTTATATATATCTATTTTAATTTCGAATCCCTATACTAGTGATTTTGGGTTGTCGTAACGATGTTTTACGTAACATTCGTTTTGGCCCAAATAAATATGATTAAGTGAATGATTTCCTTAAAGAATGAAATATATACTTAATTTCGATTAGAGGATATGGAATATTTTCCAAGGTTGAAAATAAATAAAATTTGTGGATTACTTATAAAATAAATAAGTATGGAAATTGTTTTTCCAATGAGAAATGGAAAGTTTAGAGAATTTATCTTTTTGAAGATAAATTGAAATGAATATTTGAAATCGTATATTCATAAATATTTTGGGAATATAAATTCAATATGGAATTTATAAAGGAAATTTGGAAAATAGGTTTAAAAAAATAAATATTGATTTATTTTTGAGATATGGAAAGTTATATCTTCTAAAGATATTTTTGGAATTAAATAATTTGGAAAATTATTTGGAATCTGGTGATGTTGGCATATCCATTGATAGTTCAATAACCGACTATCGATATATACCTTTGAATAGGTATTTGTTGTGAATTTGGTTGAAATTGAATGCCACACTTATTTTTTTAAAATAAGCGCTCACTATTCGGGTTAACCGGGAAAGGACCATGGGGTCGTATAACCCATTCCGAATATGTGATACGTCGTATGAATTGCATTCGAAGACGGTGTTGAAGACCGGATATTTTCGAAAACGAGAGGGTTTCTTGTCGAATGTCTTTGCATCGACTGGTCCCCGGTATAGAGACTCCATATGTGATGGGAAGTCCGAACGTGATTAGTGAATATCCGGATTGCAAGGACTTCTTTGTAAGTGCCTTCGGTTCTGTTCGAGCCCGGAACAGACTTGTATGGATTGTGTGTCTGACATTACAAGTTGAGATATAAAGCCGATTTCTTTCAAATATATTTCTGTGGTGGCGGAGAATTTATTCTTTTAGCTTAACACCCTTCTCTGAGACGTACGAGCTCAGAGGTTATATAGTTGAAGTTATCAGCGATATATTCCCAGTTTGGTAATGTGACATGCTGAGTGATGCTGAAATGATCATTGTGTTGATTATTGTGATAGGATCATTTATTTGATCGTCTATCTTAGTGATCATTGTGTTGATCATTTGTTGACCCAAAGCATGGCTTTTGTATAAAGTATGTTTTTGTGGACGTGAATTCGTCGAGCCTCACACCCCGTGAATGGTCAAAACAGGAAAGAAGCAGCAAGGTTATGAGGGGTAGCACCCTTTAGGATGTGTCCATTTCCTTCTGGAAAAGGGTGGTATCATGGTATGGAGCCCAGATACTTACTCATGTTGAAAACACTTTATGATTGTGTGAATTGATTACGAGCGCTCGGTTGATAAAGGTCCCAAAGGACCGGGGGATGGCATATTCGGTCAGTTGTTACTCAGTTAGGAGTAACCCGGCCTTGTGTTGGTAGAGATCCGGTTTGGTTCTCGGGGATGTCCATCCAGAGGCATTCTCATGTGGCAATGGGAAGTTCCTTGGCCTGACCATTTGTTGGAAATCCAATTCCCAATACGAAACTTGTACGGTATTAGTTGTAGAACCTGCTATTCACTTATGGTGGTCACCACTGTTTGGATAGTAGCTATAGTAGGCATACGATAATGGTCGTATGTTGGCTAAGATTTATATCTTTATTTTCGAAATGATTTTCCTCTACACTATGCACTAATAATAATATCAAATATTATTTTAAATGCGTATCAAGCATATTTGACTATCATAAGGAGAAATCTCCTCCGATTCTGCGTTTGCATGTGTGTGTGTGCGGGAGGCCTTATGGTAGTCTCATTTTTAAAAGCATTGCGAATTAATTTAAAAATATTCCTCTATTTTGATTTTAAAGTTAAATAAACTGTTTTGAGTTCTCACACCAGTCACATGACTGACTCGGAGTTTATTGTTTTCCTTCCTAAACTCTGGGTGCCCACCAATTTCCACACGGGCAGTTAAGAGTTAGGTTTATCAGGATATTCTGGATATTCTGGAGTTGCTGGAGGCAAGCTGGATGGCATGGCATATTACTTATATAGTATTTCTTTTTCCGCTGCACTGTTTGTTGATGTATGTTGTTGTACACTCTGATGATATGATGTGATGTAATGTGATGTAATGTAATAACTGATATAGTTCTTTGTTTAAAGATTATTCATTTATTATCTATTATATGTTCCGCTGCGAATTGTGAGATTCTGATGTGTTCTATTGTTTTCTTTCTGTTCTGTTTTTCTTTCTTTCTTCTTCTACCTCTTTCTCTTCTTTCTTAAAACCCCCTCAGTGTTCGGTTTTTCGGCAACGAAAAATCGTGTCCTGACAATGTGGTATCAGAGCTGTTGGTTAAGCGAAAACCATGGTTCTGTAGGGTATTACTCGTTAGAGATAGAGTCAGCAGTACTCTAGAATGAGTTTGACTGTAATAATAGATATGAGCGCGTATTTTTAGTGAATATAAAATTGTTTTTGAATCGGGTAAATAAGATAAATTTTGCCCAAGACTATTTTGTATAAATAAAAGAAATGATTTTCTATGGATTATTATAGTATATGGTTGCATGATTGTTAAGAAGTGATAATATTGAATTATTATCATTAGTATATAGGAATAAAATAAAATGGATTGAATTCAAGTAAACTAACTTGATAAATTATTAATTCATGGACTAATGAATTGGAATTTGAATTGGTTAAATTAAAGTTTAGTCGTGAGCTAAATTTGAAGATAAATTTGAATTGTATACAAATTCAAGTAAGTGAAAGAAATAACTTGAAATTCTCTTTGTTGATAATTAAGTAAATTCGGAATGAATTGAAATAATTGAAATGAATTAGTGAATGAAACTAATTTAAGGTAGTAATGTGAATTACTAAATGAAAGTTAATCGTTAGAATTCAATAATTTAAATTGTGAATTGAATTCAAATAGAATTGAAATTGTGAATTGAATTGAAACGTGAAATTGAATGAGAATGAATATATAACTTCAACAATGAAGTAAAAACGTATAAGAAGCATATATTGGAAATTTTGCAATAGAATTGGCAAATTGGTTTGAATGATTGGATTTGGATGCTACTACTAGCAGGTTATACAGGTGTATAAAGGAATTGAGATTTTGATTTCAAAGATAAAATTGAATTGCTCGACAAAAAGGTACGTATTTCAATTTTAGTATGAGATTTGATGACTTTCTTCTCTAGCCACTTGGCTTTTCTCTTTTCTTTTTGATTCTGAGGGGCCGTGGTGCCATTTTGTAGTCGTACCGATCGAGCCGCGCAAAGGAAACGCTGGCGAAATTTTTCGAAAATTTAGGGTGTTAGAAAATTTTTGAGAAAATTTTGAAAGTTTGAAATTTGAATTTGAATTTAAATTTGAATAGTTAGTAAAACAATATTGTTTGAAACCTATAATTGAAGTTGGAAAGCTAGTTGAAATGATAGTAAATCTTTAGTAAAAAGATTTAGGCTAGTAAGTTGATAAAACTATTTAAATTGTGAAAAATAATAGACGGGATAAGGGCATTCTTCTTAACTTGTAATTTCGGGACGAAATTCTTTTAAGGGGGAAAGATTGTAACGACCCTGAATTTTGAATAATTTAAATTGAGAATATTTAATTTATTTTAAATATTTAAATGATGGTTTGGATTGAATTTTCAATATAACTTTAAATTTGACGATTAAATTATAGAATTTAATCTATTGAAAGTTGAATAAAAATTTGAATCTAAAATTTTAAGCCGATTAAAAATATTTCAAAGGCTTGTAAAATTTATATTGATAGTACTGAAGATTATAGAAGCTTCAGAATCGAATTTGGAAGTGAATTGTTCAGTTTTGGAATTTAATCGTTCGAATCGATATTTAAAAATAGCCGTCCGAGGCACAGTCTCGGAAATTGACGAAACCAGTTCCATTGGGTCCGTAATATTGAATTATTGCCGGATTTCAAATTTCGTATCGATCGGAGTTGTCGTGTGAGCGTACGACACATAAACGCGTCGAAATTTTAAAAACAAATTTAATTTAAATTTAAATTTATAAATCGTCAACATCAGCTTCTTCCTTTCCGTGAATTACGCCTGAGGTCGCTCCTAGAATCACGATACGAAATCGTGATAATCATGCCTCTTATTATTTTTATTTTTCTCTATTAAATCCCGAAGCCTTCCTCAATCTCAAAAATCAGAAGCCAAATAAAAAAAAAAAAAAGAATTGGCGCGCGGCGATCGAATGGAGAAGGCGCGTGAGGCGGCGGCTACTCACGAGGCGAGGTGATGTCGCGATTCAAGAGATGCTCGATTTCGAGCATCATGAAGTGGAGGCTCGAGGGCGACGAGAAAAGGTTTGACTCGCGTACGGTGGAAGAGGCCGAGGAGGGGAAGCGAAGCTCGAATTGGCTGCAGTTTGTCGCGAGGCAGTAGATTGGGCTGGCGATGGTGGGCCGTAGTCGCGTATGGCCAGGACAAAGTGGGTCGCGGCGTTCGCTGGGTTCGTCGATAGTGGCGTTTGGGTGGGCGAGGCCGGCTCTGGTTCGTCGGAGAGGTTGGTGGGGTCGTAGGGTTCGCGATTTGTAAGGTAATGCAAATTGTTTTTTTTTAGCCTACTGTTTATTTTGAAAAGAAAAATTTATTTATTTATATTGAAGAATTTTCAGAAGACAGTAAATGGAATGTTCAAGTTGATAATTTACAGTAAGGTAATTTTGTTTACCATTTATTAATTTATAACATTTATGAATTGGTGGAAATTAATGGAAATTTAAACAGAAAAATATTTTTCAGTAGAAAGATATATGAAACAGAAAAGTTTTAAAAGTTAATATTTGATTTTATAAACAGTTTATATGTATATACAGTGTAGTTCAAAACAGGAAAAATTATAAATGGATAAATATTTTGTAAAAGAAGATTTACTTAATTATTTTTGTATGTAAAAAGAAATTTAGTTTTAATTGAACTTTTGTAAATTTAATTATCAAAGGGAAATATTATTTATTTTTGGAAAAATGGGTTAAGAATAAATTATTAAGATGTTCGATTAACTTAGTCAATTCTTTTGATTATTAAAGAAAATTTGTTTAAATTTAAGTCAAGTGGTTAAAAATAATTTATTTAAAGGAAAAATTAAATTGTAGTTAATTTGTTTAAAGTAAATTTAGTTGAAGTTTAAATTGAACTAGACAGATTTGTTAGGAATTTGATTTATTGAATAAATAAATTTATTAAAAGAAATTTAGTTCAATTGGAAATCTCTAGTTAAAATTATTTTAAAGGGACAAAATTAGTTTAAATAAATTTATTAAACGAGAAATTGGTTTAAATAAAACTATCCGTTAATTTAGCTATTAAAAAGAAAATCACCGATGAATCAAAATTATCAAATGAAAATTCGTTATTCGATTTATTTCGAATATTAATTGAATTGTGTAAATATTTATACAAGGTATAAATGAAGAAAACAAGTTGAATTGGAAGTGGATGGCAAACGGGAATAAAGGTGAGAACTTCTCACTCAAAAGGAATTTCTGTTGTTTATTTAAATTTTAAATAGTTAGATTTAAAATTGATTGACTATGTTGATTGAATGATTGAATGATGATTGTTATATATATATTGGATGTGAATAGACCCTATACGCCGTTAGTAAGCGGAGGTTATTTATTACACACATATACTGCGATATTCCACCTCGAAGTGGAATTGGTATTATATTATATATATAGCAATATATATATATTGGCATATGTATATATTGCAGTTGATTGATTTCCCGCATTTCTATTTAGCGGATGAGACCCTATTGCGCCGTTAGTAAGCGGATATATATTTATAAAATCCCATATACCGCGATATTCCGTCTTGAAACGGAATGGTATTGTGCTAATCTCTGTGGATGCAGGGAAACAGGTTGGAGGGATCCAACTGGATTCCTCACAAATATTTGTTTGATTTCATATATAGTGATATTTGATTGTTTATCATGGATGATATATGATATTGAAAATCATGATTGACTATTGATGTGTTACATCATCGGATCCAATTTTTGAAGTTTAAAAATAACGATTTTTATTTTAAGAGATTTCTAAAGTAATTTTGAAGATATACGCTTTATAAATATTTTTAGAATTGATTCGTTCTAAATAAATAAACGTTAAAATTTTAATGTTATAAAAATTATATTTTTGAGAAATATAGTTAAAAGTTGATTTTTGAAAATATGAGATTAACGATTTTATAAAAATTGGGATTTTTGAATAAATTATAAAAAGGTTTAAAAATAGGATTTATGAAATTGGATTATTTCTAAATCAAAAGATGGATTTATAAAAGAGTAAAAGACATTTTTAAAATAGTAAAATTAATTGATTTATATTAAAGGATTTACAAATGAATATTTGTAAATTAAAATTATTGGAATTGTAAAACGAAGTTTTATAAGAGTTAGAATGAATCGTGAATGAATTTCATAGATGAATGGAATTTATAGAATTATGAACGGTGAAGTTATAATTGGAATTTTATAAACAGTAGGTTTATAAAATTTGGGAAGTTATTTAAAAGAATAAGATTTTGGATAAATAAATGAATCTTATAAGTTATAAGATTTATAAAATTTATGAAGATTAAAGGAATGATTTTATAAATAAATGAATTATAAATATTGGAATTATAATATGAATTTTTAATATATCATTGTGATATGAATTGAGATAAGTTGATAAAGGAAATTTATAAAAGGAAGTAGATATAAAAGAAATAGAAATAGAATTTATAAACATTGTTTTATAAATTCGAAATGACTTATTTTGATAAGTAAATTGTTCTAATTTATTTATGGAGTTATATTCATGTTTTAGACAGTGAATAATTCCTTAAAACTAAAATGAATAGAAGTGATGAAATTTATTAACAAGGTATATTCACGTTTTTAAATAGTGAATAATATGTTAAAGAAATTATTTAGAATGTGATGTTTTAAATAAGATTAAACCGATCTAACGATGTTTTAAAATATGTTGAGATTCGAAACCATAGATTTCAACGTTTATTGTTGAAATAGATGTTTTCGAGAAATAAAAGGAAATGGTAGACTATAACACTGTTGTTATAGTAAATAATTTCCGAAAGGAAATGTTTTGTATAGTATTGGGATTTATATATATCTATTTTAATTTCGAATCCCTATACTAGTGATTTTGGGTTGTCGTAACGATGTTTTACGTAACATTCGTTTTGGCCCAAATAAATATGATTAAGTGAATGATTTCCTTAAAGAATGAAATATATACTTAATTTCGATTAGAGGATATGGAATATTTTCCAAGGTTGAAAATAAATAAAATTTGTGGATTACTTATAAAATAAATAAGTATGGAAATTGTTTTTCCAATGAGAAATGGAAAGTTTAGAGAATTTATCTTTTTGAAGATAAATTGAAATGAATATTTGAAATCGTATATTCATAAATATTTTGGGAATATAAATTCAATATGGAATTTATAAAGGAAATTTGGAAAATAGGTTTAAAAAAATAAATATTGATTTATTTTTGAGATATGGAAAGTTATATCTTCTAAAGATATTTTTGGAATTAAATAATTTGGAAAATTATTTGGAATCTGGTGATGTTGGCATATCCATTGATAGTTCAATAACCGACTATCGATATATACCTTTGAATAGGTATTTGTTGTGAATTTGGTTGAAATTGAATGCCACACTTATTTTTTTAAAATAAGCGCTCACTATTCGGGTTAACCGGGAAAGGACCATGGGGTCGTATAACCCATTCCGAATATGTGATACGTCGTATGAATTGCATTCGAAGACGGTGTTGAAGACCGGATATTTTCGAAAACGAGAGGGTTTCTTGTCGAATGTCTTTGCATCGACTGGTCCCCGGTATAGAGACTCCATATGTGATGGGAAGTCCGAACGTGATTAGTGAATATCCGGATTGCAAGGACTTCTTTGTAAGTGCCTTCGGTTCTGTTCGAGCCCGGAACAGACTTGTATGGATTGTGTGTCTGACATTACAAGTTGAGATATAAAGCCGATTTCTTTCAAATATATTTCTGTGGTGGCGGAGAATTTATTCTTTTAGCTTAACACCCTTCTCTGAGACGTACGAGCTCAGAGGTTATATAGTTGAAGTTATCAGCGATATATTCCCAGTTTGGTAATGTGACATGCTGAGTGATGCTGAAATGATCATTGTGTTGATTATTGTGATAGGATCATTTATTTGATCGTCTATCTTAGTGATCATTGTGTTGATCATTTGTTGACCCAAAGCATGGCTTTTGTATAAAGTATGTTTTTGTGGACGTGAATTCGTCGAGCCTCACACCCCGTGAATGGTCAAAACAGGAAAGAAGCAGCAAGGTTATGAGGGGTAGCACCCTTTAGGATGTGTCCATTTCCTTCTGGAAAAGGGTGGTATCATGGTATGGAGCCCAGATACTTACTCATGTTGAAAACACTTTATGATTGTGTGAATTGATTACGAGCGCTCGGTTGATAAAGGTCCCAAAGGACCGGGGGATGGCATATTCGGTCAGTTGTTACTCAGTTAGGAGTAACCCGGCCTTGTGTTGGTAGAGATCCGGTTTGGTTCTCGGGGATGTCCATCCAGAGGCATTCTCATGTGGCAATGGGAAGTTCCTTGGCCTGACCATTTGTTGGAAATCCAATTCCCAATACGAAACTTGTACGGTATTAGTTGTAGAACCTGCTATTCACTTATGGTGGTCACCACTGTTTGGATAGTAGCTATAGTAGGCATACGATAATGGTCGTATGTTGGCTAAGATTTATATCTTTATTTTCGAAATGATTTTCCTCTACACTATGCACTAATAATAATATCAAATATTATTTTAAATGCGTATCAAGCATATTTGACTATCATAAGGAGAAATCTCCTCCGATTCTGCGTTTGCATGTGTGTGTGTGCGGGAGGCCTTATGGTAGTCTCATTTTTAAAAGCATTGCGAATTAATTTAAAAATATTCCTCTATTTTGATTTTAAAGTTAAATAAACTGTTTTGAGTTCTCACACCAGTCACATGACTGACTCGGAGTTTATTGTTTTCCTTCCTAAACTCTGGGTGCCCACCAATTTCCACACGGGCAGTTAAGAGTTAGGTTTATCAGGATATTCTGGATATTCTGGAGTTGCTGGAGGCAAGCTGGATGGCATGGCATATTACTTATATAGTATTTCTTTTTCCGCTGCACTGTTTGTTGATGTATGTTGTTGTACACTCTGATGATATGATGTGATGTAATGTGATGTAATGTAATAACTGATATAGTTCTTTGTTTAAAGATTATTCATTTATTATCTATTATATGTTCCGCTGCGAATTGTGAGATTCTGATGTGTTCTATTGTTTTCTTTCTGTTCTGTTTTTCTTTCTTTCTTCTTCTACCTCTTTCTCTTCTTTCTTAAAACCCCCTCAGTGTTCGGTTTTTCGGCAACGAAAAATCGTGTCCTGACACGTAACGTTGCGTTTGGAAATGAATCAAAGATAGCAGCGAAAGGTAAAGAAAAGATTCTTATCCGATTGAAGAATGGAGAGCACCAATTCATTTCTAATGTTTATTATGCGCCAAAAATGAAGAGCAACATCTTGAGCCTATGATAACTCTTAGAGAAAGGTTATAATATTTGATTAAAAGATAATAACATTTCTATAAAAGATGGTGCAAGTAAATTCATTGCTAAGGTACCAATGTCAAAAAATAGAATGTTTGTGCTCAGCATTCAAAATGATGTCGCACAATGTCTTAAGGTGTACTACAAAGATGCCTCTTGGCTTTGGCACCTTCATTTTGGACATCTTAACTTCAGAGGACTAGAATTGCTCTCCAAGAAGGAAATGGTAAGAGGATTACGATGCATAATCCATCCTAATCAAGTGTGCGAAGAATATTTACTTGGAAAGCAATTCAAAATGGTCTTTCCAAATGAGTCATACTCAAGAGCTAAAAAGTCGTTGGAACTCATACATACGGATGTGTGTGGTCCGATCAAGCCAAGTTCACTTGGTAAGAGTAACTATTTCCTTTTTTTTCATCGATGATTTTTCAAGAAAAACATGGGTATATTTTTTGAAGGAGAAATCAGAGGTTTTTGAGAACGTCAAGAAGTTCAAGGACCAAGTTAAGAAGGAAGGTGGCCTTATGATTAAAGCCAGGAGATCTTACTGTGGATGAGAGTTCACATCAAAAGAATTTCAGAAGTATTGTGAAAATAATGGAATCAAATGACAGTTGATAGTGCCTAGATCCCCCTAGCAAAATTTAGTAGCAGAGAGGAAGAATAGGACAATCCTTGAGATGGCAAGGAGCATGCTTAAAATTAAAAGGATGCCAAAGGAATTTTTGGCGGAAGCTGTAGCATGTGCGGTTTATCTATCAAATCGATCTCCAACAAGAAGTGTGTAGAGAAAGACGTCACAAGAAGCATGGAGTGGAAGAAAGCCTGGTATTTCTCATCTAAAAGTCTTTGGAAGCAAAGCTCGTGCACATATACTGGACGAGAAGCGAAGAAAATTGGATGACAAAAGTGAGAAGTATATTTTCATTAGTTATGACACCAACTCCAAAGGCTATAGGCTTTACAATCCTGATACGAAGAAGATAATAGTTAGTTGAGATATTGTGTTCGATGAAGAATGAGAATGGGAATGGAGATCACATAATGAAAATTATAACTTCTTTCCATACCTTAAAGGAGATGAAATGCAACAATCAAGGATCGAACAATCAAGCGAGGAGCCCATTTCCTCACTAACTTCACCAACCACAAGTTGTCAAGAAGATGAGAGCTTAAGTGAAAGGGCTCCATGCTTTAAAAGCCTGCAATAAATTTAAGAGGTAATAGAAAATCAAGACAATTTTACTCTCTTTTGTCTATTTTCTAATTGTGAGCCTATAAACTTCCAAGAAGCTTTGCAAAAGAAGATTTGGAAAAATGCTATGGATGAAGAAATCAAGGCCATCAAGAAGAATGACACATGGGAGCTAGCTTCACTTCCAAAAGAACACAAGGTAATTGGTGTGAAGTGGGTGTACAAAGCAAGGATGCCAAGGAGAATTCGAAAGGTATAAGGCGAGGTTGGTGGTAAAAGGCTATAGTCAAAGAGCTGGCATTGACTATGATGAGGTATTCGCTCCAATCGCTCGACTAGAAACTGTTAGACTAATAATTCCTTTAGTAGTTCAAAACAATTGAAAGATACATCAAATGGATGTGAAATCTACCTTCCTAAATGGAGTTCTTGAAGAAGGAAATTTATACGGAGCAACCACAAGGCTATGAAGTCAAGGAAGAAGAAGACAAGTTCTTGAAGCTAAAGAAGGCACTTTATGGGTTGAAACAAGATCCAAGAGCTTGGAAAGCTCAAATTGATAAGTACCTCCAAAAAAGAAACTTCATCTAATGTCCATGTAGCAATCAAAGCACGTTTAAAGAGTTTAAGAAAGAGATGAGGACGGAGTTTGAGATGACCGATATTGGACTCATGTCTTATGACCTTGGCATTGAAATAAAACATGAAGATAAAGGCATCCTAATCACTCAAGAAGATTATGCTAAGTACTGAGGAAGTTCAAGATGGATGACTCTAACCCAGTTTGCACGTCGACTGAATGTGGAATCGAGTTATCAAGGCATGAGAAAGGAGAAAGGTGGATTCCACATTATTCAAGAGCTTGGTTGGAAGCATGGGATATTTAACGTGCATAAGATCTGACATTCTATATGTGGTAGGAGTTGTGAGTCGATACATGGAGAATCCAACAACAACTCAGTTGAAGTGAGCAAAAAGGATTCTTCGCCATGTTAAAGGCACAACAAATTTTGGCTTGTACAACTCTGTTTTTGATAATTACGAGCTTATTGGATATAGCGATAGCGATTGGAATGGAGATATGGATGACCGAAAAAGAACAAGTGTCCTCGTTTCTACATGGTGACACAGCCTTCGCTTAGATGTCAAAAAAACAGTCGATTGTCGCTCTTTCCACATGTGAAGCGAAGTATGTAGTTGCTACTTCATGTGTTTTCCATGCAAGTTGGTTATGAAATCTACTAAAGGAGTTGAAATTACACAAGAGAAGTCGACCAAGATTTTCGTGGACAATAAGTCAGCAATTGTTTTGACAAAGAATCCAGTCATTCATGATCGAAGCAAGCATACTGATACATGCTATCAGTATGTTGAGAGTGTGTTGCCAAGAAGGATGTGCAATTAGAGTACGTAAAGACGAATGATCAAGTAGCTGACATCTTCACCAAGTCTTTTAAGCATGAGAATTTTGTCAGGTTGAGGAATCTGCTTGGAGTCACAATCAAGTTCAAAAGACGATGTTGAAATATTAAACTTGATTTGTTATGGTTAATTTCTAAAAGCTTCCAGTTATTATAGTTTCTACATTCTTCTTGCATTTACCGTAGTTTGTTGACAGCTCTTTAATTTTCTAGTAGAAATAAGAATTATGTTTGGAGTCATGTTTCTAAAATAGTCTATGGAGTCCTATAAATAGAAGAGCTCTCTCGTCATTTTGTATCAAGAAATTAAGTATGAAATCTACCATCAATAAAAGAAAAGTTTTCAACAAAAAAAAACCTCTTTCTTATATTCTCTCCCTCTTTCCCACAAAAAATATTCAATAAGTAATTATGTTTACTTCCAGAACATTTGTAGCAGTTCGTTTGCTATAATTCTCTACAATAGCATACTTTTTATGGTTCAAAAACTCGTTCTCCACTACAAGTACGGCACGGTTGATTTACATCAGTTTATTTTCAGCGAACATGCAACATATCAAACCAACCATATGCAAGAGTTTCAGCTCATTCACAATGGTTATTATTCATTTTTTCCTATTTAAATAATGTTATAAAACGAAGAAAGTAAAAGTCATTAGAGAGAGAGGCAGAAGATATATTATTCATTCCTGAAATTAGACGTGTATTTACATTACATAGCCTCTTTTATATAAAGGCTTCAGAGATAAGGATTTAACATATTCTACGATGTGGGACTAAACAAAACAACATAAAAGCATATTCATTTCATGATTTACATATATTGTAACATTCCTCCTTGAATATACATCTTCGAAATCTTAAATGCTCTGATAACTTGAAATTTTCCATTTCGAAACGTGTATGATGATTGCTCCACCTCATTATTATCTTGCTTGCATTTACCGATTCAGTCGATATAGATATTATCTGTTGCCTCATTAAAATCACTATTAGGAAAATCGAATGGAAAAACCTTGAACGAGGAAAAGAGTGCAACTTGAAATCATAGATATCATACAATGATATTCCTTCTAAGAGTTTGATACTTCAGGATCAATATAATGCCTTATTAAAACCCTTACTAAGAAAAATCCAATGAGAAAAATCTTAGTGAAGGAAAAAAAGAGTACAATGACATATCTTATTTTCTCATTTCTTCAAATGAAGTTTGATACTTCTGGATCAAACTAATGCCTCATTAAAACTTTACTAAAAAAACCCCATGGGTAAAATCTTAGTGAAGGAAGAAGAATACAATATAGTATGAGATATTTCAGTAATTTACAGAATCAAATAGAGTTTGATACTTCTGCATCAATATAATACTTCATTAAAAGGCTTACAAAGGAAACCCAATGGGAAAAACCTTAGTCAAGGATAAAAATACAATTTAACTTAAATAACATATTTGAGATGTTATTTCTTGAAAAGACGTTTGATTCTTCTAGGTCAAGATAATGCCTCGTTAAAACCCTAGTAAGAAAAACCCAGTGGGAAAAATCTTAAATAAGGAAAAAGAGTACATTGTAACTTATTTCAAATGTTACTGGAAAGTTGATACTTCTAGATCAAGATAATGCCTCATTAAAACTTTACAAATAAAAACCCAGTGGGAAAAATCTTAGTTAAGGAAAAAGAGTGCATTATAAAATACTTATGGATGCTTCCCTTGATTCAAAATTTTCCTCTGAATTCATATTCGTATTTCGATAACTCAAATTGATTATAGATACTTCTGGATCTATAAATATAAATCTCATTAATAATACAATTTATTAATAGTTTTCTTCGATATAATCAAATTTTCTAAGATTGTTTCTTCCAAGTATGGTTTGCATTTTATGTATTTATATGCTACTTTTATGAAAAGCACTTCATGTGCTTTCATTTTTGTGCTTCAAATTAGTTTTGCGCATTGCAACTATACACCTTTCATGAATATTAAAATTTCATTACAACATTACTAGAAAGCAGGAAGTAATCTACTCATCTTGAAGTATATCAAAATTTTCATTACAACAATACTTAGAAGAAATTTGTAATCTACACTTCATGTCTTTTGCATTCTTTATAACTAAAAAAGTTATATATATTCTTCAGAAATTTGTATACTTTAATAAGTATTTGCATATCGCAACTATCACTTCAATGGATATTAAGAGTTTCATTACAACGATACTTAAAAATAGAAAGTAATCTACTCATCATGAATTATATCAAGATTACAACAATACTTAAAAGTAGGTTGAAATCTACTCTCCTAGTTCTTTCATTCTTTATAACAATGAAAGTTATTTATATTCTTCAAGAATTTTTATACTTTCATTATTTAATATGATTTAAACCATATTTATACCTTGGGGGTATATTAGGCATTTCAAGTACTTTTGGTACTTTGCGGACTACATATCCATATTTCTTTACTATTAAAGGATTCATGATAGCCAGTTATGTTTTCCCCTAATTAAAGATTCTTAATCTATTTAAAAACATAAGAGCTTTATTATTTATAAATTTATCATCAATAATTTCTTGTCGGTTATAGACATGATTTATTGAGATCTCTTTGATTATCATGTTTTAGGCACCTAAACCACTTCTAGGGTAATTTGACAATCATGTCATTAGTCTCTTCGAGTGCACCCTTAGGTGTTTCTTCAAGAACACTCACATCTTTTATTTGGCATCTTTATTACTTACTCCAAAAGTATTTCAAACCGATTGTTGTACCATATTTCAGATATGGTTTACACATTTTGATCCTTCAGGGATTCAAATCTATATTGGAGAAAGTATACTAGGGATATTATTAATAATTTATTCAAGTTACTTAATATTTTGCATCATTATACATGTTAACAAATATTTGACAATGATGATCAAAATGAACTTGTGTCCCTTTATCCTCCCCTTCAACGTTGAGGAACATTGTCACATTAAATAATAATCATCTTTGGATTCTCATTTTGATCCATTATCATATTGCTACTAGTAAATACACCACACATATTAACAATAGGAGGTTAATTCTTTTATCAATTTATAAGATGCATTCAAGTGATATTTGTGAGCTTCTGGTTCATGTTTAAATATGGGATGCGATAATGCCAAATTTCCTGAAACATAAACCAGTTGAAATTGTACCAAATTTTTCTAAAATAAGCTTCCAGCTTCCAATTTGTAGAGATAACGCAAAGATATTCTTTGACGTTTTCATTATAGTTACAATATGCTAGCCATCCAGTTGTATATCCTCAAAACTCAACAAATTTCTTTTAAATTTTCTTGAGTATAATCTATTTTGAATTAAGATATATGTACCATTTGGTAATACTATATGGGCTCTTCCGGACCCTTCAATTATATAGCAAATTTGCTATGGTTAAACTTTTTAGCTAAAATATTTTCCGATAGTTCATAGAAAAACATCTGGTTTTTCAAAATCATATGAGTAGTTGCACTATCTAGTAGGCATATATTATCACTCAAATATTGATGGTCCACATCTTAAGAATTGAAGACAATATAGTTAGTCAACTACTAAAATTTGTAAGCATTAAATAAATACTAATACGTTCCAAAATAAAATAAAATTTGTGAGAAATGCGGATTACGGATCTTAAGGCTAAGATTAATACTAAAGGGGGGTGAATAGTGTTAATAAAGAATTATAAATCTTTTTGAGTTTATGTTAATTTAGACACAAAAGTATGTAATATATAGACACAGATATGATCACAGAAACAATCACAGATGCAGAAATAAAATAAAAGTAGTAAAGGAAAGAACATACCGTATTTTATACTGGTTCGGAGTTACCCTACATCCAGTCCCGCAACACAAGTATGGATTTTCTTTCAAAAGCAATCGTACAATTACACCCTCGGTTTCAAGGCTACGAGGTACACCCTCTAGAATTTCGATCCTCTGGGTAGAGATACTTGATTTCCAGGCCACAAGTTTACCCAATTGATTTACCATGGCTACAATCACACCTTTTCCCTTTTGATTGATTTCCAAGGCTACAATCACACATTTTCTCGCTTAATAGACTACAAAGAAGTCTATAACTCTGAATAGCATTGAGAATCTTGTAGAGATAGTGATAGAGAATCAAACTAGAAGTAATCGAGTATGATTCAATGTTGATTTCAGCAGAGTAATGATAAGAATATGTATTAAGAAATGAGGAAGAAGAAGAGGAGTGAAAACCAGAAAAAAGTGATTAAAAATTCGTTGAAACTGACCCCTATTTATAGAAGAATAACAACCATGACCATTCATGAAGAGTTATGGCGAATAGACACTTCTTTTGAAATTTGAATTTTTGAATCAAACCGTCACCATGTTGAAATGGTCATGCTAGGCATGTCGACATCCCAAAGGATTTTTTGGTGTTTTTGATTTTCTTTGAAAATAACCTTTATCATATGTAAAAACTAATTTAAACTTTATAAATATACTTGACTATAGTTAAAATTCATAAGTAAATATAAAGAATAATATATATAGATTTTAACTATAATTTTATATTTAAATCTAAGTATAAATATTTAAAAGTTAAATATATTATTTAAAAAGATAGTTTAAAATCAGGAGTAATTTGACTTTGAAAATAAAGATGTTTTTTAGGCTAAAATTATTTAAAATCAGGATCGAGGGTTTTGAATCTTTTAAAAGGAAAGTTTTGAAAACATTTTGAAAACAGGATATAAATTTGAAAAATCATTTTGAATAAAAGTTAGCGGATACAAAACAATGTTCCACTAGATTTTTCGTAGGTTCCATCCTACTTAGGGTTCCATCCCTTTAACGGGCTCGAAGTGGATTCCATTCCACGAATAAATTGGATTTTAAGATGTCGGTGCTTTTCTACGAGTTTTAACAAAAATTCCTAATAATAATAAAAAACACTTATCCTTGAAATCTTGAACTCTTGATAGTCTCGATACTCATGAGTCTTCTATCTTGATATTTCGTCTTGATATCTTGAATCTCTATACTATACAGTCTTCATTCTTAGTACCTGCATGGTTAAATCCTGCATATACATATATATATCTAAACTTATAATGTTAGTATTTATATTTTATAATCTATTCTAAGGTTGTTGTCATCAAAACCATCATCTCACGGACTAACAAAATGGACTACTGATTAAAACACAATATTCATCGGTATGTTATTTCAATTAGTTCTGAAAAGAAAAACATACAAGCACCAACTTCCAACTGGTTGAAACTTCAGGTTCAACCACTCTTGTTTATTGTTTGGAAGTGTGACCGTCTTCTAGTGGTTATAAGGCTCCTTCAGGGAGTTCCATAAGTAAAGATGATTTTTTCAGTTAAATGTCTTATTTTAAGATTGCCGTGGATATGACACTTTAAAAATATACAAGATCCTTTGTTTTATCCTACTAGGACATATTATTATCATTTTTAATGGCATATTCTAAGCATTAAGATTGTAATTGAATGTTAGCATCCAATATCCATGACAAAAAAAGTTATCTCCTAATAAGTCTAAAGTTTTAAATTCAAGCTTGGCTATGTTTATCATATTACCAACTATCAGTGAAAATAAAAATGCATAAGCATTAAAATATTGTTCATGGATATATAATTAATGCATTTCATAAAATAAGAACTCATATCTGATAGTAGTTACCATGAAAGAATAAAAATATTATTGCAAAATAGTAAAAGACAACCAAATATAATCTATAAAAGCGACTATAATTTCTTATTTACATCCTTTTGATAGCTCTAGATCCAATCTCATTTATTGCATTAATTAATTTCCTTGAAAATGCAAAACTACCCTTGAAAATATAGAAAGGCTTTTATATGGATTGATTGGTGGAGAATGGATGAATTATAATCAAAGATTGTGCATAGCTTGCATGAAAATTATGATATGAAATATAGACCATCTCTTTGGGAGAATATTTAGATATATTTCTTCAAGAAATGATTATGCATATAATATTTATTATGAAATAATAACTAGAAATATGACCTTTATGGTATAATTAGACACGTGAACATAGGACAATGTATTCTTGAGATAATCTTAAACCTATTGGATCTAATCTAAACTAAATTAGGATCCTTCATAATCATATTTATGTACACTTATTTGGTTAATAAAATTACCAAATATATAAATAAATCTCTTCTAGAGATATGTTATCATTTTCAAATTTATAGATCTCTTCTAGAGATATTTTAGTATCACCACTTCTGGAGTGAACTTTCTCTTCTAGATATATATATATATATATATGCACTATTGGAATGCCATATCAATATACACTATTTATTTTATATAAATTACATAATTACAACTTTTACATTAGCATAAAATATCCATGCTGGAGATTTTTGTTGTAACCGCTTTTAAAATGGCATATCAAACTTTAAATACAATGACGAAATTAGATTCACTGTAACAACCCTCATATCTTACGATTATATATTTAAATGTTTTGTTTAAATATAGCGTCGTTAATCGGATTTTTGAGTCCGAAATGTTACTTTTTGCAAACTATCAAATGGGGCTCGATACCACCTCCATTGAGTCCAAAATGGTGTTTGCGATCTTTTTGAGTATAAACTTTGATATGTTTGGAGTTTGTAGAATTTTACTACTTTTTCGCTTGGGGTTTAGGTTTGGGGTTGGGGTTCAGCCCACTACCCAACTCATCCTATATCCTAACTCCACCACTCCTCTTTATTCATTTCTTTTTCCTAACACATTGAAACTAAAAGGAAAAAAAACAATGGTGGAGGAGAAAAAGAATTAGAAAATCCTAAGCCCTAACTTCATTTGCAACTCCATGTTTTAACTAGAAATCAAGGAGAAGCTTTGTTAAGTCCTCTCTTCTTCTTCTTCCCCAACTCTTTCTCTTTTCAATTTCAGAAATTCCTAAACCTAAATTTAGGAAATATTGTTTTGATCTTAGATTGGAGCTTTTAGAATTGAAGTGAAGAGTGGTTGATCTTCTCTTTGTATTTGAGCCTTTCAATCTTTGTTTTTGAGTAAAAAGGTGAGATTTTTTTTAATCTCACATCTATGTCTAAACTATCTTTGATTGTTAGGTAAGGATTCCTAACACTTATTCATGTGTAATTGCTCTTGATTTGGATTGTTTTTGTGAATAGTTCAATTTTTGGTGTTTTGAAGTCAAATCATTAAAAATCATAACTTTGATGTTTGATCATGTTTTTGTGATGAATCAAAGAGCCTATAGGGCTGGGTTGTCGATTGGCGTAAACCCTTAGCGCCCGTTGCTCGTCCGATTGCAAATTGAGTGAGTTTGCAATTCATTTATAATAGGCTTGGAATGCATGAAAACAGTGTTCAGTCGACTGAACCATCTGAATCAGTAGACTGAACTGAAACCCGAGAATTTTCTGGGTCTGTGTTTAGTCGACTGACTCAGTGAACCAGTTGAATGACCTGCTCCTATTTTCCCTGTCATACCTATTTATGCCTATTTTTCTTAGTTTCCAAATTTAATCGATTCGTGTTGATTCCTATTTGTTGTCATCATGTAATATCGACTTTGATGACCTTTTCTTCGGGATTTTTGGAACATCCAACTTGATGGATTTGATATCGATTTCTTTGGATTTTATTCACGTCTTCGAATGTGAATTTTGATGATTGATTGTTTCTACAATTATTTCTATGATTTGTCACTTTAAAATACAAAGGTTTCTATACTAGTAGTAAATATCAAAACTCTTTCATCAAAATGATTACAATGCTATTTTAATACAAAGCTCGTTTATTAAAACCGTTTTCAAACCTATTAGTGTATATAAACCTTTACCTCATTCGTATGAGAAATCTAATTAAATGGCTTAGTAAAACAAGTGATATGAAACGCTTGCGTTTACTTCATCGGTTAATTCTTGGACTTGTTCGATTGAAACTCTTGTGACAATTTTCGAGTGGAGATCTACAATTTGTTCGTAAATATTTAAGTTAAGCTAGTGGTTATGGGACATAAAGCTAAACTCATATATTTACTAGCTTACTGAAATTGACACTTCTTGATGATTTTGTTGGGCTTTCGAGCCACTCTGCTGGACCTTCGGGTCATCTGATGGACCTTCGGGTCAATTACTAGTGCTAGACCCTCGGGTCACTCTGCTGGATCTTCGGGTCATCTGTTGGGCGCCAAAAAATATAGTACTTGGTAAGGCTTCGGCCATCTGTTGATGCACGTGCGGCGTAGCTTAAACTCGCCATCTGCTGGGATCGATCCATCTTTTATGTTGATTTTCTAGTTATCTTGTTTTGATTTCTAGATTTTGTGAATGCTGATTTTTCTAGTATCTTAACTGATTTCTAGGTTGTTGTGTACTGCTGTTTCGAATTCAACTGTGAATTTGGAAATTGACTTTGATGGATTTTAAATTGAGGTTTCTTCATTTAAACTATGTTGATTATGCATGTTGAATAGTCTCATTCGAGACTATGATTATTTTGCTTTGATGTTGTTTATGATGCATTCACTTCTAAGTTTAAACTAGACTGATCTGTTTATTATTTTCTTTTAAAATAATTCTCGGGTCAGACCGAGTTATTTCAGGGTAATCGCTATCTCTGATTCAGTTGCCGCTTCAGCTTTTGGGATTTCACCTCATTTTTGTCTAGACTTCGAGGTGTTACTTTTGGTGTATTGACTCTAGTCTCATGTATATTATGATGACATGTATATGTAAATTTGGTTCTCGTGAACTACCGACTGTTGTAGCATGTATCCAGACTTGTCTTCCACTATATATCTGATATATATGTTCTGATGTGATTATGCTTATCTGTATGGTTGTTATTATGAGTTGTTCTGAATTTTTCTTAAGCCACTGTAGTTTCGTTTTAGATCTGGATTGAACATATATCGATGGGAGTAATTTACAAAACTCCTATCGATGTAGTCAATACTCGTCTAAGGCATAACTTATGGATGGTCGCCTCTAACAAGCCTTATTCTTCGCAATAGCAGACATTATTATCTTATAATAATCTTTGTTATTGTGAGTATAGAGGTGGGGCGTCACATTCACCAACTAAAAGTAAGATGCAAGAGATAAAACCACTACTTCTGGAGTGTAACATTGGTATACAATATCATTTTTTTGGGATAAATTATTGTTATTACTTTAAAAAAAATTATATCATTATTCCTTCAGGGAATATAGTATTTCCTGTTAAGGAATTGCAATGTAACAAAAATAAAATTACTATAACATCTCTTCTAGGATGTTGAATTTTGCAATATAAAGATAAATAAATCTATAAAACATCTCTTTAAAAGATTAATATACACACACATCCGATGATGTTTGAAATATCATATAACATAATATCTTCAGGATGTTTGGTTAAGATAATGTAAATATGAAGATATTAGGTAAGGTATAACTCATTTGGAGATTTTTGTAATCTCTTGAATGCAGCATCATTATCTCATATGATAATTTATTAATTTCCTTTAACTTCTTCAAGAAGTACAACCTTATCATTTTACACAATTACAATAGAGCTTCGGGCTTCTAATTCATGAACAAGTTCATTAATTTGTTATGAACTTCAGGTTTTCAAATTTTGTGTAAACTTCCTTTTTAGAAGCTTGTACATTTTGACAAATTAAAAAAAAAAAGATACTGATAAGAATTCAAGCTTGTAAACTTTATCAGAAATTCTTTTCATAATTCGAGACTTCGGGTCTTGGATTTTTAGTTATACAACTTCTATTAAAATAATTTCTTTGCATAACTTCAAGTTGTTGTTAAACCTAATTCTTCCATCATGCCAGACATTACTTGTCAAAATAAATACATCAAATAGTACATCATATATCAATTCTTATTCCAAACAGAAACATAAAATATTATTTAATTTACAATAACCAATGCATTTAATACATTTATGATAAAAATAAATGCATTTAACCTTTATGTGAACTAAGATATAACTACTATCACAACAAAATGATTCCATTACAAATATATATGAATCAATTGAACAAAAAATAGTTAAAGTAACATAATTTCATCTCAGGTCTAGGTTTGAGATTACTTAATAATAAAATTAAAATGGATATCTTAAAGAGAAAGTTTATTCTCAATAATTAAAGTTTCTAAAATAAACAACATTATCATCTCAGATCTATCAATGTCGTTCATAATCATAAATAACTATACATATTAGATCCAAATTATTTCCTTTATAAGAAAATTAACTTCATAAATCTTTACCAAATATAGCAAAACAAACATGTAAATCTTCAAATGTTATCTCGTTAATTTGGGGAACTAAGATTATTTCCAAAAAATAGAAACATTTTAGAATTTTATTTAATTATATAAACTATATACAGATCATTTAGATCTTGCTTTCTACATCAGAAGCTACCTTTTGGTCTAGGAAAAACAACTTAGCTTCAAACCAAATCCAAAATTATCAACAAAAAAAATCTCTCATACATAGATCAAATAGATTTGAAATTTGAGTAAGATATTACAAGAATTCAATGACTTACAAATAAGGTCCATTCAAAATTTACTCCAAAAAAAAAATCAAAAATTCATAATGAAATCAAAGATGAGTGGATCTAATACCACTTGTTTGAAATTTTGAATTAATTCAAACTGAATATTTATCAAGTACAAATTCTGAAAGAATGAATAAAATTGCTTTCAACTAAAAGATATGTAATAATAAGTAATCTTAGAAGTCATACTTGATTTCAATAAATAAATAAGAGAAAAGGATGAATAAACATGAAAAAGAATAGAGCTGATGACTAAAATATATAGATCTCAAAGATATATCAGTTGAGCATGATATCAAGATCTACAAAAGAGCTGGAAAAAAATTAGAACATTTAATCTACAATATAATGAGATCAAAAAATTAGATCTATGATTGAATGAGATCCAAGAAGATAAAATTAATAGAATTAGATCTAAAAAAGATAAGATCAATATAATTAAATTTAAAAAAGTGCTTACCATCTTGAGATCTATAATTAGATCTGAAAAGCAAAGTAGATATGGTCTTGTAGATTATCATAATTCAAATCTACAATTTTTTTGTTTAGAGATCGTGCTGATAACGTGTTATAAAATGAAGAAAGTAGAAGTCATTAGAGAGAGAGACAGAAGATATATTATTCATTCCTGAAATTAAACGTGTATTTACATTACATAGCCTCATTTATATAAAGGCTTCAGGGCTAAGGATTTAACATATTTCACGATATGGGACTAAACAAAACAACATAAAAACATATTCATTTCATGATTTACATATATTGTAACAAATAATAATTTATATATGTATTACATATATCAGTCCATTATAATTTGCATAATGTATTGGTTATCGGCCCATTGTTATCATATCTTGCTTTTATTTACTAGCATGATTAATATGTTGGAAAATTTCAACAAGTGAGGCACACATATAAAATCAAATAGGCCACACATATTTTGACTAATATGCTTTTCAGTGTAAATCTAATTAAAATGATGAAATAAAATAATAAAATATTTAAGGCATAAAGATGTAACTATTATGGAAAAAAATTGTAGAGACCGGAGTGATTTTCAAAATGCTGTAGGATCAGATTAAAGTTATCAAACTACTACATATATATATATATATACACATATACGTGTGTACGTACACATGTATAAACATATATACACATGTGTGTGTACACACATGCACACACGTGCACAACACACAGACAAACTCGCACGCGTTTGTGTGTGTGTAGAAGTACTCAATGACACTCCTATTCTGCGGCATCCATTGTGGCTCCCTCATTCACAGTCCGATTTAAACAATATTATGAAGTGGAAGAGAGAGTAACAAATGCTATTCAAATCAGATTGTATGGTCCAAATCGAGGGGCAACATGAGTGTTGCAAAATAGGGATGTCATTGAACGCTACTCAAATAAATAAATAAATACATACGTACATATATATTAATATATATATATATATATAAATACATACATACATACATACATATATATATATACATACATACATACATATATATATATATATATATATATATATATATATTAATATATGTGTATATAAGGCTATATGTTGATCCTCTTTTAAAAAGAAATGACGTATACTTGTGATAATTTGGAACACCAATTTAATCTCTTTTCTTTTAGATTTGTCTCTTTTTTTTAATCGATTTATGAAATTATGTATGGCTTCCATTAACTTATTTAATTTCCTCTATTTTCTTGTAAATTAAATCAATATGAGTTATCAATTTAAAAATATGATTTAATGATCAATTAGATTTCAAAGAGTAATAAATCCTAACATTATAGTCAACTAATAGGTTTGTGAGTAGATTAAATCGTTTTCAACATATGATAATAAAATTACGAATGCTTTCATAACTTTGAGTGTCACTCTTGTTATCAACAAAAGAGTGTGCGATACAGAAGTTTTTTTTTTTTTTTTTGAAATGGTACTTTATATACAACAAATCATTGGGACAACATATCGCATGTCAATAAACATTCGAAAGCAAGTTTCGAACTTGTGACCTTTTGCACCAAAGCCGAATCAATTAACCACTTGAAAAATGGTGCTTGTCAATGATACATAAGTTTTGCTCCTACGAATATAGAAAAAAAGGTGGAATATATTGCATCCGTATCATTTTACATGGTGTAGTTATAACTAAAAGTATATAAGCTTTCCTTACATTGTAAACTTGGTTTATTTTAAGAAAAAAATAAGTTCTTTTTCACGTTTAAATTTGCGACAGAAATAAATTTTTCCAATGCGAAAACAAAGTACACGACAACTTGTAATTCACATCACTCGAAAGGTTGTATGTTGTGATTATAAATTATTCTTGCATCTCCTACAATACACCTCAATCTCAATGTTTTGGTTAGACAAGCTAAATTAGGTGTTTTGGCGTGTGATAAAGATTTATTTATTTCTAAGAACAAAAAAGTTTTATTTCTTCTGCACACCAACCATTTAAACCGAAAATTAGGGAACCGTGTAGAGCCCACATATAGTACCAGTACTTTACATCTAAGTATCTAGCTAACCAATAAACAAATCATATATTTAAACCCACTCCAACGCGTAATCAACTTGTGCTCTATATAACCCCCTCCGCTATCTTCGCTCTTTCCACTAAACAAGCTTATCAATCATTCACCACTTCAATCAAAAAGCGCAAACCAAGCAATAAATGGCTATGAAGAAATCATCCTCATTATCAAATCGTGCCTGGCGCATTCTGCGCCTTGCCCTGCTATGGGCTAGAAAGGGCGGCGCATTCAAGCGAGGTCTGATATTCAATTCACGAATGTTGATCAAAAGAATCGTACACCATGAAAGTAGCAACAAACGAGTTGATCACATTAGCTACTTCGAACGTGAGTTCTCCTTCGACAAGACTCCACTGTTCGAGTTTAACGCAAATTCAAAAAGGCATTTGAAAATACCATGTATCAATGCGCCCAGCGTTGATGATGGTGGCAATGATGACTGGATTTACTATAAATGTGAGAGCAAGAGGGAGGTGGAGGAAGAAAGAGAAGTAGTAGTGGAGGGGGTTAGTGAAATCTGCGAGGTTGAGGAGGAGGAGGAGAAGGAGGAGGAGCAAATGGAGATTGATTTGAAGGCGGAGGAGTTTATTGAAAGGTTTCATAAGCAGATGAGAATGCAAAGACAGATTTCAGTTTTGCAATATCATGAAATGCTAAGAAGAGGGACTTAGATCTGATCCACCATATTGCTTTCTTTTGTTTGTTGTGTTATCCTTCTGGACATACATAAATATGTTTTGCTTTAGTACATTGTATTTACTTTATATTTTTGTCTATTCCTTTTTCTTTGTGCGGCTTTGTAAATTTGAGACACTTCCATACATATGTATATTTCGTTCTTACTGGGTGTGTGTGTGTATATATATAGCAGCTTGTCTAGTATATACGTTCGTTTGAATTAATGAAATGTTATCATTGTAATACTATTATCATCAACCTCAAAGTGATCTATATCACGCATTTAAAGCACTAACGGAAAATTCATACAAGAAAATAACAATTAGTGATTCGCTTTAGAAACTGAATGAATTTGAATGTATAGTAAAGAATGAAGGATCGATATTCTTGTATATATATGTGTATATACACGCACACACATCTATATGCTATTTATGCTATGTTACTTATTTTAGTCCAATTTGGGTACAAAGGTATACGAGTAGTACCAGATCGAGTAATTATATTTTAAGTATACTAAAATTTTCAGAGTAAAATTTTATTAGTATAATTATGATCATCTACTACATCTTCACTTCTACGCAAGTTCGAGATTTTCATCAATGATTGAATTTGTTGATTGCCAAATTTGTATTAATAAACAATTGATTTAAGTATCAGTTAATGGTTTTGGTAGTTGGTAGGTTTGAGTTCGTGTCCGCCTCTATTTGGGCGCAAATTTTGCATATTTTTTCCTTCCCCGATTTGTGGTTTATCCCAATTTTTATACACAATAAAAAGAAGTAAACAGGTATATAATAGTATAATACACCTATCGTTGTAATACAAATAAAATATTAACCGTGCTTAACACAAACAAAAAAGTTATCGTAACAATTGAGTTTAGCAGTCGTATCACGCTATAACGTTTTAGCTTATTTTCTTCCACTACTTTAAATTGTTATTCAAATTTTTTGAAGTTGCATAGTAGCATTATAAGTCATTTTTACACGTTGTCCGTGGATATTTAACCTATAGCACTTCGCATTGAAACACAATTTTTCCAACAATTTCTAAGTCGTCGGTGTATATATGCAGCTGATAGTCAAATTTTGATCTGATTCCATTCCAGACGCGTCAGACGTCAGAGACGTCAGAACAGGGTTAATTCCGTTTTCAGCTTGTGTGAATGAAGGAAGAAATTAGGTTGTTGTGCGAGGAGTCCCCAACTGATGATATCAAAAGCTTTTGATTTCTTTTCTCTTTCATCCTCTCTTTGAAATATTCCGTACGAATATTCTGTTTACATGTCACGTTTGCAGTTTCAAAGGCATATCTCCTTCAATAAGCTTTTCCGTTCAAATAGCCCGCTAAAAATGATCCATTTAAATGCCTCTGTTCAAATACCATTACCCGTCAGCATCAGTATAGCATTTGTGTGAATTAGAACTTACAAAACATAGAGGAAGAAATGCATGTGATGATGTGCTGAAACTCACATATAGATAATTATATAAAATTATAAATGGTTCATCGTATTTGGAAATGCGGTTCGCTATAATCCATCAATCTCCTGGTTCCAACTTGCTTACATGTTACCAGGTGTTATTGAACTGTATAATTCTGTTTTCCAATATCTTATTACAAAAGTACACCAAATTCACGCCGTTTCATTTGTTTTCTTCCTTCGTTTAAGTACATTGTTTTCAACAGGAAACTCTTCACATGAACATCACTTTGGACGTAATTTAACAGAGTCTATATCATCAATCACCGCCTTTAGGTTTTATAACTAGGCATGTGGAAGCTATCATTATGACTCTAGATATAAGTCACTGATCATATTTTTATTTGAGTTTTTTTTTTTTTTTTTAAAAAGTTCGACAGTGAAGTCGACCAAAACAAATAATACTGGGGTTATAAGGGTAGATATGGTATATCAAAATTACTAACCGTAATATTTGAATGTTTCTTCGTCTTCTTGTATTGCCGTACTGTAAAAAAGGAGGCAGAATATGTGTAACAATATATTGAATGAAAAACTACTCGTATTTTACATTTCGATAATTTTTTTAATGGTATCAGAGCATTGATTGTCAAACGACAAGATGAAATTGCTTTGTCATTCACTCATCGGTTTATTTTCATCATTTGAGCCGGCTGCAATTGATTGTAGTTCATCAGAGATCACTTTTTCATCATTAAGCCATGCCAAGAGAATAGTCAAAAGTTTTTCATCGTACAATTCTCGGTTGCTTTCAGATTTTCATTGATCTCATCATTTGAATTTGGTAAATCTCATATGTTTCAGAACATTCGTCAATCCTGAAACTTTACTTCAGCAGAATCAACATTAAGCCTCGTCAAGAAGTCAATCAAGATATAATTCATCGATCCTCTGGCTTCTTTCAGTTATTTCAAGAAACTTGGATTCAGCTTCTTCATTATTTTCCTCTGTTCAGATTCAAGAATTTTTGATTGATCAAGATTCAATCATGTCCAAAGAAGGGAACAATGCCACTTCTGCCATCTCAACTACAGAATCCACCACATTTGCAATCATAAAACCCAAGTGTCATATGGTCAACATTCAACTGGATGAAAACAACTATCTTCACTGGAAGTATTAGGTTGAAACAGCCATAACTGGCTATGGTCTTAAAGATTTTGTAAATGGAACAGTTGTCATTCCAACTAAGATGAAAACAGATAATGAAGGTAAATTAGTCTGTAATCAAGAATATATAAAGCACAAAAGGCAGGACAGTTTACTATCTGCATGGCTTCTTTCATCTATGAGTTCAAATCTTGTATCGCAAATAATTAAAAGTGGTTCATCTTACGAAATATGGAATAACATTGAGCAAATCTTTAATTGTCAATCCGTTGCAAGAATTATGCACTACAAAAGGTAATTACAAAATCTCAAAAAGGAAAATATATCTATGAGAGAGAATCTAACCAAGATCAAGTCATATTGTGATTTGTTGGAAACAGCTGGTCATAAAATATCAGAGACTGAAAAAGTGTTGACAATATTGAAGGGTCTAGATGTTGAATATGAGTTTGTTATCGATGTTCTTTCCACAACAAAAACACTCTCTGACTTACAATTTGTTGATTCAGCCTTATTAGCACATAAAGGGAAGTTGAACAAAGAAAAGCAACTTAATCAGATTACTCAGTCAATTATGCATCTAGTTCAAGAAACAAAAATCAAGAAAGGAGCTCAAATAATAAGACTGATCAGGGTTAAAGAAATAGTCAAAATCAGAGAGGTAGAGGTAGAGGAGGAAGGTGGAATAATAATAATAGGGTCAAGATTCAGAGTTGTTAAAAATTTGGACATATTGCAAGTAAATTGTGATAACCCGGATTTTTGTACATCCAGTAATTGGATAATTAACTGATTTTCTCTATTAAGATACTAATTTTTATTTGGTTGAACAAGTAGAACTTTAATAATTAGAATATATCTGGATATGTATATAGATGAATTTGAACTATAATAAACGCTGAATTATAAATATCTAGATAAATATTCATTTGATAATCTCCTGATATAATTATTAAAGTTTGACAATATTAGTTTAATAATCTTCTTTTATAATCATTTAATTGGGCAAATTTATCTTTTCAAAATTAATAAAGAAAAGATTTTTCTAATCATAAAATATAATATATATATATAGGTATATATATTGAATTGGAAGTTATGTTTTGAAATTAATATAATAATTTTCATGATTAATTTAAAATTGAGTTCTATATTTTAAACACTAAAATATTATCTACGTATATACTTATAAATTTAAAATAAATAAATATTTTTGTTTAAAGAAAGATTTGGTAAAGGTACATATATTTCTTTAAAAAAATCTATACTTGAAATAAATGTAGTTTGTAAATATATAAAGATTGAAAACACACATGTATAAATGTATTACATTGATTTAAGTAAAAAATAAATACATAAGATATTAAAAAAAATAAACTAAATTTTTTAATATAAATATATATAAACATTTTTTCATGAAAATTTACAAGTGTAAAATAAGTAATATATATATATATATATATATATATATATATACACACACACACAAAGACAAGTGTTAATTAATAAGTAAGAATATTAATAAGTGTTAGGTTTTTAAGGTAGGAAATGAACAAGTGTCATTTATTCTAATTTTTTTTCTAAAATAATAGATAAAAAGAAAATGAAACTATATAATATCCCTACTCTCCTTTTCTCATCTCTTTTATTCATTTTCAAAAGAGAACCAAACCTATACACAAACCAAAAAAAAAAAGAAAGCCGGTAACTAAATCTAGTAAAACAAAATCATAGAAATTCAAGAAGCCCTCCACAAATTCAAAAACCTATACAAACATTAAGTGGAAAGAAATTCAAAGCTTCAGTTTTTAAATCTGGGAAATGCAGTACAAAGATCGGGCTTCAATTAAAATCTTAGATCGGATTTAAATTCAAGTTGCAACATAATCAAGTACTGATCAAAAGTCCAGATCAAAACATTCCAGTATAAAAACAATTCCAGACCTCTGCTCTATATAAGGTGAGTAAACTAAGCTTAAAACAATTTTTTTTAAATTTGATGCATGCGGTTAATGTTTGAACTAGACTGTGATGTACGTTTGAATATATGTTTGCATAATTGTTTTAAAGCTGAACGATTATATATGTATATAGAAAATTTGTGTGCATGTCTGAACACCAGAACATCTACCCTGTTCTTCATTAACAGGCTCTCAATTTGATCAAAAATCAAAATTCAATTTTCCTAATCATTGTCAGGTTTAGATATATAAATGAAATATGTTTATAATAACAAGATTTGAATTTTTTAAAATATTTAAAATAGAACTTGATGACAGTTTTAATTGGAATGTGAGATTTATAGTAAAAACTTTTATATATCAAAAATTCGATGTGATCGATTTGTGAATTCAGGTGTATAATATGAATTGTCTTCAAAAATTAGGATTTTTAAAAGAAGAATCATGATTTTTAGGTTGGTAATTCGTGAGATAATGCATGTTGATCGAAAATGGGGTTTTGAGCTTTTTCCGCTGATCGGAAAAATTTGGGGTCACAAGTTCTTGGGTGAAGCAAGTCTGGAGGTAGGTGATGTCAACAAAAATGGTCAGAGAAATTTTCGAACGTTATGGCGGCGTAGAATCGTCGGAGTAGGGTTTTGTCTCAAGTTTTGGTCGAGATAAGAGTTGAATTACTATGACGTCGTCCGAGCGTCGGACCCAATCGGTGGTGGGGGAAAAGGAGGAGGAGGGTCTGTGCTACTATCGAGTACGTGGCTTCTGTTGACCGGAGCTAGGCGTGGCAAGGGGTTTTGGTGACTGGCTATGTTTCCAGATGGCGTTCAGTGATCTCGATTTCGATTTGGGTGATCAGTCGGGGTTCTGGGTAGTTTGGAGGATCGGGGAAGTAGGCGTCGACTCAGGGATGATGTCGAGGTTGGTCGGCGTTGCTCCGACGTCATGTGCACGTACACCGATATCAGTAGCGTATCTGATGATGTTGGAAAGATCGTGCTTGGGGAAGAAGGAGAGTTGCTCGAGATTTTACGCGGGCTCATTCGTGAATGAATCGTGGTTGTGGCAGAATATGGCCCGAGTGTTGCTCGAGGTTGTGTCCGGTTTTATCTCGTTTGGCTCGGGTCATTTGTTTTGATTTGTTAGTTTCCAGGCTTATATTGAACAAATAAATTGTGAACAAAGATGAAATGTTAACAAGTTTCAAGGTAATTATAATATCTAACAAGTTTATTAAACAAGTTTCAAAGGAAATATTAAACGAGTTTTTAATATAAATAGTATTTAAAGATAAAGATTTTGAATTAAATTTGTTTGTTTTGAATGGCTTTGAATAAGAATAATTAGTTAAAGTAATTAATGATTATTAGTTTCTTAATTGTTTAATGGTTAAAGATTAATTAATTATGTTAAGTAATTAAAGTTAAATAATTAAATTAAGGTGGATAATTTAGGGATGATTAATTGAGGTTAATTAATCAATGTAATTAATTAAAGTTGATTAATTAGTGTAATTAAGTAAAGATAACTAATTGATTATTAAGTAATTTAGAAATAGTTAATTAATGAAAGTAATTAGGGAATAGTTAATGACTGAATGAGATTAATTAGGTTAAATAATGAATGTGAAAAAAATTACTTGTTAAATATAATTGATTAAAAGAATTAAGGACAGTGATTAGAGTATCATCGATTAATGTAATGAATTAATTAAGGAGATTAATTAAAGGTTACTTAATGTGAATCGTTGATGCTAATTAATCTATGTGGTAATAAAAGGTTAATTACTTAATGTAATTAAAAGATAATTGATCATGGATGATAAATTAAGATGGATGATTAAATAAAAAATAATTAATTGGGTTGCAATTAATTAATCATAAGTAAGCAGGATCAAGATGATCCAAGTGATTAAAGTTGGTAATTAATTTAATTGGAGGTTAATTAAATTAGTTAGGAATTATATATCTAATAAATCTTGCTTAAGGATGGTTGAATGATATTAGATGACTTGGATTGTTGATGTCTTTGATGAGTTATTGAGATGTATTGTGATATGAATGGGCTAAACTGTGATAATGTGGGTTACCTATAGTTAAATTGTTGTGTGGTATGATGTCCGAAATATGAATTGTAGTAAAACTTAACAACTTGGATTAGAAATGATATTGAACTCGAAGAGATCGGGATCGTGTATCAGTAATACCCGAAACCAATTCGATTCGTAAAATAAATTCTTTATAAATTGGATATGTGGAATTAAACGGGATGGAGTGGAATAAATTGAGTAGTATGGACATTTAATCTAAGAACGGTTGTGTGATAAGTGATTGACTAGAATAAAGTAAGAACTCATAAAAAAGTACGAGTTACCCTGGTATTCACTTATGTTACAGCTTAGCATTTCATGTTATATGGGTTTACTCACGCTGGTTTCCAACCTGACCTGGGTGTTACTTTGATGTAATGCTCGAGTCAGACTGAGTATTACAGATTTCCAGGTAAGGACGTTCTGGAGCTCAGGATGGCAGGGACGTATAGAGTATTCCGTTGATAGATATTATTGTTTAATCTGGGACAAGTTAATTTTAACTGTCTAGTGTTTGTGTCAGTGTTGTAACTCTGATGTATTGTGTGTAATTAACAGATACAATTTTCTTTTGTATAACTGTTATTATTTGATATTATATTTTAATCCACTACGAATGTGAGATTCTGTGACTTTTTTTTATGTTTCTTCTTCTATCTCTTTTCTTCTTTTCCTAACTATCTGGAATTTTCGAGATCGAAAATTCCGGGTCGTTGCATTTGGTATCAGAGCCGGGTTATGCGAGAACCTTGGCTCTGGTGGGTCTACTCATCAAGAATAGGGTCAGTGGTACCCTAGGATGAGTTGAGTGTATTTATATATGAGAGCGTACTTGTTATTTTCTTATATAAAGATTTTAAAATTGGTTTTAAAATTGAATGATTTTTATATAAGTAAAAATTTCCAATTATATATATAGAAAATGGGTTGTTGGTTCTTGAAATTGAATAAGAATTAAAGGAATATGTATACATATCCAAATATGGATTAAATAAGATAAATTAGAATTGGTTTCAAACTAGAAAATGGATTGGTTATTGTGTCTAAAAATGATATGTTTGTTTACTAGTAAACATTGATAATGTAAAATGAAATGTGTTAAGGAAGTAAACTTAGATGAGTATAACTTGTAAATTAGAACGGATTTAAATTATGAAATTTCAAGTCCAGAAAGAATTTGGAATTGTTTCCAAAATGTTAAAGGAAATGATAAATAATATTATTCAGAATGTTTTTGAATGTAATCTTACTTTTAAATAAGAGTTGTTTGAAAATTTTGAAGAAATTTGTTTTGAATTAAAAACCATAGGTGGGTTAAAATTTAAAATATGGCTTGGTGTGCCAAGAAGATAATATGTATATATGTGTGGATATACATAATATCAAATGTGATTTGAAATAATCTCTGAGGAGTTGAGTTTTGATTTCCTGAAGTGTGATGTAAAAATCTAAAGTGATATAAGTTTTGAACTTATAAGTAAGAAAGAATATTGATAGAAATTTGAAATTTGAAGCGAGGATTCAAAATTGGTAAGGTTAATGAGATTAAATTGAATTTAACTTAGAAGAAGTTAAATAAGTTTGGAATAAACAACCTGAATTGGAAATTTCAAGATGAAACTGAGATTTAACTTAGGGAAGTTAATTGGGTTGATTTGGTACGAAGTTATATAAGATCTCGAAACGGGTTTGAGTTCTGGGAATGTGTGATGGATGTTCTTGATGGATGTTTTAGATAATTTGGATGTTTATTTATACCCTCCTATCATCCTGTTGTTATTAATAATCTATGAAGCTGTGAATTAGAATATTTGAAATGAATTAAGAAATGGATTGGAATAACATATATATACATATACAT
This sequence comes from Allium cepa, assembly GCA_030765085.1. Taxonomy (NCBI): domain Eukaryota; kingdom Viridiplantae; phylum Streptophyta; class Magnoliopsida; order Asparagales; family Amaryllidaceae; genus Allium; species Allium cepa. The sequence goes on along the minus strand of CM060932.1, from coordinate 234,053,001 downwards.
ATACATACATACATACATACATACATACATACATACATACATACATACATACATACATACATACATATATCCATTGCTGAGATAAATGGAAAATGAAATCACTTTAAATTTAAGATTCAAATGTTTAAAGGGAACTCACAAATTTAAAATGGGAATTAGAGAAATGGAATCATTTTGGACTTAAGATTTGGATGCTTAATATAAAATTTCAACTGAAATTTCTTAGGTTTGGTTTCAAAATTGAAATTTGGTGATAAATTGAATTTCAAAGATTGAGTTGTTTAAAAAGGATTTGAATTATTATTTGAACCCAGAAATAGGTTTATGGAGAAGTAAAGGTAATTTAAAATAAAATTTTGAAATTTGGACTCAGAATTGAATGTTTACAGGGTTCTGAACTTTTACTTGAAAACTTGAGATAAGTAGGTAAAAGTGATTTGAATAAATGTTAAAATGTTGGACTCAAAATTTAATTGTGTAAGAACTTGGGTTGTTAAATTAAGAGTAAAGGTTAATTTGATTTAAGGAAATTAAATCAACATTTGAAAATTTAACTCGAATTTATATAATTCGAGATGGTTTAAAGTGAAATGGAATTGGAAGTTGATTCAAATTGAAATTTGATTTGAATAATTTGGTATTGTTATTAAAGTTGAATAGGTTTAAAATTCAAATGGAATTTGATTTGCATTTGTGTAACGACCCGTAAATTTAACTAGTTTTAATAACGTTATTAATTGAAATTTTGTGAAATTTTAAACAATAAAATTTTGAAATATAAATTTGATATTTTGTAACGACCGTAAATTTAACCGGTTTTAATAACGTTATTAATGGAAATTTTATGGAATTTAAACGATAAAATTTTGAAATATAAATTTAATATTTGGAATGCGTCTAATTAAACATAGCAACTGGTAAATTTTCGTCCGAAAATATGAAAGTTTATTTCGTGCGCAAATTCACTTCAATTTAATCAGTTAAAAAGCGATGAAAATAAAATTTTTTTGAAACCTAAATATTTTTACATAGAAAAATTCTAAACCATCTTCTGAGCAAGATGTCAGATTGTCATTTTTCCAAATTCGGACATCTTTAGCTCCGTCGATCTTATTTTTCTGTGTTTTTCATGCACTTCCGTAGTAGAAAATTTGAAATTTTTTATAATTCAATTAAACCACTGATATCTATATGTCGTTTAGATTGTCTCATCGTGCTGATCACTGCGGTATATTCAATTTTGTGTTTTGAAGTCAGGGAAATGACGGAGTCTACGAAATGATTGTCGTATCGGGTTTCGTATTCGAGTTATGTATCCATTGTCTTATAAATTGACAACAGGTATAATTCAAACGGTCATTAGCGTTTATGATTTCTGCAATACAACTGTTGGCCTTTGCTTTTCTGCCTATTCATTTTCCACCGTGTAATATGGATAGCCACCAGCTTTAATCTTTCCAAAATTCAATGTACCTATCACTGTATGACTTTCACTATTCCTGCATTCATTTTTTTTTTGGGTTCGTCCATTTTATTTTTCTTTGCTGCTTCACGTTCTTTTCCTCCCCTCAGGCAGTGAAAATCCCCATTCCCTTCCACTTGGCCTCGCCAAATCTTGGCTGAGTCTCCACCTATCCTCCCTACACCAACCGCCTAGTTGTACCCTGTCCTCCATCACGTTGCTCGGCTGCCACCTCCTCCACCCGCCTCCCGATACTAACACCCGAAACCCATGATCTACTCCTTCTTCTCTCCACGTCGACCAGCATAGCAGCGACCACAAACCTGAGTCTTGTAAGTATATAATTCCTATACTTATATGGTTCATAAAATGAGTAGTAATAACTGTGTGTACATATATATAATATGCCATATTCTATTTATTTATATAGGTATGCATCCTTTATATATGGTTTTCAAAAATGACGCAGATTAAGTATAAAGTTTAGGTTATCTATATGATATGAATACGGTTACAGTTTTTGTAACGCCCCACTCCGAGACCCATTCTAACAAAGAGTATTACGGAGTAATACCGTGTGCTGGAATGGAGAATAGAGTATAATGGAAGCGACCATATGTAATCAAGCTATAACTATCTACTGAAATACGTCGAAATGTAGTATCGCTTTTTTTTAATGTGTTCGACATATCCAATGGATATTTATAACGAAATTACAATGGCTAAGGAAAATAGGTTCAGAACAAACATAATACTAAATGATAACATCATCATCACAGAACAGTCACATAACAGTCACAGAACATAGGTACAATATATCGTCAATACAGATCCAAATATCAAAAAGGTGGGTACAAAGCCACCGCTCACACATTTGAGTCAAAGATATGTACAAAAGAGACTGAATAATCAGAGTATCAAAATAGTGGACAAATATAAAGACCTATCTATCAGCATAGCAGATAATGTCCAAGCGGAAGCACAGAAAGCTAAGTACAGAGGCCTAACCTGAAATAACTCGGTCTGACCCGAGCGAAAAACACTCGGGTCAGGCTAGCTAAACAATCAGTTAATAAACTGAGATAAACATGATAGATAATGAGGCGATATATAACATAGTACTATAGACCACAAACTCTCACATAAAGAAGAAATAAACATCTAAGTAGAGATGTATAACAAGCCTTGTATCATTGGCATAACATAGTCACAAATGTCAAAACAAAACATCTAAGTAGAAATGTATAATAAGCCTCATATCATCGGCATAGCGTAAGCACAAATGCCAAAACATAAACATCTAAGTAGAGATGTCAAAAACGATACATCTAAGTAGAGATGTATAACAGGCCATCTAAGTAGAGATGCCAAAAATGATACATCTATGTAGAGATGTATAACGGCCATCTAAGTAGAGATGCCAAAACGATACCTCTAAGTGAGACAGTCCGAAGACACTATCCCAAAGGTAATAAAAGGAATGTGTCACGAACTTTTAACAAGGAACCCGTAAAGTGTTAACGTGAGTCCCATACCCCACGTTCGTACTAAACGGTTTACTAACCAATCGTAAGCTTACACACTAAAAGCAGTACAAAGTTCACCTCATGTCATCGGTAAACTAGGCCGAAAGGCCAAAACGATCAATCGAATAGGTCGGGGATTAACCGGAAAGGAAATACACACGGTTTCATAGGCCGGAGTTTTTTCCAAACGTTTAAGCACCTTTCCACTTCGCTCGAAGTGCTAAAGTGTGAGTGTGGGATTTTATTATAGAAAATAATTATGGAAAACAGATTTATAATTGGTTTGAAATCACTTTAAAACGGCCTTTGAAAACTCTCCTATTATGGAGTAATTAATTTAATAATTAAAAATAATATTATATAATAATTTCGAAAGCCATTTCGGAGTGAGAAATCCTTTTAAAACCTTTTTATAAGGCCCATGTATGAAATCCAGAGACAAATCTCAAAGAAATCGATAAAACCAGAAAATCACTGAAAATATTCTATATTGGAAAATAGTCCAAAACTGACGCGAACCCAAGTTCGGAAAATTATTCGGACCAGCAAACTGAATCCGAATGGCTTGAAAATTGGTAGGAACGTAGTCCGACATTCCTACTTCGAAACACAAAAAGAATTACTTGATTTCAACTTGAAACGAAGTCGCAGCGACGCTCCAAAGTCGGACCCGGAAACAGTGAATACACTGTTTCAGGCTGAGATCCAGGTCCCTCTTCGATAGCAATTTCGAAGAGTCAAATGAACTCGGATACTAATCAAACTTTCTAGAGATGGAGTTCGAAACTCCAGATTTCCAACGAGACCAAAATCGATGAAATCCGACAAGGGACGAGCCCGGGATGGCGTCGCAAAGTCGGGGTTTTGTACTGAAAACAACGGGAGAAAAGAGACTAAGGCCTGTAGCTATGCACTAACAGACCAGAGATGAAAAACCATAATTTTGGCATAGTAAACTTCCAATTCCGACAAAATGAATAAAATAAAAGTTGTAGCTTAGTTTCTAAGCTTTCTGGAATGACCAAGATCGTCAAATTCCAATCGGAGATGAAAATTTTATGACTAAAACAATTCTCAGATCTAAATTGTATATCACTGTCGTTGTGCTCTCGGGACATAGTAGGAATGCACAGTTTTGACCAAATTAACTTCGAAATTTCATGAAACTCAAAACATGAAACTTTTAGCCCTATATCTAAGCTTTTCAGAACATCCAAAATTATTAGATTTGGATAATAAACGAGTAACTTATGGCCAAATCAATTTCAGGTTTTTATTTTATCAACCCTGTAGTTTGTTGTGAGGTCAGCGACAAACAAACGTGATTTCGACCATTCAAACCTCAAAATTAGGCAAAGCATAAAGTATAAAAGTTATAGGCTACAGAATAAGCTTTCTAGAACATCAAGAAAATCTTAATTCCGATTTAAGATGAATGAGATATGCCTAATTTACTAACAGCAATACACTAATTATAATTTCAGCTAGCATATATTACCTCTTTTCCGAGTATTGAAAAGAAGATCAAAGAGTTTCACAATCTAAATGCACAAAAAAAAGAGGATTACAAAATAATTTCAGAAATTAAGAGATGCTTATACATAGATTAAGAGAGGGTTTACCTAGTATTCCTCTCAAGCAAAAGAACAAACACCTATATGGCACTAACCAAAGCTAAGAGATGATCAAGGAGCTAGAAAAATACCAAAACACATAAAACCAAGAGTTACAACATGATTTCCAGAAATTAAAGAGAGTTAGAAATGGATTACAAGAGGGTTTTTGCATTACCTTCCCTTACTTTAACTAGCTTAAGCCAATATAAGAGAGGATGAAGCTTTCCTAAGCATGGAGGCCATTTTTAGGTTTAGGGTTATAGGAATTTTTTTGATTAGGGTTGGAATGAATGAGGGTTAGGAGTTTGAGATGATTTATAGAATGGTAAGTGGTTTTGGGTTTGGCTAATGGACCCCTTAAGAGAGAGTGGCTCTAAACATGTATAAAAAATTGTTTAAGTGTTAACATAGCCATGAAAATTCATACTTAACCAAATCCCCTTCTTAAATTTCCCATTAACTTTTAATTATTTCAAAATAATACTTCGCCTCATTTTTAAAAACTCATTTATTTAAAATGTCCATATTTTTAAATAAATTATCCTTATCCCAAAAATCCATTTGCTCTATTTAAATAAAATCCTAAAAAAAAAATTCGGTAATGCAAATCCCGGGTTGTTACAGACTCCCCTCTTAAGAAAATTGCGTCCCCACAATTCCTTAAGATGGACGTCGTCTATAACGTCTAATCCACAAAAGAAATGATAGAAGATCAAATAGAGATTCTCACCCGTACTAGAAGATGGAAGAAAGCCAGGATAAGAACGCTCGATAAATTTTCTGGTCTCCCAAGTGCAGTCCTTAGGATTCGGTGACCATTGAATTTTCACAAGCTGAACCTCTTTGTTGCGAAGGCGTCTGACCTCCGAATCAAGAACACGAAGAGGTTGCTACTCCAAAGATAAATCAGGTGAGATCCCTAAATCAGGCACGATATGTGGCTCAATAATAGAATCAGGATCGCGCGCACACTTGCGAAGCTGAGACACATGGAACACGTCATGCATTCCAGAAAAGTGAGCACGTAGAGCCACACGATAAGCAACGGGGTCGATGCGTTCCGTGATAGGAAATGGTCCAACATAGCGAGGAGCCAATTTCCCTGTAGAGCTGAAACGCACAACCCCCTTCATGGGAGAAATCCGAATGAAGACAAAATCACCAATGGAGAACTCAAGAGCCTTCCTACGGTTGTCCGCGTAGGATTTCTGGCGGTCCTGTGCCTCTCTCATTCTCGGACGGATAAGAGCAATCTTTTCAGAAGATTCCCGAACTGAATCTGGACCAAGAATGAGCTTCTCGGCAGATTCTAACCAACAAGCAGGAGACCGACATGGCCTTCCGTATAGAGCCTCGAAAGGTTCCATGCCAATACTAGACTGGTAGCTGTTGTTGTTGGAGAACTCTACGAGAGGTAAGTGATCCTCCCAACTACCCCCGAAATCCAGAATACAACAGCGCAAAAGATCCTCCAAAACACGATTCACCCTCTCAGTCTGACCGTCAGTCTGAGGGTGATAAGCGGTAGAGAGATTCAGCTTTGTGCCCAAAGCTGACTGTAGGCAGTTCCAGAAGTGACTAGTGAAAATGGTGTCTCGATCACATACGATAGAGCTAGGAATGCCATAAAGTCGTACGACTTCCTTCACATAGAGCTTGGCCAACTGAGGTGCAGTCCGAGTGGACTTAATCAGAATGAAATGAGCTAATTTGGTCAAGCGATCAACAATAACCCAGATAGAAGTATGGTCTGACCTCGATCGTGGCAGACCGTCAATGAAATCCATGGATATCTGACCCCATTTCCATAATGGAATCTCTAGAGGGTGAAGAAGACCATATGGACGCTGATGCTCGGCCTTGATCTGTTGACAAGTCATGCAACCGCTCACATAACTTGCAACATCTCTCTTCAAACCCTCCTAATAATATAGTCGACACATATCGGCATACATCTTATTCGAACCTGGATGTATAGTGTACTTAGTGCGATGACACTCGTCCAGAATGTCACGCCTAAGTGATAAATCAGATGGTACAACAATACGGTTCTTCCTACGAAGACACCAGCAATGTCTCATCACTGGATCCCGACTGGAGAAGATGAATAAGATGCAATAAGTCTGGATCCTTCCGCTGAGCATGGACAATGCGATCCAATAAGATAGGACGAGCTTCCAAGTTGAATAATAAGACTGGAGAATCAGAAGATGGAGCTCAATCTCTAATATCACACAAAGATAGGGTCTCAAGAATATCCCACTCGGCAATCATCATAGAAACTACCGTCGAGTGCTTGCGACTGAGCGCATCTGCAACTCGATTACCCTTGCCAGGGGTATACTGAATATCTAAATCATATGAGGCGAGAAACTCAAGCCATCGCTGCTGCTTCATATTGAGATCCCTCTGACTGAATAGATACTTCAGCGACTTGTGATCGGTGTAAAGAATGAAGCGTTCGCCTAATAGAAAGCGACGCCACGTCTTCAAGGTAAAGACGATAGCTGCTAACTCAAGATCATGAGTAGGATAGCGAACCTCATTCGGACGCAGTTGCCTGAAAGCATAAGCAACTACCCGATCCTTCTGCATAAGCACGGCACCGAGCCCGCTACCACAAGTATCGGTGTATACAACAAGATCATGGTTACTCTCTGGAACCACCAGAATAGGAGCATGAGTGAGAAGTTCCTTCATTCGCTGAAAGGAAGCTTCACACTTATCAGACCAAATAAAGCGAACACCCTTACGAGTCAGCGTCGTAAGGGGAAGTGCAACTCGATAGAAATCCTTGATAAACCGACGGTAATAACCTGCCAGACCAAGGAAGCTGCGAATATCATGAACGTTCTCGGGCTGCTTTCAATTCTGAATAGCTTCGATCTTGGCAGGATCGATAGAAATACCCTCAGATGATACAATATGGCCCAAGAACTTGACCTTGCTCTCCCAAAAATGGCACTTGGAGAGCTTGGCCTTAAGCTGATGCTGACGAAGAGTATCCAAGACGATCCGCAAATGATGAGCATGCTCTGCCTCGGATCTAGAATAAATAAGAATATCGTCGATGAAAACCAGAACGAATCTATCGATGTATTCACGGAATACTCTCGATGTATTCCCGGAATACTCGATTCATAAGATCGACTTAGAAAGCTGGTGCGTTCGTCAAGCCGAATGGCATGACCAACCACTCAAAAGAACCATAACGAGTGTGGAAAGCGGTAAGAGGAACGCTATCTTCCGTAACTCGGAGCTGATGAAATCCGGTGGCAAGGTCGAGCTGGGAAAAGACCTTCGCACCGCTCAACTGATCAAACATATCGTCTATCCGTGGCAATGGATAACGATTTCTGATGGTCTACTCATTAAGCTTGCGATAGTCAATGCAAAGCCTAAGAGTGCCATCGGGCTTCTTAACGAAGACCACAGCAGCACCCCATGGCGAAGAACTGGACCGAATGAACTGCTTCGCCTCAAGCTCTACTAACTGCTTCCTGAGTTCCTCGTTCTCTCTAGTAGACATCCTCGTGGGAGGACGCCCAACTGGGTGGGAGCCTGGAATGAGATCGATGCGAAACTCAATGGCCTGCTTTGGCGGCAGGCTTGATACTAGCTCGAATATATCGGAGAAATCCCGAACAACAGGAATACGAGATATGTCCACATCCTCATCTCGTGAATCAAGAGCAAATAAAGTAATATCAGAAATCCCAACATCCTGAAGAGCAAAAGCTAATGGAGCGGACGAGTCAGGATGACGAAGAAATAATATCCGCTCCGAACAAATGATTTTGGCATCGTACTGAGCGAGCCAATCCATGCCAAGAATCATGTCAAAGCCCAAATACTCCATAACGTGTAGATTCGCACAGAAAGAAAATCCACAAAGATCAATATCTATATCCTCACAAAGCAGGCTAAGGGTCGTGGTTCCGCCGATGGGATTCACAATCCTTAGTGAAGAAACCAAACAAGTAACATCCAAAGATAAAGTATCAACTAGTTCCTTTGATACGAATGAGTGAGAGGCACCCGTATCAAAGAGAACTCTACAAGATCTACCATGAAATAAAATAGAACCTTCGAGAACGGAAGGATGCGTACCTCGAGGCTGAGCTGAAGATGTAGGAGCCTTGGCAGCATTAAGCTTGCCAGATCTAGGAGGTGCAGTAGGACAAGTGGCAATAAGATGACCCTCCTTCTTACAATAGCGGCAGAAAAGAGGCTTGGGACACTTTTTAAACATATGATCGGTAGATCCACAGTTGAAACACTTCCGAATGGAAGGTGTTCGACTAAGTTGAGCAATAGACTGAGGCTGAGTCTGAGAAGAAGAGCTACCTGTCTTCTTCTTCTTATGCGAAGACTTGGACTTCTGAAATGGGCCCCGCTTCTGATTGGGATTTTTGGAACCCTCACCATCTCCATCACTGTATCTCTCACGCTCAATCGGTTCAAGGTGAAGCGCTGCGTCAACTAGCTCATCAAAAGGGAGCTTAAGCTGGAGCATAAGCTGTTTCTTCAAATATTTCTTCAGGCCTTCTACAAACTTGAGATTCTTCTTATAAGGAGAGCTAATGAACTCGAGGCCATACTTGGACAGGGCCTCGAAAGATGATGAATAGTCAGCAACAGAGGTCTTCCCTTGCTTAAGGTCAATAAAGCGGCATGCAAGGGCTATCTTCTCGGACTTGGGGACAAACTTGAGTAAGAAGCGCTCTCGGAACTGGTCCCAAGTGAGTGAGGCCTCATTGGTCTCGGAGAAAAGCAGCTCGTACCAATCCAAGGCTCGACCCTCAAGATGGCTAGAAGCAACAAGAACTCTGTCGTGGTCGGGGATAGCCATGCGAGTAAAATTACGCTCGCAAACTCTGATCCAAGCCTGGGCCTCCAGAATAGTCTCGGAGCCACTGAACGGCTTCCCTCCGAGATGAATAAAGTCGCTGCATAGACGCGCAAAAGAAGACTTGCGCGGTGCATCAGAAACTGGTGCAGGAGACTGAGATGCGATTGAGAGTTACAAACCAGCTCCATGATTTGGTCCGTGGTCATGTATACGCCCTCTGGGTGAGGGTTGCTGGACTGTCCAGCATCAGCAGAACGAAGGTTCCTACCTCTTCCAACCATACTGAAAGATAAGGTAAGGTTTAGTTAAGCATGATTCAAAGATAGATGATTCATTAAGGAATATTACGGAATATAATAGATTCCTACATATATTCCTAACTTATTTATCTAAAGGTGGATATGTTCAATTTGGATTGTATTATAACGTATTGTACTACGTGTCTGTTCTGTGTTTGTTATGCTTAATTCTGAACCGTAGCTCTGATACCAAGATGTAACGACCCACTTCGAGACCCATTCTAACAAAGAGTATTACAGAGTAATACCGTCTACTGGAACGGAGAATAGAGTATAGTGGAAGCGACCATATGTAATCAAGCTATAACTATCTACTGAATACGTCGAAATGTAGTATCGCTTTTTTTTAATGTGTTCGACGTATCCAATAGATATTTATAACGAAATTACAATGGCTAAGGAAAATAGGTTCAGAACAAACATAATACTAAATGATAACATCATCATCACAGAACAGTCACATAACAGTCACAGAACATAGGTACAATATATTGTCAATACAGATCCAAATATCAAAAAGGTGGGTACAAAGCCGCCGCTCACACATGTGAGTCAAAGATATGTATATAAGAGACTGAATAATCAGAGTATCAAAATAGTGGACAAATATAAAGAGCCATCTATCAGCATAGCAGATAATGTCCAAGCGGAAGCACAGAAAGCTAAGTCCAGAGGCCTAACCTGTAACAACTCAGTCTGACCCGAGCGAAAAACACTTGGGTCAGGCTAGCTAAACAATCAATTAATAAACTGAGATAAACATGATAGATAATGAGGCGATATATAACATAGTACTATAGACCACAAACTCTCACATAGAGAAGAAATAAACATCTAATTAGAGATGTATAGCAAGCCTTGTATCATTGGCATAACATAGTCACAAATGTCAAAACAAAACATCTAAATAGAAATGCATAATAAGCCTTATATCATCGACATAATGTAAACACAAATGCCAAAACATAAACATATAAGTAGAGATGTCAAAAATGATACATCTAAGTAGAGATGTATAACAGGCCATCTAAGTAGAGATGCCAAAAACGATACATCTATGTAGAGATGTATAACGGCCATCTAAGTAGAGATGCCAAAAACGATACATCTATGTAGAGATGTATAACGGCCATCTAAGTAGAGATGCCAAAACGATACCTCTAAGGGAGACAGTCCGAAGACACTATCCCAAAGGTAATAAAAGGAATGTATCACGAACTTTTAGCAAGGAACCCGTAAAGTGTTAACGTGAGTCTCATACCCCACGTTCGCAATAAACGGTTTACTAACCAATCGTAAGCTTCCACACTGAAAGCAGTACAAAGTTCACCTCATGTCATCGGTAAACTAGGCCGAAAGGCCAAAACGATCAATCGAATAGGTCGGGGATTAACCGGAAAGAAAATACACACGGTTTCATAGGTCAGAGTTTTTCCCAAATGTTTAAGCACCTTTCCACTTCACTAGAAGTGCTAAAGTGTGAGTGTGGGATTTTATTATAGAAAATAATTAAGGAAAACAGATTTATAATTGGTTTGAAATCACTTTAAAACGGCCTTTAAAAACTCTCCTATTATGGAGTAATTAATTTAATAATTAAAAATAATATTACATAATAATTTCGAAAGCCATTTCGGAGTGAAAAATCCTTTTAAAACCTTTTTATAAGGCCCGTGTACGAAATCCATAGACAAATCTCAAAGAAATCGATAAAACCAGAAAATCACTGAAAATATTCTATATTGGAAAATAGTCCAAAACTGACGCGAACCCAAGTTTGGAAAATTATTCGGACTAGCAATCAAAATCCGAATGGCATGAAAATTGGTAGGAACGTAGTACGACATTCCTACTTTGGAACAAAAAAAGAATTACTTGATTCCGACTTGAAACGAAGTCGCAGCGACGCTCCAAAGTCAGACCCGGAAACAGTGAATACACTGTTTCAGGCTGAGATCCGGGTCCCTCTTCGACAGCAATTTCGAAGAGTCAAATGAGCTCAGATACTAATCAAACTTTCTAGAGATGGAGTTCGGAACTCTAGGTTTCCAACGAGACCAAAATCGATGAAATCCGACAAAGGAAGAGCCCGGGATGGCGTCGCCAAGTCGGGGTTCTGTACTGAAAACAACGGGAGAAAAGAGACTAAGGCCTGTAGCTATGCACTAACAGACCAGAGATGAAAAACCATAATTTTGGCATAGTAAACTTCCAATTCCGACAAAATGAGTAAAATAAAAGTTGTAACTTAGTTTCTAAGCTTTCCGGAATGACCAAGATTGTCAAATTCCGATCGGGGATGAAAATTTTATGACTAAAACAATTCTCAGATCTAAATTGTATATCACTGTCGTTGTGCTCTCGGGACAGTAGTAAGAATGCACAGTTTTGACCAAATTAACTTCGAAATTTCATGAAACTCAAAACATAAAATTTTTAGCTCTGTATCTAAGCTTTCCATAACATCCAAAATTATTAGATTTGGATAAGAAACGAGTAACTTATGGCCAAATCAATTTCAGGTTTTTGTTTTATCACCCCTGTAGTTTGTTGTCAGGTCAGCGACAAACAAACATGATTTCGACCATTCAAACCTCAAAATTAGGCGAATCATAAAACATAAAAGTTATAGGCTACAGAATAAGCTTTCCATAACATCAAGAAAATCTTAATTCCGATTTAAGATGAATGAGATATGCCTAATTTACTAACAGCAATACACTAATTATAATTTCAGCTAGCATATATTACCCCTTTTCCAAGCAATGAAAAGATGATCAAAGAGTTTCAAAATCTAAATGCACAAAAAAAAGAGGGTTACAAAATAATTTAAGAAATTAAGAGATGCTTATACATAGATTAAGAGAGGGTTTACCTAGTATTCCTCTCAAGCAAAAGAACAAACACCTATATGGCACTAACCAAATCTAAGAGATGATGATCGAGGAGCTAGAAAAATACCAAAACACATAAAACCAAGAGTTACAACATGATTTTCATAAATTAAAGAGAGTTAGAAACGGATTACAAGGGAGTTTTTGCATTACCTTCCTTTACTTTAACTAGCTTAAGCCAATATAAGAGAGGATGGAGCTTTCTTAAGCATGGAGGCCATTTTTAGGTTTAGGGTTTTAGGAATTTTTTTGATTAGGGTTGGAATGAATGAGGGTTAGGAGTTTGAGATAATTTATAGAATGGTAAGTGGGTTTGGGTTTGGCTAATGGACCCCTTAAGAGAGAGTGGCTCTAAACATGTATAAAAAATTGTTTAAGTATTAACATAGCCATGAAAACTCATACTTAACCAAATCCCCTTCTTAAATTTCCCATTAACTTTTAGTTGTTCCAAAATAATACTTCGCCTTATTTTTAAAAACCCATTTATTTAAAATGTCCATATTTTTAAATAAATTATCCTTATCCCAAAAATCCATTTGCTCTATTTAAATAAAATCCTAAAAAAAAAATTCGGTAATGCAAATCCCGGGTTGTTACAATTTTTAAGGAATTGTTAGTTATATAGTCACATATTGAGTTTATATATATATATATATATATATATATATATAGTTTTAGAGATATGCTGGTTTACTTTATAAGTATGTTTATATATATAGTTTTCTTTCCAACAATAGATTGTTGTTGATAAAAATGATAGTATATAATTCGACCTATATATGTATGTATAAGTTTGTATATATATAAGTATGTATGTAGAGTATTTTATGATTTGATACTATGTTATATTTTAGTGAAAGAGTTATGTTAGCCTATATCTAAAATTTTATAAATGTTTTATTATATATACATGAATTTATATAAGCTATATATGTTATTTTTATCTTAAAAGTATGTATGGTGTGTGTGTATATATATTATTCGGTTTCAAAACAGTTTTATGCAGATGTGTTTAAGAATTCATTTTGGGTAATAGTTTTAAGTATAAAAAAAAATCTATGCGTTTAAAAGTTTATACTGTATTTATTTGGTTGCAGGTATGTGTTTATAACAAAGCCTTGTTTGTATTGGTTCCAGAATCTTACCTGCGACAGTATTTGATATAAGGTATATATTATATATGGTTACAGCTTATAACAAGTTAGCTTATGTGTGTCAGTTATATAAGATTTTAAAGTATGATTTATTATGAAGGATAAGTTTATACAGATTTTGTCTACATCTGTTTCTATATATACAACTGCGACAATAACTTTTATAGATTTTACATGGTACTTATTGTATATTAACGGAAATAAATTTGAATACCATATGTATAAGTATGTTCCTTTTTGAATAAGCACATATAAGTATTGATTATATATATATATATATATATATATATTGTTTTAATCTAATTCGTGTTTAATGAGTAAATTTTGACGATTTTATTTTAACATGTGTTGTTAATTAAATATGGATTTTTTTTGAAAGGAATTTATTCCATTTATATCAAGATTGTTCTAATTCGTGTTTTCATCGAATTTGGGTAGATTTGATTTACTCTGTCATTGTTCTGTTGTCACTTCATGCTTATCCGCATCAGTTCGGTGATTTATCCATTTTTTCATGTTTATTCGTGTTCGTCTCCATCATGTTCTCGTCCATCATCTCTAGCCTCGAAAGGTGAGTAATCACTCACGATTAATGTTCTTTTATTTATTAAATTTGGTTTCAATTGAAACGACAATTGAAATATGCCGTTGTTAGTTATGTACACTGTTATTACCTGTATCGGCTCATTTATGACATCTGACACCATTATCTGTTAATTATTTATGCGATGATAATACAGTTTGGCTGATAATTGATTGAATGTTTGTTGGTTATATTGGACGTTAAATTGTAATGTATAAAGTGATAATATTATGCAACTGAATTTGACGTAGGATAGTTTAAAAATTTGAATCGACATGCGTTGAATTCAATTAGTTAATTTGAATATTATGACCCCTTAAATGTTTAATTATTTGACACGTAGAATGGTTAATCACCCTTGAACCATTTGAATTTATGTTGTATGAAATCGAATAATAAAATGTCAAGTGTAAATTGCATAGAATAATTAGTGTAATAATATTTAATCTACATGAAATGATAGTGTAGATTCTAGAAATAATTATATTAATTCGCACAAACAACAATGTGAATTAATACGATTATTTCGGGATTATTTGAATTAATTATTGGATTGTTATTGATTGTTGTTATTGGTTGTTTATTTACTTTGACACCATCCCAGTTATCCCACTGCAAGTTCCCTTTATTATGCTTGATCTTGAATTGAAATTGGAATCGGGTTGAAATGATATATACCCAAATGAATTTGACCTAGGATAGAGAATTAAATAAAATCCGATTGGTCAATAAATTGATTTAAAAATAAAATAATGATTTTATTCGAGCAAAGAATAAGTTTTGAAATGAAGTTGGAATTTGAATTTTATGAAAAGAAATGTAAAGATTGAAATCTGAACAAATATTAACGTAGTAATTGATGAAAGAACGTTGTTTGAAATTTAATTATTTAATAATTAAATTTGGAATTATAAATAAATAATTTGGAATTAGTAATAATTGAGTTTTGAAATAATTAAATTTGAAATAATTAAAAATTTGAAATTATAATTAAGTTTGAAATTATTCAGTTGAATTTATAATTAAGTTGAAATGATTTGATGATTAAGTTTGAATGCATAATTAAGTGGAAATGATTTAATAATTAAGTTTGAATGCATAATCAAGTTTGTAATTGTTAAGTTTTGGAATTATTAATAGTTAAGATTGAAATTATTAAATAATTGAATAAGATTGAATTATTTGATAATTAAATAAAAATTGAATTCTTTGATAAGAGAAAATCGAACTTTTGATTAAGTGAATTTGATCTTCGTTAATAAATGAAATGGGGTTCCTTTATTTATGAAGTTTGGAAAAATATATAAGTAAGTTAATAAGTGAAATTGAAACTTCTCGATTATGTGAAATTTAGTTCTTTATTAATTGAGTTTGAAATTTGTAACGAAGTCAACAAATAAGTGAAAATTGAATTTCTTTAACAAGAAATAAAATGTGATTTATTGAAATGAATGAGATTTATTGAAATTAACGTAAGACTTCTAATTTAAAGAATTTATTTTACGAATTTATTTTATTTCAATTTGATGTTTTGATATAATGTAGTTGAACGTAAGTAATTGATTTAAATGAATCGGAATTCAAATAGAAGTTGTTTGAATGACAAATTTACTTAATGAATATGGAATGAAATCTATAAATGAATTTAAATTGATTTGAATGAAAATTAAACCATTCTAAATGATTTTGGAATGAAATTTATATATGAACTTGAATCAATATTTAAATTGTTTGAATAAAATTTAAAATCGAATTATAAGATATTGAAATGGTAAATTGGAAGTTTTGAAACGTAAACTTTGGAAATTGATTTAAAAGACAAACGAAATGTTGATTTACGAATTGAAATTGAAATTGAAATTGAAATTGAAATTGAAATTGATTTGGTTTGAAATTTACTAAACGACCAATCGGTGTAATAATTACGAAAGTTATTAAAGATGCCGGAATCGGTTATGGATATACTCTCTATCTAAACCGAAAATGTCACGACCCGACTTTCTACTTCCAGAAAATCGCATCATGAATTAAGAAAGAAAGGGATAGAAGGAGAAAAGAAAGAAGAGAAAGAAGAAACAATACAAGAATCTCAACAGCGGAACGAATAAATTATATTAATAACATAAATATTACATAGTTTACAACCATTATCAGAGTACACAGATATACAACATATACTAGACAGTTATAAACACCTGTCTAGTTATACAACTCAATACAACAACTCAGAGAACACACAGCGGAAATCTCTATAGCTATACGCAGAAGCCTCCTGCTCCATTCCTCCTTCAGAATTCGTCAAGCCAATCTAAAATCCTAACCTGAATCACCCTTGACTAATCATAAAAATTTGAGTACCCAAGAGTTTATGAAAAACAAAAATAAACTCCGGGTCAGACATGGGTCTGGTGTGAGTAACAGGTTAAAGTTGCTTAACTTTCAAAAACCTTTTGAAAAGAAAGGTATCACGTAAGACTTCCCACACATAAACATGGAAAAGTTTTTACCTTACGCTAACCAAAACATTTGATAGGAAATCCGATGATATTATAATAGTGTCTAGGGTTTTCAAATAAATAAGAAATAGCCGAAATTGTTACATTTATTAAATTCCAGCTACATAGGTATACAATCAAAACTGTTGGCACTTATTGGATTTTGGATTCCATCAATGGCAGGGCTACTGGGGTACCGCCCGTCACAGTACGTGGCCTAGATCACCGTACCGAGGAGTACTCCCACTCCCCTGCAACACAAGGCCGAACCCATTCCTTACTGAATAGTTTCGAACAAGACAACCCCGACGGTTAGAGCTCAAAAGACCGTCCACACAACCGAAATAAAAAGGGATTTCTAGACAGGGATCAATCTTGCTCTCCAGTGGGTGCGACCCACGAAGCCTTGCTGCACCTCCCCTGTTTTAGCCATTCCCGGTTGATGAGGCTTGAAGCTACGATTACCTATATAGGACAAATCATCTTAGAATGCTCATCGTCCGCCTGACGATGTTCTGAAAGCATTCAATCCATACAAGTTCGTTCCGGATTCGAACGAAACCGAAGGCATTATCTCGTTACACTCATTTTGGAATCACCCTCAGAGTTAACGACGATAACCCTTGCACTTTGAACCACCATCTCGAATCTATAAGTACTATTCCGTCAACTCATTACGGAATCACCCACAGAGTTATACTGACGTATAGCCCTTACACCTCGAGTCTTCACTCGCTACACATGGATTCATGACCTAGTGTTATTTGGAGTCGATGTGGTTTTCGGATATCCAAATATGGAAACCCGATCCTGGTCTCATCGAAAACCAAAGCGTGTCTTTTAAGGTCCAAGTTGTTTTAAAGGTTTTAAAACATTTCAATTACAGTGTCTATATTCACACAGATAGATAATTCATAAATCATAACTGATAATCAATATTATCACATAACAAGTAATCTACATTATCAATATCAAATAGATATTCCATATATCACCATCACAATAGATGACCTACGTTATCACAATACAGTCAAACATCCATACCACACAATATCATTTATCTCATTTCTGAGATCTCAAAGCATCCAAGTCAAACAATGACATCCATTCATACATAAGCAAAGATTTACCTATCACAATATAATTAATTTAAAATGAATTAAATTAATTATCTCTATCTCTAATTAATTTAAAATGAATTAAATTAATTCCCCAACTTTAATTAATTTAAAATAAATTAAATTAATTACTTCATCTTTAATTAATTTAAAATGAATTAAATTAATTACTTCACCAAATTATAACTTGCTTACCCATCTATTTAATTGATTAAAATCAATTAATCATTCAAAATAAATCATCCTAATTAATCACTCTTGATTAATTACTCTTAATTACATTCATGTAATTATCCTTAATTAATTTCATAAATTAATTATCCTCAACTAAACAGTAATTAACCTTTAATTACTTCAATTAATTAATTAATCATAATTAATTACTTTAATCCTTAATTAATTATATTAATTAATTACCTTTAATTACCTATTATTGATTAATTAATAATAATTAATCAACTTTAATTACATCATTAATTAAATAATTAATGATCCTTAATTATTCCTTAAATTAATTACTCTAAGTAATTAACTAACTTAATTACTATATTAAACCAAATTAATTATCCTTAAACTAATTTTTTAATTAATTATTTGATTAATTACTAAATAATTAATCCAAATTATCTCATACTTAAACATCTCCTTAATTACAATCTGTAATTATTAAACAATTACTTAACTGAGTAATTCCCAAATCATTAATTACATAAAGTAATTATTTATAATCCCAAATGTTTAAAATTAATTAAACTTAATTAATTAAATTAAACAATCCCATTAAACTAAATTAATTACATTTAGTAATTAATTTCTTAATTACTTTATTAAGTAATTATACTCAAACCATTTACAATTGATTATTATTAAATTAATTAATCTAATTAATTATAAAAATTAACTACATTAATTAATTATTTAAATAATTATAATCCTGGTTAATGACCATCATTAACCCTTCTCTAATTATTTTATAAAGTAATTAACCGAGATTAATTACAAATTTAATTATCTTAAATTATCTATAATTAGTCTTTAATTACGTAAATTAAGCGTTAACGGTAACTTAGTTTATTCTAAATTACCTGATTTATTAATTCCTAATTATTAATTAAAATCCAATTAATAATCCTTAATTTCAAATTAATTATTCCTAATTAATTGATCTTAATCATTAATTAAGTAATTAATTTAAACCTTTAATTTCCTATTTAATTAACCCAAATGATTAATTAATCAAATAAATAAATAATCTATTAAATTTCCTTATAAATTTGATGAATTACAAATCTTTGAATTCTAGTTTACTTTAAGATAAAACTTTGTTCTTATAAACAAGTTATCATTTACAAAGTATTTTAAATCAATTTACTTAAATTTATATTCAAATATCATTTTAAAAATTTAAGATTTAAAATGTGTTCAAATTATCTTTAACAAAGTTTCAAAAACACATTTCTAATCCTTTCATTCACAAGTTAAAGATATACCCATTAATAAAGAAGTTTAAAAGGATTTAAACAAATTCATATTTAAGTTCAAATCAATTTTGAATTATACTTAATCATTTCAAAATTGTTTAAACATTTTAAATTTGAAAACTTTCTTCATTTCAAAATTTGAATACATATTAGATTATAATTTAGATAAACTTTCAGATTTAAAAACTCGACTTACATATATATATTCAAAACTTATTTTGAAATTCAACTACTTAAACCTTTCTAAAGTAATTGAATCAAATCAAATTTTTAAAAGAAACTTCATCTTATTTGAAAATTTGAATTCAAACTTAAACTTGAAATCTCAGATTTTATAAACTAGGTTTAAACTTTATTTAAACCTTTCTTTATATTTAACTTCCAGTTTTTTTTTTTTTTTAAAGTTTCAGAACCAATCAATACAGGTTTCAGATGTAAACCTGATACAAATACTAACCCGAGCTTCCCAAACTCCTGCTTCGAGACAAAATCCAAATACCTCGAGTAAAATACCTAAATTCCCGTGAAAAACTCGAGTTCACTAATTCCTTCAAACCCAACTACAACAGGATACACTGAAATACACCGTGCATATGCACGGTGGCGCCATCCACCACCACTCACCTCCGATGATCTCCCCACATCGGCAAACAAACCCAGGTCCCAACACGATCCACAATCTCCTCTCTACAGCTTAAAATCAAATTCAAGGTTTATTTCAAAAACCTGGAACAGAAGACCAAAACCCATCCAAATCCTGTCATCACTTCAACCACCTTCCTCCGACCTTCAGAAATCCAACAACTCCGGTCACAGCCTCGCCTATACGTCAGCAACCACCTCCCAAAGGCATTTGACTCTCGATCATTCTTGCAGGTAGAATCGACCCCAAACAACCTACCCAGATAAAACTTGGGCTACAGAAAGCAAATCAACATTTCTACAACCATGGTGATTTTCATCACCTTCACCTATTTTTCCTATCATCTCAGATCCATTCTCTATCAACATGCCGAAACTCATCTCCTCCAGATTCATGAATTCCCAGGGAAACCCCAAAATTCATATTCAGTTCAATAGCAAACAGTACATTCATCCCATTTTTAAAAATCCAGATTTCAGTGTTGAAAATCATGATTTAGTTAATGCTTTCAATTTAAAATACTTAAGTAAGGAATTACACAGTTTAGATTTTTGGTTTGCATCAACATGCACTGACATTTCACATTTACCAGAGGCCAACAGACTTTGTTTATGTTGATTTAAATTTTTTTCTAATCTATGATAAGAAACTTCTTTAGTTTAAAAATTCAGGTACTATCACAATTTAAATCAAGTGTAGATGGTTCTTAAATGGAAAGATGGACCAGGGAACAAAGAAGGGCACTGACAGTATGCATACACAAATATATTTCATCAGGCTTTAATAAATGCTCAAATAATACTTATTTATATCAAATCATTAGCATGCAATCCTAATTAAAATTTTAAATTTTAAAGTTACTCACCTATTAACAATGCAGAGCTGTTTTGATCCCTTGAATTTTGCAGAAAACACAGAAATACAGGCTTGACCCCTCTGTGCTCATTTATGCAGAAACAAAAATATGCAGTTTGCTTCCTTTGTTGAATTGATATGCAGTGTTAACTCCTCAAATACATGCAGATGTGTTGTAATTGCTCATCCTCAAATGCATGCTAATGCTTTCATTCAACCCAGGTTCAAAACAGAGTGCAGAGAAAAGAAAATAGTGCAGGCTCTTCATTTTGATTTTGCAGACTTTTGGATTTGAATATGCAGGCCCCAGAATTTTGAAGTGGGTATTTGATTTTGTAGAGGAGGAGTATGCAGATTGATTTTTGAGGAGGGATTTTAACTTGCAATTTGCAAACAAATTTTAAACTTTGAAGAAGAATTTAATATGCAGGTTTCTACTTTGATTTGAAGAGGAAATGCAGAATTAAGATATGCAGATTTGTTGTTGAATTTTATATGCATTTGTGAATGCAGATTTGATCTTCATTTGATTTAGGAAATGAAAATGCATTATGTATGAATGATGCAAACTAATGTATTTTCAGATTTTATGTAAGAAAAGAAAAATTAAAACTAAATTTTAACACTTGTCATAAGTTAGACACTTGTCTATTTGTATTAGTTTTTAAACACATGTAAAAGAATGCAACACATGTTTTTCCTTTAAAAGTAATTAGTATTTAAATTTATAAAATAATGTGTGTTAGCTTAAATTAAATTTGTTAGTTTATATTTCACATGTGTATAAATTTACTAGAGAAATAAGAACAATTCATGTTTATAAATAAACATTTACATAAATTAAACAATCCAAAATTTATACTTTTGAATTTAAATTCAAACTAAATTCCAAATCAAATATTCTCAAATCAAGTTACAAATAAAATTCAATTTGAAATAAAAATTACAAATTCTATTCAAACTTATTTATAAAATCAATACAATATTAATATTGTTTTACAAAAGTCATTTTACAAGAAATTATAATTTTATAAGTAAAATATCTATTTTATTAAACCATAAAACATTTTATTGAATTTATTCTAAATTTAAAACTAAATCTAATTTAATTTAAAAATATTCCAATATTTTTCTTTTCAATTTTAAAATCATATTTTTATTTATGAAATAGTCTTTGAAAACTCAATACTAGTTTGTATTAAAATTTCCAAATTAAAAATGTATATATTAATATTTTAAAACATGATTCAATTATAAATTTTAAATCAAAATTATTTATTCAACTTTGAAAAGCTTAAATATTAAATAAAACAAATTTTCCAAATTACTATAAATAATAAACTTAGAAAAAATATGCTTTATTTATTAAAAATTAAACAAAACCAATCTATTTAAAATATAAACTATATATTTATATTGTAGAAAGAAATCAATTTATTATTTTAAAAGATAAAATAACCAATTTAAATATTTACTGAAGAAGATTATTAAATTTATCTGAATAATTATTAACAGAACATCAATATCAATTTAATTTTAATTACAGATTATTAAATTGATATTGTTAAAAATTCTGGGATATTACAATCATTCCCCCTTAAAAGAATTTCGTCCTCGAAATTTAAAACAAAGGTAATTTAATAATCTCATTAAATTTTAAATTTAAAAACACAAGCATGTATCAAACCTATGCTAACACCAAAACAACCAATCAAACAAATCTAATTATCGAGACAAATTCTGGATAAAATTTCATCGAGTTTCCCCAGGTGCATATATACCGGGATACTCGCCCTAGAGAATCCAAACAAACAATACTATGAGGCTACAAAGCTCCTATACAACTATATTTAAACACTAGATAAGATATCAGACTACAAACGAGTCTGACTTAACAACTAAAATTCCAGAACTGCTGGTTCCACAACCAGAGATAGATCATACAAGTACTCCCTCAGAGATACGTGAAACTCATCGAATTCTAGTTATCCAAACTGGCAATTCAATCCTATAGATCAATCACTTACTCTCCAAGATACAAAAAAGATCCAAAACACTTCAGAGCTAGCTTCTCAAACTTACCAAACTTATAGCTCACTTTTGATCAGAGAAAACTTATCCAAAATTAAATCTCCGACTTCAGAGTCCAAATCCCTCCGACTCTTATCCACAAAATCTCTTCAGATGATCCTGGGCTGCCCACAACCTTACTAATCAGCTCAACCTTTGCTGATGCTTCTAGAAACAAACTAGACCAATCAATACAACAAAATGATCTCCTCAAGATCAACCAAAACCAACAACTCAAACTCAACTTCTCAACATCAGAAGACAACAACTTCTTCTGTCCAGAAAAAGAAAAGAAGATGCACTTCCAAACTGCTTCCGCTGCTCAACTCTGATCCGAAGTAGAAGGGAATGCTTGAAGAATAACACAAGCACAAACAGGACAACACACCCCAGAGATATGGTTCACCAAATCCATAAGAATCATTCAGAAGTTCCTCCAAAACTCCGAGCTGCTACACCAACTCAATCTCCTGGAATCATTCTTCTATAAAGCTGAACCACCGGTTCCACTCCTGGAATTCCAGTCGATAAGAAAACTCAATCTCCAGATACGAACAAAACTCTAACTTCCTGAAGACATCCAGAAAACTCAGATAACCCAAGAGAACGCTCAAACAATCGTAAGTCACTTTTGCGAACCACCCAAACCAAATCCAAAGAAAACCGTTCTTCCTTAACCAAATAGAACAGCTTAAACTTAACTAGCCAACCCATCGAAGAAACGGGTCCACTTAACTGCTTCTGAACTCCACTTCAGAAAAACTGCTAAGCCGGAAGATCTCTTGCCAACACCGAGAACACTCCAAGCTGCACTGCTGTTACAGATGCCAAAGAATTCCAAAACAAAGCTCTTCGGGAAACTCGGACTTCACAGCAAACAGAAACTCAAGCTGACTATAGCCACAACACTGAAGCAGACTCACTTTCTTAACTTGTTCCAAAGAAAACATCTTCGGGAACATCCATAGTCACTGCATCTCATCACGCAGTTACTATTCCCTAAGGTAGCAAATTACCATCACTTGCTTCTGCCCAACCGACAGATCCAAATTCTACTCATTCAACTTCAAAGAATTCACTCCGAACCTTAACAGGTTTCCTTCAGAGATCAATGAAGTCCTTCATCACTACAAAACTCGCTCGAGACGGTATTAGGTCTACAGTCTCAACAATTACACTTCCAACCTCAAACATTCAAACTCCAACCAATGGTAGTCGTGTTACACACACTACTACCCCATCTACCTTTATAACTTATATTGGAAAACCCGAACGGGTAACCCAACAGATAGGTAGAAATATATATATATATATATATATATATATATATATATTTAAAATTACAAATATGCTCTCTCAAGGAAGACACTACTACAGAGCCTAGGTATTCACTCAACCTAATGCTCTGATACCAACTGTCACGACCCGACTTTCTACTCCCAGAAAATCGCATCATGAATTAAGAAAGAAAGGGATAGAAGGAGAAAAGAAAGAAGAGAAAGAAGAAACAATACAAGAATCTCAACAGCGGAACGAATAAATTATATTAATAACATAAATATTACATAGTTTACAACCATTATCAGAGTACACAGATATACAACATATACTAGACAGTTATAAACACCTGTCAAGTTATACAACTCAATACAACAACTCAGAGAACACACAACGGAAATCTCTATAGCTATACGCAAAAGCCTCCTGCTCCATTGCTCCTCCAGAATTCGTCAAGCCAATCTAAAATCCTAACCTGAATCACCCTTAACTACTCATAAAAATTTGAGTACCTAAGAGTTTATGAAAAACAAAAATAAACTCCGGGTCAGACATGGGTCTGGTGTGAGTAACAGGTTAAAGTTGCTTAACTTTCAAAAACCTTTTGAAAAGAAAGGTATCACGTAAGACTTCCCACACATAAACATGGAAAAGTTTTTACCTTACGCTAACCAAAACATTTGATAGGCAATCCGATGATATTATAATAGTGTCTAGGGTTTTCAAATAAATAATAAATAGCCGAAATTGTTACATTTATTAAATTCCAGCTACATAGGTATACAATCAAAACCGTTGGCACTTATTGGATTTTGGATTCCATCAATGGCAGGGCTACTGGGGTACCTCCCATCACAGTACGTGGCCTAGATCACCGTACCGAGGAGTACTCCCACTCCCCTGCAACACAAGGCCGGACCCATTCCTTACTGAATAGTTCCGAACAAGACAACCCCGACGGTTAGAGCTCAAAAGACCGTCCACATAGCCGAAATAAAAAGGGACTTCTAGACAGGGATCAATCTTGCTCTCCAGTGGGTGCGACCCACGAAGCCTTGCTGCACCTCCCCTGTTTTAGCCATTCCCGGTTGATGAGGCTTGAGGCTACGATTACCTTTATAGGACAAATCATCTTAGAATGCTCATCGTCCGCCTGACGATGTTCTGAAAGCATTCAATCCATACAAGTTCGTTCCGGGTTCGAACGAAACCGAAGGCATTATCTCGTTACACTCATTTTGGGATCACCCTCAGAGTTAACGACGATAACCCTTGTACTCTGAACCACCATATCGAATCTATAAGTACTATTCCGTCAACTCATTACGGAATCACCCACAGAGTTATACTGACGTATAGCCCTTACACCTCGAGTCTTCACTCGCTCCACTTATATTCACGACCTAGCGTTATTTGGAATCGATGTGGTTTTCGGATATCCAAATATGGAAACCCGATCCCGGTCTCATCGAAAACCAAAGCGTGTCTTTTAAGGTCCAAGTTGTTTTAAAGGTTTTAAAACATTTCAATTACAGTTTCAATATTCACACAGATAGATAATTCATAAATCATAACTGATAATCAACATTATCACATAACAAGTAATCTACATTATCAATATCAAATAGATATTCCATATATCACCATCACAATAGATAACCTACGTTATCACAATACAGTCAAACATCCATACCACACAATATCATTTATCTCTTTTCTGAGATCTCAAAGCATCCAAGTCAAACAATGACATCCATTCATACATAAGCAAAGATTTACCTATCACAATATAATTAATTTAAAATGAATTAAATTAATTATCTCTATCTCTAATTAATTTAAAATGAATTAAATTAATTTCCCCAACTTTAATTAATTTAAAATAAATTAAATTAATTACTTCATCTTTAATTAATTTAAAATGAATTAAATTAATTACTTCACCAAATTATAACTTGCTTACCCATCTATTTAATTGATTAAAATCAATTAATCATTCAAAATAAATCATCCTAATTAATCACTCTTGATTAATTACTCTTAATTACATTCATGTAATTATCCTTAATTAATTTCACAAATTAATTATCCTCAACTAAACAGTAATTAACCTTTAATTACTTCAATTAATTAATCAATCATAATTTATTACTTTAATCCTTAATTAATTATATTAAATAATTACCTTTAATTACCTATTATTGATTAATTAATAATAATTAATCAACTTTAATTACATCATTAATTAAATAATTAATGATCCTTAATTATTCCTTAAATTAATTACTCTAAGTAATTAACTAACTTAATTACTATATTAAACCAAACTAATTATCCTTAAATTAATTTTTTAATTAATTATTTGATTAATTACTAAATAATTAATCCAAATTATCTCATACTTAAACATCTCCTTAATTACAATCTGTAATTATTAAACAATTACTTAACTGAGAAATTCCCAAATCATTAATTACATAAAGTAATTATTTATAATCCCAAATGTTTAAAATTAATTAAACTTAATTATTAAATTAAACAATCCCATTAAACTAAATTAATTACATTTAGTAATTAATTTCTTAATTACTTCATTAAGTAATTATACTCAAACCATTTACAATTGATTATTATTAAATTAATTAATCTAATTAATTATAAAAATTAACTACATTAATTAATTATTTAAATAATCCTGGTTAATGACCATCATTAACTCTTCTCTAATTATTTTATAAAGTAATTAACCGAGATTAATTACAAATTTAATTATCTTAAATTATCTATAATTAGTCTTTAATTACATAAATTAAGCGTTAACGGTAACTTAATTTATTCTAAATTACCTGATTTATTAATTCCTAATTATTAATTAAAATCCAATTAATAGTCCTTAATTTCAAATTAATTATTCCTAATTAATTAGTCTTAATCATTAATTAAGTAATTAATTTAAACCTTTAATTTCCTATTTAATTAACCCAAATGATTAATTAATCAAATAAATAAATAATCTATTAAATTTCCTTATAAATTTGATGAATTACAAATCTTTGAATTCTAGTTTACTTTAAGATAAAACTTTGTTCTTATAAACAAGTTATCATTTACAAAGTATTTTAAATCAATTTACTTAAATTTATATTCAAATATCATTTTAAAAATTTAAGATTTAAAATGTGTTCAAAATATCTTTAACAAAGTTTCAAAAACACATTTCTAATCCTTTCATTCACAAGTTAAAGATATACCCATTAATAAAGAAGTTTAAAAGGATTTAAACAAATTCATATTTAAGTTCAAATCAATTTTGAATTATACTTAATCATTTCAAAATTGTTTAAACATTTTAAATTTGTAAACTTTCTTCATTTCAAAACTTGAATACATATTAGATTTGAATTTAGATAAACTTTCAGATTTAAAAACTCGACTTATATATGTATATATTCAAAACTTATTTTGAAATTCAACTACTTAAACCTTTCTAAAGTAATTAAATCAAATCAAATTTTTAAAAGAAACTTCATCTTATTTGAAAATTTGAATTCAAACTTAAACTTGAAATCTCAGATTTTATAAACTAGGTTTAAACTTTATTTAAACCTTTCTTTATATTTAACTTCCAGTTTTTTTTTTAAAGTTTCAGAACCAATCAATACAGGTTTCAGATGTAAACCTGATACAAATACTAACCTGAGCTTCCCAAACTCCTGCTTCGAGACAAAATCCAAATACCTCGAGTAAAATACCTAAATTCCCGTGAAAAACTCGAGTTCACTAATTCCTTCAAACCCAACTACAACAGGATACACTGAAATACACCGTGCATATGCACGGTGGCGCCGTCCACCACCACTCACCTCCGATGATCTCCCCACATCGGCAAACAAACCCAGGTCCCAACACGATCCATAATCTCCTCTCTACAGCTTAAAATCAAATTCAAGGTTTATTTCAAAAACCTGGAACAGAAGACCAAAACCCATCCAAATCCTGTCATCACTTCAACCACCTTCCTCCGACCTTCAGAAATCCAACAACTCCGGTCACAGCCTCGCCTATACGTCAGCAACCACCTCCCAAAGGCATTTGAGTCTCGATCATTCTTGCAGGTAGAATCGACCCCAAACAACCTACCCAGATAAAACTAGGACTACAGAAAGCAAATCAACATTTCTGCAACCATGGTGATTTTCATCACCTTCACCTATTTTTCCTATCATCTCAGATCCATTCTCCATCACCATGCCGAAACTCATCTCCTCCAGATTCATGAATTCCCAAGGAAACCCCAAAATTCATATTCAGTTCAATAGCAAACTGTACATTGATCCCCTTTTTAAAAATCCAGATTTCAATGTTGAAAATCATGATTTAGTTAATGCTTTCAATTTAAAATACTTAAGTAAGGAATTACACAGTTTAGATTTTTGGTTTTCATCAACATGCACTGACATTTCACATTTACCAGAGGCCAACAGACTATGTTTATTTTGATTTAAATTTTTTTCTAATCTATGATAAGCAACTTCTTTAGTTTAAAAATTCAGGTACTATCACAATTTAAATCAAGCGTAGAGGGTTCTTAAATGGAAAGATGGATCAGGGAACAAAGAAGGGCACTGACAGTATGCATACACAAATATATTTCATCAGACTTTAATAAATGCTCAAATAATACTTATTTATATCAAATCATTAGCATGCAATCCTAATTAAAATTTTAGATTTTAAAGTTACTCACCTATTAACAATGCAGAGCCGTTTTGATCCCTTGAATTTTACAGAAAACACAGAAATACAGGCTTGACCCCTCTGTGCTCATTTATGCAGAAACAAAAATATGCAGTTTGCTTCCTCTGTTGAATTGATATGCAGTTGTTAACTCCTCAAATACATGCAGATGTGTTGTAATTGCTCATCCCTCAAATGCATGCTAATGCTTTCATTCAACCCAGGTTCAAAACAGAGTGCAGAGAAAAGAAAATAGTGCAGGCTCTTCATTTTGATTTTGCAGACTTTTGGATTTGAATATGCAGGCCCTAGAATTTTGAAGAGGGTATTTGATTTTGTAGAGGAGGAGTATGCAGATTGATTTTTGAGGAGGGGTTTTAACTTGCAATTTGCAAACAAATTTTAAACTTTGAAGAAGAATTTAATATGCAGGTTTCTACTTTGATTTGAAGAGGAAATGCAGAATTAAGATATGCAGATTTGTTGTTGAATTTTATATGCATTTGTGAATGCAGATTTGATCTTCATTTGATTTAGGAAATGAAAATGCATTATGTATGAATGATGCAAACTAATGTATTTTCAAATTTTATGTAAGAAAAGAAAAATTAAAACTAAATTTTAACACTTGTCATAAGTTAGACACTTGTCTATTTGTATTAGTTTTTAAACACATGTAAAAGAATGCAACACATATTTTTCCTTTAAAAGTAATTAGTATTTAAATTTATAAAATAATGTGTGTTAGCTTAAATTAAATTTGTTAGTTTATATTTAACATGTGTATAAATTTACAAGAGAAATAAGAACAATTCATGTTTATAAATAAACATTTATATAAAATAATTAAACAATTCAAAATTTATACTTTTGAATTTAAATTCAAACTAAATTCCAAATCAAATATTCTCAAATCAAGTTACAAATAAAATTCAATTTGAAATAAAAATTACAAATTCTATTCAAACTTATTTATAAAATCAATACAATATTAATATTGTTTTACAAAAGTCATTTTACAAGAAATTGTATTTTATAAGTAAAATATCCATTTTATTAAACCATAAATCATTTTATTGAATTTATTCTAAATTTAAAACTAAATCCAATTTAATTTAAAAATATTCCAATATTTTTCTTTTCAATTTTAAAATCATATTTTTATTTATGAAATAGTCTTTGAAAACTCAATACTAGTTTGTATTAAAAATTCCAAATTAAAAATGTATATATTAGAATTTTAAAACATGATTCATTTATAAATTTTAAATCAAAATTATTTATTCAACTTTGAAAAGCTTAAATATTAAATAAAACAAAATTTCCAAATTACTATAAATAATAAACTTAGAAAAAATATGCTTTATTTATTAAAAATTAAACAAAACCAATCTATTTAAAATATAAACTATATATTTATATTATAGATAGAAATCAATTTATTATTTTAAAAGATAAAATAACCAATTTAAATATTTACTGAAGAAGATTATTAAATTTATCTGAATAATTATTAACAGAACATCAATATCAATTTAATTTTAATTACAGATTATTAAATTGATATTGTTAAAAATTCCGGGATATTACAGAAAACCACTTTAATAACTATACGCGGAGCGATGATCCAGAATGAAGTGGTTGGAATGATGTACGTGATGACTGAAGAAAGAGAACGATAATGGATAGCCTTGACACTTGTGTCAAATTGGAAATGACTAAAATCAGGAGCCGTGCCGGGCCAAATGGTGTTAGCTACCTCGAGCGAACACACTTCCTCGTAACTACTACTCATTACTTGTGATTGATTGGTGCACCCTCGGAATTTCAGGAGTGTTGTTTCGCGGTGTTGCGATCGTTGCGGCGATGCGTTCTCACCAGTCCGGATCAGGCAAACGGTAGTTTCACTATCTTGGGTATTGCCTCATGTGCCTTGTCATACTTGTATCCCTATATGCACGACCACTACGAATTTGTTTTGTGTTATACCTATGGAGTACTCCCTGATAGCCCACTAGTTTACGGTGGAGTTTACAGTGCTGTATAGACTATGACATCTATATAAAATGTGCTAAGGGGGATAATGGTAACGCCTTAACACTATTTTGATACTATTATATTACTGATAGACATTATCTATTTAGCGTATATTACTACATAGTAGATAGTTTAACGGATCCTTAGAGGACGGCTATTCCAACGTCCTTTGAGTTACTTGTATTTCAATTGTTATTTCACTTCAGTTGGATTTATTGATATAATAATATTAATCCTTACTCGAGTGTTTTGTGTTTTGCTTTACGCTCGGGTTAGACTGAGTGTACCAGTATTCGAGGCTCACCTTTGGAGTTGGAGCTTTGCTTGAAGATCCAGCCATCTATTCTGCTTTCAGTATTCGATGATTCAAGTGATATTTTCTGATTTGTACTTGATGTATCGTAATTCTCTTTTGTTGTAAACTCTGATGTATCTTATATATTTATATAGTAGCTTCATGAACTATTATCTATTTTACTTCCGCTGCATATTATTACTCTGTATCTGTGATTCTATGATTATTTATTTACTGTATATCTCAGTTTTGCCAAATTTAAATTAACAATTCGGTATTTTGAATTATTCAAGTTCGACATGTGCGGATGCGAATTGTCCAAAATAGCGGGTCATTACAGTTGGTATCAGAGCTTTTGGTAGCTCTAGGCAAAACTCAGCATATAGGGTAAATGTATTTACAGAATCACTCTCATTCGAGTTTCAATCTCTTTCTTTTGACTCAATTCCTTTGAATTTTGGAATGTTCCCTCGGTTCCGAAATTTGTTCTTGTCCCTCACTATTCGTCTTCTTTAATTCCGGAGTATCCCATAACTCCACTTCGAACAATCTTTATAATGAATCGGCGGCCTCGTCAATCTTTAAATGAGTTGTAAAGGGGTGAAACTCCTTTACAATAGACATCGATTTACCGAAGATTACTGTATCCTCGGTTTACGATGCTATCTATTTCCCGCTATCTATGACTTCTATCTCTTGTGATCTGATGTTGATTTTCCTCGAAATTCAGCATCGATCTTATTCTCGAAGTTACGGTCGACCAGGTAAAGGTTGCCCGTAAATTGAATAAGCCTATCCATCTCCCGATACTGTAAATTGAATCATCTTATCTTTTCTTTCGAACCCGTATTCGAATCAGAATTCTCTTTAATTTGAGTCTATCAAATTTAAATCTCTATACTTATCTTGAAATCCATCCTTGTATCGTCGAGAGAGGGAGTGTATTTAAATGTATACTAAAATGTTTTAATATATATTGTGTTGTTTGAGTTGTTGATGTTGATTTGGATTTTCGATCGATTCGTCTGATCAACGCTATCGATAGAATTTCCAAAACACCTGAGCAGAGCAAACTGACACAATATTGTTTTACAAATTTAGTAAATAAAAATAATTTTGAATGATTTTATTATATATAAGTCTAAATTTGCTAAAATTAAAATGTTAATGAATCTGTTGGCCGAAATGTGAAAAATTAAATTTTCATTTATTGTTTTATAAATCATTGACTATTTCATAAAATAAATAAATGAATTTATAAAATTTGGTTATAAATTGATTTGGAATATTATGTGAATTAAAATTAGAATTTGAGAATTTAATTTCCGATAATTTCGAACTATGTTTTTCAAGTTTAAAATGTATATTATTTAAAGTATCTTCGAATAGAAATGGTTTTCAAAGAATTTTAAATGATTAAATTAGAGCTCTCCTATTTTGTCGCTGGAAAATAATTTCGGTGATGACGGCCGCAACATCGACATTCATTTTCGAGTTTCGAAGTGGAAAGACTATTCTGTAGCTTTGCTACGGTTTGTTGAGAAAAATAATCTGATTTGAATTTCTAAATTTGACTTGACTTATAATATATATTAAAATTATAAATTTGTTTTGATATGTTATGTATGAATGTGTGTGTATATATATATTCATTTTATCTCTAAATTATTGAAGTTAATCGGAAATTAATTCTTAAATTTGGGTAAAGGATGATTTTCAATTATAAATGAAATCAAATTCTTTTATATAGATACTTAACTTGAAATAACTGAATTGTAAATTTCATTCGGATAATACTCAATTGCATTATATATAACTTACCTAAATTTTCAAAGTTAACTATGCAGTTGAATATTATACAATATAAAATGATATCAAAGGAATTTTTAAATAAATTTGGGTAGTCATATTAAATGTAAATATACTTAATATAAATGTGATAAGATATATTAAGTAGAATAAATTTAGTAATAATTTGAAATAAAAAGAATTAAATTTGTCAAATAAAGTATGATTATAATAAATGTCTATTCAAATTTATGAACTTTGAAATTGTTAATTTAAGAAATTGGATAATAAACAATATAAAATGATTTTATAAACAAAATTTGAGTGGTTATAATAATTGTCATATATTTAATTTAATTATTAACTAATAATGGAGATGAATAGAATGATAAGTTAATAGAACAATAAATGAGATAAATAAAATAAATTCCGTTTTGAGGGAATTAATAAAAAAATTGAAATAAAATCAACTCGACGGAATATCTTGAATTAATTGAAATTAAAGAAAATTTTGATTTGAAAGAAACCTTTGGTATGAAATATAAATAAACGTGAAATAAAATAAATTTAATGGAAACCTTGAATTTAAAAACAAATTGATGAATATAATTTAATCAAAATCGAAATTTATATGGTTAAGATTAATTGTTTTATTTTGTAATTCAAGCCTATTTTCTTCTTGTTGTTTCTATTCTCCTACCTCCTTTCTTTTCGTGGACGAAAAATTTTGAGTGGGGGAGAATGTAACGACCGTAAATTTAACCGGTTTTAATAACGTTATTAATCAAATTTTATGGAATTTAAACGATAAAATTTTGAAATATAAATTTGATATTTGTAATGCGTCTAATTAAACATAGCAACCGGTAAATTTTCGTCCGAAAATATGAAAGTTTATTTCGTGCGCAAATTCACTTCAATTTAATCAGTTAAAAAGCGATGAAAATAAAATGTTTTCGAAAACCTAAATATTTTTACATAGAAAAATTCTAAAACATCTTCTGAGCAAGATGTCAGTTTGTCGGTTTTCCAAATTCGGACATCTTTAGCTCCGTCGATCTTATTTTTCTGTGTTTTTCATGCACTTTCCGTAGTAGAAAATTTGAAATTTTTATAATTCAATCAAACCACTGACTTATATATACCATTTAGATTGTCTCATCGTGCTGATCACTGCGGTATATTCAACTTTGTGTTTTGAAGTCAGGGAAATGGCGGAGTCTACGAAATGATTGTCGTATCGGGTTTCGTATTCGAGTTATGTATCCATTGTCTTATAAATTGACAACAGGTATAATTCAAACGGTCATTAGCGTTTATGATTTCTGCAATACAACTGTTGGCCTTTGTTTTTCTGCCTATTCATTTTCCGCCGTGTAATATGGATAGCCACCAGCTTTAATCTTTCCAAAATTCAATTTACCTATCACTGTATGACTTT
The DNA here is from genome assembly GCA_030765085.1 of Allium cepa. Classification (NCBI taxonomy): domain Eukaryota; kingdom Viridiplantae; phylum Streptophyta; class Magnoliopsida; order Asparagales; family Amaryllidaceae; genus Allium; species Allium cepa. The sequence continues at coordinate 234,018,374 of CM060932.1, read as the reverse complement.
CACTATTCCTGCATTCATTTTTTTTTGGGTTCGTCCATTTCATTTTTCTTTGCTACTTCACGTTCTTTTCCTCCCCTCAGGCAGCGAAAATCCCCATTCCCTTCCACTTGGCCTCGCCAAATCTTGGCTGAGTCTCCATCTATCCTCCCTACACCAACCGCCTAGCCGTACCCTGTCCTCCATCACGTTGCTCGGCTGCCACCTCCTCCACCCGCCACCCGATACTAACACCCGAAACCCATGATCTACTCCTTCTCTCCACCTCGACCAGCATAGCAGCGACCACAAACCTGAGTCTTATAAGTATATAATTCCTATACTTAAATGGTTCATAAAATGAGTAGTAATAATTGTGTGTACATATATATAATATGCCATATTCTATTTATTTATATAGGTATACATCCTTTATATATGGTTTTCAAAAATGACGCAGATTAAGTATAAAGTTTAGGTTATCTATAGGATATGAATATGGTTACAGTTTTTAAGGAATTATTAGTTATATAGTCACATATTGAGTTTGTGTGTATATATATATATAGTTTTAGAGATATGCTGGTTTACTTTATAAGTATGTTTATATATATATATATATAGTTTTCTTTCCAACAATAGATTGCTGTTGATAAAAATGATAGTATATAATTTGACCTATATATGTATGTATAAGTTTGTATATATATAACTATGTATATAGAGTATTTTATGATTTGATACTATGTTATATTTTAGTAAAGAGTTATGTTAACCTATATCTAAAATTTTATAAATGTTTTATTATATATACATGAATTTATATAAGCTATATATATTATTTTTATCTTAAAAGTATGTATGGTGTGTGTGTATATATATTATTCGGTTTCAAAACAGTTTTATGCAGATGTGTTTAAGAATTCATTTTGGGTAATAGTTTTAAGTATAAAAAAAATCTACGCATTTAAAAGTATATACTGTATTTATTTGGTTATAGGTATGTGTTTATAACAAAGCCTTGTTTGTATTGGTTCCAGAATCTTACCTGTGACAGTATTTGATATAAGGTATATATTATATATGGCTACAGTTTATAACAAGTTAGCTTATGTGTGTCAGTTAGATAAGATTTTAAAGTATGATTTATTATGAAGGATAAGTTTATACAGATTTTGTCTACATCTGTTTTTATATATACAACTACGACAATAACTTTTATATATTTTACATGGTACTTATTGTATATTAAAAAGAAATTTGAATACCATATGTATAAGTATGTTCCTTTTGGAATAAGCACATATAAGTATTGATTATATATATATATATATATATATATATATATATATATAGTTTTAATCTAATTCGTGTTTAATGATGAAATTTTGATGATTTTATTTTAACATGTGTTGTTAATTAAATATGGATTTTTTTTGAAAGGAATTTATTCCATTTATATCAAGATTGTTCTAATTCGTGTTTTCATCGAATTTGGGTAGATTTGATTTACTCTGTCGTTGTCCTGTTGTCACTTCATGCTTATCCGCATCAGTTTGGTGATTTATCCATTTTTTCAAGTTTATTCGTGTTCGTCTCCAGCATGTTCTCGTCTATCATCTCTAGCCTCGAAAGGTGAGTAATCACTCACGATTAATGTTCTTTTAGTTATTAAATTTTATTTCAATTGAAACGACAATTGAAATATGCTGTTGTTAGTTATGTACACTTTTATTACCTGTATCGGCTCATTTATGACATCTGACACCATTATCTGTTAATTATTTATGCGATGATAATACAGTTTGGCTGATAATTGATTGAATGTTTGTTGGTTATATTGGACTTTAAATTGTAATGTATAAAGTGATAATATTATGCAACTGAATTTGACGTAGGATAGTTTAAAAATTTGAATCGACATGCGTTGAATTCGATTAGTTAATTTGAATATTATGACCCCTTAAATGTTTAATTATTTGACACGTAGAATGGTTAATCACCCTTGAAACATTTGAATTATTTTGTATGAAATCGAATAATAAAATGTCAAATGTAAATTGCATAGAATAATTAGTGTAATAATCTTTAATCTACATGACATGATAGTGTAGATTCTAGAAATAATTATATTAATTCGCACAAACAACAATGTGAATTAATACGATTATTTCGGGATTATTTGAATTAATTATTGGATTGTTATTGATTGTTGTTATTGATTGTTGTTATTGCTTGTTTATTTACTTTGACACCATCCCAGTTATCCCACTGCAAGTTCCCTTTATTATGCTTGATCTTGAATTGAAATTGGAATCGGGTTGAAATGATATATACCCAAATGAATTTGACCTAGGATAGAGAATTAAATAAAATCCGATTGGTCAATAAATTGATTTAAAAATAATATAATGACTTTATTCGAGCAAAGAATAAGTTTTGAAATGAAGTTGGAATTTTAATTTTATGAAAGGAAACGTAAAGATTGAAATCTGAACAAATATTAACGTAGTAATTAATGAAAGACCGTTGTTTGAAATTTAATTATTTAATAATTAAATTTGGAATTATAGATAAATAATTTGGAATTAGTAATAATTGAGTTTTGAAATAATTAAATTTTAAATAATTAAATTTGAAATTATAATTAAATTTGAAATTATAATTAAGTTTGAAATTATAATTAAGTTTGAAATTATTCAGTTGAATTTATAATTAAGTTGAAATGATTTGATGATTAAGTTTGAATGCATAATTAAGTGGAAATGATTTAATAATTAAGTTTGAGTTGATAATCAAGTTTGTAATTGTTAAGTTTTGAAATTATTAACAATTAAGATTGAAATTATTAAATAATTGAAAAAGATTGAATTATTTGATAATTAAATAAAAATTGAATTCTTTGATAAGAGAAAATCGAACTTTTGATTAAGTGAATTTGATCTTCGTTAATAAATGAAATGGGGCTCCTTTATTTATGAAGTTTGGAAAAATATATAAGTAAGTTAATAAGTGAAATCGAAACTTCTCGATTATGTGAAATTTAGTTCTTTATTAATTGAGTTTGAAATTTGTAACGAAGTCAATAAATAAGTGAAAATTGAATTTCTTTAACAAAAAATAAAATGTGATTTATTGAAATGAATGGGATTTATTGAAATTAACGTAGGACTCGTAATTTAATGAATTGATTTTATGATTTTATTTTATTTCAATTTGATGTTTTGATATAATGTAGTTGAACGTAAGTAATTGATTTAAATGAATTGGAATTCAAATAGAAGTTGTTTGAATGACAAATTTACTTAATGAATATGGAATGAAATCTATGAATGAATTTAAATTGATTTGAATGAAAATTAAACCATTTTAAATGATTTTGGAATGAAATTTATATATGAACTTGAATCAATATTTAAATTGTTTGAATAAAAGTTAAAATTGAATTATAAGATTTTGAAATGGTAAATTGGAAGTTTTGAAACGTAAACTTTGGAAATTGATTTAGAAAGACAAACGAAATGTTGATTTACGAATTGGAATTGAAATTGAAATTGATTTGGTTTGAAATTTACTAAACGACCAATCGGTGTAATAATTACGAAAGTTATTAAAGAGACCGGAATCGGCTATGGATATACTCTCTATCTAAACCGAAAACCACTTTAATAACTATACGCGGAGTGATGATCCAGAATGAAGTGGTTGGAATGATGTACGTGATGACTGAAGAAAGAGAACGATAATGGATAGCCTTGACACTTGTGTCAAATTGGAAATGACTAAAATCAGGAGCCGTGACGGGCCAAATGGGGTTAGCTACCTCGAGCGAACATACTTCTTCGTAACTACTACTAAGTACTTGTGATTGATTGGTGCACCCTCGGAATTTCAGGAGTGTTGTTTCGCGGTGTTGCGATCGTTGCGGCGATGCGTTCTCACCAGTCCGGATCAGGCAAACGGTAGTTTCACTTCCTTGGGTATTGCCTTATGTGCCTTGTCATACTTGTATCCCTATATACGCGACCACTACGAATTTGTTTTGTGTTATACCTATGTAGTACTCCTTGATAGCCCACTAGTTTACGGTGGAGTTTACAGTGCTGTATAGACTATGACATCTGTATAAAATGTGTTAAGGGGGATAATAACGCCATAACACTATTTTGATACTATTGTATTACTGATAGACATTATCTATTTAGCGTATATTACTACATAGTAGATAGTTTAACGGATCCTTAGAGGATGGCTATTCCAACGTCGTTTGAGTTACTTGTATTTCAATTGTTATTTCACTTGAGTTGGATTTATTGATATAAGAATATAAATCCTGACTCGAGTGTTTTGTGTTTTTCTTTACGCTCGGGTCAGACTGAGTGTACCAGTATTCGAGGCTCACCCTTGGAGTTGGAGCTTTGCTTGAAGATCCAGCCATCTATTCTGCTTTCAGTATTCGATGATTCCGGTGATATTTTCTGATTTGTACTTGATGTATCGTAATTCTCTTTTGTTGTAAACTCTGATGTATCTTATATATTTATATAGTTGCTTCATGAACTATTATCTATTTTACGTCCGTTGCATATTATTACTCTGTATCTGTGATTCTGTGATTATTTATTTACTACATATGTCAGTTTTGCCAAATTTAAATTAACAATTCGATATTTTGAATTATTCAAGTCCGACATGTGCGGATGCGAATTGTCCAAAATAGCGGGTCGTTACAGTTTGTATCAGAGCTTTTGGTAGCTCTAGGCAAAACTCAGCATATAGGATAAATGTATTTACAGAATCGCTCTCATTCGAGTTTCAATCTCTTTCTTTTACTCAATTCCTTTGAATTCTGGAACGTTCCCTCGGTTCAGAAATTCGTTCTTGTCCCTCACTATTCGTCTTCTTTAATTCCGGAGTATCCCATAACTCCACTTCGAACAATCTTTATAATGAATCGGCGGTCTTGCCAATCTTTAAATGAGTTGTAAAGGGGTGAAACTCCTTTACAATAGACATCAATTTACCGGAGATTCCTGTATCCTCGGTTTACGATGCTATCTATTTTCTGCTATGTCTGAATTCTATCTCTTGTGATCTGATGTTGATTTACCTCGGAATTCAGCATCGATCTTATTCTCGAAGTTACGGTCGACCAGGTTAAGGTTGCCCGTAAATTGAATAAGCCTATCCATCTCCCGATACTGTAAATTGAATCATCTTATCTTTTCTTTCGAACCCGTATTCGAATCAGAATTCTCTTTAATTTGAGTCTATCAAATCTAAATCTCTATACTTATTTGAAATCCATCCTTGTATCGTCGAGAGAGGGAGTGTATTTAAATGTATACTAAAATGTTTTAATATATATTGTGTTGTTTGAGTTGTTGATGTTGATTTGGATTTTCGATCGATTCATCTGATCAACGCTATTGATAGAAATTCCAAAACACCTGAGCAGAGCAAACTGACACAATATTGTTTTTCAAATTTAGTAAATAAAAATAATTTTGAATGATTTTATTATATATAAGTATAAATTTTTCTAAAATTAAAATGTTAATGAATCTGTTGGCCGAAATGTGAAAAATTAAATTTTCATTTATTGTTTTATAAATCATTGACTATTTCATAAAATAAATAAATGAATTTATAAAATTTGGTTATAAATTGATTTGGAATTTGATGTGAATTAAAATTAGAATTTGAGAATTTAATTTTCGATAATTTCGAACTATGGTTTTCAAGTTTAAAATGTATATTATTTAAAGTATCTTCGTATAGAAATGGTTTTCAAAGAATTTTAAATGATTAAATTAGAGTTCTCCTATTTTGTCGCTCGAAAATAATTTCGGTGATGACGGCCGCATCATCGACATTCATTTTCGAGTTTCGAAGTGGAAAGACTATTCTGTAGCTTTGCTACGGTTTGTTGAGAAAAATAATCTAATTTGAATTTCTACATTTGACTTGACTTATAACATATATTAAAATTATAAATTTGTTTCGATATGTTATGTATTAATGTATATATATATATATATATTCATTTTATCTCTAAATTATTGAACTTAATCGGAAATTAATTCTTAAATTTGGGTAAAGGATGATTTTCAATTATAAATGAAATCAAATTCTTTTATATAGATACTTAACTTGAAATAACTGAATTGTAAATTTCATTCGGATAATACTCAATTGCATTATATATAACTTACCTAAATTTTCAAAGTTAACTATGTAGTTGAATATTATACAATATAAAATGATATCAAAGGAATTTTTAAATAAATTTGGGTAGTCGTATTAAATGTAAATATACTTAATATAAATGTGATAAGATATATTAAGTAGAATAAATTTAGTAATAATTTGAAATAAAAAGAATTAAATATATCAAATAAAGTATGATTATATTAAATGACTATTCAAATTTATGAACTTTGAAATTGTTAATTTAAGAAATTGGATAATAAACAATATAAAATGATTTTATAAACAAAATTTGAGTGGTTATAATAATTGTCATATATTTAATTTAATTATTAACTAATAATGGAGATAAATAGAATGATAAGTTAATAGAACAATAAATGAGATAAATAAAATAAATTTCGTTTTGAGGGAATTAATAAAAAATTTGAAATAAAATCAACTCGACGGAATATCTTGAATTAATTGAAATTAAAGAAAATTTTGATTTGAAAGAAACCTTTCGTATGAAATATAAATAAACGTGAAATAAAATAAATTCAATAGAAACCTTGAATTTAAAAACAAATTGACGTATATAAATTAATCAAAATCGAAATTTATATGGTTAAGATTAATTGTTTTATTTTGTAATTCAAGTCTATTTTCTTCTGGTTGTTTCTATTCTACTACCTCCTTTCTTTTCGGGGACGAAAAGTTTTGAGTGGGGGAGAATGTAACGACCGTAAATTTAACCGGTTTTAATAACGTTATTAATGGAAATTTTATGGAATTTAAACGATAAAATTTTGAAATATAAATTTGATATTTGGAATGTGTCTAATTAAACATAGCAACCGGTAAATTTTCGTCCGAAAATATGAAAGTTTATTTCGTGCGCAAATTCACTTCAATTTAATCAGTTAAAAAGCGATGAAAATAAAATGTTTTGGAAACCTAAATATTTTTACATAGAAAAATTCTAAATCATTTTCTGAGCAAGATGTCAGTTTGTCGTTTTTTCAAATTCGGACATCTTTAGCTCCGCCGATCTTATGTTTTTGTGTTTTTCATGCACTTTCCGTAGTAGAAAATTTGAAATTTTTATAATTCAATCAAACTACTGATATCCATAAACCATTTAGATTGTCTCATCGTGTTGATCACTGCGGTATATTCAATTTTGTGTTTTGAAGTCAGGGAAATGGCGGAGTCTACGAAATGATTGTCGTATCGGGTTTCGTATTCGAGTTATGTATCCATTGTCTTATAAATTGACAACAGGTATAATTCAAATGGTCATTAGCGTTTATGATTTCTGCAATACAACTGTTGGCCTTTGCTTTTCGGCCTATTCATTTTCCACCGTGTAATATGGTTAGCCACCAGCTTTAGTCTTTCCAAAATTCAATGTACCTATCACTGTATCACTTTCACTATTCTTGCATTCATTTTTTTTTGGGTTCGTCCATTTCATTTTTCTTTGCTGCTTCACGTTCTTTTCCTCCCCTCAGGCAGCGAAAATCCCCATTCCCTTCCACTTGGCCTCGCCAAATCTTGGCTGAGTCTCCACCTATCCTCCCTACACCAACCTCCTAGCCGTACCCTGTCCTCCATCACGTTGCTCGGCTGCCACCTCCTCCACCCGCCTCCCGATACTAACACCCGAAACCCATGATCTACTCCTTCTTCTCTCCACCTCGACCAGCATAGCAGCGACCACAAACCTGAGTCTTGTAAGTATATAATTCCTATACTTATATGGTTCATAAAATGAGTAGTAATAACTGTGTGTACATATATATAATATGCCATATTCTATTTATTTATATAGGTATACATCCTTTATATATGATTTTCAAAAATGACGCAGATTAAGTATAAAGTTTAGATTATCTATACGATATGAATATGGTTACAGTTTTTAAGGAATTGTTAGTTATATATCACATATTGAGTTTATATATATATATATATATATAGTTTTAGGGATATGCTGGTTTACTTTATAAGTATGTTTATATATATAGTTTTCTTTCCAACAATCGACTGCTGTTGATAAAAATGATAGTATATAATTCGACCTATATATGTATGTATAAGTTTGTATATATATAAGTATGTATATAGAGTATTTTATGATTTGATACTATGTTATATTTAGTGAAAGAGTTATGTTAGCCTATATCTAAAATTTTATAAATGTTTTATTATATATACATGAACTTATATAAGCTATATATATTATTTTTATCTTAAAAGTATGTATGGTGCGTGTGTATATATATTATTCGGTTTCAAAACAGTTTTATGCAGATGTGTTTAAGAATTCATTTTGGGTAATAGTTTTAAGTATAAAAAAAATCTATGCGTTTAAAAGTATATACTGTATTTATTTGATTGCAGGTATGTGTTTATAACAAAGCCTTGTTTGTATTGGTTCCAGAATCTTACCTGTGATAGTATTTGATATAAGGTATATATTATATATGGTTACAGCTTATAACAAGTTAGCTTATGTGTGTCAGTTATATAAGGTTTTAAAGTATGATTTATTATGAAGGATAAGTTTTACAGATTTTGTCTACATCTGTTTTTATATATACAACTGCGACAATAACTTTTATAGATTTTACATGGTACTTATTGTATATTAACGGAAATAAATTTGAATACCATATATATAAGTATGTTCCTTTTTGAATAAGCACATATAAGTATTGATTATATATATATATATATATATATATATATATATTGTTTTAATCTAATTCGTGTTTAATGAGTAAATTTTGACAACTTTATTTTAACATTTGTTGTTAATTAAATATGGATTTTTTTTGAAAGGAATTTATTCCATTTATATCAAGATTGTTCTAATTCGTGTTTTCATTGAATTTGGGTAGATTTGATTAACTCTGTCGTTGTCCTGTTGTCACTTCATGCTTATCCGCATCAGTTCGGTCATTTATCCAATTTTTCATGTTTATTCGTGTTCGTCTCCATCATTTTCTCGTCTATCATATCTATCCTCTAAAGGTGAGTAATCACTCACGATTAATGTTCTTTTATTTATTAAATTTTATTTCAATTGAAACGACAATTGAAATATGCTGTTGTTAGTTATGTACACTATTATTACCTGTATCGGCTCATTTATGACATCTGACACCATTATCTGTTAATTATTTATGCGATGATAATACAGTTTGGCTGATAATTGATTGAATGTTTGTTGGTTATATTGGACGTCAAATTGTAATATATAAAGTGATAATATTATGCAACTGAATTTGACGTAGGATAGTTTAAAATTTTGAATCGACATGCGTTGAATTCGATTAGTTAATTTGAATATTATGACCCCTTAAATGTTTAATTATTTGACACGTAGAATGGTTAATCACCCTTGAACCATTTGAATTTATGTTGTATGAAATCGAATAATAAAATGTCAAGTGTAAATTGCATAGAATAATTAGTGTAATAATCTTTAATCTACATGAAATGATAGCGTAGATTCTAGAAATAATTATATTAATTCGCACAAACAACAATGTGAATTAATACGATTATTTCGGTATTATTTGAATTAATTATTGGATCGTTATTGATTGTTGTTATTAATTGTTGTTATTGCTTGTTTATTTACTTTGACACCATCCCAGTTATCCCACTGCAAGTTCCTTTTATTATGCTTGAACTTGAATTGAAATTGGAATCGGGTTGAAATGATATATACCCAAATGAATTTGACCTAGGATAGAGAATTAAATAAAATCCGATTGGTCAATAAATTGATTTAAAAATAAAATAATGATTTTATTCGAGCAAAGAATAAGTTTTGAAATGAAGTTGGAATTTGAATTTTATGAAAGGAAATGTAAAGATTGAAATCTAAACAAATATTAACGTAGTAATTGATGAAAGAACGTTGTTTGAAATTTAATTATTTAATAATTAAATTTGGAATTATAAATAAATAATTTGGAATTAGTAATAATTGAGTTTTGAAATAATTAAATTTGAAATAATTAAATTTGAAATTATAATTAAATTTGAAATTATAATTAAGTTTGAAACTATAATTAAGTTTGAAATTATTCAGTTGAATTTATAATTAAGTTGAAATGATTTGATGATTAAGTTTGAATGCATAATTAAGTGGCAATGATTTAATAATTAAGTTTGAATTGATAATCAAGTTTGTAATTGTTAAATTTTGAAATTATTAATAATTAAGATTGAAATTCTTAAATAATTGAATAAGATTGAATTATTTGATAATTAAATAAAAATTGTATTCTTTGATAAGAGAAAATCGAACTTTTGATTAAGTGAATTTGATCTTCGTTAATAAATGAAATGGGGTTCCTTTATTTATGAAGTTTGGAAAAATATATAAGTAAGTTAATAAGTGAAATCGAAACTTCTCGATTATGTGAAATTTGGTTCTTTATTAATTGAGTTTGAAATTTGTAACGAAGTCAATAAATAAGTGAAAATTGAATTTCTTTAACAAGAAATAAAATGTGATTTATTGAAATGAATGGGATTTATTGAAATTAACGTAAGACTCGTAATTCAAAGAATTGATTTTACGAATTTAATTTATTTCAATTTGATGTTTTGATATAATGAAGTTGAACGTAAGTAATTGATTTAAATGAATTGGAATTCAAATAGAAGTTGTTTGAATGACAAATTTACTTAATGAATATGGAATGAAATCTATAAATGAATTTAAATTGATTCGAGTGAAAATTAAACCATTTTAAATGATTTTGGAATGAAATTTATATATGAACTTGAATCAATATTTAAATTGTTTGAATAAAAGTTAAAATCGAATTATAAGATTTTGAAATGGTAAATTGGAAGTTTTGAAACGTAAACTTTGGAAATTGATTTAGAAGACAAACGAAATGTTGATTTACGAATTGAAATTGAAATTGAATTTGATTTGGTTTGAAATTTACTAAACGACCAATCGGTGTAATAATTACGAAAGTTATTAAAGAGACCGGAATTGGTTATGGATATACTCTCTATCTAAACCGAAAACCACTTTAATAACTATAAGCGGAGTGATGATCCAGAATGAAGTGGTTGGAATGATGTACATGATGACTGAAGAAAGAGAACGAAAATGGATAGCCTTGACACTTGTGTCAAATTGGAAATGACAAAAATCAAGAGCCGTGCCGGGCCAAATGGGGTGAGCTACCTCGAGTGAACACACTTCTTCGTAACTACTACTCATTACTTGTGATTGATTGGTGCACCCTCGGAATTTCAGGAGTGTTGTTTCGCGGTGTTGCGATCGTTGCGGCGATGCGTTCTCACCAGTCCAGATCAGGCAAACGGTAGTTTCACTACCTTGGGTATTGCCTCATGTGCCTTGTCATACTTGTATCTCTATATACACAACCACTACGAATTTGTTTTGTGTTATACCTATGGAGTACTCCCTGGTAGCTCACTAGTTTACGGTGGAGTTTACAGTGCTGTATAGACTATGACATCTATATAAAATGTGTTAAGAGGGATAATGGTAACGCCTTAACACTATTTTGATACTATTATATTACTGATAGACATTATCTATTTAGCGTATATTACTACATAGTAGATAATTTAACGGATCCTTAGAGGACGGCTATTCCAACGTCCTTTGAGTTACTTGTATTTCAATTGTTATTTCACTTGAATTGGATTTATTGATGTAAGAATATTAATCCTGACTCGAGTGTTTTGTGTTTTGCATTACACTCGGGTCAGACTGAGTGTACCAGTATTCGAGGCTCACCTTTGGAGTTGGAGCTTTGCTTGAAGATCCAGCCATCTATTCTGCTTTCAGTATTCGATGATTCCAGTGAATTTTATGATTTGTACTTGATGTATCGTAATTCTCTTTTGTTGTAAACTCTGATGTATCTTATATATTTATATAGTAGCTTCATGAACTATTATCTCTTTTACTTCCGCTGCATATTATTATTCTGTATCTGTGATTCTGTGATTATTTATTTACGTATATCTCAGTTTTGCCAAATTTAAATTAACAATTCGGTATTTTGAATTATTCAAGTCCGACATGTGCGGATGCGAATTGTCCAAAATAGCGGGTCGTTACATATTTGGAATGCGTCTTGTCAAACATAGCAATTGGTAAATTTTCGTCCGAAAATATGAAAGTTTATTTTGTGCGTAAATTTACTTCAATTTGATCAGTTAAAAATCGATGAAAATAAAACGTTTTCGAAACCTGAATATTTTTACATAGAAAAATTCTAAATCATCTTCTGAGCAAGGCGTCATTTTTCGTTTTTCAAAATTCGGACATATTTAGCTCCGTCGATCTTATTTTTTGCGTTTTTGCTGCATTTTCTGCTATTAGAAAATTCAATTTTTTTTATAATTCAATCGTACCACTGATATTCATATACTGTTATGATCGTCTCGTCGTGCTGATCTCTGTGGTATTTTCAATTCTATGTTTTGGAGTCCAGTACGCGGTAAAATCCGTAGAAACGGATGATGTATCGGTACCCATTTTGAAGCATTTTAACATTCTATGACCATCCAATTTTCAACGGCTGAAGCGAGAGAGTCACCTGCTTTATTATTTCTTGAGAATTGTCACTTCAATATCATTTCTCACGTTGCTTTTATTTATTGCAGTACCATTTCACTGCCTTTTCATTTCACTGTTCATCTCCATTTTCATAAACTCGCGTTCTATCACTTGCATCCACTTTTCCAATAAGCCTTTTTCTCTCTTTCTATTTTTCTTTTCCTTCCTTTGCATTCTTGTGTACAGAGAATGAAAAAAAACATCAAGCTAGATATATATTGGCTCATGAAATTGGTTGTCGAAATCATCCAAGCAACTGATGCCAGCACCATCTCTGCTAATCGCGCGGCTCGCCCCTTTCCCAAGCATCCACCGTTAGCCACCCAACATCGATAGCCTTAGACCCGCCTGTATGTCGCCTCCACGTGGCCAAATAACCGCATGCCTCCGCCACCGTGTCAACCGTGCACGCTCCACTCTTGAACCCGCGAACATCACGGTCCGCCGCTTTGTTCCCAGGTTCACCGTTGATCCGAGCAAACCCGTGTGCCGCCTGCGCCACCTACCACTCATTTCTCTGCCCATTCAAGCCACCTGACAACCCATCGCACACCTTTGTCGAGCACAACCTGCATCTCCTAGTCCGCTACAGTCAACCATTCAACCTCCTCTGCCTCATAGCCGCCCTCACCCTCGGCCCTTTCCACCACCCGAGCACTCGGCCTCGCAAACATGGCCGAAAAAATCCCATCTTTATCAACTTGTTGTCCACCATTGCCTCTCATTCATGGTTTGCAGCCTTGTTAATGTATTAAGGTATATATGTATATGAAGCCTATTTTATTTGCAGCCTATTATATTTTGTTTTACATATATAGGATTGTTGCGCATATTAATACCTATATTTTTTTTATCTTTCTATCTGAAGCCTACTTTGACATTTTATATAATATAGCATGTTTATAGTGATTTTATACTAATTTAGAAATACAAATGTACGTACGTTATGTATTTTATATATGGGTTTGCTTGCACAAATATACATGAGATATATAGACAGGTTTTATTCTATATCTATCATATAAATATATTAGTATACAAGTATAAACGTAGAACATTCTCTGTTGAGCATATTTACATATTATATGATAAAGTGTATGTCTGTCTATGGTTTTAAATGTATATTAGTTATATAAAGGGTATACAATGTTTTATTTTTAAAGGTTATATTATACAAGTGTATATATTTATCAAGTTATATGAGTTTGTAGTATGTTTGGAACAGTTTGAAAATAATAATTACGATGTTTATATATAAGTCAGTATAAGTTTATACATGTATGATTTTTATATTAGTCTATTTGAATATATATTGTATACATAAGTTTTAAATAATCTATTTTTTATCTGCTTGTTTGTATACTTATCAGTGCTCGTTTCGATATATATATATATATATATATATATATATATATATATCTACATTGTTAAAATGATAAGTATATAAGTACATATACAGTTATTTTAAGTTTTTAAATGTATTTAGACTTTAAGCTAAAATAATATATATATGAGTTTGATTTAATAATGATTTGAAAGTTATATTATTTTAATATTGTCTTAAAATGATATAATGAGATAAATAAATAATATATTTGTTTTTTTATGTAAGTATTTTTCATTCATAATTATTTCAAAATACAACGTTATATATTTAAGTGTGATTTCTTTTTGCGCGTTTTAAAATGATTAAAATGGATTTGGAATACATGTTTATACATTTAATTTAATACATGATCGAATTTAGCGCATAGTTTTACATATAGATTCACTTATATAAGTTATCATCATCAATCTGGTCCTGATTTGATTTCGTCCATTTCTACTTTTTAGTTCTGTTTGTCGATTCGTGCCAATCTTGCTTTACTTGGATTCGTAATTCAATTTCAGTGTGCGTATCAGTGTGCGTATCCGTGCCATCTTCTGTATTCTCTAGCCTCGAAAGGTGAGAAATCACTCACGATTATTGTTCTTTTATTTATTAAATTTGATTTCAATTGAAACGACAAGTGAAATATGCTGTTGTTAGTTAATTACACTATTGTATATGCTATTACCTGTATCAGTTCACCTGTGACATCTGACACTATTATCTGTTAACTATACGATGATAATTCCATTTGGTTGATAAATTGATTGATTGTTTTTTGTTTATACTGAATGTTAAATTGTAATGTATAAAATGATAAATATTATGAAATTAAATTTGACGTAGGATAGAATGATTTGAAATTTGATATATGTGTTGATTAGATAAAATTTGTATAATATGACCCTCTAAATGTTTAATTACTTGACGTATAGAAATATGGTTAATTACACCTTGAATCATTTAAATTTATGTTGTATAAATTGATATAGTATGAAGTCGAATAATAAATGTCAAGTGTAGAACCGCATAAAATAATAGTGTAATAATCTTTAATTTACATGAAATGATAGTGTAGAATCTAGAAATAATTATATTAATTTGCATAAACAACAAATGTAAATTAATACAATTATTTCGGGATTATTTAAATAAACTATTGGATTGTTATTGATGTTTGCTATTGCTTGTTTATTTACTTGGACACCATCCCAGTTATCGCACTGCAAGTTCCCTTTGCTTTGCTTTGATTTTTGAATTGAAATGGAATCGGGTTGAAATGATAAATACCTTGACCTAGGATAGAGAATTAAATAAACCCGATTGGTCAATAATTTGATTTAAAAATAAAATAATGATTTTATTTGAATAAAGAATAAAATTTGAAATGAAGTTGGAATTTGAATTTTAATGGAAGGAAAATGGTAATATTTAATAATCTGAAACAAAATATTAATAAAGTAATTGATTAAAGAACGCTGTTTAATTTAAGAAATGGTTGAATTAAGTTTGAAATTATTTAATAATTAAGTTTGGAATTATGTAATAATTAAGATTAGAATTATTTAATTATTAGGCTTTGGATTTTATTTGATATTTGAATTTTGAAATTATTTAATAGCTAAATAAAAATGAATTATTTCCGAATTAAATAAAAATTTGAATTCTTTGATAAGAGAAATTGAACTTTCGATTAAGTGAATTTGAACTTCGTTAATAAATGAAATTGGGTTTCTTTATTTATTAAGTTTGGAAGATTATTTAAGTTAGTTAATAAGTAAATTTGAACCTCTTGAATATGTGAAATTTAGTTCTTTATTAATTGAGTTTCGAAATTTGTAACTAAATAAATAAATAAATGAATTTGAATTTCTTTAACAAGGAATAAATGTGATTTATTGAAATGAATGAAAGACTTGAAATTTAAAGAATTTGATTTGGTGAATTTAATCTAATTCGATTTATAAGTTTTGATATAGTGAAGTTGTACTTAAGTAATGGATTTAATGAATTGGAAATTTAATAGAAATTATTTTGAATGATAAATTAACTTAACAAATATTGAATGAAATCGATCAATGAATTTAAATTGATTTGAATGCTAATTTAAATTAATTTAAATGGTTACGAAACGAAACTTATATACGAACTTGAATCAATATTTGCATTGTTTAAATAAAATTTGGAATTGAATTATAGAATTTTGAAATGGAAATTTGGAAATTTTGAAACTTAAATTATGGAAATTGATTTAAAACGACAAATAGAATGTTGGTTTACAAATTCTAATTGAAATTGAATTTGATTTGGTTTTGAAATTTATTAAACGACCAATCGTTGTTATAATTACGAAAGTTATTAAAGAAATCAGAATCGATTATGGACATACTCTCTGTCTAAACCGAAAACCACTTTAATAACTATACGCGGAGTGTGATCCAGAATGAAGTGGTTGGAATGATGTACGTGATGGTTGAAGAAAGAGAACGATAATGGATAGCATTGACACTCGTGTTAAATTGGAAATGACTAAAACAGGAGCCGTGCCGGGCCAAATGAGGTTAGCCGCCTCGAGCGAACACACTTCTTCGTAAACTACTCATTACTTGTTATTGATTGGTGCACCCTCGTAATTTTGGAAGCGTTGTTTCACGGTGTTGCGATCGTTGCGGCGACGCGTTTTCACCAGTCCGGATCAGGCAAACGGTAGTTTCGCTACCTTGGGTATTGCCTCATGTGCCTTGTCATACTTGTATCCCTATATACGCGACCACTACGAATTTGTTTTGTGTTATACCTATGGAGTACTCCCTGATATCTCACTAGTTTACGGTGGAGTTTACACTGATGTATAGACTATAACGCTTATATAAAATGTGTTAAGGGGGATAATGGTAACGCCTTAACACTATTTTGATATTTTATATTGCTGATAGACATTATCTACTTAGCGTACACTACTACATAGTAGATAGTTTAACGGATCCTTAAAGGATGGTTATTCCAACATCCTTTGAGTTACTTGTATTTCAATCGTTATGTCACTTGAGTTGGATTTATTGATATAAGAATGTTAATCCTGACTCGAGTGTTTTGTGTTTTGCTTTACGCTCGGGTCAGACTGAGTGTACCAGTATTCGAGACTCACCTTTGGAGTTGGAGCTTCGCTTGGAGATCCAGCTGTCTATCCAGTTTCAGATGTTCGGTTGATTCCAGTGATGTATTCTGATATTGCATCTGACTATTGTATTCAAAACTTCTGTTGTAACATATTTAACTCTGTTATATAAATAGTGTAGCCTCATGAACTACTATCTTTTGTTTCCGCTGCATATTATTACTCTGTATCTGTAATTCTGTGATTATTTATTTACTGTATATGTTCAGTTTTGCCAAATATAAATTAACAATTCGGTATTTTAAATTATTCAAGTCCGACATGTGCGGATGCGAATAGTCCAAAATAGCGGGTCGTTATAGTTGGTATCGGAGCTTTGGTAGCTCTAGGAAAAACTCAGCATATAGGGTAAATGTATTTACAGAAACACTTTCATTCGAGTTTGAATCTCTTCCTTTTGACTCAATTCCTTTGAATTTTGGAACGTTCCCTGTGGTTCCGAAATCCATTCGTGTCCCTCACTATTCGTCTTCTTTTAATTCCGGAGTACCCATAACCCCACTTCGAATAACCTTTATAATGAATTGGCAGTCTCGCCAATCTTCGAATTATTTGTAAATGGGTGAAATTCCTTTACAATAGGCATTGATTTACTGGAGATTTCTATATCCTCGGTTTACGATGCTATCTATCTCCTGCTATACCTGAATTCTACTTCTTGAGATCGAATGTTGATTTACCTCGAAATTCTGCATCGATCTTATTCTTGAAGTCTCGGTCGACTCGGTTAAGGTTGCCCGCGATTTATGGGAACTTATCCATCTCTCTATTTTTTCATCTAATTATTTTATCTTTGTTTCGAACCTATCTTCGAATCAAAATTCTCTTTGATTGAGTCCATCAAATTTGAAACCCTATCCTTATTTTGAAAAATTCATTCCTGTATCGTCGAGCATAGAAATGTATTTGTAAACTAATATTTAAATGTTTTAATATATGCTATTTTGTTTGATTTGTTGATGTTGATTTAGGTTTCGAATCGATTCGTCTGATCAACGCTATCGATAGGATTTCCAAAACACTTTAGCAGAGCAAACTGACACAATATTGTTTTCAACTTTAGTAAATAAAATAATTTTGAATGATTATATTATGTATAAGTATAAATTTTTCTGATATTAAATTGTTAATGAGTTTGTTGTCAGAAATGATAATAATTGATTTTCATTTATTGTTTGTAAACCATTGACTATTGCATAATATAAATAAATGAATTTATAAAATTTGGTTGTAATTTGATTGGAATTTGAATGGAATTTGAAGTGAATTTAAATTAGAATCTGAGGATTTAATTTTCGATAATTTCGAACTATGGTTTTAAAGTTTTAATGTGTATATTATTTAAATATTTTCAAACAGAAACCATTTCAAAGAATTTTAACTGTTTAAATTAGAGCTCTTCTCTTTTGTCGCTGGAAAATAATTTCGGTAATGACGGCCGCATCATCGACATTCATTTTCTAGTTTTGGAGTGGAGAGCTTATTCTGTAGCCTTGCTACACTTTTGTTTGGAAAAATAAATTGATTTGAATTTCTTAAGGTATGATTTGATTTGTAATATATATTGATATATGATTTAAATCTAATCTGATATATATATATATATATATATATTTATCTCTAAATAAATTTGAAGTTGCTCGAAAATTTAATTCTTAAATTTATGTTAAAGAATAATTTCAATTATAAAATAAAATCGAAATATTGAATAAAAATTTAAGCCTGAATAATTAAATTAGGAATTTTACTTGTATAATACTCAATTGCATTCAATATAACTTACCTAAATCGCTCAAAAGTTAGCTATGTAATTGCATAATATACAGTATAAAATGTCTTTATAAAAAAAATTGAGTGCGTATAATAAATGTTATACACTTAAATTTTAAATTATAAAATGTTAATGAAGATAAATAGAATAATAAGTTAATTGAATAATAGATGTGATTAATAAAATAAAAATTTTGTTTGAAATTTAATAAATTGAAATTAAATCAACTTAATGAGATATCTTGAATTAACTAAATATAAATTGAATTTCATTTTGAAAGAAACCTTTTGTATCTAACATTCATAAATGTGAAATTAAGTCAATTTGATGGAAACCTTGAATTTAAAACAAATTGTTGAATATAAATTAATTTTATTGAAATTTATATGGTTTAAATTAATTATTTTATTTTGTAATTCAAGTCTATTTTCTTCTGGTTGTTCCTATTCTCCTACCTCCTTCCTTTTCGGGGAAGAAAAGTTTTGAGTGGGGGAGAGTGTAACGACTCGTAAATTTAACTGTTTTTAATAACGTTATTAATTGAAATTTTGTGAAATTTTAAACAATAAAATTTTGAACAATAAATTTGATATTTGGAATGCGTCTAGTCAAATATAGCAACCGGTAAATTTTCGTCCGAAAATATGAAAGTTTATTTTGTGCGTAAATTTATTCAATTTAATCAGTTAAAAATCGATGAAAATAAAACGTTTTCGAAACCTGAATATTTTTACATAGAAAAATTCTAAATCATCTTCTGAGCAAGTCGTCATTTTTCGTTTTTTAAAATTCGGACATTTTTAGCTCCGTCGATCTTATTTTTTTGCGTTTTTACTGCATTTTCCGCTATTAAGAAATTCGAATTTTTTTTTAATTCAATCGTACCACTGATATTTATATATCGTTATGATCGTTCCGTCGTGCTGATCTCTGTGGTATTTTCAATTCTGTGTTTCGGAGTCCCGTACGCGGTAAAATCCGTAGAAACGGATGATGTATCGGTACCCATTTTGAAGCTTTTTAACAATCTGTGACCATTTAATTTTCAACGGTTGAAGCGAGAGAGCCACCAACTTTATTATTTCTTGAGAATTGTCACTTCACAATCGTTTCTCATGTTGCTTTTATTTATTGCAGTACCATTTCACTGCCTTTTCACTTCACTGTTCATCTCCTTTTTCATAAACTCACGTTCTGTCACTTGCATCCAATTTTCCAATAAGCCTTTTTCCCTCTTTCTATTTTTCTTTTCCTTCCTCTTGCATTCTTGTCTACAGAGAATGAAAAAAAAATCAAGCGAGATATATATTGGCTTATGAAATTGGTTGCCGAAATCATCCAAGCAACAGATGCCTGCACCATCTCTTCTAACCGCGGCTGCTCGCCCCTTTCCCAAGCATCCACAAGTTAGCCACCCACCATCGACTGCCTTAGACCCGCCTGTGTGTCGCCTCCACGTGGCCGAAGAACCGCATGCCTCCGCCACCGTGTCAACCGTGCACGCTCCTCTCTTGAACCCGCGAACATCACGATCCGCCGCTTTGTCCCCAGCTTCACCGTTGATCCGAGCAAACCCGTGTGCCGCCTGCGCCACCTACCACTCATTTCTCCATCCATGCAAGCCACCTGACAACCCATCGCACACCTTTGCTGAGCACAACTTGCATCTCCTAGTCCGCTGCAGTCAACCGTTCAACCTCCTCTTCCTCATAACCGCCCTCACCCTCGGCCCTTCCCACCACCCGAGCACTCGGCCTCGCAACCATGGCCGAACAAATCCCATCTTTCCCAACTTGTTGTCCACCGTTGCCTCTCATTCACTGTTTGCAGCCTTGTTAATGCATTAAGATATATATGTATATGCAGCCTATTTTATTTGCTGCCTATTATATTTGGTTTTACATATATAGGATGGTTGCGCATATTAATACCTATATTTTTTTTATCTTTCTATCTGAAGCCTACTTTGACATTTTATATAATATAGCATGTTTATAGTGATTTTATACTAATTTAGAAATACAAATGTACGTACGTTATATATTTTATATATGGGTTTGCTTGCACAAATATATATGAGATATATAGACAGGTTTTATTCTATATGTATCATATAAATATATTAGTATATAAATATAAACGCAGAATATTCTCTGTTGAGCATATTTACATATTATATGATAAAGTGTATGTCTATCTATGGTTTTAAATGTATATTAGTTATATAAAGGGTATAAAATGTTTTATTTTAAAGGTTATATTATACAAGTGTATATATTTATCAAGTTATATGAGTTTGTAGTATGTTTGGAACTGTTTGAAAATAATAATTACGATGTTAATATATAAGTCATTATAAGTTTATACATATATGATTTTTATATTAGTCTATTTGAATATATATTGTATACATAAGTTTTAAATAATCTATTTGTCCTCTGCTTGTTTGTATACTTATCAGTGCTCGTTTCGATATATATATATATATATATATATATATATATATCTTCATTGTAAAAATGATAAGTATATAAGTACATATACAGTTATTTTAAGTTTTTAAATGTATTTAGACTTTAAGCTAAAATAATATATATATGAGTTTGATTTAATAATGATTTGAAAGTTATATTATTTTAATATTGTCTTAAAATGATATAATGAGATAAATAAATAATATATTTGTTTTTTTATGTAAGTATTTTTCATTCATAATTATTTCAAAATACAACGTTATATATTTAAGTGTGATTTCTTTTTGCGCGTTTTAAAATGATTAAAATGGATTTGGAATACATGTTTATACATTTAATTTAATACATGATCGAATTTAGCGCATAGTTTTACATATAGATTCACTTATATAAGTTATCATCATCAATCTGGTCCTCATTTGACTTCGTCCATTTCTACTTTTTAGTTCTGTTCGTCGATTCGTGCCAATCTTGCTTTACTTGGATTCGTAATTCAATTTCAGTGTTCGTATCAGTGTGCGTATCCGTGCCATTTCTGTATTCTCTAGCCTCGAAAGGTGAGAAATCACTCACGATTATTGTTCTTTTATTTATTAAATTTGATTTCAATTGAAACGACAAGTGAAATATGCTGTTGTTAGTTAATTGCACTATTGTATATGCTATTACCTGTATCAGTTCACCTGTGACATCTGACACTATTATCTGTTAACTATACGATGATAATTCCATTTGGTTGATAAATTGATTGATTGTTTGTTGTTTATACTGAATGTTAAATTGTAATGTATAAAGTGATAAATATTATGAAATTGAATTTGACGTAGGATAGAACGATTTGAAATTTGATATATGTGTTGAATTTGATTAGATAAAATTTGTATAATATGACCCTCTAAATGTTTAATTACTTGACGTATAGAAATATGGTTAATTACACCTTGAATCATTTAAATTTATGTTGTATAAATTGATATAGTATGAAATCGAATAATAAATGTCAAGTGTAGAACCGCATAAAATAATAGTGTAATAATCTTTAATCTACATGAAATGATAGTGCAGATTCTAGAAATAATTATATTAATTTGCATAAACAACAAATGTAAATTAATATGATTACTTCGGGATTATTTAAATAAACTATTGGATTGTTATTGATGTTTGCTATTGCTTGTTTATTTACTTGGACACCATCCCAGTTATCACACTGCAAGTTCCCTTTGCTATGCTTTGATTTTTGAATTGAAATGGAATCGGGTTGAAATGATAAATACCCAAATGAACGTGACCTAGGATAGAGAATTAAATAAACCCGATTGGTCAATAATTTGATTTAAAAATAAAATAATGATTTTATTTGAATAAAGAATAAGGTTTGAAATGAAGTTGGAATTTGAATTTTAATGGAAGGAAAATGTTAATATTTAGTAATCTGAAACAAAATATTAATAAAGTAATTGATGAAAGAACGCTGTTTAATTTAAGAAATGGTTGAATTAAATTTGAAACTATTTAGTAATTAAGTTTTGAAATTATTTAATAATTAAGTTTGGAATTATGTAATAATTAAGATTAGAATTATTTAATTATTAGGTTTTGGAATTTATTAGATATTTAAATTTTGAAATTATTAATTAAGTTTTGAAATTATTTAATAATTAAATAAAAATGAATTATTTCCGAATTAAACAAAAATTTGAATTCTTTGATAAGGGAAATTGAACTTTCGATCAAGTGAATTTGAACTTCGTTAATAAATGAAATTAGGTTTCTTTATTTATTAAGTTTGGAAGATTATTTAAGTCAGTTAATAAGTAAATATGAATCTCTTGAATATGTGAAATTTAGTTCTTTATTAATTGAGTTTCGAAATTTGTAACTAATAAATAAATAAATGAATTTGAATTTCTTTAACAAGGAATAAATGTGATTTATTGAAATGAATGAAAGACTTGATATTTAAAGAATTTGATTTGGCGAATTTAATTTAATTCGATTTCTAAGTTTTGATATAGTGAAGTTGTACTTAAGTAATGGGTTTAATAAATTAGAAATTTAATTGAAATTGTTTTGAATGATAAATTAATTTAACAAATATTGAATGAAATCGATCAATGAATTTAAATTAATTTGAATGTTAAATTAAATTAATTTAAATGATTACGAAATGAAACTTATATATGAACTTGAATCAATATTTGTATTGTTTAAATAAAATTTGGAATTGAATTATAGAGTTTTGAAATGGAAATTTGGAAATTTTGAAACTTAAATTATGGGAATTGATTTAGAACGACAAATAGAATGTTGGTTTACAAATTCTAATGGAAATTGAATTTGATTTGGTTTTGAAATTTATTAAACGACCAATAAGTGTTATAAGTACGAAAGTTATTAAAGAAACCGAAATCGGTTATGGACATACTCTCTGTCTAAACCGAAAACCACTTTAATAACTATACGCGGAGCGATGATCCAGAATGAAGTGGTTGGAATGATGTACGTGATGACTGAAGAAAGAGAACGATAATGGATAGCCTTGACACTTGTGTCAAATTGAAAATGACTAAACAGGAGCCGTGCCGGGCCAAATGAGGTTAGCCACCTCGAGCGAACACATTTCTTCGTAAACTACTCATTACTTGTTATTGGTTGGTGCACCCTCGTAATTTTGGGAGTGTTGTTTCGCTGTGTTGCGATCGTTGCGGCGATGCGTTTTCACCAGTCCGGATCAGGCAAACGGTAGTTTCACTACCTTGAGTATTGCCTCATGTGCCTTGTCATACTTGTATCCCTATATAAGCGACCACTACGAATTTGTTTTGTGTTATACCTATGGAGTACTCCCTGATATCCCACTAGTTTACGGTGGAGTTTACAGTGATGTATAGACTATAACGCTCATATAAAATGTGTTAAGGGGGATAATGGTAACGCCTTAACACTATTGTGATATTTTATATTACTGGCAGACATTATCTACTTAGCGTATACTACTATATAGTAGATAGTTTAACGGATCCTTAAAGGATGGTTATTCCAACATCCTTTGAGTTGCTTGAATTGCAATTGTTATTTCACTTTAGTTGGATTTATTGATATAAGAATGTTAATCCTGACTCGAGTGTTTTGTGCTTTGCTTTATGCTCGGGTCAGACTGAGTGTACCAATATTCGAGACTCACCTTTGGAGTTGGAGCTTCGCTTGGAGATCCAGCTATCTATCCAGTTTCAGATGTTCGGTTGATTCCAGTGATGTATTATGATATTGTATCTGACTATTGTATTCAAAACTTCTGTTGTAACATATTTAACTCTGTTATATAAATAATAGCTTCATGAACTACTATCTTTTGTTTCCGCTGCATATTATTACTCTGTATCTGTAATTCTGTGATTATTTATTTACTGTATATGTTCAGTTTTGCCAAATTTAAATTAACAATTCGGTATTTTGAATTATTCAAGTTCGACATGTGCGGATGCGAATAGTCCAAAATAGCGGGTCGTTACAATTTGGAAAGAAATTGAGGTTAATTCAACTTGAATTGGGATTAAATCAATTTCAGTGGAAATTGAAGTTGTTTAAATTGGAATTGAGTCAATTAAATGAAAGTAGAAATTTAAATTGAATTGACGGTAATGGAGATTGGGAATTGAACAGTTTGGCTCTTGACTATTTTCAAAATAATTTTTTTGATATAAACCTATTTTTTTCCAAGCTATTTACTATATACAATCTTTCTTTTTAAAGCCAAACTATTTTATACTTATTTTACAATTATTTTTGGAATTATTTAACTATTTTACAACTGCATTATAAATTAATTACTATTTTCCAACTACTTTATAACTATTTACTATTTTAAAACTATTTTGCAATTTATCTAACTATTTTATAACCATTTGACTATTTTATAATTACTTAACTATTTTACAGCTATTTAACAATTAATAATTATTTTTCAACTACTTATCTATTTTAAACTTTTCAAATTATTTTCTAAATACAAGCTGGTCAGAGTGCAAACTGTTTATGATTAAATATCCATTTGAGATAAGAATTGAGGTGATAATCCAAATGAGGATTGAAACAATTATGAGTAAGTGAATAAAAATCAAAGTGAAGGTGAATAGAAAGAGAATTGATTTGGCTAATAATCAATGAGGATAAATACGTAGGATGTATATATGTTATTCTATTCGCATAGTGATTTGATCCAGATTTTAGCACAGAATTTCGAGATAGTGTATTGATCCGAGTTAGGATTTTTCACTCGACTTTCGACAACGAACCTGGATATGGATTTTTGATTGGTTCTGGAAATCTCTATCATAGTTATGCCCATGCAAGGAGAATGACAGTTTCTGATCAAGAAACCAGATCTGAGTCCGCATTAGGAAGTCGGGTGGACGATACTAGTTCGAAAATAAAATTAAGTGATCGAGTGAGCGATCAGATTGATATTGCGTACGGATGGTATGTGTACATCGTGGGTTGAATGAAATTGATATTGAATTTTTTCGGATAAGAACTGTAGAATGATTTTTGAAATGAAAAGTATATTTTGTGAAATATATGATGAAATAAAGTGGAAATTGGATATTTCTATGGTAGAAATTTACTTTATGGAAGTAAGTAATATGGTAAGTGACTTTATAGAGAAATCAAACTTGAATATTTGATTGGGCATAAACAAAGTTATGTATATATAATTGATAAAATCCCCTTGTTGAATCTATAGCCAAAAGAAAAGGGGTTTTGAAAGTATTTAAAGCATAAAAAGGGAATTTATACAAGTATGAAGTGATCCAAAGATTTTTTAAAAAGTTATATATATATATATACATTTATATAAAGGATCTTATGCGAATGATTATGAGAAAAGGTTTTTCGAACCTTTGAATTTGGAAAGGCTTTTGATTTTTGGGGAAAATTCAATTTTGGAGCTCAGAAAGCCCAGTTTGAGAATTATCGATTTTGGGATGATCGATTTTGAGAAAGAAGATTTATATGAGATTCATACTTGGTGTATGATTTGGAAGATACTATATGTGTATAGTATAAAGTGTTTTGAAAATGGCTCTGGAGAAAAAGGCGCTCCCTTGAAATGAACTTCTTTGGAGCAGCATAGGTTGATACTGCCTTGAGCCCTAAGGGGGTTTCTAAAGTTGATCCCGTGAAGAAGTCCGGACAAACTGAAGGTCCTGAGGATTATTGGGTTGCGAAAGTCGAGGGCGCTGATGCCTACAGAGGCACTTAGGTTATGCTGTGACGATAGTGTAACTCGATGTCGCTGCGATCTACTGTGGATCATAGCGGAAATCGTGTGAAGGTGAGTGTCAATGGTCTACGCTTGATTTTGCCGGGATGGCAACGTAACATCGGTAGACTGCGATTTATGGTCGAGTGGAGAAGTTTCATTCTTTTGGTAGCTAAATTCGAGGGCACTAATGCCTACAGTTATATGGGTTTTTGCTGTGATAGCAACGTAACCCCAGATGTAGCTGCGATCTGTAGCGAGTTCCATGGTGTAATCGAGGGGCATGGAGTGCCTATAGTTATCTATGGATTTAGCTGGGATGGCAACGTAACCATCGGGTTAACTACGACCATGGATGGGGGTGATGATTTCCAGAGCATTCTCAACAAAGATGTTTCCTCTATTTCAAAATGTTTTCTATATTTTTAATAAATTATTTTCCAAGTAACTGAATGTTGAAAACAGGTTTACCAAGTACTTATAGATTTTCAGTCTTACGCCTGATCAACTTATGATCGAATTTCTATGGGAACATGGATGGACTGGTTGAGACATCGAGTTATAAAAAGTATTTATATAAAAACTATTTTAGAAATATTATATAGATTTTAAATTGTTTTAAAAATGATCAAAGAATGATTTATCTGATTTTAAGTATTGAATAAATTCTGGCTTCGTTCCTTTTCGTGGACGAAAAGATTCAAAGGGGGAGGAATGTGATAACCCGGATCTTTGGACATCCGGTAAGTGGATAATTAACTGATTTTCTCTATTAAGATACTAATTTTTATTTGGTTGAACAATTAGAACTTTGATAATAATAATATATCTGGATATGTATAGAGATGACTTTGAACTATAATAAATGCTGAATTATAAATATTTAGATAAATATTCATTTGATAATTTCCTGATATAATTATTAAAGTTTGAAAATATTAGTTTAATAATCTTCTTTTATAATTATTTAATTGGGCAAATTTATGTTTTCAAAATTAATAAAAAAATGATTTTCTAATCATAAAATATAATATATAGGTATATATATTGAATTGGAAGTTATGTTTTGAAATTAATATAATAATTTTCAAGATTTATTTAAAATTGAGTTCTATATTTTGGACACTAAAATAGTATCTATGTATATACTTATAAATTTAAAATAAATAAATATTTTTGTTTAAAGAAAGATTTGGTAAAGGTATATATATTTCTTTAAAAAAAAGCTATACTTGAAATAAATGTAGTTTGTGAATATATAAAGATTGAAAACACACATGTATAAATGTATTACATAGATTTAAGTAATAAATAAATACATAAGATATTAACAAAAATAAACTAAATTTTTTAATATAAACATATATAAACATTTTATTATGAAAATTTACAAGTATAAAATAAGTAATATATATACAAAGACAGGTGTTAATTGGTAAGTAAGGATATTAAGAAGTGTTAGGTTTTTAAGGTAGGAAATGAACAAGTGTCATTTATTCTAATTTTTTTTTTCTTCTAAAATAATAGATAAAAGGAAAATAAAACCATATAATATCCCTACTCTCCATTTCTCATCTCTTTTATTCATTTTCAAAAGAGAACCAAACCTATACACAAACCAAAAAAAAGAAAGCCTGTAACTAAGTCCAGTAAAACAAAATCATAGAAATTCAAGAAGCTCTCCACAAATTCAAAAACCTATTCAAACATTAAGTGGAAAGAAATTCAAAGCTTCAGTTTTTAAATCTGGGAAATGCAATACAAAGACCGGGCTTCAATTAAAATCTTAGATCAGATTTAAATTCAAATTGCAACACAATCAAGTACTGATCAAAAGTTCAGATCAAAACATTCCAGTATAAAAATAATTCCAGGCCTCTGTTCTATATAAGGAGAGTAAAATAAGCTTAAAACAAATTTTTTAAATTTGATGCATGTGGTTAATGTTTGAATTAGACTGTGATGTATGTTTGAATATATGTCTACATAATTGTTTTAAAGCTGAACGATTATATATGTATATAGGAAATTGTGTGAATGTCTGAACACTAGAACATCTACCCTGTTCTTCATTAACAGGCTCTCAATTTGATCAAAAATCAAAATTCAATTTTCCTAATCATTGTACGGCTTAGATATATAAATGAAATATATTTATAATAACAAGATTTGAATTTTTTAAAATATTTAAAATAGAACTTGATGAAAGTTTTAACTGGAATGTGAGATTTATAGTAAAAACTTTTATATATCAAAAATTCGATGCGATCGATTTGTGAATTCAGGTGTATAATCTGAATTATCTTCAAAAATTAGGATCTTTAAAAGAAGAATCACGATTTTTAGATTGGTAATTCGTGAGATAATGCATGTTGATCAGAAATGGGGTTTTGAGCTTTTTCTGATGATCGGAAAAATTTAGGGTTACGAGTTCTTGGGTGAAGCAAGTCTGGAGGTAGGTAATGTAAGCAAAAATGGTCGGAGAAATTCTCGAACGTTGTGGCAGCGTAGGATTGTCGGAGTAGGGTTTTGTCTCAAGTTTTGGTCGAGATAAGAGCTTGGCGATGTCGTCGTAGCGTCGGACCCGATCGATGGTAGGGGAAAAGGAGGAGGAGGGTCTAGCGCTACTATCAGTGCAGGCACATGGCTTTTGGTGACCGGAGCTAGGCGCGACGAGGGATTCTGGTGGCTGGCTAAGTTTCCGGATGGCGTTCGGTGATCTCGATTTCAATTTACGTGATCCGTTGGGGTTCTGGATATTTTATAGGATCGAGGAAGTAGGCGTCGATTCGGGGATGATGTCGAGGTTGGTCGGCATTGCTCCGATGTCATGTGCACGTACACCGGTATCGGTAGATTATCTGATGATGTTGGAAAGATCGTGCTCGGGGAAGAAGCATAGTTGCTCGAGATTTCACTCGGGTTCGTTCGTGAATGAGTCGTGGTTGTGGCCGAATATGGCCCAAGTGTTGCTCGGGGTTGTGTCCGAGTTTTATCTCGTTTGGCTCGGGCCATTTGTTTTGATTTGTTAGTTTCCAGGCTTATATTAAACAAATAAATTGTGAACAAAGATGAAATGTTAACAAGTTTCATGATAAGTTTAATATTTAATAATTTTATTAAACAAGTTTCAAAGGAAATATTGAACGAGTTTTCAATATAAATTGAATTTAAAGACAAAGATTTTGAATTATATTTGTTTGTTTTGAATGGGTTTGAATAAGAATAATTGATTAAATTAATTAAAGATTATTAGTTTATTAATTGATTAATTATTAAAGATTAATTAATTATGTTAAGTAATTAAAGTTAATTAATTAAATTAAGGTGGATGATTAAAGGATGATTAATTGAGGTTAATTAATAAATGTAATTAATTGAAGTTGATTAATTAGTTAATATATTTCTTTAAATAAATAATTATTCAAATATTAAGTGTAAAATAAGTAATATATATACTAAAATAAATAAATATTTTTGTTTAAAGAAAGAGTAAAGGTATATATATTTCTTTAAAAAAAAGCTATACTTGAAATAAATGTAGTTTGTGAATATATAAAGATTGAAAACACACATGTATAAATGTATTACATAGATTTAAGTAATAAATAAATACATAAGATATTAACAAAAATAAACTAAATTTTTTAATATAAACATATATAAACATTTTCTTATGAAAATTTACAAGTGTAAAATAAGTAATATATATACAAAGACAGGTGTTAATTGGTAAGTAAGGATATTAAGAAGTGTTAGGTTTTTAAGGTAGGAAATGAACAAGTGTCATTTATTCTAAAAATTTTTTCTTCTAAAATAGTAGATAAAAGGAAAATGAAACCATATAATATCCCTACTCTCCTTTTCTCATCTCTTTTATTCATTTTAAAAATAGAACCAAACCTATACACAAACCAAACAAAAGAAAGCCTGTAACTAAGTCCAGTAAAACAAAATCATAGAAATTCAAGAAGCTCTCCACAAATTCAAAAACCTATTCAAACATTAAGTGGAAAGAAATTCAAAGCTTCTGTTTTTAAATCTGGGAAATGCAATACAAAGACCGGGCTTCAATTAAAATCTTAGATCAGATTTAAATTCAAATTGCAACACAATCAAGTACTGATCAAAAGTTCAGATCAAAACATTCCAGTATAAAAATAATTCCAGGCCTCTGTTCTATATAAGGAGAGTAAAATAAGCTTAAAACAAATTTTTTAAATTTGATGCATGTGGTTAATGTTTGAAGTAGACTGTGATGTATGTTTGAATATATGTGTACATAATTGTTTTAAAGCTGAACGATTATATATGTATATTGGAAATTTGTGTGCATGTCTGAACACCAGAACATCTACCCTGTTCTTCATTAACAGGCTCTCAATTTGATCAAAAATCAGAATTCAATTTTCCTAATCATTGTACGGCTTAGATATATAAATGAAATATATTTATAATAACAAGCTTTGAATTTTTTAAAATATTTAAAATAGAACTTGATGACAGTTTTAACTGGAATGTGAGATTTATAGTAAAAACTTTTATATATCAAAAATTCGATGTGATCGATTTGTGAATTCAGGTGTATAATCTGAATTATCTTCAAAAATTAGGATCTTTAAAAGAAGAATCACGATTTTTAGATTGGTAATTCGTGAGATAATGCATGTTGATCAGAAATGGGGTTTTGAGCTTTTTCTGATGATCTGAAAATTTTAGGGTTACGAGTTCTTGGGTAAAGCAAGTCTGGAGGTAGGATATGTAAGCAAAAATGGTCGGAGAAGTTCTCGAACGTTGTGGTGGCGTAGGATTGTCGGAGTAGGGTTTTGTCTAAAGTTTTGGTCGAGATAAGAGTTTGGCGACGTCGTCGTAGCGTCGGACCCGATTGATGGTGGGGGGAAAGGAGGAGGAGGGTCTAGCGCTACTATCGATGCAAGCACATGGCTTCTGGTGATCGGAGCTTGGCGCGACGAGGGGTTTTGGTGACTGGCTAAGTTTCCGGATGGCGTTCGGTGATCTCGATTTCGATTTACGTGATCCGTTGGGGTTCTGGGTATTTTGTAGGATCGAGGAAGTAGGCGTCGATTCGGGGATGATGTCGAGGTTGGTCGGCATTGCTCCGATGTCATGTGCACGTACACCGGTATCAGTAGATTATCTGATGATGCTGGAAAGATCGTGCTCGGGGAAGAAGCAGAGTTGCTCGAGATTTTACTCGGGCTCGTTCGTGAATGAGTCGTGGTTGTGGCCGATTATGGCCCGAGTGTTGCTCGGGGTTGTGTCCGAGTTTTATCTCGTTTGGCTCGGGTCATTTGTTTTGATTTGTTAGTTTCCAGGCTTATATTAAACAAATAAATTGTGAACAAAGATGAAATGTTAACAAGTTTCAAGATAAGTTTAATATCTAATAATTTTATTAAACAAGTTTCAAAGGAAATATTGAATGAGTTTTCAATATAAATTGAATTTAAAGACAAAGATTTTGAATTATATTTGTTTGTTTTGAATGGTTTTGAATAAGAATAATTGATTAAAGTAATTAAAGATTATTAGTTTATTAATTGATTAATTATTAAAGATTAATTAATTATGTTAAGTAATTAAAGTTAATTAATTAAATTAAGGTGGATGATTAAAGGATGATTAATTGAGGTTAATTAATAAATGTAATTAATTAAAGTTGATTAATTAGTGCAATTAAGTAAAGATAACTAATTGATTATTAAGTAACTTAGAAATAGTTAATTAATGAAGGTAATTAAGGAATATTTAATGCATGAATGGGATTAATTAGGTTAAATAATAAATGTGAAAAAAATTTACTTGTTAAATATAATAAATTAAAAGAATTAAGGAAAGTGATT
This sequence comes from Allium cepa, assembly GCA_030765085.1. Lineage (NCBI taxonomy): Eukaryota > Viridiplantae > Streptophyta > Magnoliopsida > Asparagales > Amaryllidaceae > Allium > Allium cepa. The sequence goes on along the minus strand of CM060932.1, from coordinate 233,985,650 downwards.
AGAGTATCATTAATAAATATAATTAATTAATTAAGGAGATTAATTAAAGGTTAATTAATGTGAATGGTTAAGGCTAATTAATCTATGTGGTAATTAAAGGTTAATCACTTAATGTAATTAAAAGATAATTAATCACGGATGGTAAATTAAGATAGATGATTAATTAATTGGGTTGCAATTAATTAATGATAAGTAAGCAGGATCAAGATAATCCAAGTGATTAAAGTTGGTGATTAATTTAATTGGAGGTTAATTAAATTAATTAGGAATTATATATTTAATAAATCTTGCTTGTGGATGGTTGAATGATATTGGATGACTTGGATTGTTGATGTCTCTGATGAGTTATTGAGATTGTTGTGATATGAATGGGCTAAACTGTGATAATGTGGGTTACCTATCTAAGTTAAATTATTGTGTGGTATGATATCCGGAATATGAATTGTAGTAAAACTTAACAACTTGGATTAGAAATGATACTGAATTCGAAGAGATCGGGATCGGGTATCAGTGATACCCGAATCCACTTCGATTCGTAAACTAAATTCTTTATAAATTGGATATGTGGAATTAAACAGGATGGAGTGGAATAAATTAAGTAGTATGGACATTTAATCTAAGAGTGGTTGTGTGGTAACTGATTGACTAGAATAAAGTAAGAACTCGTAAAAAACACGAGTTACCATAGAATTCACTTATGTTATAGCTTAGCATTTCATGTTGTATGGGTTTACTCACGATGGTTTCTAGCCTGACCCGGGTGTTACTTTGATGTAATGCTTGGGTCAGACCGAGTATTATAGATTTCCAGGTAAGGACATTCTGGAGCTCAAGAGGCGAGCTGGATGGAAGGGATGTATAAAGTATTCCATTGATAGATATTATTGTTTAATCTGGGACAAGTTAATTTTAACTGTCCAGTGTTTGTGTCAATGTTGTAACTCTGATGTATTGTACGTAATTAACAGATATAGTTTTCTTCTGTATAACTATTATTATTTGATATTATATTTTGATCTGCTGCGAATGTGAGATTCCATGACTTGTTTTCTGTTTCTTCTTCTACCTCTTTCTTCTTTTCCTAACCATCTGGAATTTTTGAGATCGAAAATTCCAGGTCGTTACATAAATGCTATTTTATATATGCAGACTATAATTCAAATCAACAGAATCAAAGTGGTTAAAGAGTCTATAATTCCAATGTAAATATATCTTATACAAATTGGGATGCAAGAAATCAACCATCAAGTTCAAGAAATTAGACAGATATGGAGCAGTTACCTAGATAAGAAGACATTTAGTGTGAAGACTAGTGAACCGACTCAGGTGCTACAAATCGTATCACAAACAACTTGAACAATCTTAATCTTGGAAATAAAGAATACAAAGGTACGTATTCTATTTTTATGGGTAATGACAATTCAATTGATATTACTCACACTGGAAATGCTTATATCAATGGCCAAAGAGAACTGAAAATCAATAATCTATTGAGAGTTTCACAAATAAAAAAGAACTTAATAAGTGTGTATCAATTTGCCAATGAGAACAGTGTTTATCTTGAACTCTTTCCAGAATACTGCCTAGTTAGGGATTTATCCAGTAAAGAAATTTTGCTATAGGGTAGGGCGCACAATGGCATATATGTTTTCAAACTAATATAGAACAGTATGTCAAGCAATGGAAGAAAATGGTGCAAATTTTCTAAATCTGACAGTATTGTTGACAATAAAAATATATTTTATATGTGGCATTGTAAGTTGGGTCACCTTAATGTTGAAGTTGTAAAAAAATATTAAGAAGTAATAATATTAGCTTTAAGAATATTACTTTACCCTACATTTGCACATCATGTTAATTGGGAAAAAGTCACAGCCTACCATTTCCTGACTCAAAAACTGAGTATACAAAACCTTTAGAATTGGTAGCTGTTGACTTATGGGGTGCAACCCCAGTAAATTTTGATTATGGATTTAATTATTATATTTCATTTGTAGACACTTTCTCTAGATATACTTGGATATATTTTCTTAATTCAAAAGCAGAAACATATAGAGCAGTGGTTCAATTCATTGCACAAGCAGAAAAACAGACTAATCATCAGTTAAAGACAATTCAAACTGATGGAGGAGCATAGTTCAAACCTTTAAAAGATTATTTTATATAAAGGGGAATGGATCACAGATGTACCTGCCCACACACTTCAGAATGGAATGGTTTAATGGAGGTAGCACATGCACATTGTTGACACAGCCCTCACATTGTTGGCTCAAGCATCATTGCCTCTAAAGTTCTGGCCAGACTCATTTAGTACTATAGTATTTCTCATCAATAGGTTGCCAACCAAAGTTTGCACAACAAAAATCCAATAGGAATGTTATTTAATATCACACCAGATTATGCAATTTTTAAAGCATTTGGATGTTTATGCTTCCCTTACCGAAGACCATTCAATACTCATAAGCTAAGTTTCAGATATCTACCTTGCACTTTTTTCGGATATGCATCAAATCAGAAAGGATACAAATTCTTAAGTAGCAAGGGAAAGATAATCATATCTAGACATGTTGCTTTCAATGAGCATGTGTTTCCATTTGCAAGTGTTGAAATGAAAACTACTCAAAAAGTATATAATGCCCAAACTTCACTCCCTCCTGTACCAACCTATGGTGAAGGGCATGGTAAATGGCAACTAGAAAGAACTAGTACAGAAAGGTAAAGAAACTCTAAATTCCAACACAGAGTGTCGGATGATAGACCGGGTAAGGATATATCAGAGAACCTTGATAACTGCAGCTTCAATAATCAAGATAATGCTAGCTATAATGAAGATTTAGATCAAAATGAGGATCACACGTCCAACACGTATAAAAATAGTGAATCTGATGATAATCTAAATCAAGCATCTACAAGACAAGGTCATCACATGCTAACAAGAGCTAACATGGAATTTTTAAACCCAAACTCTAAAGTACAGTTCTACAACATATTGAATCATTCAACTATGAAGAAGATATAAAGGATAACAAACGGAAGTTGGCTATGGGTGAATAATACATTGCATCGATGAAAAATAAAACCTGGAGTATTGTACCTAAACCAAAGGGTAAGAATTTTATTGGTTGCAAATGGATTTACAAGCTCAAGAAGAACTCAAATGGTACAATATCTAAGTATGGAGAAAAACTTGTTGCCAAAGGATTATACTCAACCGTTTGGTTTTGATTTTAGTGAAACATTCTCTCCCGTAGTAAAACCATCAACAATTAGAGTTATACTTACAATAGCAATGCATCATAAGTGGATAGTAAGATAATTAGATGTTAAAAATGCTTTCTTAAAGGGTGAAGTTCGAGAAGAAGTGTATTTACAGTAACCAAAAGGATACTGTTATAGAAACAGAAAAGAAATGGTATGCAAGCTATATAAAGGGACTTAAACAAGCACCAAGGGTTTGGTATGAAAAATTAAAGGAAACTCTTATCAGCTTAGTGTAACGACCCACCTTTTGGGACTGTTTAAACCGACGATCAAATCCACATGTCGATTCCAAACCGTTCAAAAGGGCAGATGGTTATTGGGGTAAATAAGAAAAGAAAAGAAAGAAATAAAGGAAATGAAACAACACAGAATCTCGCAGCGGAACGATAAAATATAATAGTCAAATAAACAGTTCATGAAGTTGTCTACTATACTTTGACAATTATTTATACAACATTTATCAGAGTTTATACATATACAATAGAACAATTAAATAATGCAGCAGATAGCATGATGCAAGGGTAATAATAGTAATAGTGTACCAAATCTTCGTCTTCGTCCTCCAGAATAGATCTTCAAAATCTGAAAACTCAGGACTGACCCGAGCGTAATGAAAAGATAAAGAACTCGAGTCAGGACTAAATACCCTTATGAAAGTTAAATCAATCGTAAATAAATATGAGTGCAACGGCGTCGGAGCTGTTTACGGGGTTTGACATCTCCTATCCAGTGTCAACGTGCGTGCAATAACTTAAGAGATGTTACGGGATTTTCCATCTCTCAAGGATCCGTTAAACTATCTACTATGTAGTAATATAGGCTAAGTAGATAATGCCTATCAGTAATATAAAGTATCAAAATAGCGTTAAGGCGTTACCATAATCCCCCTTAACACATTTTATATTCCCAAAAGCATATACAAGACCGTAGTTTCCCCAAAACCGGAAGTCACCAGAGGGCAATCCATATACTCAAGGTACAAATCAAAACGCAGTGGTCGCGAATAGGATAATCAGTATGACAAGGTACATGAGGCGATACCAACTAGGATACTAGTAGTTGCGTGATCCGGACTGATGTTGGGCATAGCCAACAGCTACCCCAACACCGCGAAACAACACTCCGAAATCAAGGGGTGCACCCAAATCGCATCACAAATGTAATAGATATGGTATCGAAGAAGTGTGTCCGCTGGAGGTGGCGAACCTCAATGGCCCGGCGCGGCTCCTGTTTTAGTCATGTCAGGGGTCATCCAATATCGTTCTCTTTCTTCAGTCAACGCATTCACCAAACCATCCACTTCATTCTGGATCAACACTCTGCGTATAATAGTTATTAAAGTAGTTTTCGGTATCGACAGAGAGTATGTCCATATCCGATCCCGGTCTCTTTAATAACTACGTATTATTACACCGTTGGCTCTTTACATTTCAAATCGATCATAATTGATATCAAAATATCATGTTCGCTTCAAAAATCAAATCCATTTCAAAATATCATCGTATCTCTTCAACTGTAAGATTCCGTTTCAAAACATTTCGCATCAATATCTCATTTCGGTTTCATAATCATTTCGAATTTCAATTTAGGTTGCAACTTCGTTTATTCCAATTCGTATTCAAAGTCAAGATTTAAACATAAACATTTCACCTTATTAACCAGTTTGGAATTTTAGAAAATAGTTTTAAGTGGTTTAAAAAGTGGTTTTAAATAATTAAAATAGTTACAATACTTGAGATCTTAAAATGGATTTGAAATAGACAAATTAGTTTAAAATAATTCAAATTGGGTTAAGTAGAGTTAAAATAGATTAAAATAGTTAAGTATTTAAACAGAGTAATTTGGAAAACAAAATAAATAGTTTCAAAACCAAACCATTTCAATTATAACTTCCCAATTCAAACAAATTTCAATTTTCGTTTTACCGCTTCAATTTCGATTTCAATTCAAATCAATGTCAACTTTGACCTCAAATTAATTCAGTTTTACATTCACCTTCAATTTACTCAATTTCAATTTATATCAATTTTTAGCTTGATTTTTCCATAACATCAATTTATAATACTTAACAAAATTATCTTTCAATATTCAAATTTGAAACCCAATTACAAATATGATTCAATTTCCAGCTCAATTTCAAATATCATTCTATAACGCTTTTACTTAGTAATACTCAAGCTCGAATTAAGGTTCAATCTTTTAAAACGAATAAATTTTCGAAATTCAATCATAACCCAATTTTAAATTTCAAAGTCTCAACTTAAATCATCTAACAATTTCTTTTAACCAAAATCTATTTCAACATTCCAAACTCAATTATGCGATAAATTCGATTTCTATAAATTGATTTCTATTTATAACTTTTAAATCAAAGCATTTAAATAAAATTCAAATCGACGATCTTAAAAATTTATTAATTTAGCCAATCCGGTGTCCGTATATAATTTTCTATCCTATAGCCAAGTGATTAGGTATTTCAATTACATGTCAGGGATGAATATATATCACTTAAATTAAATCACGGTATCATATGTATGCATAACATGATATATATAAGCAAATAAACATCCAAACATTCAATTATCAACCAATAGCATCCATCAAAATACATCATCAAATAAACAATACAATTCATGGCAGTTTCATAGTTATCAATGTCAGGTAATTAAATCGCAATTCAATTTCAATTTCAAATTTCCAATTTAACTGTCAATTAAATTTTTCAATGGTTAATTCAAATGACAAGCTATATGACAATTAAATTTTTATCAAACAACGACAAATAAAATCATAACACTTCATAATATCAAATTTAACTAGCACAAAGATATTTAGTACGTTGTGAGCGTTATAAAACACTCATCTTGATTTTTTTTACGATTTTAAATCAAATCGAACGACGTTCGATTTAACCCAAAATTTTCTCTAGCTCCAAACGACTCCAATCCAGCTCCATAGCGTAGTGCTCGACCATACGATTCCAACGCATCCTGTTTCGTCATTTTCCGACCTCGTACGACGAAGATATAAATGTTTAAAGATTTGTATATATATATTTATAATTTAAAACCAAATCTTCTTTTTGGTTTTTATTTTAAACTCACCCAGGACAAAAGATGCCCGGCCCACCAATTTCAACTCTTCTTCCCAAAGCTCTGAAACAATAGCCTGTGCACGAAAAAAAAAACCCAACTCAAGCTGTGCACCCTCACCACTGATACACGACACAAGGCGAAGAAGACGAAACCGAGCACGCCAACACGACCGCCATCTCCACCTCGACACGCTGGCCCCCACGATCCGATCTCCGAAGCCACCATGAAAAACGCGACAACTGCCCCTGCCTTCGCATGCGACCAGGTTGCTACCCCCTATAAGCCACCGAGCTCCATAAAAATCACGCCGATGATGCCCACTTCCATGCCGAGTTCATGTATAAACTCAAATCGACGAATCGATTATCGAATGGATAAAATTTCCAAACCCTAGCTATCCTTGCACAGTTCGTCCACTGTCGACCTACACCAACGTGTGTCGCACCCATCGAAAGTCATACCAGATCGAAGCTAAGGGAAAAACTTGATTTTTAAAATTGATTTCGCATTTTTCTCTTGAGTAGATTTTTAGATATAGATTTTTGAAATTTTGTTTTAATATCACTTTACTGTCTGTGCGTGCCGAGCATAATAAAAGGAAGGGAGTGGCCTAGCGTGCTGAAGTGGGAAAGACTACAGTGATTTGAAGTGAGATAAAGGTGCTGATGTGAACAAAAGGTCAAGTAAATATATATATTTATATATATATATATATATATATATATACACACACACACTATCAAACCGTCTCGAATACGCAATTCAAAATCTCGTACCCCCTAACGAGGCGTGCTGCTAGGCATTCGTAATGCTATACCCCTATTCCGGACGCAATGCAAAAGGTTTCGGAGGCTAATTCGATCGTATGCACGAGTTACGGAAATAAACGATCAAATTTAAATTAAACCGATTAAACGAATTTCTAGGCGTATTGGCTTGCCCCGGACAAATGATAAATCCGATTGACACGAAATTTGAAACCTTACAATAATATCACATTACGGATCCGATTAAACTGGTTTCGTCGAAATCCGAGACTGATTGAAAATGAGTATTTTAACTCGTCAATTAAATATTAAAATATTCAATTTTCACAAATTTACTTTTAATTCGATTTTAAAAGTTCTACAACATCATTCTAACTTTAATATGATAAAATAAAATATTACAAATCATTTTTAATCATATAAAACCCGTTATTCAATTTATCCAATAAATTCCAATTTTTAAAATCTTATTAACTCGATTATAATCCCAATATAACTTACATTTACTTTGGAAACCAATTTGAATCATATTAAAACAAATTTCAATTATTCACTCTATTTCCATATATTAAATTTCAATATCATATTAATCATATCAAATTCGAAATTTAATTATTCAAACATTTGTATTATTAATTTTAAACAAATTTTATTATTCTTGAATCACTATCTTTTGGGATATTCAAAACGAACTTAAAAATTTAACTTTTGAACGAATTAAAATTTATAGAACAACCATTTCCATTATACGGTTATTCAATTCCCATTATTAAATTATTCAATAAATTCCAAATATTTAATTTAAACAATTTACCTGTTCAATATTCAATATTTGATTTAAATAGATTTTACTTATCAATCAATTACTCTATTATACCCAATGAATTCAACATTTATTATCCTATTCAACTTTTGATTGCAAAGGCATTCACTAAGTAGCTTTTATTTTTCATTACTTAGATAATTATTATCGCAATTCATTCCAGTTATTATTATTCCAAACGAATTACAAATTTTTTTTCTAACATTAAATCACGAAATCTTATTAAATTAACTATTTTAATTATTGAAAATTTACGGGTCGTTACACTCTCCCCCACTCAAAACTTTTCGTCCCCGAAATGGAAAAAGAAGGGAAAAGGAACTAAGTATAGAATTCAACATTAGGTATATTTATCTCAAAGTTACCAACTTATAAACAATGAAATTCCATTTATAAAGTCTTTACTACACTTTCACTAAGTTATTCCAAATGGCTTTCTAACTTTAAAAGTTAGTTATCAAAACAAGTTATAAAAAAAATTAAAACTTGAAAAATTTTCTAACACCCGGATTTTACGGAAAATTTCGGCAGAGTCTCCTTTGCGCGGCTCGATCGGTACAACTACAAAATGCCCATACGGGCTCCAAACCAACAAAAGAAAATCAAAAGCCAAGTGGCTCATCAAAAATCACCAAATCCAATGACAAAATAAACATGTACCTTCTATTTTATTAGCGAGCATATACGACTAATATAGCGCGAAAGCGAGCTCCAAATGCGAAGCAAGCGCAATCCGCACCTACTAAACACTCAACAAACCATGAGAAACATGCATATATGAAAATAATATCAATATACACAATATAGCAACCTAACAACTACATGTGCCAACATAGCAAATGCAACAAAACAACAAATGCAACCATCAATCAATCATCATCCAACTATCATCCAACAAATCCATAATCAATCAATATAAATTCACTTCTCATTAATATTTATTCACTTGGGTTTCAATTTTAATCACAGTTGATTCATTAACGTTGGATTTTACTAACATTCATTCACAATTCAATTAGTTAGCATTCACTAATTTATATTTATATTAGTTCACTTCCAATTTGAATCAAATTAAATTCTATTTAAATTAATTTAACTTCCAATTTGATTTCATTAACTTATAGCTTCAATTTCATTAACACTTAGTGAATTATATATACAATCAACTAACAATCATATAACAACCAAAATCATACCCAACATAACCAAATTATACATTTTACATTCAATTTGGTTTATCTCTTTTATATATATCCTGTTATATAACTTTAAAAGAATCATTTTATATTTGGCATCTTAAATTTCCAATATTAACTTTAGTTAAGTCCGTTAGCCGTACATATATCATCCGTGAGCAATATCAATCTAATCGCTTATTCGATCACACAATTTCACTTCCAAACTAGTGTCATTCACACGACTCTCTAGTGCGGACTCAGATTTGGTTCCTTGATTGGAAACTGTTACTCTCCTTGCATAGTCATATACTATGATAGAGAATTCCAGAATCAAACTAAAAATCCATATGCAGGGTTCGCCGTCGAAAATCGAGTGAAAAATCCTAACTTGGAACGATATAAATCATCTCGAAATTTTGTGCTCGAATTTGGATCAAATCGTTATGCGAATAAAATAATATACGTACAATCTCACGTATTACCTTCCAATGGATTTCTATCCAATTTATCTATATTAAATTATTTTATTGACTTTCATTTTATTTACAATTAATTATTCACAACCCATTATTTAGTTAATATATTCATTTCTTTACATAGCATACTCTTTAACATTATCTTTTCTTAAATATCATACCAAAGAATTTGCTTACTCAAGTTCATTTTAAACATTCTATATAATTTAATTAAATTCAATTTCATTTTCCAAATGATTCTTAGCTATAAGAAATTCCTTTGTTTACATTATTTCATTTTCATAATTTCAGTTAATAACGAATTCATTTGTGGAACATTTTATTAATCAACACTTTAGTTAATAGTCATTTCATAAAAGTCTAACTTCTCATATATGACTTCTCTTAGTTTACAGATATCTTAAAGGTTACAAATTCAATTATTTTACAATCCCTTTGCAATTTATATTTATTTTCTATAACCAATTTACAAAGATATAATACGATTCATTTCTTAAGTTTACTTACTTGTTCCATTTATCCATTCATCATTTCATGCTATATTTAAGCATATAACATTTTTCACAACCAAAATTTCATTTATATACATTTTAATTCGTTTTGAGTTTTCTTTACTTGTATATTTCAATTACTTTCAGGTTCTGTTCATCTATACAATATCTCATTACATATCCAAAACATCGTTTTAACTTTTAACATTTGGTAAGTCTTGTTATATGTTATCAGAATGTAATTTTGGTAATGTACAAATTTATAGAATTTCATTTTACTAATTTAGAATGTTCACAATTTAATTTGTTTAAATCCTCTTTACCCTTCAACTTTAAAGTTTTCCCAAACAATAGCTTAGATATCTTGATCCTCTTATTTTATAAATTCTGGTTATTCGCATTTCATTCAAATAATTTGAAAATCACTAATTAACATAACTTAGAATTTTAAATGCCCGGTTCTTTTCAAATCGTTTGAAATAAACACATATACTTATATCTTTAATATATCAAATCATACCTTTGGAGTTTAAACCAAAACCCATTTACCCAAAATAATTTTTGAAGAAAAGCAAAGCTTCTTAGAAGCCTCCCCCACTTTGAGACTCGAAAATGAACGTCGATGATGCGGCACAGTCATCACCGAAATTATTTTCCAGCGACATAAGAGAGGAGTACTGAATTGATTCCTTTCTTAAAAATCCTTTCAAAATATTTCCTCAAACAATTTCCAACTAATATTACCATATATTTCTTCAAACTTTGAGAACCATTTTCAAAATCTCCGGGTCTTAAATTCAATTTTTTTTTCCCAATTTAATCCTATTTTTAATTCATAAGTCACCTTTACAAAATATTCTTATAGGATTTTCTTTCTGAAAACATCCCACAAGTGTTTTATCATCGTTCATTTTGTAATTCACCTTATTTATTTAAGTTACAATATCTGATTAATGCTAATAGCCAATATTTCATTTCCAACAACCAAATAAGATAGATTGATCACAATAAATTTTGAAATAAATTCTTTATATACAAAATATAATTAGGGTAAAATTATTTCATTTACCCAATTTCAAAACAATACTATGTCGAGTTGTTCTGTTTAAGTGTTTAGAGATCCCTGTCAATGACGTTAATTACTCGTATTGACCAGAATCCATAAGCCACTCAACAAATCAACCGACACAATATAAAACATTTTATATCACTAACAAATACGCTCTCTCATATACACTCAACTCATTCATATAGTTTACCTCTATTTCAATGAATTATTCCCCACTAGAGCCAAGGTTTATCGCTAAACCAAAGCTCTGATACCAACTGTAACGACCCACCTTTTGGGACAGTTTAAACCGACGATCAAATCCATATGTCGATTCCAAACCGTTCAAAAGGGCAGATGGTTATTGGGGTAAATAAGAAAACAAAAGAAAGAAATAAAGGAAATGAAACAACACAGAATCTCGCAACGGAACGATAAAATATAATAGTCAAATAAACAGTTCATGAAGCTGTCTACTATACTTTGACAATTATTTATACAACATTTATCAGAGTTTATACATATACAACAGAACAATTAAATAATGCAGCAGATAGCATGATGCAAGGGTAACAATAGTAATAGTGTACCAAATCTTCGTCTTCGTCCTCCAGAATAGATCTTCAAAATCTGAAAACTCAGGACTGACCCGAGCGTAATGAAAAGACAAAACACTCGAGTCAGGACTAAATACCCTTATGAAAGTTAAATCAATCGTAAATAAATATGAGTGCAACGGCGTCAGAGCTGTTTACGGGGTTTGACATCTCCTATCCAGTGTCAACGTGCGTGCAATAACTTAAGAGATGTTACGGGATTTTCCATCTCTCAAGGATCCGTTAAACTATCTACTATGTAGTAATATACGCTAAGTAGATAATGCCTATCAGTAATATAAAATATCAAAATAGCGTTAAGGCGTTACCATAATCCCCCTTAACACATTTTATATTCCCAAAAGCATATACAAGACCGTAGTTTCCCGAAAACCGAAAGTCACCAGAGGGCAATCCATATACTCAAGGTACAAATCAAAACGTAGTGGTCGCGAATAGGATAATCAGTATGACAAGGTACATGAGGCGATACCAACTAGGATACTAGTAGTTGCGTGATCCGGACTGATGTTGGGCATAGCCAGAAGCTACCCCAACACTCCGAAATCAAGGGGTGCACCCAAATCGCATCACAAATGTAATAGATATGGTATCGAAGAAGTGTGTCCGCTAGAGGTGGCGAATCTCAATGGCCCGGCGCGGCTCCTGTTTTAGTCATGTCAGGGGTCATCCAATATCGTTCTCTTTCTTCAGTCAACGCGTTCACCAAACCATCCACTTCATTCTGGATCAACACTCCGCGTATAATAGTTATTAAAGTGGTTTTCGGTATCGACAGAGATATGTCCATATCCGATCCCGGTCTCTTTAATAACTACGTATTATTACACTGTTGGCTCTTTACATTTCAAATAGATCATAATTGATATCAAAATATCATGTTCGCTTCAAAAATCAAATCCATTTCAAAATATCATCGTATCTCTTCAGCTGTAAGATTCCGTTTCAAAACATTTCGCATCAATATCTCATTTCGGTTTCATAATCATTTCGAATTTCAATTTAGGTTGCAACTTCGTTTATTCCAATTCGTATTCAAATTCAATATTTAAACATAAACATTTCACCTTATTAACCAGTTTGGAATTTTAGAAAATAGTTTTAAGTGGTTTAAAAAGTGGTTTTAAATAATTAAAATAGTTACAATACTTGAGATCTTAAAATGGATTTGAAATAGACAAATTAGTTTAAAATAATTCAAATTGGGTTAAGTAGATTTAAAATAGATTAAAATAGTTAAGTATTTAAACAGAGTAATTTGGAAAACAAAATAAATAGTTTCAAAACCAAACCATTTCAATTATAACTTCCCAATTCAAACAAATTTCAATTTCCGTTTTACCGCTTCAATTTCGATTTCAATTCAAATCAATGTCAACTTTGACCTCAAATTAATTCAGTTTTACATTCACCTTCAATTTACTCAATTTCAATTTATATCAATTTTTAGCTTGATTTTTCCAGAACATCAATTTATAATACTTAACAAAATTATCTTTCAATATTCAAATTTGAAACCCAATTACAAATATGATTCAATTTCCAGCTCAATTTCAAATATCATTCTATATCGCTTTTACTTAGTAATACTCAAGCTCGAATTAAGGTTCAATCTTTTAAAACGAATAAATTTTCGAAATTCAATCATAACCCAATTTTAAATTTCAAAGTCTCAACTTAAATCATCTAACAATTTCTTTTAACCAAAATTTATTTCAACATTCCAAACTCAATTATGCGATAAATTCGATTTCTATAAATTGATTTCTATTTATAACTTTTAAATCAAAGCATTTAAATAAATTTCAAATCGACGATCTTAAAAATTTATTAACTTAGCCAATCCGGTGTCCGTATATAATTTTCTATCCTATGGCCAAGTGATTAGGTATTTCAATTAAATGTCAGGGATGAATATATATCACTTAAATTAAATCACGGTACCATATGTATGCATAACATGATATATATAAGCAAATAAACATCCAATCATTCAATTATCAACCAATAGCATCCATCAAAATACATCATCCAATAAACAATACAATTCATGGCAGTTTCATAATTATCAATGTCAGGTAATTAAATCGCAATTCAATTTCAATTTCAAATTTCCAATTTAACTGTCAATTAAATTTTTCAATGGTTAATTCAAATGACAAGCTATATGACAATTAAATTTTTAACAAACAACGACAAATAAAATCATAACACTTCATAATTTCAAATTTAACTAGCATAAAGATATTTAGTACGTTGTGAGCGTTATAAAACACTCATCTTGATTTTTTTTACGATTTTAAATCAAATCGAACGACGTTCGATTTAACCCAAAATTTTCTCTAGCTCCAAACGACTCCAATCCAGCTCCATAGCGTAGTGCTCGACCATACGATTCCAACGCATCCTGTTTCGTCATTTTCCGACCTCGTATGACGAAGATATAAATGTTTAAAGATTTGTATATATATATTTATAATTTAAAACCAAATCTTCTTTTTGGTTTTTATTTTAGACTCACCCAGGACAAAAGATGCCCGGCCCACCAATTTCACCTCTTCTTCCCAAAGCTCTGAAACAATAGCCTGTGCACGAAAAAAAAACCCAACTCAAGCCGTGCACCCTCACCATTGATACACGACACAAGGCGAAGAAGACGAAACCGAGCACGCCAACACGACCGCCATCTCCACCTCGACACGCTGGCCCCCACGACCCGATCTCCGAAGCCACCATGAAAAACGCGACAACTGCCCCTGCCTTCACACGCGACCAGGTCGCTACCCCCTATAAGCCGCCGAGCTCCATAAAAATCACGTCGATGATGCCCTCTTCCATGCCGAGTTCAAGTATAAACTCAAATCGACAAATCGATTATCGAATGGATAAAATTTCCAAACCCTAGCTATCCTTGCACAGTTCGTCCACTGTCGACCTACACCAATGTGTGTCGCACCCATCGAAAGTCATACCAGATCGAAGCTAAGGGAAAAACTTGATTTTTAAAATTGATTTCGCATTTTTCTCTTGAGTAGATTTTTAGATATAGATTTTTGAAATTTTGTTTTAATATCACTTTACTGTCTGTGCGTGCCGAGCATAATAAAAGGAAGGGAGTGACCTTGCGTGCTGAAGTGGGAAAGACTACAGTGATTTGAACTGAGATAAAGGTGCTGATGTGAACAAAAGGTCAAGTCAAAATATATATATATATATATATATATATATATATATATATATATATATATACTATCAAACCGTCTCGAATACGCAATTCAAAATCTCGAACCCCCTAACGAGGCGTGCTGCTAGGCATTCACAATGCTATACCCCTATTCCGGACGCAATGGAAAAGGTTTCGGAGGCTAATTCGATCGTATGCACGAGTTACGGAAATAAACGATCAAATTTAAATTAAACCGATTAAACGAATTTCTAGGCGTATTGGCTTGCCCCGGACAAACGATAAATCCGATTGACACGAAATTTGAAACCTTACAATAATATCACATTACAGATCCGATGAAACTGGTTTCGTCGAAATCCGAGACTGATGAAAATGAGTATTTTAACTCGTCAATTAAATATTAAAATATTCAATTTTCACAAATTTACTTTTAATTCGATTTTAAAAGTTCTACAACATCATTCTAACTTTAATATGATAAAATAAAATATTACAAATCATTTTTAATCATATTAAACCCGTTATTCAATTTATCCAATAAATTCCAATTTTTAAAATCTTATTAACTCGATTATAATCCCAATATAACTTACATTTACTTTGGAAACCAATTTGAATCATATTAAAACAAATTTCAATTATTCACTCTATTTCCATATATTAAATTTCAATATCATATTAATCATATCAAATTCGGAATTTAATTATTCAAACATTTGTATTATTAATTTTAAACAAATTTTATTATTCTTGAATCACTATCTTTTGGGATATTCAAAACGAACTTAAAAATTTAACTTTTGAACGAATTAAAATTTATAGAACAACCATTTCCATTATACGGTTATTCAATTCCCATTATTAAATTATTCAATAAATTCCAAATATTTAATTTAAACAATTTACCTGTTCAATATTCAATATTTAATTTAAATAGATTTTACTTATCAATCAATTACTCTATTATACCCAATGAATTCAACATTTATTATCCTATTCAACTTTTGATTGCAAAGGCATTCACTAAGTAGCTTTTATTTTTCGTTACTTGGATAATTATTGTCGTAATTCATTCCAGTTATTATTATTCCAAACGAATTACAATTTTTTTTTCTAACATTAAATCACGAAATCTTATTAAATTAACTATTTTAATTATCGAAAATTTATGGGTCGTTACACTTAGGCTACAAACTAACCAAATCAGATAATTCACTATACATCAGAGTGATAAGCAGTTCTACAACTTACATCTTAGTTTAGGTGGATGATTTCTAATCACTGGAAGCATAAGTGATGAGATTATATAGGTTATACAGTATCTAAATCAAGCATTTTCAATCAAAAATTTAAGGATCTTGAATTATTTTTTAGGCATAGAAGTTGTCAAAAAATCAGAGGCTGAATTAATTCTTTGTCAAAGAAAATATATTGTAGAAATTTTTGATAGAGCAGGAATGAATCAAGCTAAAGCTATGTCTACTCCAATGGTTAGCAACTTACATTTATCTAAATATGTTGGAAAATCCATTGAAGACAAAGAGCTATATAGAAGCATAGTGAGTGCTCTACAATAGGCTACCATTACAAGATTAGACTTATCATTTTGTGCGAATAAGGTATGCGTGACGACCCGACTTTTCGACCCTCGAAAATCGATATCAATATGTTCAATGTATAGCATGTCGAACAATCGAGTGTTGGAAAGATAGATAGTTACGCAAAAATAAAAAAGGTAGAAAATAGAAGAATCTAAACAAATACAGAATCTCACAATGGACTGAATAATATATAATATCAATAGCTCTTTACGCAAATGAAACTGTAATATACATACGTCAAATTAGAGTATATAAATCAATAATTATCAGCCAGGACAGTTGTAAAAGTCTATCCTCACAATTGCTGATAATTTCAAACAAACACTACAGTGGAATAAACAATTACGAGAATACGTCTCAGTCTCCAGCTCATCTCCTAAGCTCCAAAGCAATCCAAATTTGTATTTGTAATATGCTTGGTCTGACCCAAACATTATTATAAAATAATAACACACGGATTAGCTGGTAAACTAGCATGAGAAAATACACTCAATTTGACATATTAATTTATAAAACCTTTTCAAAATAAAGTCGTAAGACCACGCCACACATAAACCCGGTCGGGATTTTGCCTTACGATCAACAAACCATTTCTAAAGAAAATCCAGTAGCATTATAATAATATCAAAGGGTCAAAATAATAATAATCAAGTAGCTGTGAAGCCCGTGCTGTGTACCCCATAACACAATATTATATATATAAAATCAAAACTTGATAAGGCTCGTTCGCTATTTGAGTAGGATTTCCATGGAGGTGCCCTCAGTACTTCAAGAATGGTCCTCCTTCACAAGGATCAGAGTTATACTTCTGAAACATCATAGCTGTCTAGCCGGCGTATTATAGGAAAAACATAACTGATCTTACTAAGACCGAGTGCATCGCTCCAGCATGCCAAAAATAACTGAAGGTATCGGTGTTGCTAGAAAAAGGAGCCGATTGCACCCTTTGGGTTCATCAACCCTACTGGCCATGCCTCCTATCTCCGATTTTAGACATTTCCGCTGATGAGGCAACGTTCGGCGTTCCAGCTTAGGCACTTCTCCAAAAATAGATCACGGAATGTCATATGGATTCCCACACCACAATGGCCTTGGAATCACATACAGATTCCCACATCTCAAATAAATCTTGGAATCACACACGAATTCCCATACCCAACGGTCTCGGAACCGCACATGGATTTCAACATCTCAATATAACACAAAACTCCTCCATAGAACCGTATATGGTTTTGGAGTGGTAGCGGTTCCAAGTCATCTCCTACGAGTACACTCTCACGCATCCCTAGCGCTCCATAAACCAATCTTTGTTTTTCGGAATGCTGAATATTGGTTCTTTAGGAAATATTCAGACAATACATAAGAGCGGGGATCGCCCCCTAAGCATTTAAGTGGACGGATCTTCTTATCATTTATCCTAGAAGAATAAACGAGTTTATACGCACAGTATAACACAGCCGATGGTAACTATATCATATAATTCCTGTGTTTCCCCTAGATATTTCTAGAGTTAAAATCCTTCGGTTCTAAGTAGGAAATCGTTTCCCTACCACAAAAATTAAGAAGGATTACATATTTAGACCAATATTTGGTAGTCGACTATTTAACTATCAAATAAACAAACATTCAACCAAGATTACATTTCCCACTGAAATCATTAAGCCTCATTTAATTCGATTTTGATAATTTGAATCTCTTAATCCAAAACAGCCATATACTTATCTCACCGGAATAAGTATATTCACAAACCATTCCCTTCAAATATATTTGAACTTTGTAAAATAAATATAGAAAGCATCATTTGGTGTCAATCATGGATCGCAGCTCCATGGTTACGTCTCTATCCTAAAGAAATTAAAACTTAACTTTAAGCAATCTCCGACTCTCTAATTTTGCCATGAAATCAGTCATAGATCATAGTTTGCACGATGGTTATGTCGCTATCCTAGCGATTCCATAACAAACTGTAGGTAGTCTTTGCCCCTCGAATTACGCTATGGAAATATACCCTTACTTTCCAAAAATTTCTTTATTTCTTAAATATTTTAAAATCTATTTAAAACTTCTTTATATATTTCAAAGTTTAATTTAGAGAAATATTCTTTTCTAAATCTCAAATCATTTGTAAGACTCCACATTCCAAATTCCAAATTTCAAACCGCTTTCAAATTTATGTACTTTTTTAACAAATTATTTTATAAAAGGATTTCTTTTACAACAATTTATTATATGATTATAATAGATAAGATTTAAACATTTCCAAAAATATCATAATCATTTTAATAATATAAAAATAAACTTTTAAAACATTATTAATAATATAATGATTTAATCTTTAACATTTAAATGTAATATAATAAAATAATCTAAATCAAATTTTAATAAAATTATTTAACTTTTAAATAATATAAATAATGAAATAATTATCTAGTTTTAAATATTCAAAAATAAATAATTTAATATCTTTAAACAGAATTTAAATAAACAATTTATTTTTAAAAACCTGATTTAACTTTACTAAAGAAATGATTTTACAGAACATCTGTAAAATAATAATAATAAAAAAACATTTTTTTATAAATAATAATTAAATAAAACCTTATATTCGTAACTTTTTAAATTCTAAAACAAGCTCAATAACTCTAATGGTACTTAAACATGCATCCATTTCATTTAATTTAAATATCCAAGTTAAATTATCAGTATTCACATGCTCTTTTTACAAATATACATCCAATCCCATGGTTAACAATCAATTCATTAAACGGCACTTATCCTATATGATTGACTAAAATTTAAACATTTGCCTCAAATTTTATATCGTATCATATCAGAAATTTATTCTGCTCATATCATTCAAACTACATTTCCATTTAATGCTAGATGGTGTTTGTTGGCCAAATAGATAACACCAATATATTCCAATTCAATTTACGTTATAATTAAACAACGTAATTCAAAAACAATCCATTTATCAAATTTCACACATATATGATTCAGTATTGGAAATAAACAAAAACAGTTTAATAGCAATTCGAGATGCTATATCGTGACCCTAGATCCGGTACAACCAACCTAATAACATTTCAAGATGCTATATCTTCGTCCTAATCAGTTTCAACAACCACAAATTTCAATAATCCAAACAACATTAATAAATTTTATTTGCTATAAAACATTACCGATTAACCAAATGAGTGGGTTTAACTCACCTTGAGTTTTCAATTTTGCCAAACGTTTCAATTTTAAATTAAATCGAACGACGTTTGATTTAACCTAAAATTTTATCTAGCTCCAATCAACTCCAATTCAGCTTCATCACGTAATATTGGATGACATGAGTGCAACGCAACTTGTTTCTTTCATTTTGGACTTCACATGAAGAAGTTATGGATTTTTAAACATAACGAATTCATATAAATAACTAATTACAAAATTAATTTAGAATTAACCTAATCAAATCGTGGTCGTGCTTCCCCCCTTTCTTCTTCATTCCCAAACGATCATGCACATTTCGATACCCAACTACACGCACGTTCACTTGATGGTCGCGCCCTCCTCCTTCATCAATGAGATGATCAGCCAACGACAACCAGAGCGTCATAGCCCCACGCACTAGTGCCCGAAACCATGTCAAGCTTAGCCCCACATCAGCCTAGAAAAATCACGAAGCCACCATGAACGTGAGCCTTTTTGCACCACCACGTCGCTCCGCTTCAGATCGTGACCATTGATATTGAAGATCTTGAGGTGCTCTAGGATTTCATAGTTGGAGTCTCAGCCTAAAACTGCATAGATGGGGAGATAAACAAGGGGAAAGATGGGATGTTTTTGGCCATTAAAATGGTTAGTGGCGGCCGGAAGATAATAGTGTTAGGGTTTGCAAAGTTGTTGTGTGGGCCTTATTTATAGACCAAACCAAAACATTATTCATCACCAAATTTCATGAACTCCTATCGAGTATCCCGCCTAGCATTTATAATGTTTTACCCATATTCCGAATGCAATGGGACAAGTTCTGGAACCAAATTCGAGTGTATGGAGAAGACAGCTTTTTGAACCCAATTATAGTATTAAATTTTCGATATTAAATTCAACGCATTTTGAAACAACCCAAAATTTGAGTTATAGTAGTTAATTAAAGAATTAATTAAACAATAAAATAAGTTTGTGAAATTCTTAGAATCGAGCCACAGAAGTTGCACCATTAGGTTCGTGGTAATTTTCTAATCAATTTTCATACATAACCTGTCGAAATCCGACCTAGTATGAAGAAGTTACGAGAGAAATAAGAAATCAGAATTTAATAAGCAAAAGCGAAAAGAAATATAATAATACAAGGGCTTGGGTCGACCCTTATTTTGGTTAGGTCAACCTATAGGTCGACCCCCAAGGTACTTAGGTCAACCCGCACTTTTACCTGGACGACATTTCGTTCAGGTACGAGTCGAAGAGTGTTAAAGTTGATTTTTGTAAGATCCTGCGCGTTCGTAGCTGCATCCGACGGTTCCTAGTGAGCCTATGACGTGGTTGCACAGATTTGATCTTTAAATCCGACGGTCTGAGATACCTAAGCCATACTATAAATAGAATCCTAGGCCTAGCTATTTTTCTCATTCAGATTTTCTTCCAATTGGGTTCATTACCTAAGGCTGAACCCTAAATAGAAAAAATTTCTTGGAAGGAAATGTTTTTAATAAAATTATTCTATTCCTTAGAAATGGATCCAGAAAGGCCAAGGACTAGTGCTTAGGACCACATGTGAGTGTTTTGTAATTATTTTAGATTTGTAAGCAATTTAAAATAATAGGTTCTAAATAATTGTAGTTTTTCTACAATTTTGAGACAGTTTTTATGTAAGTTTATTTACAGTCAGTTGTTAAGTGAACTTTAGAAGTCCTTTTCAGTCTATTTTTATTCAGCTATTTCATTCAGTTATTTACATCTATTTAAGTTGGAATTTATCCTTTAAATGTTAGTTTTTTTATAGAGATTTAATCCTTTTTGACGCGAAAAATATATTAAAAAGATAAGAATTCGCAAATATGAATTAAAATAGAATAATACTAAATTTACAGAAATCAGATGTAAAATGAGAAAAACTGAAATAAAAATAGAGATGGAATGAAATAGGAAAATTTAAGATATTTGCAAGCATAAATATAACAAGTGGTTATAACTAAAAAGCAAAAATAGAGGAGTGACAATTGCAAGAACAATTATAGCACGTCAGTTATAATTAGAAAGAAGATATAACAGAAGAGGCTTATTTTAAAACTTAGATCTTGGATTAAGTTAATAAGCAAATATAGAAGTAAGGACCATATCGACAGCTTCCCGTTCAAGTCTAGGATTGATGGTTTCACATGTAGGTGAGGCTGGGACATGCTTATGCTGATTAGGGTAAATAAGTGGCCAATAGATAGAGGCTCAAATCTTGAGATTTGGACAGGGGGCGTAAAGATAGAAGATTTGGTTGTTAGGACCACTACCAGTAGCATTCCCTTTCAGGTCGAGAACTGATGGTCTCACAAGTAGGTGAGGCTGGGCACATTTATGTTGATTAGGATAAATAAAGGGTTAAATAGGGGGCGACAGTTAGTGTGTACCTACGATGACCGAGCGTGCAACATCGATTAGACTAAATAATTCGCTACTGCGTCCTAAGAGTTAAGAGGTTTCTTTTGCTGTGACCAATAGGATTGGTTCACAGTGGCACAACAGAGATATGAAAGGCCGCTCAATTGGCATGTTTAGGATTTCATCCTAATCATATTAGTAGTTGATATAGGATTAGGATTCCAGCCTAATCACAGTAGTTTAAGACAAGTGCAAACAATCAAAGAAAATATTCAAACAGAATCAGAAAGAGTATTCTATTCGAATTTTATCTCTTTTGTATTTTCCTTTCAAGCTAGAAATATTGCTTAGTCTATTATTTTAATCTTGCTTAGAAATGCTAGTAATTATTTTCACACACCAGACTTATTGTTTGACCCACTCCTCTATCTTTCCTTTTTCCCCAATAGGCTAGCAGAGTTGAGGATAGTTGATTCAGGTTGCTTGGAGATTCATTTTCGGAGTTCCCTCATTTCAGATGTATTCTTCTGCTTTTCATCTTTTTCATTTGGTTTATTATGGATTGGCATTTGTGAGAGGAATTATTACTATTATTCCTTTTACTATGATTATGTGAGACTGAGATGTATTTTCATAAGATATGAGAGATTTTGAATTTTTGAAACATGTTACGTTTTTATGACTTATTTTGAAATGAAGTTTAATTCTGAATGATAAGTTATTATTTAAATGCTTTTTGTTGCTTGTACTTATTTTGCTTGTGAATCTTAGTCTTTGTGATGCTTTAGTTATAACTATAACTCAGCACACCCTTTGGTGTGCCTTTTTTGGGAATATTAAGGGGTGTTTCATTTGGTATCAGAGCCTAAGGTTACAGGATTCCCAAAAGCTTGTTTTAAAAGTAAAATATTTTTAAAAGGTAACATATCTTCAAACTAAAAGTATTTTTCAGATAGAAACTCTTATTATAGAAATAGTTTTCAAGTATAAAAAGTTTTTATAAAAAAATCCCCTCAAAGTCTAGTTCAACCTTCTTTCGATTCTTTCGAGCCTAAATTTCTTTTCTTTGCATAGTACGGCAGACGCCCCAAATCTTCCAGAGGACCTCCATGTCCCTGTCTAGTTCCGTTGATACCTCCAAGCTGCAGCACTAGAGGTGCAAGGGCAAGCGCCCAAGGTAGCACCGGTAGGTGGAGGTTCCATTAATCCACCCGCAATAGCCAATTTTTCTAAGCTATGCAAGGACTTCACTAGTATAGGAGGCAAGACCTTTTCTAGCATGGAGGATTTCATAGAGGCACGAGCTTGGTTAAGGAATATAGAGCAGATATTTGGACTGTTAGGATCAGAGAACCAATAGAGAGTTCAGCTTGCATCTTGGCAGCTGAAGGGAGAGGCTTCTTACTAGTGGGAGATGTAGAGAAAGAGGGTAAAGACATTTGTTGGTTTGGATTTCGAAAAAGGCTTGATAGAAAGTTCTTATCGCAAGCTAAGGAAAGCATGCAGTTGGAGAATTTCATTAGTTTGAAGCAGGGGAGTCTTCCGGTGAAAGAGTATATAAATCAGTTTAATGACTTATCGCGGTTCAGGATGGAGCTTGTTAATACATTACATAAGAAGGCCGCCAAGTTGCTAAGTGTTTGACCAACCCCTCCAAGGGTTGGCATTGACATAGGTACCTACGGGAGTGACGTATGAATCACTTGTGGAAATGGCTCTCATATCTAAGAAAGAAGAGGTTAAGGAGGTCCTAAATCAGAAAATTCTAAGAAGCAATGGTGGAAGAATAAGAAGGATAAGGACAAGAAGAAAGGAGGAGGGCCTTAGAAGGGACAGATCAAGAAGGGCGAGAAATGTCATAATTGTGGATTGGTTGGGCATTTCACAAAGGACTATAAGAAGGACATGATGAAGGGGAGGT
This sequence comes from Allium cepa, assembly GCA_030765085.1. Lineage (NCBI taxonomy): Eukaryota > Viridiplantae > Streptophyta > Magnoliopsida > Asparagales > Amaryllidaceae > Allium > Allium cepa. Next base: position 233,961,605 of record CM060932.1, on the reverse strand, counting down.
GTTACAAGTGTAGGCAGCCTGGACACCTTATTAGAGCTTGTCCTCATAAGACAGGGCATAGAGCATGCACACCTATGATGCAAGTACTGGCTTTGGATACAACACCTTCTAGTAGTGGACCGAATCGAGGTAGGAAAGTCTCTGTAGAAAGTTTGATCTCTATTTCAGATTTTCCTATTCAAACTCTTTTTGAATCCGGAGCATCGCATTCTTTCGTTTCTAGTTCCTTGGTTGATTGTTTGCACTTAGATATTTCTCTAGTTCTAGACCCTATAGTTGTTTCAAACACTATAGGAGGATCAACACATTTAACCATGATTTGTAGTGGTTTGAAAATTTTTATACTAGGTGTAGAGTTTGAAAATGACGCGTATGTACTGGAATTTTTGGGATATGGGATGATTTTAGGGATGGACTAGTTATCCACTTATGGGGCGATATTGGACTACGAGAGGAGAGTCCTTAGACTAAAGACATGTATCGGACGGACTCTAGAGGTTTCTTACGACCCACAGGGGTCAGTCATGTAGAGTTTCCTTTATTCCCTTGATTTATCATGTGATGACCCACATTTCGAAAGGTTTAAATTGACAACAATCCACACATGTCCAATCTAAACAATCGAAAACATAGATAATCATTGGGGCTAAATAAGAAAAATAAGAAACGAAGAAGAAACAAACACAGAATCTCGCAACGGAACGATAAAATATAATAATCAAATAAACAGTTCATGAAACTGTTTATATAATATTTTTGATCATATTCTGTACAACATTTATCAGAGTTATGCAAGCATCTGAAATAAAATAATGTAGCAAACAACATGATGCAGGAATAATAGTAGTGATGATATACCAAATCTTCATCTTTGTCCTCCAGAATAAATCTTCAATAAGCAGAAAAACTAAGAGCTGACCTAAGCGTAATGAAAAGACAAAACACGCGAGTCAGGACTAAAATATTCTTATATAAGTCAAATCGATATCGCATATAACATAAAGGCATCAAAGGTTTTTACTGGATTTCACATCTCCTATCTATTATATAACGTGCGTGCAATAACTCGAGGGATGTTATGGGCTTTTCCATCTCTTAAGGACCCGTCAAAATATTTATATGTAGTAGTATACGCTACATGTATAATGTCTAATTAATAAAATAAATTTTTTTCTTAGCGTTGAGGATTTACATTGATCCCCCTTAACGCGTTTTAAAGCATTGTGGTTCAGTTTGCATTTAAAACAACCAGTTAAACGGTCAGTTGATAGGGATGCGCCGTGATAGGACAACACTAAACCAAAATCATATGGGTCTTGTTTAGGGATAACAACATGACAAGGCACGTGAGACAATGCTCAAGGTAGGATACTACCAGTTTACCCTTCCTGGATAGTGTTAACACACCATAGCCATGATCGCCCACCGTGTCCAACACTCCTATAATCCAGAGGATGCACACCAATCAATCACAATGTAAATGACGGTAATACGAAGAAGTGCGTCAACCGGGGTAGCTTACCCACTTGGCCGGTACGACTCTTGTTTTAGTCATTTCATATTGGCATAAGTGCCAGGCTAATCCATCATCGTTTTCTTTCTTCAAGTCCAGCAAACGATGCTAAATCCAACCACTTCGTTCTGGATCATTACTCCATGTAAATAATTGTTAAAGTGGTTCCAGTATCGACAGAGATTATGCCAATATCCGGCTCCGGTCTCTTTAACAACTAAATGTCGTTTTACATACCGGTTGTTTCTTTTACATTTCAAAAAAAAGTTCATACTTGAGATCAAAATATCATATTTGCTTCGAAATCAAATCCATTTCGAAATCTTTATATTTACTCAAAATATACCATTTTGATTCATAATCATTTTTGCCTTAATATCACGATTTCACTTCCAAAATCATCTCGAATTCTACTTTGGATTATAAATTCATTTAACCCAATTCATATTTAAATCCAAAAAATAAACATTCCACTCCTGACCAGTATGAAATTTTGAAAAATATTCTGAATAGTTTAAAATAGTTTGAATAATTAAAATAGCTAAAAATAGTTTAAATTGCTAAAATAGTTAAAAATAGTTTAAATGGTTAAATTAGTTTAATATAAAATAGTTTGAGTATTAAAATGGTTTATATAGTAAATAATTTGGAAAATCAAAACAATTTGAATATTTTAAAGAATATAGATTTAAAATAGTTTATACAAAAATAATTTATTTGAAAATAGTTTCAAAGTCAAACCGATTCAGTTTCTAAATCTTTCCAATTCAAATCCATTCAATTTTCCATTTTAAGTTATCGATTTAATTCCGATTTCAATTTGAATTAACTCCGATTCCATTTTATATTCAAATCAATTCCAATTCTGTTTCCCATTTAATTCAATTTCGGTCTCAATTCCATTCAATTCAATCCAATTCCAATTTGAATTAATTTCAACTCAATTCTCGATTTAAATTATTTCGATCTATATAAGTTCGAGTTTGATTTTCAAAAATATCGATTAAAATACTCAATCAAATTTACCTTTAATATTCAATTTAAAATCAAAATTTTCTTGTTTTGAGCTCTTTATAACACTTTTATTTGGCACTTATCCAAAGTCCGAGTAAAAATCCAAACCTTTAAAACAAATTAATTTATGAGATTCAATCATAGTTTGATTTTAACTTCAAAATCTCAACTTCAATTATTTAACAATTTCATTTAACCAAAATTTTATTTCAACGTTTCAAGCTCGAATTCATGATTAATTTGATTTCTGTAAATTATATTTTTATTCCTTTTAAATGAAAACCATTTAAATAATTTCAAATCAAAGATTTTAAATCATTTAATTTAACCAATCTGGTATCCGTATATAATTTTCTATCCTATGGCCAAGTGATTAGTTTTTTCAATTTAATTTCAGGGATGGATATATATCTTCTTAATCCAAATCACAATGTTATAGGTATATACCATTTCAACCTATTTCTTAATTTATTCGGAATAATTCAATTTACAGTTTTATACAATGTAAATAATATATAGGGTGACAACATGATACACACACACACACAAACATCCAAATATCAACCAATTTGCATCCATCATAATCAATCATACAAACAAACAATATAATCCACAATAGTCTCATAGTTATCAATATTAGGTAATCTACTAAGAATTCAATTTCAAATTTAACTGACAATTTCAATTTATAATGGTTAATTTAAACGACAATCAAATTTATCAAATAACGACCAATAAATTCATATCACTTTATAAATTTGAATTTAACTAGCCTAAAAATATTCTAGCACATTATGAGCATTATAAAACACTCACTTGAGTTTTAGTTGTCGCAGAGACACTCCAGTTTAGAACTAAAATAGACAATCCCGATTCTAGCCCGAATTTTGACTTTCTTCAAATCTATCAAAACTAGCTTCATTGTGAAGCTCACATCATCACGATTGGAATGCAAAAAGTCTCGTCCAAAATGGACCTCGTATGAAGGAGATATACATTTATAAGTTCGTTGATAAATTAATTATATCAAACTCTAATTATTAATACAAAAGCCCACCCAAACAAAAGAGGCCATCCCACCTCACTCCTTTCTTCCTAACACTGGTGCTTGGGCACGAGAAGCTCCATGGTCGTGCACTCCCTAAGGTGATATGGAGCAATAGTTCACAAAACTCGTAACTTCCTTCGCCGATCGACTTCTCTCTGTGTGCTCGACTCAACCATATCACCAACCTAGAGCTCGGCCGCCGCTACGGTTATGTGACGCCCCACCCCAAGACCTACATTAGTAAAGAGAATTACTAAGTAATCCTGTCTACTAATGCAGAGAATAGGGCTGGTTAAGGGCGACCATCATAGTAATACGTTAGTTAAGAGCTAAGCATGTCAATTTTGTCTTGATTTTTCTTTTCTTTTCATTACCTCATAAGTGGTAGACACGCTTAGTCCCTAACTAATGCACACTATGGTGGATTCGGACCATTTCAGAAATAATGTAATATACATGCAGATAGAAGACATCAGTCACAGAGCAGCAAACCCAGATTAGAGTATATATATATATAAATACATACATCACCATACATCTCCATAATAATACATCATATATAAGTAGCATGGACTACCGAATCACATATACACCCATCCTACAAAATAACATACAATAAGACACATAAAGCAGACGACTCAAAACGACATCCAAGCCAAAATGATAAGTCCAACAAAAGCGATCTAGCTGATCCAAGAAGTGAAGCAATCCAAACTAACCTGCAACTCGGTCTGACCCGAGTGAAAAACACACGGGTCAGGCAAGCTAAACTTATCAGTAGTAAGGATCTCAATAACAAGCGAAACGGTGAAAATCACTCCGTTGTTGCCAACGGAACGACATGTTATTCATCATATCATTTATAAGAAAGGGGACATCGGGGATTCATCTATCTATTTCAAAGGAATTCAATAAGTAACATGCATATGGTTTCTCTTAAGAACATCTATAAGCAAAGTGGATAAGGGATGAGAACCATATAATAACTTCATAAAGAAACATCAAACAATCATAATCTATCATAAGAACTCATTAAGAGTTAAAGGAAATCATAATCGAAATCACCATATAGAATAATATGAATGTAGCCTATATCATACTCAAGGCCTCATCAAATAACACATCACAAAAAAAGGTGAAATCGAACATAGAAAACTTCATAGAAAATTGCACGTGCTTTTCATCTTGACTAGTACTACTATTATTTGGTACCATACATCGTGATGACTTGGGGTCATTAACATCTTAGCATCGTGATCATCTTGATTGACTATAGTCGAATATCGTGATGACACCCAAATCATAAAATCCGAGCAAACATCATGATGATTGGAATCTAGAAATGACATCAAGAACATCGTAATGATTCCAATCTTATACTCGGTTTGTAGTACTAATAACATCTTGAATGTGTCACAACATCTCGAATAGGAACCCAATGGGTGTTAATGTACGTCCCATACCATACATTCGCACCTATTGGTTTACTAATCGTCAGTCGATGCCACATTAGAAAACATTCATCAAAATCCAAATCAAACATACATCGCCTCGTCTCATTGGCGAGTGTAAAGTACCCAACTCATCGTTTCTCATACTTCGATGAGTTTAAAGTGACATCAAAACTTGTCTCGTTTCATCGACAAGTAAAAGTCCATCTCAAACATCACAACCATCATCAATTCATCATAACAGCCCGCCTCATGTCCTCGGCAGGTAAAAATATCATAAAACAGTACTTCAAAGCCGATTCGACAGTACAAGTCTGATATTAAGCGATGAGGCGAAAATACATGTCCCATACCACGTATTTTTGCCAAATCGTTTAATTCTCATTCTTATACATCGAAAATCATCTAATTAAGCTATAATATATTTAGAATAATTTTATAGAGAAAACGAGATTTTTGAACAATTTTTAGAGATTTTTAAGTAAGTTTTATAAGGAAAAATCTATTTATCAAATAGATTATCTATTTATAAAATACTTTTTAAAAAAAAAAAATTGCTTAAAACCCTTTAAAATGTCTTAAAAACATTTATATAATTAACTATAATTTAAAAAAAATTCAGAAACTCATTCAAAACCAAAATCAATTAAAACCATCAAATTCTTCAAATACCGATATTTATCGATATTTAGATTAAAATAGAATTTAAATAAAATTTAAATTCTAAAAATTTCCAAAATTAAGCTAATCCATTATCGGATAATAATACTAAACATTCATCACCAAACTTATTCAAACAACATTTAAAATCATCGAAATTTGCAGTGAAACAGCTAACGAAAGCGCAAAAAAAAAAAAAAACGAGAACAATCTACCAAACAACCTAGTTTTTGGCTAAATTTGGACAATAATTTGGAGAACCAAAGTAACCCAGATTTTCACCAAATTTTGCTGCATTATATTACGACATGAGGTCTCTAACTTATCCAAAATTTGGAGCAATTCGCTGCAAAATGAAAGAGTTATGATTTTTCAAACATAACTCTTTTCAGCAAGCACAAAAAAACAAGATTTTTGGCTGTTTTGAAACAATGATTTTCTGTGACAAAACAACTCAAAATCACATGAAAATTTTTAGGAACATTTCATGGTCCAACTAGAGAAGCATATCCAAAATTGGGGGCAAATGGCTCTAAAGTGAAGAAGATATAATTTTGTTAACAAGGTGCATTTTCAGCCAACAAACAGAGAGCGATTTTTGATCGATTTCAACAAACAATTTTCAATATCAAAACAAACCAAAATTCGATCAAAATTTCCAGAAATATTTTCCATACCAACTACTACATCTTATCCAAAATTGGTAGCAATTGGCTGTAACATGAGAAAGATATGATTTTATGAATATGGTGTATTTTCGGCCTACACACAGGGATGAATATTTGGCCGAATTCAACAAACAAATTTATATATCAAAACAAATCATAAATCAGTGAAACTTTGCAGAAATGTTTTAAAATCCATCTACTTAAACATATCAAAAATTTGGATGAATTGGCTGTAAATTGAGAAAGATATGATTTTATGAACATGGTGCATTTTCGGCCATAAACAGAGATCAAATTTTTGGCCAATTTCAACCAATAATTTCCAATATCAAATCAAATCAAAATTGAATGAAAATTTCCAGAATTGTTTCTCAGACCAACTACGATAACATATCGAAAATTGAGAGAAATTTGCCATAAATTGAAGTAGATATGATTTTTTGAATATAGCACAATTTCAGCCAACAAAAGAGAAAACTTGTTCAACAAATTGAACATTTCAAGCAATACTTTGATAGCAAAATTTGATTTTTTTTTAGCTTTAGCTTGCTGTAAGAAACCCTTACCTTTCTTACCCCTTGATTTAGCAATGGTTTCAGCAATAATATGATGGATTTTGAAAGGAAATGGCCTACAAGAGCCTGTAGATTGCAAAATAAGAACATGCAAAACAAAAGAGGAAAAGTTACAAACACTTCAATACAAACTCAAGATTTGATGAATAAATTCCTAGTATTGGATGTGATTACCTTGTATATACTCTAGTTTGAAGACTCTCTTCTTTAACTTGCAAAAGATTTGGTGAAATTTGGTTTTAGATTGAGAAAGCCATTGTTTTCTCTTTTAGGTTTTACTGTATGTATGTTTTAGGAAGAAGAAGAAATAATCTACGTACAATTCTTTTTCTCACCAGAGGATGGATCTAAAGAATGGGCTTTGGATCCCATCCAAACCCTCTAAGCCCAAAAACCTTAAGAAAGAAAAAAAACAAAGTTTTATATATATTTCCACTTAATTTAACACTATATACATATAACAACTCATTTTCAAGCCAAATAAAATGTATACACTAATTTGTTTCGAAATAAAATAGTTAATGTGACAAAATGAAATTTATTTTAACAACAAAAAGTTATTTTAACAATAAAACACCATTTTTAATAATATTTTACAATTTGCACAATTTTAGTGTAAAAACACTATTTTTAAAGTATAACTTGTTCAAAATTTATTCTCTTAGTCAAATAAATTGTAATAAATCATTCTAACACTTTTAAAACCACAAAATAATATTTTTTGCATAATATTTCATCTTTTATTTTATTAAAAGACATGTTTTCTTTATATTTTTCCTTTTATATTCAAAAAAAGGCTAATATTGACAATAATGGTCAATATTATCCCATTGACTTAATTAAAATACAGTAATTAACTAATTCCACTCCAATACCTCAAAATAAAGTTTTTAAAACTTTATTTCCATCAATTTGCATTTATTTCGACAATTAAATGTTGAAATACATCACTTGGTAAATTTATTAACTCAAATTTACCTAAATTCCAATATTTTCCATTCTATTTAACCAAAATACCAAACAATGAATTTTAAACCCAATATTTAACTTCATACGTATTGTTCGTTTGAAATACACAATTTAAACCAAATTTATTTCTTCATTACATTCTATTTACCATATTAAATTATAACTATCATTATAATTTAATATCATCAGTAATCTCCAATACCAGGGTTGTTACAGACTCCCCTCCTTAACAAAATTGCGTCCTCGCAATCTCTAGAGGAAAAGGCTGTAAACAACACTAAAGATACAATCAACGAAGGATAAAAACAAGCTCGATTTCCAAATCATTCATACTCTCAATATAGAATGGTAGAAAGGAACAAGAAAAAACTCACTTGGTTAATTCAATGGCCTATCATATGCTAATATAGTGATTAGCAAACCATCGAATTTTCCAAGCAACTCGAAAGAATTTCGAAGATCTCCCATTTTGAATCAAAACTCAATAGGATGCTCAACAAGTAATCAATCGAAAATGAATGATTGCTCAAAACTCTATGAATAATGTCGGGATTAAACTCACTCAAACCCGAACTCTAAACAATAAAGAAGACCATCAACAAAATTTTCCGCATAATAATACGGAAAGAACATCCTCATAACAAGATAAACACAATATACAAGATTGGTAAATCACAAGATGGCTTCTCACAAGGCCACCAACTCGAACGACCGTGAAAAATGCAAGTCGTTAATAACAGCTCAAAGATAGAATATACTCAAGAAACAAGGAAATAGGCTCGAATTACTTTTCAATCCAAGATATTTATAAAAAAAAAAAAAAATTAAATCTCAACATCCTTTAAATTTTTAAAACTCAATTTTCAACATTTGAAAATTTTCAAACTCTTTACTATATTACTTAGTAAGTAATATAAAAATCAAATTAAAAGTCCAAATTTCTTCTCTTACTTCTTAATTAATTTTCAAAGAATTTTGTAAATCCATAACAATACTCCTTAAAATAAATTAAGGGTTTAAATTATCTTTACTCTTTTTATTAAACCACTTAAATAGTTTAAAACAATTTTCAAACCCTCTTATAACTCTTCTCTGAAAACATCCAATGTATATAATATAGATTCTAAAATTTCAAGATATACTTTCAATAAAGTATAGCTCAAAGTAAATAAATAAATAAATGGCATTGCCTCGCCATTGAACCTCTAATAAATAGATATATCCGTTGGCTGCAGAGTCGATCAAACGATCAAAACTGCCGCGCCACTCTGTTACTCGTCTCTAAAATCAATGGCTGCAATTACCATTCAAAAATAAATTTAATCTATAATCTCAGAATATTATTTTCAATATCTCAATTTTTATAACACAAATCATTGTGTCTGATTGCCTCATCATAGCATTTAGGAGATTCCTACCGATAACGTTGATCAGACGTATCGACCAGAACTCTTAACTACTCGATGGACAACCCAACACTCTCAAATTATTTCTAAGAAAAATACTACTCTTGTAAATATATTCTCAAAATATTCTTTGAAATTATTATTTTTTATATATATCTCAAAGCTTAAATTTCTCTTTAAAACTCATATTTATATAGCTTCAAAACTCAAACCAAAGAACATTAAGAGAATGCATCGAGATATTCCTAGAATACTCGATTCTCAAAGTCAACAGAAGGAAATGGAATGTTCGTCAACTTCTACAAGATGACAAGCCGCTCACAGAAATTACCAAGACACAAGATAAGCAAGATATTCTTCTCGAAGAAGAAGAAGCACACAAACAATAAATCATTACTTCAAACAAAGTAATGCTACAAAGGATAACACCGATTGAGTATCCGAAAAAGGATAACTCAAAGAAACTGAATAATACACTCGATCAAGCTCGAACAATCAAGTAACTCACCCATTCCTTAGTGGAAGTCCTCGTGGAAGGATGGCCGAAACTAACAGCTAGGAATAAGGTTAATTTAAAACCCAGTTGGCCGATTGGATATCAAACCCGAATGGACTCATCAAAACTCAATAAGGTCACCTTGACTGGAATTCGAGATATGTCATCAACATCTCGATACTCAAGAGTGAATTCAAAAGCTTTGGAATCGTCATTAACATTCCAAAGTGACAGAAATAAGGAACCAATCAAAATAGGAAATCTAAATATACAATAGGATCTATAAAACAAAGGATTGGACTTAATATCAAATAAGTCAATCCATCTCAAATCAAATGCATCTCAAGATTATGAGTAACAAACAAATACTCACAAAATCAACATCAAAAATAAAAATCTCAGAATGCTCACAATGAGCTAATCGTTGTGGATCCCTTCAATAGGATTCACAACTCTCAAAGGAATGCAACAAGAATGCTCAAAGAAATCAATCAGCTCCATCGATACGAATTCACTCGTATCGACAAAAATGAGAATAGAATAATCCTAAATAAGATTATTTATAAGATAAGATGACATCAAACTCTTTTATGGAATGCTATGGAATATAATTAACATTCCTAGACATATTCCTTTCTATCTACCCCAAAAGAATTAAAAAGGGACACGAATCAAACAGGGATAATGGCAAGGCAAGGTCAAGGTGAAACCGATCATGATTAAGGGATGATGTATAGGGATGTATTATATCTGATGTGTGGTATCTCGTATGCTGTTCTGTATATATTACATTATATTCTGAAACAATGCTCTGATACCAAGCTGTGACGCCCCACCCCAAGACCTACATTAGTAAAGAGAATTACTAAGTAATCCTGTCTACTAATGCAGAGAATAGGGCTGGTTAAGGGCGACCATCATAGTAATACGTTAGTTAAGAGCTAAGCATGTCAATTTTGTCTTGATTTTTCTTTTCTTTTCATTACCTCATAAGTGGTAGACACGCTTAGTCCCTAACTAATGCACACTATGGTGGATTCGGACCATTTCAGAAATAATGTAATATACATGCAGATAGAAGACATCAGTCACAGAGCAGCAAACCCAGATTAGAGTATATATATATAAATACATACATCACCATACATCTCCATAATAATACATCATATATAAGTAGCATGGACTACCGAATCACATATACACCCATCCTACAAAATAACATACAATAAGACACATAAAGCAGACGACTCAAAACGACATCCAAGCCAAAATGATAAGTCCAACAAAAGCGATCTAGCTGATCCAAGAAGTGAAGCAATCCAAACTAACCTGCAACTCGGTCTGACCCGAGTGAAAAACACACGGGTCAGGCAAGCTAAACTTATCAGTAGTAAGGATCTCAATAACAAGCGAAACGGTGAAAATCACTCCGTTGTTGCCAACGGAACGACATGTTATTCATCATATCATTTATAAGAAAGGGGACATCGGGGATTCATCTATCTATTTCAAAGGAATTCAATAAGTAACATGCATATGGTTTCTCTTAAGAACATCTATAAGCAAAGTGGATAAGGGATGAGAACCATATAATAACTTCATAAAGAAACATCAAACAATCATAATCTATCATAAGAACTCATTAAGAGTTAAAGGAAATCATAATCGAAATCACCATATAGAATAATATGAATGTAGCCTATATCATACTCAAGGCCTCATCAAATAACACATCACAAAAAAAGGTGAAATCGAACATAGAAAACTTCATAGAAAATTGCACGTGCTTTTCATCTTGACTAGTACTACTATTATTTGGTACCATACATCGTGATGACTTGGGGTCATTAACATCTTAGCATCGTGATCATCTTGATTGACTATAGTCGAATATCGTGATGACACCCAAATCATAAAATCCGAGCAAACATCATGATGATTGGAATCTAGAAATGACATCAAGAACATCGTAATGATTCCAATCTTATACTCGGTTTGTAGTACTAATAACATCTTGAATGTGTCACAACATCTCGAATAGGAACCCAATGGGTGTTAATGTACGTCCCATACCATACATTCGTACCTATTGGTTTACTAATCGTCAGTCGATGCCACATTAGAAAACATTCATCAAAATCCAAATCAAACATACATCGCCTCGTCTCATTGGCGAGTGTAAAGTACCCAACTCATCGTTTCTCATACTTCGATGAGTTTAAAGTGACATCAAAACTTGTCTCGTTTCATCGACAAGTAAAAGTCCATCTCAAACATCACAACCATCATCAATTCATCATAACAGCCCGCCTCATGTCCTCGGCAGGTAAAAATATCATAAAACAGTACTTCAAAGCCGATTCGACAGTACAAGTCCGATATTAAGCGATGAGGCGAAAATACATGTCCCATACCACGTATTTTTGCCAAATCGTTTAATTCTCATTCTTATACATCGAAAATCATCTAATTAAGCTATAATATATTTAGAATAATTTTATAGAGAAAACGAGATTTTTGAACAATTTTTAGAGATTTTTAAGTAAGTTTTATAAGGAAAAATCTATTTATCAAATAGATTATCTATTTATAAAATACTTTTTAAAAAAAAAAAATTGCTTAAAACCCTTTAAAATGTCTTAAAAACATTTATATAATTAACTATAATTTAAAAAAAATTCAGAAACTCATTCAAAACCAAAATCAATTAAAACCATCAAATTCTTCAAATACCGATATTTATCGATATTTAGATTAAAATAGAATTTAAATAAAATTTAAATTCTAAAAATTTCCAAAATTAAGCTAATCCATTATCGGATAATAATACTAAACATTCATCACCAAACTTATTCAAACAACATTTAAAATCATCGAAATTTGCAGTGAAACAGCTAACGAAAGCGCAAAAAAAAAAAAAAAACGAGAACAATCTACCAAACAACCTAGTTTTTGGCTAAATTTGGACAATAATTTGGAGAACCAAAGCAACCCAGATTTTCACCAAATTTTGCTGCATTATATTACGACATGAGGTCTCTAACTTATCCAAAATTTGGAGCAATTCGCTGCAAAATGAAAGAGTTATGATTTTTCAAACATAACTCTTTTCAGCAAGCACAAAAAAACAAGATTTTTGGCTGTTTTGAAACAATGATTTTCTGTGACAAAACAACTCAAAATCACATGAAAATTTTTAGGAACATTTCATGGTCCAACTAGAGAAGCATATCCAAAATTGGGGGCAAATGGCTCTAAAGTGAAGAAGATATAATTTTGTTAACAAGGTGCATTTTCAGCCAACAAACAGAGAGCGATTTTTGATCGATTTCAACAAACAATTTTCAATATCAAAACAAACCAAAATTCGATCAAAATTTCCAGAAATATTTTCCATACCAACTACTACATCTTATCCAAAATTGGTAGCAATTGGCTGTAACATGAGAAAGATATGATTTTATGAATATGGTGTATTTTCGGCCTACACACAGGGATGAATATTTGGCCGAATTCAACAAACAAATTTATATATCAAAACAAATCATAAATCAGTGAAACTTTGCAGAAATGTTTTAAAATCCATCTACTTAAACATATCAAAAATTTGGATGAATTGGCTGTAAATTGAGAAAGATATGATTTTATGAACATGGTGCATTTTCGGCCATAAACAGAGATCAAATTTTTGGCCAATTTCAACCAATAATTTCCAATATCAAATCAAATCAAAATTGAATGAAAATTTCCAGAATTGTTTCTCAGACCAACTACGATAACATATCGAAAATTGAGAGAAATTTGCCATAAATTGAAGTAGATATGATTTTTTGAATATAGCACAATTTCAGCCAACAAAAGAGAAAACTTGTTCAACAAATTGAACATTTCAAGCAATACTTTGATAGCAAAATTTGATTTTTTTTTAGCTTTAGCTTGCTGTAAGAAACCCTTACCTTTCTTACCCCTTGATTTAGCAATGGTTTCAGCAATAATATGATGGATTTTGAAAGGAAATGGCCTACAAGAGCCTGTAGATTGCAAAATAAGAACATGCAAAACAAAAGAGGAAAAGTTACAAACACTTCAATACAAACTCAAGATTTGATGAATAAATTCCTAGTATTGGATGTGATTACCTTGTATATACTCTAGTTTGAAGACTCTCTTCTTTAACTTGCAAAAGATTTGGTGAAATTTGGTTTTAGATTGAGAAAGCCATTGTTTTCTCTTTTAGGTTTTACTGTATGTATGTTTTAGGAAGAAGAAGAAATAATCTACGTACAATTCTTTTTCTCACCAGAGGATGGATCTAAAGAATGGGCTTTGGATCCCATCCAAACCCTCTAAGCCCAAAAACCTTAAGAAAGAAAAAAAACAAAGTTTTATATATATTTCCACTTAATTTAACACTATATACATATAACAACTCATTTTCAAGCCAAATAAAATGTATACACTAATTTGTTTCGAAATAAAATAGTTAATGTGACAAAATGAAATTTATTTTAACAACAAAAAGTTATTTTAACAATAAAACACCATTTTTAATAATATTTTACAATTTGCACAATTTTAGTGTAAAAACACTATTTTTAAAGTATAACTTGTTCAAAATTTATTCTCTTAGTCAAATAAATTGTAATAAATCATTCTAACACTTTTAAAACCACAAAATAATATTTTTTGCATAATATTTCATCTTTTATTTTATTAAAAGACATGTTTTCTTTATATTTTTCCTTTTATATTCAAAAAAAGGCTAATATTGACAATAATTGTCAATATTATCCCATTGACTTAATTAAAATACAGTAATTAACTAATTCCACTCCAATACCTCAAAATAAAGTTTTTAAAACTTTATTTCCATCAATTTGCATTTATTTCGACAATTAAATGTTGAAATACATCACTTGGTAAATTTATTAACTCAAATTTACCTAAATTCCAATATTTTCCATTCTATTTAACCAAAATACCAAACAATGAATTTTAAACCCAATATTTAACTTCATACGTATTGTTCGTTTGAAATACACAATTTAAACCAAATTTATTTCTTCATTACATTCTATTTACCATATTAAATTATAACTATCATTATAATTTAATATCATCAGTAATCTCCAATACCAGGGTTGTTACAGGTTACGCGACCTTCTACCCATCCAAAGACTGTACGAAACTGCTGCCCTTCCATCTTCGATCGCACATCACCAAAGCTCGGCCGAAGCTGCTCTCCGATCTCCAAAATTCAAATACAAACTCCATTTGTCCTAACTCCATCACCATCAGCTAAAAATTCGAGCCCTATCCCATTTCGACTCACGACCTTGCACAGTAAAAATGCCCAACCATAACCGCGCCTATCAATGCTTATAACGTTTCGACTCACGACCTTGCACAATCAAAATGCCCAACCACATCCGCGCCTATCAATGCTTATACAAGATCGAAGAGGGTGGTGAAATAGGATTTTAGCAAGTGGTTTTGGATTTTTTTATGGTGTAGAATAGGAAAAATAAATTTTGAAGTTCCATCATTTTTTTCTTTCAGAACTGCTTGGCTGGGTTTAGAAAGAGAATGAGGGGAAACGATGGAAGGGAAAGGTGGTGTGTATGAAAAGGTAAAGTCAAATCACGGTTAGAAGAAAACACTGGTTTGACCAATTAATCTATTAACTTAACTAAAAATCTCGGACCCCTAGCAGGCATGCCACTAGTCATTTATAATGTTATACCCCTACTCCTAACATAATGGAAAAGGTTCCAAGTCCTCACTCGATCGTCTGGAGAAGATAGCTTTTTGAACCCAATTATTACATTAAATTTTCGGTATAAATTTCAACACGTTTCTATCGCGTATGACTGAACGATAACTCGAAACGCTACGAAATTTCGAATCCGATAAAAATACACTATTACGGATCCAATGGAACTTGTTTCGTTGAAATCCGAGATAGTGCCCAGATCGCTATTTTAACGTCTCGATTATAATATAAAATTTCTAATTTCTAATTATTCACTTTTAAATTCGATTTTAAATGTTAACAATTTTCATTGTTGTTTAAATAAAATTTGCATCAACTTTCGACATAATTTTCAATCATATTAAATTCAGAATTCACTCATGCAAATAATTTTCAATATTAAATTTAAATGATTTAATTGTTCGATAAATCAATAAATTTCAATATTAGATTTTAAATAAATTTTAGTTATCAATTAATTACTTTATTTCCATCTACTGAATTCAACATTATTATATAATCCAACTATTGATTGTAAACACATCAATACATAGCATTATCTTTCAATATTTGTTACTTAAATCTTAGAAATTAGTTTATTTTGAAATTTTATTCAAGTTCATATCCGATAACCTACATTCGAGCTCATTAAATTTTCATTTTTAACCATTTCTATTCAATAATTACATTAAATTCAATAATTTACAATAGCTAAAAATACGAGTCGTAACAATCTCTCCCACTCAAAACTTTTCATCCTTGAAAATACGTTAAGTAAAGAGTCTAACATCTTATATATTTTACTTAAAATTACCAACTTATAAAACCATAAAATTTCATTTATAAAACCATTACTGTCTTTCTACTATGCTACTTTGATCGGCTTACGGAATTTACAAGTTAGTTATCAAAACAAGTCATAAATTTTTTAAAACTTCAAAATTTTTGTAACATCCAGATTTATGGAAAATTTCGGCAGAGTCTTCTTTGCGTGTCTCGATCATCACAACTACAAAACGCCACTACAGGCCCCAAACCAATAAAAAAAACAAAAGTCAAGTGGCTCCATCATAAAACCATCAAATCAAATGACAAGATAAACACGTACCTTTTTGTCGGATAATCCAAATTTTTCTTGATTTTAAATACCTACATCTTATTTGACAATGATATCCAATTATACAATTTAAAATCATGTTATATTCTGCATTTTCAATTTCCAATATTAGCTTTACTTAAGCTCATGCGATGTACTTATATCATTCGTATGCAATATCAAATCTGGTCGCTCACTTGATCACACAATTTCACTTCCGAACTAGTATCATTCACACGACTCTCTAATGTGGACTCGGATTTGGTTCCTTGAGAAGAAACCGTCATTCTCCTCGTATAGCCATATACTATGATTGAAAATTTCAAAATCAATCTAAAATCCATATCTAGGGTTCATTGTCGAGAATCGAGTTAAAAATCCTAACTCGGATCGATATAAATTATATCAAAATCCTATGCTCGAATTTGGATCAAATTGTTATGCAAATAAAAAAATATACGTACAACTTACATATTTATTCCAAATGATTCTTAGTTATACCAAATTCCTTTATTTACATTTACTTCATTTTCATAATTTCATTTTGTAACAAACTTAATTATGGAACATTTTATTAATCGTCACTTTAGTTTATAATCATTCTATAAGAGTCCGACTTCTTATATATGGCTTTATCTAAGTTTATAATTATCTCAAACGTTACAAATTCTATTTCATAATTTCTTTGCAAATTTATATTTATTTCTATAACCAATTTACAAAGATATTATTTGATTCACTTATCTACTTTCTTAAGTTCCACTTACTTATTCCATTTAGTCATGAATCATTTCATAATATACTAATTAACTATATAGCATTTATTATTACAACTAAATTTCCATTTATAGACATCATAACTACTTAAGTTTTGTTTACTTGTATAATATCCCATTACATCTTCAAATCATTATCAACTTCTTAACATTTGGTAAGTCTTATTATATGCTATTAGAATGCAATTTGGTATTATACAAATAAATGTCGTTCATTTTACTTAATTAGAATGTTCACTATTTCAACTTATTTAAATTTTCTTTACTTTCAATTTAAGAGTTGCAAACTTCAACTCTAAAATTTCTCAAAACATTTAGTTTAGATTTCTTAATCCTCTTATTCGATAAGTTCTGGTTATTCTAATATTTCATTTCATTCAATTAATTTAAAGACTATTAATTAGCAAAACTTAAAATTTTAAATACTGGGACCTGCCAAATCATTGAAATAAGTATATATACTTATCTTATATATATATATCAAATCATACTTTTGGAGTTTAAACCAAAATCCGTTTGTCAAAACAATTTCACAGCAAAGCTTTTAAGAAGTCTCCCCCACTTTGAGACTCGAAAATGAACGTCGATGATGATGCGAGTCATTACCAAAATTATTTTCCAGTGACAGTAGAGAGGAGTACTGAATTCATTCCTTTTAAAATTTATTTGAAAACAATTTGTATTTTTATATACTTTTAAATAATACTAATATTATTTTCCAAACCTTGAAAACCTTTTTAGAAACACCGGAATTTAAATTTCTCAAATTCTCAACTTTATATTCATTTTACTTGAAATTTATATTTTACACATTTATACAATTTCATTTTTTTTATAATCATATAATAGCTAATAGTTTTCTAACATTGACTATTCAAATAATAAACGATAATTATAATATTATCATTTCTAACAACCAATCCACACTATATATGCCCTAAGAATTGCTAAAAAATTATTTCTTTATATATAAAATATAATTAGGGTAAAATTATTCCATTTACCCAATTTCAAAACAATATCGTGTCGGTTTACCATGTTTTAGAGTTTAGGAACTCCTATCGATACGGTTGTACTTCCTGTACCGATTAGAATTCATAAACACTCAACCGATAAGTCAATGCAATATAAAACATTTCATATTCATTAATAAACACACGCTCATATCTATTAATACACTCAAAATCATTCTAGAGTGCTACTGACCCTATCTCTAAAGAGTTACCCCACAAAGCTAAAGTTATCGCTAAACCAAAGCTCTGATACCAACTGTGACGACCCACATTTATGAAGGTTTAAATTGACAATAATCCACACATGTCCAATCCAAATAATCCGGAACATAGACAATCATTGGGGCTAAATAAGAAAAATAAGAAAATAAGAAGAAACAAACATAGAAACTCGCAGTGGAATGACAAAATATAATAATCAAATAGACAGTTCGTGAAGCTGTTTATACGATATTTTTGATTATATTCAATACAACATTTATCAGAGTTATACATGCATCAGAAATAAATAAAATAATGCAACATACAATATGATGCAAGAATAATAGTAGCGATGATATGCCAAATCTTCGTCTTCGTCCTGCAAAATAAATCTTCAATAAGTTGAACAGAGCTGACCTGAGTGTAATGAAAAGACAAAACACTTGAGACAGGACTAAAATATCCTTATGTAAGTCAAATCGATATCGCATATAACATAAGTGTAACGACGTCAGAGATGTTTACGGGATTTCACATCTCCTATCCAGTGTATAAAGTGTGTGCAATAACTCAAGAGATGTTACAGGCTTTTCCATCTTTTAAGGATCCGTCAAAATATTTATATGCAGTAGAATACGCTACATAGACAATGTCTAATCAATAAAATAAATATTTTTCTTAGCTTTAAGGCTTTACATTGATCCCCCTTAATGCGTTTTTAAGCATGTCGTATAGTTTGCATATAAAACACTAATTAAACGATTGATGGATACAAATGCGCCATGATACGACAACACCAAACCAAAATCGTATGGGTCTCGTTTAGGGATAATAGTATGACAAGGCACGTTAGGCAATGCCCAAGGTAGGATTCTACCAGTTTATCCTTCCCGGCTGATGGTAATGCATCATAGCCATGATCCCCACTATGTACAACACTCCCATAATCCGGAGGGCACGCACCAATCAATCATAATGTAAATGATGGTAATACGAAGAAGTGCGTCCGCTCGAGGTAGCTAACCCACTTAGCTGGTACTGCTCTTGTTTTAGTCATTTCAAATTGGCACAAGTGCCTGGCTAATCCATCATCATTCTCTTTCTTCAAACTAACAAACCACGCCAAATCCAACCACTTCGTTCTCGATCATCACTCCACATACACATTTTTTAAAGTGGTTCCGGTATCGACAGAGAGTATGCCCATATCTGGCTTCGGTCTCTTTAACAACCAAACGTCGTTTTACACACCGGTTGGTTCTTTTACATTTCAAAAAAATAGTTCATACTTGACATAAAAATATCATATTTTCTTCGAAATTAAATCCATTTTGAAATCATTGTATTTAATCAAAATATATGATTTTGGTTCAAAATCATTTTTTCCTTAATATCACAATTTCGCTTCCAAAATCATCTCGAATTCCAATTTGGGTTATAACTTCATTTAACCCAATTCGTATTTAAATCCATGATTTAAAAATAAACATTCCACTCCTGCCCAGTTTGAATTTTTGAAAAATAGTTTGAATACTAAAAATAGTTACAAATAGTTTAAATTGCTAAAATAGTTAAAAACTAGTTTAAATGGTTAAATTAGTTTAATATAAATAGTTTGAGTATTAAAATGGTTTATATAGTAAATAATTTGGAAAATCAAAATAATTTGAATATTTTAAAGAATATAGATTTAAAACAGTTTATACTAAAATAATTTATTTGAAAATTGTTTCAAAGTCAAATTGATTCAGTTTGTAAATCTTCTCAGTTCAAATCCATTCAATTTTCCATTTCGATTTATTGATTCAATTTCGATTTCAATTCGAATTAACTTTAATTTTAGTTTGTATTCAAATCAATTCCAATTCCATTTCCCATTTAATTCAATTTCGGTCTTATTTCCAATCAATTCAATTCAATTCCAATTTGAATTAATTTCATTTCAATTCTCAATTTAAATTATTTCAATCTTTGTAAGTTTGAGTTTGATTTTCAAAAATATCGGTTTAAATACTTAATTTACCTTCAATATTCAATTTAAAATCTAGTTTTCAAATAAAATTCAATTCTGAGCTTGATTTCGAAATATCATTTTATAACACTTTTATTTGGCACTAATCCAAAGTCTGAATAAATATCCAATCCTTTAAACAAATCAATTTATAAATGTCAATCATATTTTGATTTTAACTTCAGAATCTCAACTTCAATTATTTAACAATTTCTTTTAACCAAATTTTATTTCAACATTTCAAGCTCGTATTCGTGATCAATTCGATTTCTATAAATTTGATTTTTATTCCTTTTGAATCAAAAGCATTTAAATAATTTCAAATCAAAGATTTCAAATCATTTAATTAAACCAATCCGAAGTTCGTACATAATTTTCTATCCTATGGCCAAGTGATCAGTTATTTCAATTTAATTTCAAGGATGGATATATCACAATGTCATAGGTATATATCATTTCAACCTATTTCTTAATTTATTCAAAATAATTCAACTTATAGTTTTGTACACTATAAATAATATACAGGGTGATAACAGGATATATATATAAAAAAATAAACATCCAAACATCCAAATATCAACCAATTTGCATCGATCACAATCAATCATACAAACAGACAATATAATCCACAACAGTTTAATAGTTATTAATATTGGGTAATTTACGGGCAATTCAATTTCAGTTTCAAATTTAACTAACAATTTTAATTTATAACGGTTAATTTGAATGACAATCAAATTTATCAAACAATGACCAATAAATTCATATCACTTCATAAATTCAAATTTAACTAGGCTAAAAATATTCTAGTACGTTGTAAGCGTTATAAAACACTTACCTTGAGTTTTCATTGTGGTCTAGACACTCCAGTTTGGAACTAAAACCAGACGATGCCCGATTTTTGCCTAAATTTCGACTATCTCCGAATCCATCCAAACCAATTTCATGGCGAAGCTCCCATCATCACGATCACAATGCAAAAAGTCTCATCCAAAATGGACCTCGTATGAAGGAGATACGCATTTTATAAGTTCATGGATAAATTAAATATATCAAATTCTAATTGCCAATATAAAAGCCCATCCAAACAAAAGAGGCCGGCCCACCTTACTCCTTTCTTCCCCATGCTGATGCCTGTGCATGAGAGGCTCTAAGGTCATGCACTTCTGAAGTATATAGAGCAATAATTCACGGAACTCAAAAACGCCTTCGCCGATCGACTTCTCTCTACGTGCTCTACCCAACCATATCACCAACCAAGTGCTCAGCCTCCCTTATGGTTATATGACCTGCTACCCATCTAAAGACTGTACAAAACTACCACCCCTCTGTCTTCGATCGCACGTAACCAAATCTCGGCTGAAGCTGCTCTTCGATCTCCAAAACTCAAATAAAACTCCATTTGTCCTAACTCCATCACCATCAGCCCTAGCCCATTTCGACTCATGACCTTGCACAGTCGAAATGTCCAACCATAGCCGCACCTAACAATGCTTATACCAGATCGAAGAGGGTGGTGAAATAGGAATTTAGCATGTGGTTTTGGATTTTTTATGGTGTAGAATAGGAAAAATAAATTTTTGAAGTTTCATCATTTTTTCCCTTAGAACTGCTCGATTGGGTTTAAAAAGTGAATGAGGGGAAACTATGGAAGGGAAAGGTGGCGTGCACGAAAAGGTAAAGTCAAATCTGGGTTACAGAAGAAAAGACTGGTTTGACAAATTAATATATTAATTTAATTTGAAAATGTCTCGATTTATGTAACTAAAAATTTCAGACCCTTATCGATGAATGCTGTTAGGCATTTATAATGTTATACCCCTATTCCGAATGTAATGAAAAAGGTTCCAAGTCCTATTCGATCGTATGGAGAAGGTAGCTTTTTAAACACAATTATTATATTGAATTTCGATATAAATTTCATCGCGTTTCTATCACGTACGACCAAACGATAACTCCAAACGCTATGAAATTGAAATTCTATAGTATTACACTATTATGGTTCCAATGGAACTGGTTTCATCAAAATCTGAGACTATGCCCTAGATCGCTATTTTAACGTCTCGATTATAATATAAAATTTTCAATTTCTAATTATTCAATTTTAGATCCAATTTTAAATGTTAACAATCTTTATTTAAGTTTAAATAAAATTTACATCAACTTATCATTTTCAGTCATATTAAATTCAGAATTCAATTATTCAAATAATTTTCAATATTAAATTTAAACGATTTAGTTGTTCAATAAATCGATAGATTTCAATGTTAGATTTTAAATAAAATTTAGTTATCTATCTATTACTTTATTTCCATCTACTAAATTCAACACTATTATATAATCCAACTATTGATTGTAAACACATTCAATACATAGCATTATCTTTCAATACTTGTTATTACTTGTATCTTCGAAATTAGTTTATTTTGAAATTTTATTCAAGTTCATATCCAATAACCTACATTCAAGATCATTAAATTATTATTTTTAACCATTATTATTCAATAATTACATTAAATTCAATAATTTAAAATAGCTAAAAATATGGTTCGTTCCACATCACTTGGAGAGTTAAATTCAGTTCCAGTTAGAGATTTCCTAAACGATTTTGAGGAGGTTAAAAGGCTACCCCTTTAGAGAGAGATCAACTTTAGGATCCATCTGAATGAAAATGCTAAGCCAATGGCATTGTCTGTGAGACATATGGCTACTAGGGAGAGAAAGGAGTTAAGTAAGAAAATTAGTGAGCTATTAGAGAAAGGCTTCATCAGATGGAGCATATCTGAGTGGGGGGCGCTAGTTGTCTTCGCTACAAAGGCGGATGGTTCCTTTCGACTTTGCGTAGACTATAAAGAGTTGAATAAGCTCACGAAGAAGAATCGTTAACCACTTTCTAGGATAGGCGATTTTTCAATCAGTTGGTTGGCTCATCAGTATTTTCTCAGCTTGACTTAGCCACTAGATTTCATCTGCTTAGGGTTGCCGACGATAACATTGATAAGATAACTTTTTGACACAAGATGGATTTTTTGAGTGGTTTGTTATGTGATTTGTGCTAACCAATGCCCCAAACTATTTTATAGATCCGATGGGCTATGTTTTTTGAGATGTCCTAAATAAGTTCATTGTAGTGTTTGTGGACGACATTCTAGTGTTATCCAAGAGTATGGAAGAGCATGCTATTTATTTTGAGGGGGTTCCTTGCATACTTCATATTCATCAGCTGAAAGAAAAATTCTCGAAGTATCACTTTTGGTGCGAGGAGGTGCGTTTCTCAAGGCATGTAGTCTCAAAAGAGGGCGTAGCACTGGATCCCACTAAAGTAGCAATGGTATAGTCGGAAGGCCCCTAAGATCACAATCAAAGATAGAAGCTTCCTAGGTTTGGATTGTTATTCTTGGAATATTATAAGGAATTTTGCTAATTATTTAAACTTGAGGCAGCAACGTTGGATGGAGTTTCTAGCATCATAGGACTTTGAGATAGCTTACACACCTGGCAAGGGAAACGTAGCTGTGGATGCTTTAAGTAGGAAAAGAGCGACCATTAGTCCAATGTTCGTGGAGTTGAAAAGCCTAGAGTTTATTTCCACATTTGATTTTAAGCCCTCTACGGACATTACTTCTGGATTATTAGCAACACTTGAGGTTAAGCCTACCCTCATAGATCAGATTGGCTCAAGGTAGCGAGAGGATTCAAAGCATGTGGATATTCTGGAAAGGATTATCAAAGGAGAAGTCTCTAGACATCTCAAGCGCTATTCCATCAATAGTAAAGGGTGGCTAAGGAAAGATGGAAGACTTTATATCCCCCGCATTGGTGATTTGACGAAAGCAGTTCTAGCAGAGGCACACCATTCTCGAATGACTATTCATCCAGGTGGTGATAAGAGGTATAGGAACATGAAAAGTGTTTTTATTGGAGTGGAATGAAGAAGGATGTAGTGGAGTTTGTGGCTAAGTGTCTTGTGTGACCAAGAGTTAAGGCAGAGCAGAAGAGGCCTGGAAGATTGCTTCTACCATTGGATGTACCCGAATGGAAGTAGGATAATGTTTCGATGGACTTTATAGATAGTTTACCTCGATTTAAGAAGGGGAATACTGGTATTTGGGTGATTGTAGATTGTTTTACTGAAAGCGCCCACTTCATCGGTCAAGAGTAAGAGGACAACACCTTATTAGGCATCCATATACGTTCGTGAGATAGTCCGACTCCATGGAGTTCCCTCTAGCATAGTTAGCGACAGAGACCTAATCTTTACTAGAGAGTTTTGGAGGAGCTTGCAATAGGCTTTAGGAACACAGCTTAGATTGAGTATGGCCTATTACCCTCAAACGGATGGACAAACAGAGAGAGTTAATAGAGTTCTTGAGGATTTGTTGAGGATGTGCATTGTGGATTTTTGAGGAACTTGGGAGTAGCACCTTCCTTTAGTGGAATTCGCTTATAACAATAGTTTTCAGGCTAGCATTGGGATGGCTCCTTTTGAAGCCTTTTATGGAAAACCTTGCATATCGCTTTAGTGTTGGTTGGAGTCTACATAAAGTTTGCTACTTGGTCCCGACATGGTTAGAGAGACTTCGAAAAAGATTGATTTGATTAGAAGAAGAATGTAGATGGCCCTAGATAGACAGAAATCCTATACAGATAAGCAAAGAAGGGATATTGAGTTTGAGGTAGGAGAATTGGTTTTTATTAAAGTGTCTCTGCTAAGAAAGGTAGTAAGTTTGGATCCAGTGGGAAACTTGCTCACAGATTTATAGGACCGTTCCCTATTATGGAAAGCGTAAGGAAGAAAATGTATCAGATAAAGTAACCGGAGAGGCTCGCAGGAGTTCATGATGTGTTTCATGTTTAACACTTAAAAAAGTGCTTACATGATTCGGTAGAGGTAGTGGAACCTAGCCAACTTAAGGAAGTTAAAGTGGAGAGAAAAGCATCGGCTCATCGCATTCCTACCAAAACTGTTGGACATGATACCAAGAAGCTTAGGAATAAGGAAGTCCCTTTGGTTAAGGTGCAGCGGGGAGATAGTATCCAGGACGCTACATGGGAGGCTGAGGAGAAAATACGTACCTCTTATCAACATCTCCTCGATAGTACGTCTTGAATTTTCTATTTCCATCTTTAGTTTTGAGTAGGTTCTTTCCTTTAGTATCCTTTAGGAGGGTAGATCTTAGGATTTAACCTATGGATAGTAGGACTGAACGTAAACATGTTTCTAGAACATGTTATATATGATAGACGCTAGTGGTTGAAAGTGTTTGCTAGTGGATGCAAATGAACGCATATACACACACTAGGCACTATTATCTCTTAGAGATCGGCCTAACTAGGTCAGTAAAGCATATGCAAATGGATGTGCGTGCACTTGCATTTTTATTTTATTTCCATGGTTGTTATAATGAGTGATTAGCACATGATTGTTGAATTTGGATGACGATTGTAACAAGCATGCAGAACCATCAGTTATCATTAGAAAATTTACATTCATTTAGGTATATGGCACATACATGATTGCATAAAAGGAGGTCTATTGAATCAGTAGACTGCCTAATCTTTTACGTTATTTAGGGACATTGACATTACACTATTGCATATAACATAAATTGTATTAGAAAGCTTAAGGACAATGAATGTAATGGATGATGGTTGAATACGTGGTTGTAGAATTTGGATGAAAATATTTATTTCATTCTTCTGTCCTTGGAGATTTCGAGGATGAAATCCTTTAAGGATGGGAGAATGTAACAACCTAAAATTTGAGTTATTTTAATTAATTAACAAATTAATTAAAAAATAAAAAAGTTTGTGAAATTGTCGGATTAAGACACATAAATTGCACCATTGGGTCCATGGTAATTTTCTGATCAATTTCCATATATAACTTGTCAAAATCCGAGCTAGTTTGAAGAAGTTATGAGAGAAATAAAAATCAGAATTTAATAAGCAAAAACGAAAAGGAAAAAAATAATAGAAGGGCTTGGGTAAACCGTTGTTTTGGTCAGGTTGACTTATAAGTCGACCCCCAAAGTACTTAGGTCGACCTGTAGTTTTACCTAGACGACATTTCATCCAGGTACGAGCGAAAGGGTGTAAAAGTTGTTTTTTGTGAGATCCTGTGTGTTCGTAGCTGCATCTGACGGTTCCTAGTGTGCCTATGATGTGGTTGCACCAGATTTAATCTTCAAATCCGAAGATCTAAGATCCCTAAGCCACACTATAAGTAGAACCCCAAGCCTAACTATTTTTGTCATTCAGATTTTCTCACAATTGGGCTCATTGCTTGAGGTTGAACCCTAAATAGAAATTTTTTCTAGGGAGGAAATATTTTTAATAAAAATACTCTACGCCCTAGAAGTGGATCCAGGAAGGCCAAGGACTGGAGCTAAGGACCATAAGTGAGTGCTTTGTAATTATTTTATATTTGTAAGCAATTTAAAATAATAGGGTTCTCAATAGTTGTAGTTTTTCTACAATTTTGAGAGAGTTTTTATGTAAGTTTATTTATAGTATGTTTTTAAGTAAATTTCGGAAGTTCTACTTAGTCTATTCTTATTCAGCTATTTATAGTTATTTACATCTATTTAAATTGGAATTTAGGCTGTAAATGTTAGTTTTTTTCCATAGAGATTTAATCCTTTTTGACATGAATAAAATATTAAAAAAGAAGAATTTGCAAATATGGATTAAAATAGAATAACACTAAATTTACAGAAATCAAATATAAAATGAGAAAAACTGAAATAAAAATAGAGATGAACCGAAATAGGCAAATTTAAGATGTTTGCAAGCATAATTATAACAAGTGGTTATAACTAAAAAGAGAAAATAGAAGAGTAACAGTTGTAAGAACAATTATAACTCATAGGTTATAATTAGAAAGAAGAGATAACAGAAGAGGCTTATTTTAAAAGTTAGATCTTGGATTAAGTTAATAAGCAAATATAGAAGTAGGGCTCATATCGACAGCATTCTCTTTCAGGTCTACGACTGACGGTTTCACACGTAGGTGAGGCTGGAACACGCTTATGCTGATTAAGGTAAATAAGTGGCCAATAGATAGAGGCTCAAATTTGGGGATTTGGGCAAGGGGCGCAAAGCTAGAAGATTTGTTTGTTAGGACCAGTACCGGCAGCATTCCCTTTCAGGTCGAGGATTGATGGTCTCACATGTAGGTGAAGGTGGGCACGTTTATGCATATTAGGGTAAATAAAGGGACAAATAAGAGGCGATAGTTAGTGTGTACCGACGATGACCGAGCGTGCGACATTGATTAGGGTAAATAATTCGCAGTTCTAAGAGGTGTCTTTTGCTATGATCAACAGGATTGGTTCACAGTGGCACAACAGAGATAGAAAAGGCCGATCAATGGGTAGGATTAGGATTTCAATCTAATCAAGCTAGAAGTTGAGATAGGATTAGGATTTCAGCCTAATCACGGTAGTTTAAGACAAGTGCAAACAATCAAACAACCAAAGTAAAAAGTCAAACAGAATCAGAAATAGTATTTTATTCGAGTTTTATCTTTTCTTTATTTTTCTTTCAAGCTAGAACTATTGCTTAGTCTATTATCTTTATCTTGCTTAGAAATGCTAGTAATAACTTTCACTCACCAGACTTATTGTAACTACCCACAATTTTGGATGGTTTAAATCGACGATAAACCATACACGTCAGAATCAATTAATTCAAAATGTAGGATTGTTATACGGTAAATAAGAAAAAGGGAAAGAAATAAAACAGACATAGAGTCTCACGGTGGAATGACAAAATATAATAATCAAATAACAGTTCATGAAGCTGTTTTATAATACATTTGATTATTCTTTTACCACACAAAATCAGAGTTACATATAACATGAATAAATAAATAAATGCAGCGGAACAACATGATGTAGTGGAATAAATAAAATAAATAGTAATAGCATACAACTTCGTCTTCGTCCTCCCGAGATAAATGGTCTTCAATACATTGAAAAGCTCAGATTGACCCAAGCGAATTGAAAAGATAAAACACTCAAGTCAGAACTAAATGATCTTATGTAAGTTAAATCAATTGTACGTAAATATGAGTGTAACAGCGTCAGAGATGTTTACGGGTTTTGATACCTCCTATCCAGTGTCAAACGTGAGTGCAATAACTTAAGAGATGTTTGGGAGTCGATCTCCTGAGGATCCGTTAAACTATCTATATACATAGTACAATATGCTATTATAGTAGTGTCTACAGTAAAGTATTAAAATAGGGTTAAGGCGCTACCCATATCCCCATTAACACATTTAATATATTCACATTCTACAGTGCTGTAAGCTCCTCCGTGAGGTTTACCCAGAGGGCACTCCGAAGGTATTGTACAAAAAAAACTCGTAGAAGGCACGATAGCGCATGTGAACATGACACTCGAGGCAATGCCAACGTAGGATTCTACCAATTACGAATCCTGACTGGTGGTAATGTATAGCAGCTATTACCGCCTACCTCGGAACACACTCCCATAATCAAAATCGGTGGGTGGCTACCAAATCATCACAAAGTCATAATATGGTATCGAAGAAGCATGTCCGTAGGAGGAATGACCTCACTTGGCCTATCGTGGCTCCTGTTTTAGTCACATCTAAGCCGACTCATGAAAGTCAAGGCTACGTAAATACCTCATACAGAATCATTCGTCAAACCATCCTACTTTATTCTGGAATCTCCACCACGTACACAGTTATTGAAGTGGTTTTCGGATTGGCAGAGAGCATGATAATACCTGATCCCGGTCTCTTTAACAACTAAACTATTTCATAATTGATATCAAAATATCATATTCAATTCAAACCATATTACTTTGAAATTATACTTACTTTCGAAATCATATCGACCAAATAGGTTGAATTCTCATTTTAAAATCATCATATTTAATTAAATATATTATTTAGCTCCTAACTTAGGTTATAACATTATTTAACCATATTTTCTTAATATAAATCATCCCACTTTACACAGTCTGAATTTTAAATAGGTTAAAATAGATTAAAATAGTTTAATTGTTTAAAAATAGAATAAAATAGTTAAAATGGATTTAAGACTGTTTTAATTTAGATTTAAAATAGATTTAATAGATTTAAAATAGATTAAATAGATTAATATGCTTTAAATAAATTTAAAATAGACAAAAATAGTTTAAGTAGATTTAAAATAGATTAAATAAATTAATATGCTTTAAATAAATTTAAAATAGATTAAAATAGTTTAAATAGATTTAAAATAGATTAAACAGATTAATATACTTTAACTAAATTTAAAATAGATTAAAATAGTTTAAAATAGATTAATATAATTTAATATACTTTAAATAAATTTAAAATAGATTAAAATTGTTTAAAATAGATTAATATAATTTGAAATAGATTAAAATAGTTTAATATAGATTAAAATGGGTTAAAATACTTTAAATAGATTTAAAATATTTTATAATTTCAATTTAAACCAATTTCCAGTGCCAACCATCAAGTTAGGATTTTCAAAGTAATTCAGTGTATATAATCAATTTCTTTTAAAATACCATTTATTCCAATTAAAGATTTAAGGGTTTTAAAATCTGTTTTTTAAAGTCGTTTAATTTAACCAATCCGGGGTGCGTATATAATTTTCTACCGTATGATCAAGTGATACAGATATTTATCATTTCAATCCATAAAAATTTAAATTTGCGTGTATATATTATTTCAATCCGCAATCCCAAATTTCAAATCAATGAAAATTGGTTGGGTTTATCATTTCAACCCATAACGATTTTCTCCTATTTTATATGATTGTTCGGGTATGTATCATTTTAACCCATGGGGATTTTCAAACAATAACTAAGGGAACTTGCAGTGTTATAACAATATAGATATAACATCAAATCATCCAATATCAACAATTAAACATACATCACAATCATCATCCAAATCAACCAATAAACATCAATAGAAAACTGATTATCATTAATAGGTATTAAATTGATAATTAATTTCAATATTAAATTAAATGATTTTTAAATGCAATAAAAGTTAAATTTTAACTAAAATGACAATTTAAATATACTAAACATCAACTAATCAATTCTAAATCACATCATAAATTCAATTTAACTAACATAAGATAATTTAGTAGTTGTGAATGGGTTAAAGCACCCACCTTTGATTTCAAATCGATTTGAAATCCAAAATTGGGCCCAAAAATGAATAGTCCCAGAATTCGTCCAAACTAGTTTCACCATGTCCGGAATTTCGACACGATCGCAGTGGAACAAACCGCGCGTAAATCCAACCTCATATGCAAAAGTTATTACCTTTAGAAATTAAAGGATATAATATAAAACAATTAAATTAATAAATTAACTTGCCTCGTCACCTATTACACGTCACCTCAACTAGTAGGGAAACAAACGAAAATTATACCAACCCACATATTTTACGATTATATATTTAAATGTTGAATTTAAATATAGCATCGTTAGTTGAATTTGAAGTCCGAAATGCAACTTTTTGTAAATGGTAGAATCCGGACTCAAGACTACTTCCATTGAGTCCAAAACGGCGTTTGCGACCTTTTTGAGTATAAACATCGATATGTTTTTAGGTGTATTAGAATTTTGATATTTTCATTTGGGGCTTTGGGTTTGGGTTTCAGTACACTAACCTAACAAGGTAACCCCAACTCCTCTACCTAATAACTCCCACTCCACTCCTCTTCATTCATTCATAACATTTCTTAACACTCAAGCTAAAGGAAAGAATGAGGGAAAAGATGGGAAATTAAAATTCCTAAGCCCTGGTTTTCTTAGGAAATTCAAGTTCTAGTTTTGAAATCAAAGAGAAGCTTAGGTAAGCTTCCTCTTCATCTTCTCCATCTCAGTCTCTCTTTAATTTTCAGAATTTCTGTAACGTACGAGATTTTTCGTTGCCGAAAAACCGAATAGTTATGGGTTTAAGAAAAAGAAAAGAAGAAGAAGAGATAAGAAGATAGAAAATAAAGGGAAAAGAAAATAGAGCATAGAAAATAAAACGGAACAGAAAGAAAATAACACGGAATAGAAAACAACAGAACAACAACAGAATCTCACAATTCGCAGCGGAACAACATATAATAATAAATGAATAATCTTTAAACAAAGAACTATATCAGTTATTACATTACATCACATTTCATTACATCCTATCATCAGAGTGCACAACAACAACAATGCAGCGGAAAAAGAAATACTATATACTAGTAATACGCCATGCCATCCAGCTTGCCTCCAGCAACTCCAGAATTCCAGAATATCCTGATAAACCTTAACTCTTGACTGCCCGTGTAGAAATTGGTGGGCACCCAGAGTTTAGGAAGGAAAACAATAAACTCCGAGTCAGTCATGTGACTGGTGTGAGAACTCAAAACAGTTTATTTATCTTTAAAATCAAAATAGAGGAATATTTTTAAAGTCAATTCGCAATGCTTTTAAAAATGAGACTACCATAAGACCTCCCGCCACACACACAATGCAAACGCAGACTTGGAGGAGATTTCTCCTTATGATAGTCAAAGATGCTTGATACGCATTTAAAAGAACATTTGATATTATTACTAGTGCATAGTGTAGAAAAATTTATTTCGAAAGTAGAATATAAATCTTAGCCAGCATAGGTACCATTATAGTATGCTTACTATAGCTACCATATTAAATGGCAGGTTCTACAACTAAAACCGTACAAGTCACGTATTGTTTCTTTGGATTTCCAACGAATGATCAGGCCAAGGAACTTCCCATTGCCACATGAGAATGCCTCTGGATGGACATCCCCGAGAACCAAACCGGATCTCTACCAACACAAGGCCGGGTTACCCCTAACTGAGTAACAACTGACCGAATATGCCATCCCCCGGTCCTTTAGGACCTTTTAACCGAGCGCTCGTAATCAATTCACACAATCATAACAAAGTGTTTTCAACATGAGTAAGTTTCTGGGCTCCATACCATGATACCACCCTTTTCCAGAAGGAAATGCACACATCCTAAAGGGCGCTACCCCTCATAACCTTGCTGCTTCTTTCCTGTTTTGACCATTCACGGGGTGTGAGGCTCGACGAAGTCACGTCCACAAAAACATACTTTATACAAAAGCCATGCTTTGGGTCAACAAATGATCATAGAAATGATCACCAGGATAGACGATCAAATAAACGATCCTATCACAAACAATCAACACAATGATCATTTCACAGCAACACTCAGCATGTCACATTACCAAATTGGGAATATATCGCTGATAACATTCAACTACATAACCTCTGAGCTCGTACGTCTCAGAGAAGGGTGTTAAGCTAAAAGAATAAATTCTCCGCCACCAACAGAAATATATTTGAATGAAATCTGCTTTATATCTCAACTTGTAATGTCAGCCATACTATCCATACAAGTCTGTTCCGGGTTCGAACAAAACCGAAGGCACTTATAAAGAAGTCCTTGCAAATCCGGATATTCACAATCCTGATCGGATTTCCCATCACTTAGGGAGTCTCTATACCGTTGCAACTCAGTGCAGAGACAATCGACAGGTCATCCTATCGCTTTCGCAAATACCGGGTCTTCAACACCGATCTTCAAATGCAATTCACAACGACGTATCACATATTCGGAATGGGTTATACGACCCCATGGTCCTTTCCCGGTTAACCCGAATAGTGAGCGCTTATTCAAAAATAAGTGTGTCATTCCAATTCAAACAAATCACATCAAATACCCATTCAAAGGGAAATATTGATAGTCCGCTATTGAACTATCAATGGATATGCACACATCACCAGATTCCAAATAATTTTCCAAATTATTTATTTTCCAAAAATATCTTTACAAGATATATTATTTTCAATACTTCAAAAATAAATCAATATTTATTTTTCTAAACAAGTTCCCCTTTCCTTTATAAATTCCATAGTGAATTTTCATTCAAAAATATCCATGCATATACGATTTCAATTATTCATTTCAATTTATCTTCAAAAAGATAAATTCTCAAAATATTCACTTTATATTGGAAAACATTTCCATACTTACTTATTCATAAGTAATTCACAAATTTTATTCATTTTCAACACTTAGAAAATATTCAATATACTTAAATCGAGATTAAGTATATATTTCATTCTTTAAGGAAATCATTCTCTTAAACATATTTATTTGGGCCAAAACGAATGTTGCGTAAAACATCGTTACGACAACCCAAAATCACTAGTATAGGGATTCGAAACTAAAATAGATATATAAATCCCAATACTATACAAAACATTTCCTTTCGGAAATCATTTACTATAACAACAGTGTTATAGTCCACCATTTCCTTCTATCTCTCGAAAACGTCTATTTCAACAATCAATGTTGAAATCTATGGTTTCAAATCTCAACACATTTTAAAACATCGTTAGATCGTTTTAATTTAATTTAAAATATCACATTCTAAACATTTTCTTTAACATATTATTCACTATTCAAAAACGTGAATATACTACGTTAACAATTTCATCATTTCTATACATTTCATTTTAAAGGATTATTCACAGTTCAAAAACGTGAATATAACTCCATTAATAGGTTTCAACAATTTACTTCTTAAAATAAGTCATTTGCGAATTTATAAAACAACGTTTATAAATTCCATTTCTATTTATCTTATAACATCTTTCTTTTATAAATCTCCTTCATTAACCTATTCAATTTATAACTCAATTATAAAACAAAAGTTCATGTTATAAGTTAAATACTTAGAATCTATTTGTTTGCACAATCGTTCCTTTGAACTTCATAATTATAAATTTTATAACTTATAAGATTCAATTGTTCATCCAAATACATTCTTTAATAATTTCACAAAATTTATAAATCTTACTATTTATAAATTTCTTTTATAACTTCACCATTTATAATTTTATAAATTCCATTCATTTACAAAATTCATTTTCACTTCATTCAACACTTATAAAAACTCGTTTTATAATGTCAATATTTCAATTTATAAATATCCATTTATAAATCTCTTAATATAAATCAATTTATATTTTTCTTTAAAACGTCTTTAATCTCCTTTATTATTTCACCATTTTGATTCATAAAATAATTAAATTTTATAAATCCTATTTTTAAACTTTTTATAATAAATTCAAAAATCCCGATTTAACTATTTTATAAAATCATTAGCATCATATTCTCAAAAATCAGTTTTTAACTATACTTCTCAAAAATCATAATTTTTATCAAATTAAAATTATAACGTTTATTTATTTAAGATGGATCAATTTCCAAACATATAGTATATTTTCAAAAATCACTTTAAAAATCATTTTAAAGTTTCAAAATTTGGTCCAATGATGCTACATACCAAATAGTCAATCACGACAACAACGACATCATATATCGATATGATAGTCCATCAAATATCAAAATATCTGAAATTAAATAAATACTGTTGAGGAATCCAGTTGGATCCCTCCAACCTGTTTTCCTGCATCCACAAACATTAGCACAATACCGATTTCGCTCCAGTACGAAATTATCGCGGTATATGGGATTTAAATATTATCCGCTTAATAGACGGCGTAATAGGGTCTCATCCGCTAAACAAAAAATGCGAGAAATCAATAACTCCAATATATACATATGCCAATATATATATATTGCTATTATATATATAATACCAATTTCACTGTTTATGAAATATTCGCGGTATATGTTTTTATTAAATAACATCCGCTTACTAACGGCGTATAATGTCTATTTTAACAATCAATAGATATCAATCATCATTCAAACATGCATTCAAATATTTTCAATTTAACTATTTAAAATAAAATCGAAACTGATTCGATTGAGTGAGAAGTTCTCACCTTGATTTCAATTTCGTTTTAGCGATTTATTTCGAATAAAATTAAACGGACGTTTAATTTTATTCGAAATAAATCGCTAACTCCAAATGACTCCAATCTAATTTCATCGCGTAGTGCTCGTCTATACGATTCCAAGGCAACCGGTTTCGCGCGTTTTCAACCTCGTATGAAAAAGATATGATTTTTTAAAGATTATACGATTTTATATAACAATTTTCAACATAATTTCTTTTTTTTTTAACCTTCATAATATCATAGCCGTCCATCACATAATCAAACACATCAGGGCCGCACCCTCATCCATCTTCCTCCCTCTAGATTTTTACACGCGAGACCGAACCCAACATTCACGTGAAAACCCTCCAAGTCGCACCTTATACCAACACTTCTAGGTCGATCAACTACGACCACCACGAAGCCAACGACGAGCTCCATCTACACCAGAAGACCGGTCGTGTGCGGGGCCCCTGCGCGTGGGAAAACGTGTTTGAACGCACGGCTTTGAGCCCTGATTTCGACCACCACGTAGATTTTCGCATCGACCCACCGTACGGATGTGAAGCATACACCCTCCCCTTCGATTTCCTAGTTGAAAGCTTCTGGAATCGTTGTGTAGATTTGAAGATATTGAGGAGAGAAATCTGCAAATTTTCGGCCATCCAATATTAACTGGCGGCTAGGGTTCTATTTCCTTTTTTTTTTTTTTTGAGAAAGGGGTGGTCTATTTATAGAATTTTGAACGACACTATTCATCCCGGAAATTCCGAACTCCGATTCGCGCGCCGTAACCAGCATTTCTAGGGTTTACCCCGCGTTCCGGACACAATGGAACAAGTTTCGAAAGCTAATTCGGTCATCTGTGCGAGTTATGGCAATAAACGTTCGATTTGAATTAAACCGATTTAAATCGATTTCTAGGCGTTTTAATTTGTACCGGACAAACGGTAAATCCAATTGACACGAAATTTGAAACCTTACAATAATATCACATTACGGATCCGATGAAACTGGTTTCGTCGAAATCCGAGACTTTTTGAAAAATGGCTATTTTAACTCGCCAAATTAATATTAAAAACAATTCGATGCGTTTCGAGCTGCCACGCTCAAACGATAGCTCCGATTGACACGAAAATTGAAATCCGGTAATAACTAACTATTACGGATCCAATGGAACTAGTTTCGTCCAATTCTGAGACTGTTCAAAAATTGACTATTTTCACTAGTCGATTTAAATATTAAAATATTCAATTTTCACAAATTAACTTTTAATTCGATTTTAAAAGTTCTAAAATATCATTCTAACTTCAATATGATAAAATAAAATTTTACAAATCATTTTCAATCTATTTAACCCAATTTTCAATTATTTCCATAATTTAACATATTAAATTATCGATTTAATTATCCAATTAAATCCAATAATTCAAAATAAAAATTTATTTAACTTATAAATTCACTTATTAATATTTAAAATTAATTAAATATTAAAATTTTAATAAATTAAAATTCTGGGTCGTTACAATTTCCTATAACCTAACTTAGGAAAAACTTCACCTTTGATAATAGATTGAAGATTCTTGAGGCGTACTAAAGAGGAATTGGCCTTGCTTTGTTTTTTTAAAAGCTTCCTATTCATTGTTTTTGAGTTTAAAGGTGAGTTCTTGAACTCACATCTATGTCTATAGCTTTCATTGATTGTTAGGTATGAATTCCTAATATCTATTTCATGTTCATTTGCTTTGATTTGAATTGATTTGGTGAATTTTCAAATTTTTGGTGTTTTGAAGTCAAAATCTTTAAAGATTCTATTTTGAATGTTTGGACATGATATTTGAGGTGTATCAAAGAGCCCATAAGGCTGGGTTGTCGCTTGGTATAAAGCTCTAGTCTTCATTGCTTATCCGATCGCTTCCGAATCGTTTTGGCCATTAATGGCCTAGGAAACCTGTTTGCCAAGTCCAGGTGACAAGAGTCTGGTTGGTCAAGTCCAGACGTTTGGTTATAGTCCCTGGAGAAAAAAATAAAATATACATGGTAGAAGAAAAATGGCCATGCCCTCGACCAGACGTCTGGTTAGCCTATACCAAACGTTTAGATGCCTTTAGATAGAAAAAAGAGCAAAGTAAAATAAAAAAATGGAGGAACCCAAAGTCAGACGTCTGGTCATACTAGGCCAAACATCTAGTTCTGTTTCCTTTTGACCATTTTGCCTATAATTGTGCGAATTTCCATTTCTTATCGATTTTTGTTGATGCTATTAGTTATTGTCATTTATTATCAACTTTGATGACTTATTTTCTAGATCTTTGGAAATATCCATTTGATGGATTTGATATTGATTTTTATGGTTTTAATTCACGTTGTCGAATGTGTATTTTTGGTGATAGATTGTTTATACAATTATTTCTGTGATATGTCACTTTAAAATACAAAGATTTTTATACTAGTAGCAAATACTCAAACTCTTTCACAAAAACGATTTCAACAATATTTTTAATACAAAGCTCGTTTTTAAAACCATTTTCCAATCTATTAGTATATATAAACCTTTACCTCATTCGAATGAAAAATCCAATTAAACGACTTAGAAAAACTAGTGGTATGAAACACTTGCGTTTACTTTGTCGGTTAATTTTTGGACTTGTTAGATTGAAATCTCATGGCAATTTTTGAGTGGAAATCTACAATTTGTTTGTAAATATTTAAGTTAAGCCAGTGGTTATTGGACATGAAGCTAAACTCATTTATTTACTAGCTTAGTGTAATTTACACTTCTTATTGATCAATTGTGATCATTTTGTGATTTAGACTAGCGATGTGCGATGTCTCATAGTCCACAAAGAGGGACTATACCTTGTTAAGAGGAGCTTCTGCTCATAGTCCACAAAGGGGGACTATACACTGTTAGGAGGAGCTTTTGCTCATAGTCCACAAAGTGGGACTATACCCTGTTAGGAGGAATATCGGCTCATAGTCCGCAAAGGGGGACTATACCCTGTTAGGAGGAGCTTCGGCTCATTTTATGGGATAGCAACCCATTTGTGATACACTTGTTGGTGAGTTTTCATGCTCCCGTTTGTGATAGGCTTTCCCCTTTTTTGCGTTTTCTGGATTTTCTTTTATGGATTTCTGGAATATATGATTCACCATTTATTATGATTTGCATTGATACGTTTTGTCAACATTTGAGGTTTGGTGAATAAACTAAAGAATATGACACTCTTTTTGGTTTTTTGAGAAGATTGAGATATTGCATGATTTTCATCTTTATCATATATTTCTATTGTATCTTTTATCCTTTCTCTTTTTATATGATATTTATAGCTAGAATGACCCGTTTATTAGTTTTCTTCTTAAATAATACTCGGGTCAGACCGAGGTGTTAGAGGTGCTTCCACTTGACTTCTTAGCATGGACTAGCTTCTGACTTTTAGTTAACTACTTTAGCTTGGTATTTTTTCTTTTATGCATTCGAGATAGACACTCGTTGATGTATACGTACTCTTTTTTCTAGCGCTTGTACCTCTTCTTTTGTGATGTATGGATCTTGTATGACCACCACGTTGATGTACACTTCTATATGTTATATTCATATCTGTTTTAACCTTAGTGATATGAATATCTGTGACTGATTTTGTATTATGCTTATTTTATATTTGTTTCCAAAGGCCACATAGCCACTGTGTAGTAGCTTTGAGCTTGTATTTGATATGTCAGATTTCCTCTTTAAATGGAATGCATGATATTCTATCTGGCATATCAGTACTCGCACAAACTAATTACACAGATGGTCGCTCCTCAAATGCCTTATTCTTCGTGCTAGTCGATGGCATTACTCCTTAGTGTCATTGGCTAGTGTGAGTATAGAGGTGGGGTGTCACAGCTTGGTATTAGAGCCAAACTTCGAAACATTATATAATAATCTAGCAAGGATCATTGTCCTTAGTCTCTCTTAGGGATCGTATACAAGTCTTAGGACCCATTCTATCCTAATTTC
Organism: Allium cepa; assembly: GCA_030765085.1. Lineage (NCBI taxonomy): Eukaryota > Viridiplantae > Streptophyta > Magnoliopsida > Asparagales > Amaryllidaceae > Allium > Allium cepa. The sequence goes on along the minus strand of CM060932.1, from coordinate 233,922,063 downwards.
TTTTAAGATGCCTTGTTTTATCAATCAAGTTTGTTTGATATTCATTTTGAGAATAACTTTTTCCTCTTCATTGTTTCTTTCTTAAAGAAGAGAAATGGTTAGACTTGGCCGTCCCAGCGTCGGTCAATCCAGTGCTACTCCTTAGGATGGCGTATTCATGTCTGCCCAATAGCTTTTAGATCTTGTAAAGAATGTTCAAGCTATTGGACACATCCCAAAAGCTACTCATCCTAAATCTGGGTTTGCACGTTTGTGCAGTGATTATACCAATTTGGGTGGAAAGCCATTCAAGGGTTCCGAAAGCTTTATAGAAGTCCAAGCTTAGCTTAGATCATGCGACCGCATCTTTTCTCGCATGGATCTTGTTGATCTACATCGAGTCCAAGTGGCTTCTAGTATATGCTCCAGGAAAGAGCATTAGATTAGTATGAGCTTTTGATTTCAAAAATTATTGAAACGGATCTTACTTGGGAGCAATTCCAGGAAAGGCTCAAGTTAAAGATTGTGTCAGAGGCTGAAAAGGTTACTTTGGCCCGGCGCTTTATTGACCTTGTTTAAGGTGAATCTTCTATGATATATTATGTTGCATCTTTTGAATCTCTCTCTAAGTATGGGGTCGAGTATACTAATACCACATTGAAGAAAAATCAAAGGTTTATTTATGGGTTGAATAAGAATCTTAAAAAGCCTTTACATCTGAAACTAGAAGTTTCTTTCGATCGACTTGTTGATATCTCTCTTCGACTTGAAGAGGCCAATAAAGAAAGTGATGCTGAAGTAGCGGGTGCCAAGAAGAACTTCAACATCAATAAGAAGAGGCATCCCTTTATTATTTCAAAATTCCTAATCCTAGCAAGAAAGTGAAGCAAGCAATTTCGGTAGCAAAGACTCTAATCCCTAATCGTGGAGGATGCTACTATTGTGGCTCTAAGGACCGCTATATAAATAGGTGTCCAAGGCCTATTTCTTGCCACTATTGCAAAAGTTTGGATCATTATATATCTTCATGTCCCAAATTTCAAATCAAGAAAGAGGGAAAGCTAAATGTTGTGCAAGTCCCTAGTGACATTTCGTTTGGTCAAGGTATTTCTCATTCTATCCTTGATGGTATTATTATGTTTCGTGACCATCCTGTTAGATTTCTTTTTGATATGGGTGCATCTCACTCTTTTATATCAAAGGAACTTGTTGATACTTTGTCTTTATATATTATGGGCTTAATGACTTCACTAAGAATTGCGAATGCGGTTAGTGGATCCGCAACACTTAGTTTATTTTGTAAAGATGTCGAGATTATTTTATCTGATAATGCTTTCCAAGCCGATTTGCATGTTATGCATTACCTTGGTTTTAGAATGATTTTGAGAATGGATTGGCTTAAGAGTTATGAAGCCCACATCCTATGTCCTGAGAGGACTATCCATCTTCGATATCCTCAATCTGTTAAGCAGATTTCTTTTGCTCTTAAAGAATTGGATTCTAATTCGGGAGCATCCTTATATTCTCTAAATCCACATGATGACAATAATGATGATGAGAAAGATGTCATTTCCCTCATTCACATTGTTCATGAATTTTCCAATATATTTGAGCCCATTTTACGATTACCACCTAAGAAAGCAATTGAGTTAAGAATTAATCTAATTCCTGGAGCTCTACCTATCACTCGTCCTCCTTATCATATGTCCAATAAGGAAAATGAGGAGATGCGTAAACAATTATCTGAATTGGAAGCAAAACGGTTTATTCATTCTAGTGCTTCTCCGTGGGGAGCTTTAGCTATTTTTGTGAAGAAATCTGATGGTACACTTAGGCTTTGCATTGACTACCGCAAGCTTAATGATCTCACCATCAAGAATAAATATCCTTTACCTCGGATTGATGATCTATTCGATCAACTTAGCGGTGCTAGATTCTTTTCATGGTAAGATTTAGCAACCTGTTTTCATCAGCTTCGTATTGCGGAGGATAGCATTCCTTTGACGTTGTTCCGTACTCGTTATGGATATTATGAATGGCTTGTTATGCCATTTGGTTTGACAAATGCTCCAGCTTATTACATTGACCTTATGAATCGAGTTTTCAAAGACTTCCTCGATCGATTTGTTCTCATCTTTATAGATGATATTCTTGTTTATTCTAAAACTGAAAAAGAGCATGAAAAACGTCTTTGGATTGTGTTGGAAACCCTTAGGAGAAATCTACTGAAAGAATTTTTTTCTAAATGCCACTTTTGGCGACCCCATGTGAAATTTTTAGGATATATTATTTCTGAGTTTGGAATTTTCATGGATCCTTCAAAGATTGAAGCGGTTCAAAATTGGAAGCGACTGGAGAATGTGACGGAAATTCGTAGCTTTCTTGGATTGACGGGCTATTATCGTCGGTTCATAAAATACTTTTCTAAAATAACAGTACCTCTTACTAGTTTGACAAAGAAGGGACTTAAGTATATTTGGTCAGATAAATGTGAAGCTGCTTTTCAGAAATTAAAAGAACTCATTTCCGGTGCTCCTATTCTTGTGATTCTCAAAGGGAACCAAGACTTTATTGTATATACCTATGCTAGTCGTATTGGTTTAGGAGTCGTTCTCATGCAAAGGGAATGTGTTATCGCTTATGCTTCTAGGAAATTAAAGCCTGCCGAGACTAGATATGCCACTCATGATTTAGAGCTTGCGGCCATTATTTTCGCCCTTAGAATTTGGAATCATTATCATTCGAGAGAGAAATTTGTTCTCTACACGGATCATAAATCTTTGAAGCATTTATTTTCTCAGAACTTAATTTGCATCAAGAACATTGGCTCGAATTCCTTTCATTTTATGATCTTGATATTCTTTATACTCTTGGAATGGGAAATCGTGTTACTGATGCCCGTAGTCGTAAGTAACAAGCGTTGTTTCCATGATGCTATTTGAATGGAATGATTTCAAGACAGTGTCCACTTGTGAGATTCGAGATCATCAATACGATTCATGTCCATCTCTTGTTTTATGTAGCCTTGAGGCTCATCCATCTCATTTAAACCACATCCTTGAAGCTCAGAAGCAAGATCCTGAATTGGCTCTTCTTAGCCAAAGTTGTAGGGATAAAAATAAGGTTAATGGTTTGAAAGACTTTGAAATCGATGCTCGTGGAGGCATTCAAAATTTTGGTAGACTTATTGTGCCAAATAATAGTGATCTTCACAGAGACATTTTATAAAATTCTCATCGTTCTAAATTTACCATTCATCCCGGTAGTAGTAAAATGTACGTGGACATGAAAGGACTTTATTATTGGGATGGAATGAAATCTGATATTGCTAACTTTATTAAGCATTGCATGACTTGCCAACTCATAAAGGCCGAGCATCAAAGGCCTGGTGGGTTATTGCAACCTTTGGACATTCCCGTTTGGAAGTGGGTCAAATTTCCATGGACTTTATTGATGGTCTTCCCTGTTCTTGTTTGGGTCATGACAGTTTATGGGTGATTGTAGATAGACTTACAAAATCCACCCATTTTATTCCCGTTCGGTCTAATCGAACCGTACCTCTTTTGGCCAAACTCTATGTTAAAGAAATTGTTAAATTGCAAGGACTTCCTACTTCTATTGTTAGCGATCGTGATCCATTATTTACTAGTGGATTTTGAAAGGGTCTTCAAAAAGCTTTGGGAACGAAGCTTAATTTTAGCACCGCTTATCATCCTCAGTCCGATGGACAAACGGAGCATGTGAATAAAACTCTTGAAGATCTCCTTCATGCATGTGTTCTTATTTTGGTGGAAGTTGGGAAGATCATATTTCTTTTGTTGATTTTTCTTATAATAATAGCTTCCAATCTAGTATTGGTATGGCACCTTTCGAGGCACTCTATAGAAGGCTATGTCGATCTCCTTCTTATTGGCTTGAAGCCGGTGAGAAGCTAGTTTAAGATCCAGATTTTATTCGTGATGCGACAGAAAAGGTTGTCCTTATTCTTCATAGGATTAAAAAAGCTCAAAGTAGACTAAAATCCTATGCGGATAACCGAAGAAGGAATTTGGAATTTTCTCTGGGAGATTTGGTATTCCTTCAAATTTCACCTATGAAGGATGTTGTGCATTTCAGTCAATCGGGAAAATTAGCACCTCGATATATTGGCCCATTTCCCATCACGAACGGATTAGTTACGTGGCTTATCGCCTTTTATTACCAGATCAATTTTTTGCTACTCATAACGTATTCCATGTCTCTCAACTACTAAAATGCCTTAGAGATTCCGATGCTATTCTTGAGCCCGGTGTTATTAAAGAAATTGAAGTTTCGCCTAATTTGACTTATGAGCAATATCCTATTCGTATCATTTCTATGGAGGTTAAACGTCTTTGAAATAAAGATCTTCCACTTCTGAAAGTTCAATAATCCTCAAATCTTAAGGATTGCTCTTGGGAATCAAGAGAATTCATCGAGCGAACACATCCAGACTTACTCTCTCATGCTCCTTAAGGTGAACTTCTCATTTCAAAATTTTCTTGTGTGTTATTATGCCTTAGTAGACGCGATTTCTTTAAAGAGGGGAGTCTGTAACAACCCGCATATTTTACGATTATATATTTAAATGTTGAACTTAAATATAACATCGTTATTCGAATTTGAAGTCCGAAATGTGACCTTTTGTAAACGGTCGAATTCGAACTCGAGACCACTTCCATTGAGTCCAAAACGACGTTTGCGACCTTTTTGAGTATAAGCATCCATATGTTTGGAGTTTATTAGAATCTTGATATTTTCATTTGGGGCTTTAGGTTTGGGTTTCAGCCCACTAACCTAACAAGGTAACCCCAACTCCTCTACCTAATAACTCCCACTCCACTCCTCTTCATTCATTCATAACATTTCATAACACTTAAGCTAAAAGAAAGAATGGGGGAAAAGATGGGAAATTAAAATTCCTAAGCCCTAATTTTCTTAGGAAATTCAAGTTCTAGTTCTAAAATCAAAGAGAAGCTTAGGTAAGCATCCTCTTCATCTTCTCCATCTCAATCTCTCTTCAATTTTCAGAGTTTCCTATAACCTAACTTAGAAAACACTTCACCTTTGATAATAGATTGAAGATTCTTGAGGTGTATTGAAGAGGAATTGGTCTTGCTTTGTTTTTTTAAAAGCTTCTCATTCGTTGTTTTTGAGTTTAAAGGTGAGTTCTTGAACTCACATCCATGTCTACAGCTTTCATTTATTATTAAGTATGAATTCCTAATATCTATTTCATGTTCATTTGCTTTGATTTGAATTAATTTGGTGAATTTTCCAATTTTGGTGTTTTGAAGTCAAAATCTTTAAAGATCCTACTTTGGATGTTTGGACATGATATTTGAGGTGTATCGAAGAGCCTATAAGGCTGGTTTGTCGCTTGGCATAAATCCCAAGTCTTCGTTGCTCGTCCGATCGCTTCCGAATCATTTTGGCCATCAATGGCCTAGGAAAACTGTTACCCAGTCCAAGTGACCAAATGTCTGGTTGGTCAAGTCTAGACGTCTGGTTAAAGTCCCTAGAGAAAAATAAAATATACATGGTAGAAAATAATGGCCATGTCCTTGACCAGACGTCTGGTTAGCCCATACCAGATTTCCAGATGCCTTCGGATAGAAAAAAAGAGCAAAGTAAAATAAAAAATGGCCGAACCCAAGGTCAGACTTATGGTCATGCCTGCTCAGATGTCTGATCCTGTCGTCTTTTGACCATTTTGCCTATTTTTGTGTGAGTTTCCTTTTCTTATCGATTTTTATTGATCCGATTAGTTGTTGTCATTTATTATTGACTTTGATGACTTCTTTTCTGGACTTTTGAAAATATCCATTTGATGGATTTTATATCGATTTTTATAGTTTTAATTCACGTCGTCGAATGTGGATTTTTGGTGATAGATTGTTTTTACAATAATTTCTGTGATTTGTCACTTTAAAATACAAAGGTTTTTATACTAGTAGTAAATACTCAAACTCTTTCACAAAAACGATTTCAACACTATTTTTAATACAAAACTCGTTTTTAAACCGTTTTCCAATCTATTAGTATGTACAATCCTTTATCTCATTCGTATGAGAAATCTAATTAAATGACTTAGCAAAACAAGTGGAATGAAACGCTTGTGTTTACTTCGTCGGTTGATTTTTGGACTTGTTCGATTGAAATCTTATGACAATTTTCGAGTGGAAATCTACAATTTGTTCGTAAATATTTAAGTTAAGCCAGTGGTAATGGGACATGAAGCTAAACTCATTTATTTACTAGCTTAGTGTAATTTACACTTTTTATTGATTAATGGTGATCATTTTGTGATTTAGACTAGCGATGTGCGATGTCTCGTAGTCCACAAAGGCGGACTATACCCTGTTAGGAGGAGCTTCTGTTCATAGTCCACAAATGGGGACTATACCCGTTAGGAGGAGCTTCTGCTCATAGTCCACGAAGGGGGACTGTACCCTGCTCGGAGGAGCTTCTGCTCATAGTCCACGAAGGGGGACTGTACCCTGTTAGGAGGAGCTTCTGCTCATAGTCCACAAAGGGGGACTGTACCCTGTTAGGAGGAGCTTCTGCTCATAGTCCACAAAGGGTGACTATACCCTGTTAGGAGGAGCATCGGCTCATAGTCCGCAAAGGGGGACTATACCCTGTTAGGAGGAGCTTCGGCTCATTTTATGGGGTAGCGACCCATTTGTGATACATATGTTGGTGAGTTTTCACGCTTCCGGTTGTGATAGGCCTCCTCCTTTTTTTCGTTTTCTGTATTTTCTTTTATGGATTTCTGTAATATATGTTTCACCATTTATTGTGATTTGCATTGATACGTTTTGCCAACATTTGAGGTTTGGTGAATAAGCTAAAGAATGTGATGTTCTTTTTGGTGTTTTGAGAAGATTTGAGATATTGTAGGATTTTCATCATTATCATATATTTCTGTTATATCTCTTATCCTATCTCATTTTAAGTGATATTTATAGCTAGACTGATCCGTTTATTATTTTTCTTCTTAAATAATACTCGGGTCAGATCGAGGTGTTACAGGTGCTTCCAATTAGCTTCTTAGCAGGGAATACCTTCTGACTTTTGGCTAACTACTTTAGCTTGTCGGTTTGATTTCAACCTAGAGGGGTGTGAATAGGGTGATGCTATTAATTATAAAAATTTATTATGGAAGTTTATAAAATATTTTCAACACAGATATACCAGAATTATAGCAGCACAGATAATAGCAGAATAATAAGTGTAGAAATAGAACGACACAGAATTTACCCAGCTTCGGCAAAATATTGCCTACGTGCTGCCCTCAAGGTTTCTACTAAAAATTAAGTAGTCAGATGCTTACACACATAAACTCACGACACCCGCTATCGACTAGCCTTAACTCTACGCTCAAAACCCTACCACAACTCAGCCAATGAGTTACGAATTCTCAAACTACGCCACGTAGTTTGTTCCTTAGTCGCATAACAAGAAATTACAATGGTTTTAAAAAAAGAGGAAAATACAATATAAAAAAATAACCCTAAACCCTAATTTAAAATAAACCAAAGTCTTTAAAACAAGGCCGGCCGAAAAAATAAACAAGTAATAAGATTAATTCCTTTTTCCTTTTGTATTATAGCTTCGGCCCAATATCGTTGTTTAACAATGGTTGTCGGTCCTCTTTGCTTCTGAAATTAGGGTTTGGAAAATTGAAATGCGCCGCTTGAATTCTGAAGCTTCGATTCCTCTCTTCTCTCCGTCGATCGCTTTCCGCTACTTCAAATCGATGCTTTCTACTCTTTGCACTTGGCTCGTTCAATTTTGATCGAGTTCGAAGTTGCTTCGATATGTAATTTGTTACTTTTGCTCTACTGTTTTTGCTTCCTTGAACTCGATAATTAACTACCGATGATGTTAATCATTTATATAGGGTTTTAATTCCCTGTATTTCCGTTTGTATAAATTTATTTGAATTCGTCAATGATTTTTCTTGAATTTGTCTCGGGTGTACGATTTTGCTTGAATGCGGTGATTTATTTCTGACCTTTTCAAAATCGCATATTTTCTCTTTGATGTCACGGCTTCGATTTTGAGCTGTTCAAAATTATTGGCTATCACGGTATTGATTTCTCTTTTACTTCGGCATTGACTTTGATCGTGTTGACTTCGACCATTTTGATTTCTTAAAATGCTGGTGATATTGTTCGAACTGTACCATACTGTTCCATGATTTTGGTAGCCAATGTTGACTTATCTTGACTTGGTTATTTTGAAAATTTCTACTTGATCGATCACCTTGTTTTTTATTTGCGGTTTTGTCTCACTTGTATATCATGACTTGCAGTGTTTTCACTGGACAAATTCATGTACATAAATGCATGTCGTAGTTTAGAGTTTCGGTTTCTCTGACTAGTGTATTGCATTTGTGTACTCGAGTCTGATTCAAGTAGTCTTGCTTCCATACTGCTATGATGTATTGTGTTTCCAGTCATCATGTAATCTGGTTTTGCACATTTATATAGTTGTTATGCGATACTAGTCTGGGTTGCTATTTCATTGGCATGTGAATTTTGCTGTTCTTGTAGTCTCTGGTATCACACTTTGAGACAGTTTGCATTTCAGTTGTATTGTGTTTGGTTCAGTCTTGTACCACTTGAGTCTGCACTGTGTATATATGTGTTCACATCTGTCTTTTTGAAATTGCTTCACCATTGATTTTTGTGTTTGGTTTCTGGTTGCATTGCATATGTACTTGTAGTCTTCACTTTTGAACTTATCTGGTGCATTCTGGTTTCTCCTGCCTTGGCTCTGGTTATGTGTGCACTACTTTGCACTGTCTATTGCCTGGTTGACCATTTCAATTCACTAGTCTTGGACTTTTTTGTTGTGTGTATTTGTATGTAGCTTGTTTTCTTGATGCAGTCTTGTTCAATTTCGACCTATTCATTATGTTGTACCTATTTTTGTTGGTTTGAGTTTTGCTGCCTTCATGTACATGCCGAGTCTCAAAGTTTTGCTACACATATATATTCTTGTCCACTCATGTATATATACATGTCTTCAGTTGTCCCACATGAGTTCATTTGCACTGCACTGTCACATGATCATTTGGTTGAGACACTGTTGTTTCACTGTTTTGTTTGCCTGTGCACTGTTTTGAGTTTGACCCAGTTCATGTATATAGTCTGCGTCACCATTGACTGTTGCGTTGTGATCATTTGAGTCAGTTTGCAAGTCAGTTTGCAGTTTTCATTCACTTGTGTACATTTTTTTGAGTGCGGCTTTGTCCCATGCTTATGGTTCTATTGATGATGCTATGCACTGTATATACATGTGCCATTTTATTTTCTTCTCTGGTCTTGTTCACTTGATGGCATTTGATCTGGTATACATGTATTTGCAATATGCTCCATTTGTATATGTACTTGAGTCTGAGTTGCTCCCGACCATTATTGCATTTGTACATTTGGATTTTTGGTCAAGGCTTGTTTTAGTTATCTTGACCATTTTCATGAACTTGCACCTGTGTTGAATCCAGCTTAGAGCTCGGGTTTGACCTTGTGCTGATATTGTGACATTATTTTTATTGTACTTGAGTTGAGCCCGGCTTTTGATTTGGGTTTGACCTATGCTCACCTGTCCTTGTAATTTTATCAAGTGTATATTGGTGTGCATGGCCTTGTGGCATGTACACCGATACACTGTGCATGTCACAAGTTGTTCGTGTATGATGAATTCAAATTTAAATAATGACGAGCAACCCAAATAACCGAGGCAAATATTATTTTCAAAATTCACATTTTATTTTATATGCAAAAATATTTCCTTTTCAATTTAACCGCGTCAGTATTTATTTTTGTAGATTGCTCAGATGCTGGATTCAATTTGGAATAAAGTTGTAGATAAACTACGAGTGAATGACCGATATGTAGTGAGGTGTATTTGTAAATGATAAATTTTGATGTAATCGAATTTGTATTGTATTCTTATATATATATATATATATATATATATATATATATAGTGAGAGTTCACATTTGTACTATTCAAAATTGTAATAAATATTTGTTTGAATAAAATATCCGTTCGAATTTAAATATTGTGTTATTTATTTTATTTAGCAAATATTTATTTAATTTTATGAAACATAAAATAGTACATTAACAAATACATTTAAATGAATATATATATATATATATATATATATATACACATATATGTTTATTATCATCGAACAAAAATCATATACTCGCATATTCAACAATCTCCCGCTTTTGATGATAACAAACATATATTTAAGATTTTGAATTTGTTAAATGTATTTGATCATTCAATTTGCTCCCTCTATTTGAATGCTTCCTCTCTACACAAAGCTCCCCATTCATATATGCATACAATTAAAAATTTGCAAATGTGCCTAGATGCAAATAGAAAATATTTGACCTTTACTTGCTTTTATTTGACAAAATCTTAACTTTTCTCTCCCCCTCAAAAGAGTAATAGTGTTAGAAAAATAGAGATAAAGTGATAGATATTAATACAGCATTAAAACTCAATCGAATATAAATATTAAATTTAAATAAAAACAAAAAAAATCATAAATACCTTGTTAACCGCATATTTCACTTTTAGAATGATGGGAATGATGTCATGATATAGAACCATACAGTTGTGTCTATTTGTGGTATATTTATATATCAGGAATTTGAATATCTACTAACCATGCATAACCGTTAGGACTTTTAAATGAGATTAGTAGTATTCCAATTTTATTTTAAAAAATGAATTCAAGTATCTTCTAACCACGCATAACCGTGAGGACTCTAAATGGGATTAGAATCAACTTGTTTATTTAATAAATCAATTTTTATATGCATTCCATACATGCATAACCGTGGGGACTTTTAAATGAGCATGGAAGCACATAGTCAAAAATTCCAAGTGATTCACCTATGCATAACCGTGAGAACTTTTAAATGAGAGTGAATACTTTGGTTTTTTTAATTATTATTATTATTATTATTATTATTTATTTAAAAAATATAAAATGAAAAACGAATGATTCCTATTTAAATCACCACATATTGACATGCTATATTGGATTATGATGAGTGATGGTCGATAGAAAAGGATAGAAATAGAAATGATCATGGAATTTTTACCAACAAAAAGTGTTTATAACTCTTGTTTAAATTTCTAAAGAAATTTACTAATTATACCATCTCAAGTTATAATATATGATTAATACCAACACTCATCACTTTTTCAATTACTATTTATCTTTTCGATAATTAGTAGGGAGTCAGATTAGTCACTGTAGTCATTTAAAATCAAATTCAAAAATAATTATAAAATCAATTTTTCTAAAACTGACTAATCTGAAAACAAAATCAAAAATGATTTTCTAGAAGGGGTTTTATAAGAAAAATGTCTGCTAATTTGAAAATTATTTGAAATGAAAAATATGCAGATATTTTTTTTGAAAAACAATGCAGTTACTAAATGTCTCAACATAAATCATGTTCCACCAGTAATTTTTCTATCAACTAGATTATCAGTGTAATCTGCATCTGAATTTCTCTTTCACTCAAGATTATCATTAATTAAATGTTACAGACCAAACCGTGAAGTTGCAACAAAATCCTGAAGACCTTTTTGAATGAAATTCTTTTCATTTTTAATTAAAGCCATGCCAATAGAAAAACTGTGAATATACAGTCAGCCGTAAAATAACCAAATGTATTATCATTAACCAATAAAACACTATCATTAATCAAAACTAATACATATGAAGTAGTTCAAAGATTCTAGTGATTTTTATAGTGTTCTTGGCATAAGAATATAATTGGCCAACTATTTTGAATAAGTTAGAATCAAAATCAGCTTTCATTTCTTTATCAAATAACTGGCTGAATTAAATTCAAATTATGGTGCAGATTATCACATTTAATAAGATGAATATATCATTACCTGTTTTACCTTTACGATAATTTTTCGTTGTTGTTCATTGTGATTCTCTCACCTTTATACCAGGCTAAGGAACTTTACTTTGTCGCTCGCTGTGTCCATGAAACAGCCAGAATCCAAGTAACACTGTTGTAGTTCCTTAGCTGCCACCACACCTATACGAGAGAAGAGTTTTGTGACCTATTTGTTTTTATAGGTCCATGATTGTTAGTGGCATAATACTTTGGAAAATAATTTTGTGGAGACCCAAAACTATTTATATATGTTCCTTTCGGCACCCAGATTTGTTTAACTTTGAGAGATTTTATATTTGTGCCTTTTGGAACCCAAATTGGTATAGTTTTCATGTGTTTGGGTCTATACCAACAATTGTTTTGATTGTGTCCAAATTTTCTACAAATTATGCACATTGAATTGACTTGATTAGTTTCATTTCTAACATTTTCAGATTGATTATATCCAAGTCCTTGTCTAACTGTATTAATAGTTTGTTTTCCTAATAGCATATTCAACGATTTTTCATTTTTGAAAATTTATCTGAAGTCGTTGACAGTTGTTGAACTTGTGTTTTGAGAGATTCGTTTTCGTTTAATAATTATGTGCACTTTTTAACTGAATTTTCTCTTCTTGTATTTTCACTTTCTTTCAAAATCAGAATTTTATTTTCAAGCGATTTAATTTTGATTTCTGATTTTTTAATCTCTTCTTCGAATGTTGGACACTTATCACACTTAGGGATCCTACTTTGATAGTTTTTAACTAATTAGGCAAGTTGTTTATTTAAATCTATCAAAGTATCTTTTCGTGATTCAAGTTTGGCATATTCTCCCTAAATCGTTCAAAACAGGCATTTACTTCGTGGAAATATATAAGTAATTCTGAGTGAGTGAGTTTTGATACCTCGCTTGGCTCGTCATCGTCGCTATCAGTTATATTACCTTGAAGCCACATATCTTCTTTCTCACTCTCACTGCCTGTACTTTTATTATCTTCATCACTTGTATTCCACGTGGCTGCAAAATTTCTCTTTTTTGATTTCTTTTCTAGGTCGTGTCGATTTTGAGGACAATTGGGCTTGATGTGCTCGGGTTTGTTGCACTTATGACAGATGATTTCTTTCTCTTTCGGGTTGTTTAGCGCTTTGGCTATTCTGCTTTTCAATTTATGATTTAGAGCTTGATTTCCGTATTTGTGATTCCACCTTTTGAATTTCTTCATTAATAGTGCCATCTCAGCTGCTCCATCATCAACATCATCACCAACTTTCGTTGTTCCTTTAAGCGCTATTGATTTATTTCGAGTATCACCTCTTTCTCGTTCTTCCTTGAATTTCATTTCTAGCTCGTAAGTGGTGAGATTTCCAATGAGCTCTTCAACTTTGATTTGTCTTAAATCTTTCGATTCTTGAATGGCAGTCAGTTTTGCTACAAAACTTCGTGGAAGGACTCTGAGGATTTTTCGAACTATTTCCAATTCTATGTATGATTTTCCGAGAGCTTTTGATTTGTATACGATATTGGAAAGTCGTGCGTACATCTCTTTGACATTTTCTTTCGGCCATTGTGAAATTCTCGTATTCGCTGCTTAGCATTGCAAGGTGAGATTCTTTGACTTGAGAAGTTCCTTCAGGAGTCACTTCGAGTGTGTGCCATATTTCTTGCGCAGTTAGATAATAGAGACACGATTAAATTCGAATTGATCCAATGAAAAGATAATAGAATTCATAGCTTTAGCATTAGCATTTTGTAATTTATTTTCTAGCTCTGTCCATTGATCCATCGGTTTATCTATTTCCTGATTATCTACAATTATAGTTGGTGTTCTATAACCTGTCTCAACAATATTCCGAGCGTCAATGGTTTTCAGAAAAAATTTCATTCTATTTTTCCAGTAAGCATATTCACCATTGAACATTGGTGGTCTAACTATGGACTGACCCACAACAAAAGCAGTATTAAAAGAAGGCATTTTAAAAATTCAAATTTTTAAAACAAAAATTGGTTTTTTGAACAAATCAATTCTTTTAAAACAAAAATAACTTTTGAACCTTGCTCGGATACCACTTGCAGGATCGATTTCACCCTAGAGGGTTGGTGAATAGGTTGATGCTATTAATTATAAAAATTTATTGTGGTAGTTTATAAAATATTTTCAACACAGATATACCAGAATTATAGCAGCACAAATAATAGCAGAATAATAAATGCAGAAATAGAACGACATAGAATTTATCCAGCTTCGGCAAAATCCTGCCTACGTGCTGCCCCCAAGGTTTCTACTAGAAATTAAGCAGCTAGACTCTTACACTTGTAAACTCGCGACACCCGCTATCGACTAGCCTTCACTCTACGCTCAAAACCCTGCCACAACTCAGGCACTAAGTTGCGAATTCTCAAACTATGCCGCGTAGTTTGTCTCCTAGTCACACGACTAGAAATTACAATGTTTTAAAAAAGAGAGGAAAATACAATAAAAAATAATAACCCTAAACCCTAATTTAAAATAAACCAAAGTCTTTAAAACAAGGCTGGCCCGTAAAATAAACAAGTGATAAGATTAATTCCTTTTTCCTTTTGTATTATAGCTTCGGCCGAATATCGTTGTTTAACAATGGCTGTCGGTCCTCTTTGCTTCTGAAATTGGGGTTTGGAAAATTGAAGTGCGCCGCTTGAATTCTGAAGCTTCGATTCCTCTCTTCTCTCCGTCGATCGCTTACAGCTACTTCTAATCGATGCTTTCTTCTCTTTGCACTCGGCTCGTTCAATTTTGATGGAGTTCGAAGTTGCTTCGGTATGTAATTTGTTACTTTTTCTTTACTTTTTTGCTTCCTTGATCTCGATAATTAACTACCGTTGATGTTAATCATTTATATAGGGTTTTAATTCCCTGTATTTTCATTTGTATAAATTTATTTGAATTAATCAATGATTTTGCTTGAATTTGTCTCGGCTGTACGATTTTGCTTAAATGCGGTGATTTATTTCTGACCTTTTCAAAGTCGTATATTTTTTGCTTTGATGTCACGGCTTCGATTTTGAGCTGTTCAATATCCTTGGCTATCAAAGAATTGATTTCTCTGCGACTTCAGCATTGACTTTGATCGTGTTGACTTCGGCCATTTTGATTTCTTAAAATGCTGGTGATATTGTTCCAACTATACCATACTATTCCATGATTTTGGTGGCCGATGTTGACTTATCTTGACTTGGTTATTTTTAAAATTTATGCTTGATCGATCACCTTGTTTGTTATTTGCGGTTTGGTTTCACTTGTATATCATGACTAGCTGTGTTTTCACTAGACATAATTCATGTACATAAATGCATGTCGTAGTTTAGAGTTTGGGTTGCTTTGACCAATGTATTGCATTTGTGTACTCGAGTCTGATTCAAGTAGTCTTGCTTCCATACTGCTATGATGTATTGTGTTTCCAGTCATCATGTAATCTGGTCTTGCACATGTATATAGTTGTTATGTGATACTAGTCTGGGTTGCTGTTTCATTGGCATGTGAATTTTGCTGTTCTTGTAGTCTCTGGTATCATACTTTGAGACAGTTTGCATTTCAGTTGTATTGTGTTTGGTTTAGTCTTGTACCACTTAAGTCTGCACTGTGTATATATGTGTTCACATCTGTCTTTTTGTAATTGCTTCACCATTGAATTTTGTGTTTGGTTTCTGGTTGCATTGCATATGTACTTGTAGTCTTCACTTTTGAACTTATCTGGTGCATTCTGGTTTCTCCTGCCTTGGCTCTGGTTACATGTGGTCCACTTTGCACTGTCTACTGCCTGGTCGACCATTTCAATTCACTGGTCTTGGACTTTGTTGTTGTGTGTAGTTGTATGTAACTGTTTTCTTGATGCAGTCTTGTTCAATTTCGACATGTTCATTATGTTTTACCTGTTTTTGCTGGTTTGAGTTTTGCTGCCTTCATGTACATGCTGAGTCTCAGAGTTTTGCTGCACATATATGTTCTTGTCCACTCATGTATAAATATATGTCTTCACTTGTTCCACATGAGTTCGTTTGCACTGCACTGTCACATGATCATTTGGTTGAGACATTGTTGTTTCACTGTTTTGTTTACCTGTGCACTGTTTTGAGTTCGACCCAGTTCATATATATAATCTGCTTCACCATTGACGGTAGCATTGTGATCCTTTGAGTCAGTTTGCAAGTCAGTTTGTAGTGTGCATTCAATTGTGTACATTTGTTTGGGTGCGGCTTTGTCCCATTCTTATGGTTCTATTGATGATGTTATGCACTGTATATACATGTGCCATTTTATTTTCTTCTCTTGTCTTGTTCACTTGATGGCATTTGGTCTGGTATACATGTATATGCGATATGCTCCATTTGTATATCTATTTGAGTTCGAGTTGCTCTCGACCGTTATTGCATTTGTACATTTGAATTTTTGGTCGAGGCTTGTTTTAGTTGTCTTGACCATTTTCATGAACTTGTACCTGTGTTGAATCCAGCTTGGAGCTCGGGTTTGACCTTGTGCTGATATTGTGACATTATTTTTATTGCACTTGAGTTGAACCCAGCTTTTGATTTGGGTTTGACCTGTGCTCACATGTCCCTGTAATTTTATCTAGTGTATATTAGTGTGCACGGCCTTGTGGCATGTACAGTGATACACTGTGTGTGTCATAAGCTGTTCGTGTATGATGAATTCAAATTTAAATGATGACGAACAACCCAAATAACTGAGGCAACTATTATTTTCACAATCCACATTTTATTTTATACTGCAAAAATATTTCCTTTTCAATTTTATTGCGTCAATATTTATTTTTGTAGATTGTTCAGATACTGGATTCAATCTGGAATAAAGTTGTAGATAAACTACTAGTGAAAGAGCAATATGTAGTGAGGTATATTTGTAAATGATAAATTGTGATGTAATCGAATTTGTATTGCATTTGTATATATATAGTGGGATTTTACATTTGTACTATTCAAAATTGTAATAAGTATTTGTTTGCATAAAATATCTGTTTGAATTTAAATATTGTGTTATTTATTTTATTCAGCAAATATTTATTTAATTATGCAAAACATAAAACAGTACATTAACAAATACATTTGAATGAATATATATATATATATATATATATATATATGTTTATTATCATCAAACAAAAATCATATACTCGTCAAACAAAAATAACTACTTTAGCTTAGTAGTATACATACTCCTTGATGTATACATACTCTTTTGTCTAGCACTTGTACCTCTTCTTTTATAGTGGATCTTGTATGACCACCACTTTGATGTACACTTCTATGTGTTATATTCATATTTGTTTCCGCCTTAGTGATGTGAATATTTGTGACTGATTTTGTGTTATGCTTATTTTATATTTGTTTCCGAAAGCCACATAGCCACTGTGTAGTAGCTTTGAGTTTGTATTTTGTAATAGCCTATGATTTTTAACAAGAATTTTATTCTTTTTGTGGTTTTATTATTTAAAAGTTAAATTTTTAAATTTATTATAAATCATAGCCCAAATTTTTATAAATATAAGCAAATTCTACAATTCTTATTTTGGTTAAAGTTTAACATCAATTGGGATTTTAAATCTTTTAAATTCTAACTTCCAAAACTTTTAGTTTAACTGAATATAATTCGTAACAACATTTTATTCCACTTTTGATTCTTTTAAAATTTGGTTATATACCTTTTAAAGTAAGTAATTTATAAATATTCTATAAAGGAAATAAACTTTATACGTATACACATTTGTTTCTTAGTTATATGATAAATAAATAAAATTTTAGATTGAATAATATATAGTGTATAAATAAGCCATTTAACTACACGTTTAATTGGTACGTTACTTGATGAAATAATTTTTAGCAACTATATAAGAAGTAAATAAGTAAGAAACGAAAATTTTATATACGTTACATTTGTTAAATATTGGGCTTACGTTTCGTTTATTTATTGCATCTATAGTACGCATTCCTAAATTTCTTACCTTAGCTATAAATAAATAAATCAATCAATTAATAGCTGGGCTTTCCAAGGGAGAGAAGAAATTATCTATAGCCATTCAAATTTATTACTTGCACTGTCATTCGCGTATAAACTTCTACACTTTCCTTTTGCTTTAATTATTTTAATTGGTAAATTATTGATTTTCCCTGGCCGTTCAAAAGGAAAATATTTCTTGCCAATTGCTTTCAGTCAATCAGCACATACCTCCCTGTTAAATTCCAAACATCGCGCACATTTTTCCCTTACCGTTCAAAATAAGATTTCTTGCCATTTTCGTTTACACTTGATTGCGCAACTCACCTGATAATAAAAGCATCACGTACATTTTTACTTACCGGTCAAAACACTTTATAAATTAAAATCCACGTTTCAAATTTCTTACCTCATCTTTTGGCCTTCATCTCTGCTTCTTCGCGTGTGGGTTGCTCTTTCATCAGGTAATGGCTGAAAGTTTATTTTCTTCATTCCTTTTTTTATTTCTTTGTTTCCATTTTACTGGCCACGAAAGTACTCCACTGCTCCACCACCGCACAACTCGACTACCCTCCTCTAGTACAACCACCTCCCCTCCCTAGTACTTCCAGGTCTGGCCGGAAATGGCGATGAGGTTCATCACCACCAGAACTTCCCATAACCGAGCCTAGGTACTCTTCTTCTATTAGGTGAGGCCGCTGCCACCTCCTCCGCACGGTGGCCCCGCTTCTATCACATGGACGCTTCCTTAAATGGTGGTGGCAAGCCATGCGAGTCGAGCCTTGCAGTCGAGTTCTAGATACGGGTCAACGTAGAAAGAAAAAAATTAAAGGAGAGAAGAATAGTGTACGCGTGCATGTATGGGCTGAGCACTTTGTGCTTTTGAACCAAAACAAAGTAAATACAGGCACCACTTTTCTTATATAAAAAAAATAAGAAAAAAAAATAATAAATAAAGTTTAATTCATGCGCCACTTTGAGTTATAGCCCCAATGCTTTGTCGAGACTTCAGATAATGATGCACAGACGTGTGCATATACAAGCAGTGCATTGATGGTGCTTTTAACCAAAACCATGAACCAAGTTTCATTCACCACCTTTGTATTTTGAAAGCAACCTATAGCTTCAACTTTCCCTGGGTAGTAACTGTGCGTAAGTTTCAAAGATAAAAATTTATCTTGGCCGAGCCTTTGAAGTTGGGGTCGGGTTGTGCGGTGAAGTAGTCGAGCAAATTTGGTCAAGTTATCCTTCTATTTAAATCTCGTTCTAGTTTGTTTTATTGAAGATTTGATATGATCGTATTGAATTCGCGTAAATTGTTTTATTTATTTTGTTCAAGATTTGAATCGAGTCATTGCTTCCGCTTTAAATTGATCGTGCCTTCTGTACACTTTTTCCGGTGTGGATATCGTTGTTTGAATAGAATCTTCAGCAGCGTAAAGGTGAGTATTCTCACCCGACAAACATACTTATAGATCTGTAAATAAATAACAAGTGCAATTGTAGAATGGTTATATTTCATTTACTTGCCTGTGATATAAATTTATGATGTTAAAAAACCATGTTATTAAATTGACACATCATCAGTTATATTATATACTGTTATATTTATACTGTTACTGTTTATTTATTTACCATTATCACACTGCAAGTTCCCTATAGAATAGAATCGTACGGGCTGAAATGATAGGCCTGAACGATATTTATTACTTATTTAGTTATTTATTTAACTTGGAATTGCATGTTTGAAATGATAGAACCCGGATTTTCTTTGTAAATTACGGATTGAAATGATATATTATCCATACCACTTGACCTAGGGTAGAAAATTGTAACGACCCGTTAAATTAACAATATTAAATGAATTGAATTAATATAATTTCTAATCTAATTTAGAATAAATGTAGAAATTTGTTATAGTAGTTGTAATTTAGTGTAACAATAAAATTTTATGACAATAGATTTGGATAATGTAGATTATCACAATTTGATTTAAAGTTAAATATAAGAAACTGATATAAGGGTTGAATTAGTGAATATCAATAAAAAGATTAAGTAGAATGGAATTCATTTAATATAAAATAAATAGTGGAAGACTTACATTGGATTGTAAAATGGATAGTAACTAAATAAAAGGTGACCGCTGAATAAATCAATGCAATAAGTGTTGATAAGGAAATTTAATGAATGTTGTCAATAATAAATGGACTTAAGATAGTAATAAAATTTGTTTTGCCTATGTAAATTTTATGTATTGATAAGCCATAATTAAATTTGAAATTTGGTAGTAAATAGGGGATAAGTTGACTAAGGCAATTAGTAATTTAATAAATGAATGCATAGTAAGTAAGTGGAAATGTATGCATAAAAATATTTTCATATATGGGATAATTACAAAAGTTTACCCATTTATCTAATGTATATAATTGAATCTAAATTTAGGGCAACATTTTGTTATTGATGGTATAAGTGAATTTGAATAAAAGGGTAAAAATTATGTAGATTTAACATGTATTGAGTATATAGCTAAGAAGGGCATTCGATGTAAATGAATCTAAATTAATGTGTCTAGTCAATAAAGGAGAACTTTAAGGGAATAAATATAAATGAATGTATTTGGGGAATGGAGTCCTTTTATATGTTGAATAGTATAACGTTGTTATTAAGAATGAACGTTACTTTAGTAATTATTAATATGGTAACGGAAGAGTGTATAAATTTTATAGTAACGTAAAAACGTATTGTAAGATAATAATTAAGTGTAGACTTATAAAATATATTTATGACAACAAATTTTGTAAGTTATTTATTCTATTAGTGTTAAGTTTATTTATGTGTAAGTTAACAATATTACAATTCAATTGAATACAGTAAACTATGCAAACAAAAGATGAACATTTGGAAGTATTACTGTAGTGATATATATATAAGAAACGGTAACTTTGTAGTTGGGGAATAATTGATTTAGTTGTGAGTTGTAATCCAATAGAGTCAATTTATTTGAATTTATTGCAATTTATGGGATTAATTGCAGTAACCTTTGAAGATTTATTTACTAAAATAATTGACGATGAAAATTATATGTATATCTGCTTTTAGTTAATTTAAAATATCCAAAGGGCTAGAAATGACACAAATCTGCTAGTTTAGAAATTTACAATAAAAAGTGGTAAGTAATTTTTCTAAATATTTAGATAGTGGGAAGATGTAGATTTAGATGGAATTTATTATTTAACTATTTCACATGTTAAAGATCTAAGGTTAGAATTGAAATTTTTAATGTATAGATATTGCGCCAATGTTAGTTTCGTTAAATTGACATCAATAACTTTGAATAATAGAAAGAAAGTGAATTTAATAAATTTAATCAAACGTATAATGTTGAATTTATTAAAAATTGGAATTTAACCTTTAAGTAAGGATTAACATCTAAATTTATGAATAGAACAACTATGTATTGACACTTGAATTGTTTAGAATTGGAGTAAATAATTAAAAAATTTAAAGGGAGAAATTTGGTCAATTTTTGAATTTAGATGTAAAAATTGGATTTTTATAATTTATTTAATTTATTTAATGAATATTGAAAATAGCCATTTGGTCACGGACTCGGATTTCGATGAAACCAGTTTCATCGGATCTGTATCGGTGAATTATTATAGGATTTCAAGTTTCGTATCGATCGGACCTGTCGTTTGATCGTACGGACGCGAAACGCCTTGAAAATCAATTTTATTAAAATCAATTTGAAATCAATTTGGAAATCTTGTTTTCAGCATAACTTCTTCATACGATCGAATTTGGTCGTGAAAATTTTTCCATCGCGTTCAGAATATTTTAAAATACCTATCTGGATATATAGATTTAATAAATTCGGTTCTGGAGGCATAGCGGGCTTTTTGGGCCATAGTTTGTTCCGCACGTTCATTCTACAGTCTATCTACCCTATCTCTAGCCTACCTATATAAACACAGTTATAAACCCTAGCCACTCCTTATTTTCATTTTTCTATACATACATCTCCTTCTCACCTCCTCATTCTAATGGCAGAAAAGAAAAAAAAAAACCAAATTCCAAAAAAAAAAATTTCAAATTCAAAAAAAAAAAAAAAAATTTCGGATCTGCAGCAGCTTCTGGTCGCGCTTCGGGTTTCAGGGGAGAAAACCCTAGAGCAACTTCGGGTCAGGAAGAAAATGACTCGGGTCGCTCCGGGTCGTTTTGGCGAAAACTCCAAGCTCGAACCCGAAGTCGACCCAGGACCAGAATTTTCCATTTTTCAAATTTTCATAACTTTTGCATACGAGCTCGGATTCACGTGTGGTTTGTTTTGCTGGGATCGTATCGGAATTTCTGACGTTTTGACGATGGTTTGGATGGATTTGGAGACCGTCAAAATTTTGAGTTTAAATTGAATTTAAATTCGATTTAAATTCCAAAGGTGAGTGTTTAAACCCACTCACAACTACTAGAAGCTTTTATGTTTGTTAAATTAATTTTAGAAATGAATAGAAATTTATTTATGAGTATTTGGCATGTTTATTTCACTCATATTTGTTGAATTGCATTTATTAAATTTAACTGTTAATTTAATTTATTTATTGCGTATTAATTGATAGTTAGAATTTATTTGTTTGCCTATAAACTGCTAGTTAACAGTTATATAGATTATTACTGAATATAAACTGTTAGATTAATAGTTGTTAAATTTAATCTGAATAAAATTGCCAGTTATTACCTGTTATATATTATCAAATATAAATTGTTATTGATTGATATTGCTTGATGATTGTGATTGGATGATGGGTGATGTTGATGGATGTTTTATTGTATATCATTAAATTGCAAATTATCATGCATATTTACTTTCATTCGGGATTGTGGTTTGAAATGATATACAACCGCAAAATTTTATATCTTTTAAATTGCGGATTGAAATGATAAATATCCGTATCACTTGACCATAGGATAGAAAATTATATACAGGCACCGCGGTCTATATATAACTATTTTAATGTGATTTCTGTGGTTTGGATGGAATACGGTTTATAATAATCTTAAATTTTATATTGTATAAATATTATTCTTCCATATATATACATATGAAGTTGAAAATTTTGAAATTAAAAGGTATATAAATCTCTTTATTAAAAATGGAAAAAAAATTAAGAAATGAGATTGATAATTTATAATATGTGTTAGGTTTGGAAATTTTAAAGATATGATATGTATAAACTGAATTTTTCCTAAATAAACTTAGAAATGGATATTCTAGTATAAAGTAAAGTTGAGAAATTATTTAATTACTAGAATTTGGAGTTTTATTTATAAATTGTATGTAGATATTCAAACCTAAATAATAAAACATTTAATTTGTTGAAAGAATAAATTTCAACTTTAGTTTTGAATATTAATACTCCAAATGATTTATACATATAGAAATTTAAGGGGTTTTTGGAACTTGAAGTGATAATAAATTATGGTTTAAACTTTAAATAAAGAACCATATTTGTAAAGCCATGTAAATTATTTTCTTTACAAAGTAACCATAAAGTTAAACCACTTATTTTATATACCGTTGAATATCCAAACCATTCAAGTTTTAGAAGTTATGGTTTTAAAGGTATGAATTCCGAAATATTATATTTTGAAAGTATAATTCAACTGTTTGGCTTCAAGATATTCTAAATTTTAAACCAGTATGATTTTGGAAAGAAAAATATTTGAGATAAAATGATATCATATTGTTGGGTTTTAAATTGATATCGTATTCATAGTTTTGAAATGGAAATTTTATTCTGGTTTAAAGTATAAACTATTTTAAATGACCGCGGTGTTATAATAACGATGGGTTGGCAAAGAGACCGGGATCGGATATGGACATACTCTCTGTCGATACCGAAAACCACTTTGACTAACCGTGTACGCGGTGGAGATTCCAGAATGAAGTAGGTGGTGGCGACGTTTCCTGTAAGGTAAATACGTGGACCCGCCTCCCGTGAGTTGGCATAAGGTGGCTAAAACAGGAGCGATTCTCAGGCCAATGAGGTCATTCCTCTGATCGGACCCTCCTCTTCGATATTATACTTTGACTTGGATTGATTCAGTGGCCACTTCTATATTTTGACTTTGGGGAGTTAGTCCGAGGTGGGCGGTAACTGCGGCTACGCGTTTCCACCAGCCTGGATAGCAATTGGTATATCTACCCTGGCATTGCCTAGTTGTGCCGTGTCACCTACCATACCGAGCCTTTACTACGAGTTTCTATTTGTGTCGTACCTATGGAGTATCCTCTGGTAGCCTCCCGATCAGGAGGTATTACGGTACTGTATAGACTATTGGCATTTTACGTGTTAAGGTGGAAAATGTAAAGCCTTAACGCTATTTGAAAGTAAGTTTATTTTATAAATAGACACTATTATAATAGCGCAATATACTACACAGTAAATATTTTAACGGATCCTTAGGAGATGTAAATCCCGAACATCTCTTGAGTTACTGTACTCATATTTATTTCTGTTAATTTAACTCACATAAGATCTTTTAGTCTGACTCGAGTGTTTTTGTCTTTTCAAATTCGCTCGGGTCAGTCCGAGCGTTTCAGGATCGAAGACTTTAGATTTGAAGGACGAAGACGAAGGAGTCGTATTATTATTATCTATAGTATTGCACCACACTCATACTGTTCCGCTGCATTGATTGTATTGGTATGTGTAACTCTGATATTTATTGTATAAAGCAAATCAAGTGTTTGTAAACTGTTTTGAACTGTATATTTATTATAATATTTTATCCTTCCGCTGTGAGATTCTGTTTTGTTTTTATTTCTTCTCTGTTTTTCTTATTTACCCCATAACAATCCGCCCTTGCGTATGCTTTGAATTGGCACGTGTGTCGGTTTAAAGTGTGCGAAAAGGCGGGATGTTACAAGTTGGTATCAGAGCTTTGGTTTAGCGATAAACCTTAGCTTTGTGGGGTTTGACTCTTTGTTAATAGGGTAGTAATACCTTATGGGAGTCGCTGAGAGTATATATATGAGAGAGCGTATTTGTTAGTTTTATAAAAAGATTTTGATATTGTGTTAATCTGTTCCACTTTGTATTTATAAATTCTGGTTGATGCATGGGACGCTATGTCATCAATAGGGATTTCTAAACACTTAATAGGACAGACCGACATAATATTTGTTTTTAATATAGGTGAATGAAATAATTTGGCCTATTATATTTTCTATATATAAAAATATTTTATAAAGATATATTTTGGTTGCTATAGTTGGGTGTTAGGTAATAAAAATATTTGTAATGAATTAAAGCTAAGTTGAAATTTTAATAAATCAAATTGGAGATTTTAGAACTTAAGTCCGGGATTTTTGAAAATCTTCTTTCAAAGGATTTATGAAATATAATGATTTGGTTTATAAATATTTTCTTATATAAATATTTAGTATAATTCGAAAGAATTGATTTAAAGAGGATTTTGAATAAAATAAGTTTGTACTTTCCTCTCTGTCGCTGGAAAATAATTTCGGTGATGACGGCCGCATCATCGACTTTCATTTTCGAGTTTCGAAGGGAAAGGCCACTGTAGTAAATTCTACTGCAGATTTGTTTTGAAATTATTTAAAATTTTAATTGTTTAAAGGTAATTAGAGATATAAAAGTTGTAAGAAATTAATTATCTATTATTTTAAAGTAATTTTGGAATTTGACCCGGTATTAATTCTTGAATTTCCATTAATTAGTTGTAAAAAAAAAAAAATTTAGGTTAGTGAAATAAAGGTTAAGTAATCAATGAATTAAAAGGGTTGAGATTAAACTTGTATAAGTTCTTTTGCTTTTTCTTTAACATAAATAACTTACCAAGTATAAAAAGTTGAAATGTAAATTAAGAGTGGAATAGAATATTATGCAAGTAGAATTTTTGGAAATAATGAAGTATTCAATAAATTACTGTTATAAATAAGAATTTAATGGTATTAACTTAAGTGATGATTGGAATTTTACTAAAATTAAAGGTTGTATTATTAATAGGTGATTTTAACCTCAAGAAAGTAAAAATGAAATTCCTTAATTTATAAAGTTTGATTGTAGGGTTATTAACTTAAGTATGCTTTAATTCCCCCTATTCTAATATAATAGAAAGTAAGTAATATATAAATGACTGTAAACCCTAAGTAATTAATTAATAAAATTCCTTATTTTTAAGAATGAAGGTTAAAGGGTTAATAATTTAAGTGTAATTAAAAAGGGTTACTGTAATTAAATATTATAGAAAGTGGGTAATTAAACTGTTACTACTA
This sequence comes from Allium cepa, assembly GCA_030765085.1. Taxonomy (NCBI): domain Eukaryota; kingdom Viridiplantae; phylum Streptophyta; class Magnoliopsida; order Asparagales; family Amaryllidaceae; genus Allium; species Allium cepa. The sequence goes on along the minus strand of CM060932.1, from coordinate 233,895,842 downwards.
TTAAATATAATGGAAACTTCCACATTAAATAAATAAATGAGATTAAAGGTAAGTTGAAATTGTAGGTTATAAAACAAATATATATTAATTAAAGGAATGAAAAGAAACTTGTAAATTTTCACTTACATTCTTAAAATATATATAACTTACCATAAAATAAAAGTTGCAATTGCTAGTAAGAAAGTGTAAAGGGAAATCTTACAAGTGAAGCTTGAGGTAATTAAAGTATTCAATTAATTGCTGTTAAAACTTAAGCTAAATCGGAAATTTTACTATATAAGAAAGGTAAGTAGAATGAATGGGTGATATAAACTTTAGTCAATAAATTGGAACACAAATATGATAATTTTGTAATAAATGAAAATGAAAATTGTAAGAAGTAAAGGGATCACTCCATAAATGAAAGAAAGAAAATCAAACCACTGAAGCATGAAAAAAAATGTATGATAAGTAATTTGGTTGTTGGGTTGAATTGTTATTGTTTGATTTATGTTGTTGGGTAAGGAATTTGAATTTGTCGGATGAATAAATAATCTATCTATGTTCCATCTAAGACTGTTGAGAAAAGGATGCACTTGATAGTTAATTTCATTTTATACAAATTTCAAGTTTTGAACCCAAACAACTATTTGTTTGATGGATTAATGGTTGCTTTATTTTATGTATGTATGCTGTTTGTAAAATTGATGGTTGTTGTATTGTTTGGTTGATTAATGATTGAATCCACTTGAATAATTCACTTTAATATAAATATTTAACCTTTTAGATTATATAAGTGAATACAGGTGATGGAAGCAACTGCTACTGCTTTTGGTTCCATAATAATAAGTGTATATTGCCCGACAAATAGGTACGTTTTCGGATTACGTTTAAAGCGCTATTTTTCCCGTGTTGGGATATAATATTTTGATAATATATGTAATATATTTGTATATTTTGATATTATATTTTCTCCCGAGCCTCACCGTACAAAGGAGACTCTGCCAAAAATTTTCGTAAATTTTGGACTTAGAATTTTGTTGAATATTTTCCAAACTTTAATGATTTAAGTATAAAAGGTTGTAATGATTATAAACGGGTATATTTCATTAAAGGAAATTAATCTAGTAAATTATTGTTTATAAGTTAATATTTGAAATAAGATGTACTGTTTATTCTTCCTTCTCCCTTCTTTTTCCTTTTCGGGGACGAAAAGTTTTGAGTGGGGGAGATTGTAACGACCCGTTAAATTAATAATATTAAATGAATTGAATTAATATAATTTCTAATCTAATTTAGAATAAATGTAGAAATTTGGTATAGTAGTTGTAATTTAGTGTAACAATAAAATTTTATGACAATAGATTTGGATAATGTAGATTGTCACAATTTGATTTAAAGTTAAATATAAGAAACTGATATAAGGGTTGAATTAGTGAATATCAATAAAAAGATTAAGTAGAATGGAATTCATTTAATATAAAATAAATAGTGGAAGACTTACATTGGATTGTAAAATGGATAGTAACTAAATAAAAGGTGACCGATGAATAAATCAATGCAATAAGTGTTGATAAGGAAATTTAATGAATGTTGTCAATAATAAATGGACTTAAGATAGTAATAAAATTTGTTTTGCCTATGTAAATTTTATGTATTGATAAGCCATAATTAAATTTGAAATTTGGTAGTAAATAGGGGATAAGTTGACTAAGGCAATTAGTAATTTAATAAATGAATGCATAGTAAGTAAGTGGAAATGTATGCATAAAAATATTTTCATATATGGGATAATTACAAAAGTTTACCCATTTATCTAATGTATATAATTGAATCTAAATTTAGGGCAACATTTTGTTATTGATGGTATAAGTGAATTTGAATAAAAGGGTAAAAATTATGTAGATTTAACATGTATTGAGTATATAGCTAAGAAGGGCATTCGATGTAAATGAATCTAAATTAATGTGTCTAGTCAATAAAGGAGAACTTTAAGGGAATAAATATAAATGAATGTATTTGGGGAATGGAGTCCTTTTATATGTTGAATAGTATAACGTTGTTATTAAGAATGAACGTTACTTTAGTAATTATTAATATGGTAACGGAAGAGTGTATAAATTTTATAGTAACGTAAAAACGTATTGTAAGATAATAATTAAGTGTAGACTTATAAAATATATTTATGACAACAAATTTTGTAAGTTATTTATTCTATTAGTGTTAAGTTTATTTATGTGTAAGTTAACAATATTACAATTCAATTGAATACAGTAAACTATGCAAACAAAAGATGAACATTTGGAAGTATTACTGTAGTGATATATATATAAGAAACGGTAACTTTGTAGTTGGGGAATAATTGATTTAGTTGTGAGTTGTAATCCAATAGAGTCAATTTATTTGAATTTATTGCAATTTATGGGATTAATTGCAGTAACCTTTGAAGATTTATTTACTAAAATAATTGACGATGAAAATTATATGTATATCTGCTTTTAGTTAATTTAAAATATCCAAAGGGCTAGAAATGACACAAATCTGCTAGTTTAGAAATTTACAATAAAAAGTGGTAAGTAATTTTTCTAAATATTTAGATAGTGGGAAGATGTAGATTTAGATGGAATTTATTATTTAACTATTTCACATGTTAAAGATCTAAGGTTAGAATTGAAATTTTTAATGTATAGATATTGCGCCAATGTTAGTTTCGTTAAATTGACATCAATAACTTTGAATAATAGAAAGAAAGTGAATTTAATAGATTTAATCAAACGTATAATGTTGAATTTATTAAAAATTGGAATTTAACCTTTAAGTAAGGATTAACATCTAAATTTATGAATAGAACAACTATGTATTGACACTTGAATTGTTTAGAATTGGAGTAAATAATTAAGAAAATTTAAAGGGAGAAATTTGGTCAATTTTTGAATTTAGATGTAAAAATTGGATTTTTATAATTTATTTAATTTATTTAATGAATATTGAAAATAGCCATTTGGTCACGGACTCGGATTTCGATGAAACCAGTTTCATCGGATCTGTATCGGTGAATTATTATAGGGTTTCAAGTTTCGTATCGATCGGACCTGTCGTTTGATCGTACGGACGCGAAACGCCTTGAAAATCAATTTTATTAAAATCAATTTGAAATCAATTTGGAAATCTTGTTTTCAGCATAACTTCTTCATACGATCGAATTTGATCGTGAAACTTTTTCCATCACGTTCAGAATAATTTAAAATACCTATTTGGATATATAGATTTAATAAATTCGGTTCTGGAGGCATAGCGGGCTTTTTGAGCCATAGTTTGTTCCGCACGTTCATTCTACAGTCTATCTACCCTATCTCTAGCCTACCTATATAAACACAGTTATAAACCCTAGCCACTCCTTATTTTCATTTTTCTATACATACATCTCTTTCTCACCTCCTCATTCTAATGGCAGAAAAAAAAAACCTAATTCCCAAATTCCAAAAAAATAAATAATTTCAAATTCAAAAAAAAAAAAAAAAAAAAATTTCGGATCTGCAGCAGCTTCTGGCCGCGCTTCAGGTTTCAGGGGAGAAAACCCTAGGGCAACTTCGGGTCAGGAAGAAAATGACTAGGGTTGCTCCGGATCGTTTTGGCGAAAACTCCAAGCAAGCACCGGGGAATTGAGGCGGCGCACCGAAGTCGAACCCGAAGTCGACCCAGGACCAGAATTTTCCATTTTTCAAATTTTCATAACTTTTGCATACGAGCTTGGATTCACGCGCAGTTTGTTTTGCTGGGATCGTATCGGAATTTCTGACGTTTAGACGTTGGTTTGGATGGGTTTGGAGACCGTCAAAATTTTGAGTTTAAATTGAATTTAAATTCGATTTAAATTCCAAAGGTGAGTGTTTAAACCCACTCACAACTACTAGAAGATTTTATGTTTGTTAAATTAATTTTAGAAATGAATAGAAATTTATTTATGAGTATTTGGCATGTTTATTTCACTCATATTTGTTGAATTGCATTTATTAAATTTAACTGTTAATTTAATTTATTTATTGCGTATTAATTGATAGTTAGAATTTATTTGTTTGCCTATAAACTGCTAGTTAACAGTTATATAGATTATTACTGAATATAAACTGTTAGATTAATAGTTGTTAAATTTAATCTGAATAAAATTGCCAGTTATTACCTGTTATATATTATCAAATATAAATTGTTATTGATTAATATTGCTTGATGATTGTGATTGGATGATGGGTGATGTTGATGGATGTTTTATTGTATATCATTAAATTGCAAATTATCATGCATATTTCCTTTCATTCGGGATTGTGGTTTGAAATGATATACAACCGCAAAATTTTATATCTTTTAAATTGCGGATTGAAATGATAAATATCCGTATCACTTGACCATAGGATAGAAAATTATATACAGGCACCGCGGTCTATATATAACTATTTTAATGTGATTTCTATGGTTTGGATGGAATACGGTTTATAATAATCTTAAATTTTATATTGTATAAATATTATTCTTCCATATATATACATATGAAGTTGAAAATTTTGAAATTAAAAGGTGTATAGATCTCTTGATTAAAAATGGGAAAAAATTAAGAAATGAGATTGATAATTTATAATATATGTTAGGTTTGGAAATTTTAAAGATATGATATGTATAAACTGAATTTTTCCTAAATAAACTTAGAAATGGATATTCTAGTATAAAGTAAAGTTGAGAAATTATTTAATTACTAGAATTTGGAGTTTTATTTATAAATTGTATGTGGATATTCAAACCTAAATAATAAAACATTTAATTTGTTGAAAGAATAAATTCCAACTTTAGTTTTGAATATTAATACTCCAAATGATTTATACATATAGAAATTTAAGGGGTTTTTGGAACTTGAAGTGATAATTAAATTATGGTTTAAACTTTAAATAAAGAACCATATTTGTAAAGCCATGTAAATTATTTTCTTTACAAAGTAACCATAAAGTTAAACCACTTATTTTATATACCGTTGAATATCCAAACCATTCAAGTTTTAGAAGTTATGGTTTTAAAGGTATGAATTCCGAAATATTATATTTTGAAAGTATAATTCAACTGTTTGGCTTCAAGATATTCTAAATTTTAAACCAGTATGATTTTGGAAAGAAAAATATTTGAGATAAAATGATATCATATTGTTGGGTTTTAAATTGATATCGTATTCATAGTTTTGAAATGGAAATTTTATTCTGGTTTAAAGTATAAACTATTTTAAATGACCGCGGTGTTATAATAACGATGGGTTGGCAAAGAGACCGGGATCGGATATGGACATACTCTCTGTCGATACCGAAAACCACTTTGACTAACCGTGTACGCGGTGGAGATTCCAGAATGAAGTAGGTGGTGGCGACGTTTCCTGTAAGGTAAATACGTGGACCCGACTCCCGTGAGTTGGCATAAGGTGGCTAAAACAGGAGCGATTCTCAGGCCAATGAGGTCATTCCTCTGATCGGACCCTCCTCTTCGATATTATACTTTGACTTGGATTGATTCAGTGGCCAATGAGTTAGTCCGAGGTGGCGGTAACTGCGGCTACGCGTTTCCACCAGCCTGGATAGCAATTGGTATATCTACCCTGGCATTGCCTAGTTGTGCCGTGTCACCTACCATACCGAGCCTTTACTACGAGTTTCTATTTGTGTCGTACCTATGGAGTATCCTCTGGTAGCCTCCCGATCAGGAGGTATTACGGTACTGTATAGACTATTGGCATTTTACGTGTTAAGGTGGAAAATGTAAAGCCTTAACGCTATTTAAAAGTAAGTTTATTTTATAAATAGACACTATTATAATAGCGCAATATACTACATAGTAAATAGTTTAACGGATCCTTAGGAGATGTAAATCCCGAACATCTCTTGAGTTACTGTACTCATATTTATTTCTGTTAATTTAACTCATATAAGATCTTTTAGTCTGACTCGAGTGTTTTTGTCTTTTCAAATTCGCTCGGGTCAGTCCGAGCGTTTCAGGATTGAAGATTTTAGCTTTGAAGGACGAAGACGAAGGAGTCGTATTATTATTATCTATAGTATTGTACCACACTCATACTGTTCCGCTGCATTGATTGTATTGGTATGTATAACTCTGATATTTATTGTAGAAAGCAAATCAAGTGTTTGTAAACTGTTTTGAACTGTATATTTATTATTATATTTTATCCTTCCGCTGTGAGATTCTGTTTTGTTTTTATTTCTTCTCTGTTTTTCTTATTTACCCCATAACAATCCGCCCTTGCGTATGCTTTGAATTGGCACGTGTGTCGGTTTAAAGTGTGCGAAAAGGCGGGATGTTACAAAAATATTATACAGACCCATGGTTATATATATATATATATATTTTTGGAAAATTTAAGTATTTTAAATTTGTATATTTTATTATTTTGATTTGAATTAAATTAAAATGATTTTTAGTGATTTTATATAAGTTAAATATATATAAATAAACAAATGGTTAAGTTGGAATTTGAATATAAAATTTAATTTGGAATTTAATTTTGTAAAGGAATGAAATTTGAGTTAAGTAAATAAAATATATTTGATATAAATTGAATATAAATGATAAATAAGGTGTTATTTAAATTTTCTATAAATTAAATGGTTAATAAAATAATTACATAAAATAAAATTTTGAATATAATTAAACTTAGGAAAAGTGAAGTTTAGTTTAAGAAAAAAGGGTAAGTTAAGAAATAAATTGAAAATAGTTATATTTTGGTATGATAATTAAACTTAATTATTAAGTTAAATTTGAATGCGAAGAATAGAAATTTTTGTATTTGACTTTAATAAGTGAAGACTTAAAAAGTTGATATTTATTTGTGAAATTCACCTTATATAAATCATAAATTTTGAGTAATTTAAATGACTATTTTAAAAGTGGAAATATGATTTTATAAGTTAAATTGGTAAATTAAAGTTTAATTATTTATAAATTTATATTAAAGTCTGGAATTTAATTTACTTAAAATATGTTGTAAGTGATATTACCACACTTCGCAAGTGCCGTAGTTGATGCAAATAAACTAAAGGCTAGAATTAATTAAGGCCTACTGCAGTACTTGGTAAGTGCTGTGATTGCAAAATTTTAAAACTAAACCTAAGTAAATAAGGAGCTACAGTAGCACTGGTTAAGTGTTGCGGTGGCTGAAATGAGATTTTTGAATATTTAATTTGGAAATAAAATAGTTTCACTTTTGAAAGTTAAATGAAGTGATTGGGTTTAAAGATAAACTATATTTTGAAATTTTATAACCATGGATAATAATAATGATTGGTTGGAAAAGAGACCGGGATCGGATATTGGCATAATCTCTGTCGATACTGAAAACCACTTTGACAACCGTGTAAGCGGTGGAGATTCCAGAATGAAGTAGGATGGTGGTGACGTTCTATGGAGGTATATACATGGACCCGACTCCCTTGAGTTGGCATAAGGTGGCTAAAACAGAAGCGATTCTCGGGCTAAGGAGGTAGCACCTCTTATCGGACGCACTTCTTCGTATGCCATTCTATTACTTTTGTGATGGTTTAGTGCGCACCTTTGACTTTTGGAGTGTTGTTCGAGGTGGGCGGTAGTAGCAGCTACGCGCTACCACCGGTCCGGATGCGTAATTGGCATATCTTCCCTGGCGTTGCCTAGTTGTGCCGTGTCACCTACTATAGCAAGCCTTATACGATTTTGGTTTTGTACCATACCTATGGAGTGCCTCTGACGACGCCCAGTACGGGGGAGATTACGGTACTGTATAGACTATGGGAATATATAAATGTGTTAAGGTGGAAAATGTAAAGCCTTAACGCTATTTAAAAGTAAGTTTATTTTACTAATAGACACTATTTTAATAGCGAAATATTACTACATAGTAAATAGTTTAACGGATCCTTAGAGGATGGGCGATCCCAAGCATCCTTTAAGTTATTTGCCATTATATTACAGTTCACTTGAATTAGCTTGCACTGTATAAGTATGTATGTCCTGACTCAAGTATTTGTGTTTATTTCTTACGCTTGGGTCAGCCTGAATATCAGTTCGGACTTCATTCCCCGGAGCTAGGACTTCTGCAGATCATCTTTTTCAAGCTGTTGTGAAAATTTCTATTCAGTTCTTTATCTTAGTTTATGTAATGGGGACAAATTTGATTTTTCTGTGGTTGATTCAAACTATAATTGGTTTTAAAGACTATGTAATTTATACTTATTTTGAGACTATGTGATAGTGGCTTCATGAACCACTAAGTTATATTTTATTCTGCTGCGAGTATTCTGTTTTCTGTGTTTGTGATTTGATTTCATTTGATCCAAAATTTATTTACAATCTATTGTTTTGAACTATTCAAGTTTGACATGTTTTAAATTATTGTCGAATTTGAATGGTGCAAAATAGTCGAATCGAATCCGGAATTATCCGTTTCAGGTGCTTTGCTCTATCATCTTATCTTCCTTTGTTTTCCTTCTTTCGTTCCTTTTCGAGGACGAAAAGTTCTGAGCAGAGCAGAGTGTAACAGCCCAAGATTTTTAACAAGTATTTTATTCTTTTTTGGGTTTTATTATTTAAAAGTTGAATTTTTAAATTTATTATAAATCATAGCCCTAATTTTTATAAATATAAGAAAATTCTACAATTCTTATTTTGGTTAAAGTTTAACATTAATTGGCATTTTAAATCTTTTAAATTCTGACTTCCAAATCTTTTAATTTAACTGAATATAATTCGTAACAACATTTTATTCCACTTTTGATTCTTTTAAAATTTGGTTATATACCTTTTGAAGTAAGTAATTTATAAATATTCTGTAAAGGAAATAAACTTTATACGTATACACATTTGTTTCTTAGTTAAATGATAAATACATAAAATTTTAAATTGAATAGTATATAGTGTATAAATAAGCCATTTAATTACACGTTTAATTGGTACGTTATTTGATGAAGTAATTTTTAGCAACTATATAAGAAGTAAATAAATAAGAAACAAAAATTTTATATACGTTACTTTTGTTAAATATTGGGCGTACGTTTCGTTTACTTATTGCCTCTATAGTACGCATTCCTAAATTTCTTACCTTAGCTATAAATAAATAAATCAATCAATTAATAGCTGGGCTTTTCAAGGGAGGGAACAAATTATCTATAGCCACTCAAATTTATTACTTGCACTATCATTCGCGTATAACTTCTACACTTTCCTTTTGCTTTATTATTTTAATTGGTAAATTATTGATTTTCCCTGGTCATCCAAAAGGAATTTATTTCTTGCCAATTGCTTTCAGTCAATCAGCACATAACTCCTTGTTAAATTCCAAACATCACGCACATTTTCCCCTTACCGTTCAAAATAAGATTTCTTGCCATTTTCGTTTACACTTGATTGCGCAAACTCCCCTGATAATAAAAGCATCACGTACATTTTTACATACCGGTCAAAACAAAAAAAATTCAATCCACTTTCTTTCCCTTAATTTACGCAACCCACTTTATAAATTAAAACCCACGTTTCAAATTTCTTACCTCATCTTTTGGCCTTCATCTCTGCTTCTTCGCGTGTGGGTTGCTCTTTCATCAGGTAATGGCTGAAATTTTTTATTTTTTTATTTTTTTTATTTCTTTGTTTCCATTTTACTGGCCACGAAAGTACTCCACTGCTCCACCACCGCACAACTCGACTACACTCCTCCAGTACAACCACCTCCCCTCCCTAGTACTTCCAGGTCTGGCCGCAAATGGCGATGAGGTTCATCACCACCGGAACTTTCCATAACCGAGCCTAGTCCTCTTCTTCTATTAGGTGATGCCGTAGCCACCTCCTCCGCACGGTGGCCCCGCTTCTGTCACATGGCCGCTTCCTTAAATGATGGTGGAAAGCCATGCGAGTCGAGCCTTGCAGTCGAGTTCTGGATAAGGGTCAACGTAGAAAAAAAAATTAAATGAGAGAAGAAGAATAGTGTACGCGTGCATGTATGGGCCGTGCACTTTGTGCTTTTGAACCAAAACAAAGTAAATACAGGCACCACTTTTCTTATTTAAAAAAAATAAATAATAATAATAATAAATAAAGTTTAATGCATGCGCCACTTTGAGTTATAGCCCTAATGCTTTGCCGAGACTTCAAATAATGATGCACAGACCTGTGCATATACAAGCCGTGCATCGATGGTGCTTTTAACCAAAACCATGAACCAAGTTTCATTCGCTACCTTTGTATCTTGAGAGCAACCTATAGCTTCAACTTTCCCTGGGTAGTAATTGTGCTTAAGTTTCAGAGATAAAAATTTATCTTGGCCGAGCCTTTGAAGTTGGGGTCGGGTTGTGTGGTGAAGTAGTCGAGCAAATTTGGTCAAATTATCCTTTTATTTAAATCTCATTCCAGTTTGTTTTATTGAAGATTTGATATGATCATATTGAATTCGCGTAAATTTTTTTATTTATTTTGTTCAAGATTTGAATCGAGTCGTTGCTTCCGCGATAAATTGATCGTGCCTTCTGTACACTTTTTCCGGTGTGGATATCGTTGTTTGAATAGAATCTTCAACAGTGTAAAGGTGAGTATTCTCACCCGACAAACATACTTGTAGATCTGTAAATTAATAACAAGTGTAATTGTAGAATGGTTATATTTCATTTACTTGCATGTGATATAAATTTATGATGTTAAAAAACCCTGTTATTAAATTGACACATCATCAGTTATATTATATACTATTATATTTATACTGTTACTGTTTATTTATTTACCATTATCACACTACAAGTTCCCTATAGAATAGAATCGTACGCGCTGATATGACAGGCCTGAACGATATTTATTATTTATTTATTTAGTTATTGATTTAACTTTGGATTGCGGTTTGAAACAATAGAACCCGAATTTTCTTTGTAAATTACGGATTGAAATGATATATTACCCGTACCACTTGACCTAGGGTAGAAAATATTATACAGACCCGTGGTTATATATATATATATATATATATATATATATATATATATATATATTTCTTGAAAATTTAAGTATTTTAAATTTGTATATTTTATTATTTTGATTTGAATTGAATTAAAATGATTTTTAGTGATTTTATATAAGTTAAATATATATAAATAAACAAATGGTTAAGTTGGAATTTGAATATAAAATTTAATTTGGAATTTAATTTTGTAAAGGAATGAAATTTAAGTTAAGTAAATAAAATAAAATATATTTGATATAAATTGAATTTAAATGAAAAATAAGGTGTTATTTAAATTTCCTATAAATTAAATGGTTAATAAAATTATTACGTAAAATAAAATTTTGAATATAACTAAACTTAGGAAAAGTGAAGTTTAGTTTAAGAAAAAGGGTAACTTAAGAAATAAATTTAAAATAGTTTTATTTTGGAATGATAATTAAACTTAATTATTATGTTAAATTCGAATGCGAAGAATAGAAATTTTTGTATTTGACTTTAATAAGTGAAGACTTAAAAAGTTGATATTTATTTGTGAAATTTACCTTATATAAATCATAAATTTTGAGTAATTTAAATGACTATTTTAAAGGTGGAAATATGATTTTATAAGGTAATTTGGTTAAATTAAAGTTTAATTATTTATAAATTTATATTAAAGTCTGGAATTTAATTTACTTAAAATCTGTTGTAAGGGATATTACCGCACTTTGTAAGTGTCGTAGTTGATGCAAATAAACTAAAGGCTAGAATTAATTAAGGGCTACCGCAGTACTTGGTAAGTGCTATGATTGCAAAATTTTAAAACTAAACCTAAGTAAATAAAGAGCTACGGCAGCACTTGTTAAGTGTTGCGGTGGCTGAAATGAGATTTTTGAATATAATTTGGAAATAAAATAGTTTCAGTTTTGAAAGTTAAATGAAGTAATTGGGTTTAAATATAAATTATATTTTGAAATTTTATAACCACAGATAATAATAACGATTGGTTGGCAAAGAGACCGGGATCAGATATGGACATACTCTCTGTCGATACCGAAAACCTCCTTGACAACCGTGTACGTGGTGGACATTCCAGAATGAAGTAGGTTGGTGGTGACGTTCTATTGAGGTATGTACGTGGACCCGACTCCCTTGAGTTGGCATAAGGTGGCTAAAACAGGAGCGATTCTCGGGCTAAGGAGGTAGCACCTCTTATCGGATGCACTTCTTCGTATGCCACTCTATTACTTTTGTGATTGTTTGGTGCGCACCTTTGATTTTAGGAGTGTTGTTCGAGGTGGGCGGTAGTAGCAGCTACGCGCTACCACCGGTCCGGATGCGTAATTGGTATATCTACCCTGTCATTGCCTAGTTGGCCGTGTCACCTACCATAGCGAGCCTTATACGATTTTGGTTTCGTATCATACCTATGGAGTTCCCTCTGACGACGCCCAGTACGGGGGAGATTACGATACTGTATAGACTATGGGAATATATAAATGTGTTAAGGTGGAAAATGTAAAGCCATAACGCTATTTAAAAGTAAGTTTATTTTACTAATAGACACTATTTTAATAGCGAAATATTACTACACAGTAAATAGTTTAACGGATCCTTAGAGGATGGGCGATCCCAAGCATCCTTTAAGTTATTTGCCTTTATATTATAGTTCACTTGAATTAGCTTACACTGTATAAGTATATATGTCCTGACTCGAGTGTTTGTGTTTATTTCTTACGCTCGGGTCTGCCTGAGTATCAGTTCAGACTTCATTCCCCGGAGCTAGGACTTCTGCAGATCATCTTTTCCAAGCTGCTGTCAAAATTTCTATTCAGTTCTTTATCTTAGTTTATGTAATGGAGACAAATTGGATTTTTCTGTGGTTGATTCAAACTATAATTGGTTTTAAAGACTATGTAATTTATACTTATTTTGAGACTATGTGATAGTGGCTTCATGAACCACTAAGTTATATTTTATTTCGCGGCGAGTATTCTGTTTTCTGTGTTTGTGATTTGATTTCATTTGCTCCAAAATTTATTTACAATCTATAGTTTTGAACTATTCAACTTTAACATGTTTTAAATTATTGTCGAATTTGAATGGTGCAAAATAGTGGGTCATTACATATTTGATATGTCAGATTTCCTTTTGAAATGGAATGCATGATATTCTATCTGGCATATCGGTACTCGCACAAACCAATTACACATATGGTCGCTCCTCAACAGCCTTATTCTTCGTGCTAGTCGACAGCCTTAGTCCGTAGTGTCCTTGGCTAGTGTGAGTATGGAGGTGGGGCATCACAAAAACCCTAGTCGCTATAGGTTTGGTCGTGTTCGATCAAGCTGCCGCCGTCCTTCCCCCTCAAACGTATGCTACCCCGTCCACTTCTATGATATTCTAACCACACCGCTGTACCCACCGTCCAAAGCCGCACCTCCCCAAGCCTCACGCGTCGCTCAACCACCCTCTAGCCATCACCGTCGCAGCTACAAAGATCACCCAATTTCGGCCAATCGCGACCACTTTGACACGAGTCGAATGGCATGTCCAAGACCTGTTCGACACTACCTTCCCAATGCCACCTCCTGATCGTTGATCGGTGGAAAACCCACCGTTGGATCGCGAAAATCAAAAATGGACGGCTGAGGTTCATCCATAATTTCTGGGCTAACGGTGCATCGAATTGAGAAATGAATTGCACCAGTTAATTACGATCGTCAAGAGCTTCGAATCGGTATACAATATGTTGGGGTTTGAGGAATTTTATTTTTGAAATTGATTTGGACATTGAATTTACGGTTTTGAGTTTGAATTGGCTTCTACCATTGAAGATGCGAACAGATAAAAGAAATAGTACATATAGAAATAAGAAATGAGAAACAATCAGATTTTATAATAGCCTATTTATAGTTAGAGCTGAAATAGAAAGGATGGACTAGATCGATTTAGATTGAACGATAACAACGAGCCGAAAGGCCCGTTTTGTTTCCGGAAGGAAAATGGGTCATCCAATATATCAAAATAGATGTTTTCGATATTTTTAAATTCAAGGGATTAGGTTTCAATTCCTAATTACATCTTATGAAGATGTTAGCTTTTAAAATCAGCTTATTTAAATTGAATTCAATTAAATTGGTTTCTACGCGTTACGAGCTTGCACAACCAAACGACAAGTTCGATCGCTACAAAACTTAAAACCTTACAATAATTCACTGTTATGGATCCGCTGAAACTAGTTTCGCCGAAATCCGAGACAGTGACCAAAATGGCTATTTTCACGTTAATTAAATAAATTATTATTAAATTGATTAAATCACTTTTTTAATTCAATTTTATAATTAACAAAATTTATAATTTCTAATTACACAGAAATTAAACATCTTTTCGAAATCAATTTCCCATGTCAAATTCAATGTTAATTATTTCACTACTTATAATGTTTAATTTCAACTGCAACAAACCAATTAATTATAATTTAAATTCCAATAATTTGATTACATTTTATTTCAATCTTTTTATTCAATCAATCATTACTCAATGGGCATCGTTAACATTGGTTTATATCTTGTCACATTAATATTCTCCAATTATCATCTCTTACCATACTAGTGGCAATATTTCAATTATATTGAATTTTTGACAATTTACACATTAACAATAATTTAAAATCCCAATAAATTGATTTATCTTGGTTTCACTCTTTTTATTGAATCAACTATTGCCTTATGAAAATAATTGACATTTCTGTACATTCTATTGCATTCACATTTTACAGTTATCACCTTTACTCATTTTAACGTAACATTTAATTACATTTAGTGCAATTTATTTCTAATTTTATTTCAACAGGTTAAACAAGTAGGTAACAAATAAAATTGCCACCTTAAGCTTAATTTAATCACATTTATAAGTTGATTGTCTACACAAATGTTATAATTATTTGCACAACACTAATTTTTTTTTTTCAGTTATAATTTATTACATACTATTTCATTAACTAATACAATATTTAAATTATTAGTTACTCTTTTAATCCAATTATCAATTAATACACACATTATTTCATCAACTAAAGTAACATTTAAATTTATTCCTTAATTTAAATTTATAACCAATTATAACTTATGATTAATACAATTACATGGGACTACCTATAAATAGTCATCAATTACCTTAAATTAACATCATTAAATTTCATTCTAGTTATTATTCTCATTAATAAATCCCAATTTTTTTAATTTCTTCCATTATTAGATTACAAAATCTCATTAAATCAACTATTTTAATTATTGAAAATTTCGAGTCGTTATACTCTCCCCCACTCAAAACTTTTCATCCTCGAAAATGGAAAAGAAGAGATTAAGGACTTAATATATCTTATTCAAAATATTAAATTTATAACAATTAATTTACATAATTAAATAATTTAAATAAAATATCAATCTATAAACAATTAAATCCTTTTATATTCAAGTTAATAAAAGTTTGAAAAAACATTTCACAAATTTTCTTAGTCCAAAATTCATAGAAAATTTTGGCAGAGTCTCCTTTATAGAGAGAGGTCTGGGAGAAATAATAATATCAATAACAACAATATATATCACATATTTCAAAATAATATATCCCAAACCACGGAAAAACAATATAATATCGCCAGAAAACCGTAATCCGAAAACGTGCCCATTTGTCGGGCAAACAACGCTTTAGTTATGAAACCAAAAGCAGTAACAATTGCTTACATAACCTATATTTCACTTATGTAATCCAAAGAGGTAAGAACTATGCAGAAGAGAAATATTTACGTTGTTTCTGTTAGTCACAACCAAATCAACACAACATACAATAGTCACAAGCAACAAAACTATACAATCATCACATGCAATCGAAGCAATCAACCATCCGTCCATAGCAATCAAGACAAATGGTTTGTTTAGGTTCAGAAACTTTTAGTCGTATAGAATGATAAATAAAATGCTGAGTATACCATACACCCAATAGTCTTAGATAAAAATGGATAGATTATTTATATATCCTAAACAATTAAACGTGTCACTTCCCAAACATCCATAAGCCAAAACAAACAATAACTTCAAATGTTATTTACATTTATTCTTATTACTTTCCTTTCACATCATTTACTGTGACGCCCCACCTCTATACCCACGCTAGCCAAGAACACTCCGGAGTAGTGCTGTCAACTAGCACGGAGAATAAGGCTGTTGAGGAGCGACCATCCATGTAATTGCTTATCACACGGTGGCTATAAATAATCTTCGGAAACAAACATAGAAATAATCATATCACAAATCAGTCACAGATATCCATATTACAAAGGCGGAAGAAGATATGAATATATAACTAACACATGAAAGTGTACATCAGAGTAGTGGTCAGTAAGATCCACGATAATACAAAAGAATAGCAACACGTGCTATACAAAAGAATACAACTATGAGTCTATATCTCAAGTGTATACAACAAAAACTGCTACTCTAAACAGTTAGCCAAAAGTCAGAGTGATGAATCCCTGGGAAGAAGTCAAGCAGAAGCACCTGTAACATCTCGGTCTGACCCGAGTATTATTTAAGAAAATAATAAACGGGTCAGTCTAGCTATAAATATCAGATGACATGATATAACATAAAAGATATGGCATAAACATAAACATCCATAATGACATACCACTATAAGTATGTAAATAATGATCAACAGAAGATCAATCAATAAGAGATAATCAATATCACAAGAATCTTCTCAAAGATTCGGAAAGGGCATCATACCCCAAACTTGTACTCATAACAAGTCAATGACATAAATTCTAGAAATCAATGCAAGAAGTCCAGAAATCATAGAAAAGAGAAAGAGGCCTATCACATGACGGTCCGAAGACTAAGGGGAGCTACCCTACATGTGTGAATGGAATCACACAGATTAAGGTCCAGACTAACCAAAAAGCAAAAAGGTAAGTGTGAGTGGAATCACACAAGTGGTGTCTAGTCTAACCTCGTAACAAGAGACATCGCACAGTTGCTAGTCTAAATCATCAGAATGATTATCATGATCAACGAGAAGTGTCAATTACACTAAGCTAGTAAATATAGAATTCTAGCTTCATGTCCCATAACCACTTGCTTAACTTAAATATTTACGAACAAACTGTAAATCTTCACTAATAAAATTGTCACAAGAGGTTCAATCGAACAAGTCCAAGAATTAACCGACGAAGTGAACGCAAGCGTTTCATACCACTTGTTTTACTAAGTCGTTTAATTAGATTTCTCATCCGAGTGAGGTAAAGGTTTGTATATACTAATAGATTGGAAAACGGTTTAAGAAAAGAGCTTTGTCATTAAAAATAGAGTTGAAATTGTTTGTTAAAAGAGTTTTGATATTTACTACTAGTATTGAAACCTTTATATTATAAAGTGACAAAACACAGGAGCAATTGTAGAAACAATCAGTCACAAAAATCGCATACGGAGATGTGAATAAAATCCAAGGAAATCAGCTCAATGTTTTTCAGATAAGATCCCCTACGGAGTGGGGGTCCAGGGGGGGTGGCAACCCCCCAAGGTGGGGGTGCGGGGGCAACGCCACCGCTTACGGGGTTCGACCTGCCCGGTCAGGTCGCGGGGGTCCAGGGGGCAGCGCCCCCGGCGGGGTGCGGGGCAGCGCCCCGACCAAAACGGTACGACCTAGTGAAGACAAAATGAGGTCTAACGACCTAACGACTCAAGGGTCATACGACCTAACGACTCAAGGGTCATACGAACTAACGACTCAAGGGTCATACGACCTAACGACTCAAGGGTCATACGACCTAACGACTCAAGGGTCATACGACCTAACGACTCAAGGGTCATACGACCTAACGACTCAAGGGTCATACGACCTAACGACTCAAGGGTCATACGACCTAACAACTCAAGGGTTAACTCGTGAACGACTCACGACTTATGGACGAACGACTTAACTCCGAACGACCTAAAAACGGCCAGAACGACCTAAGTGCAGAAAATTCACCAAAACGCTAAAAATTGGAGTTTTTCGCCAATCCAATCCAAACCAAATGCTAACATGCATGCAAAAATGATAGGGAATCATTCCCAACAGTCCAATATAGTTATAGGCTAGAATTGTGAGGTAAAAATCTCACCTTTGCAACAAATATCAATGGAAATGAAGTTTTAAGCAAGCAAGGATCAATCCTTCTTCTATCTAAGCACAAGAAGCTTGAATCCAATGTCACCTCTTCTTGAATTTGGAGTAGAAAGATGGATTGCAATTGAATTTGAGTTTTGGAATTTTAATTTCTCATTCCCTCCACCATTAATGCCAAAGCTTGATTAGTTAGGAAATTTATGAAGAGTGAGGAGAAGAGGGTTGGAACTTGGGCTTAATAGGCTAAACTAACCCAAAGTCCAAAGCGGGAAAAGTTAGTGAAATTTCACTAACTCCAAACCTATCGATGTTTATACTTAAAAAAATTGTAAACGACATTTCGAACTCAATGGAAGTGGTCTCGAGTCCTAATTTGACCGTTTGCAAAAAGTAGCTTTTCGGACCAAAATCCGATTAACGAGTTAATATTTAAATAAAATATTTAAATACAAACTCGACAAATATGCGGGTTGTTACATTTACTGTTCAATTTTTTTTTCATACAATGATTATTTTTCTTAATCTACATTCATCACTTGTAAAATTCCATTTCTCATTTATACGTAAATGTTATTTTCAATTTCTTTACATTAATTTACTTACATGATCACTTTTTCTCCATTTAATTATTTGAATCATCAATGAATAAATTATTTAAGTATTGCATTCTTTTTATTTTAGTTTACTTCACATTTATTATTTACTTCGATTTCCTTTCATATATAATATTCACTTTTACTATTTTACTTTTACTTTATAAATGGCTTTAAACATTACTTAAACTGTCAAACATTTATTAAATTTAAAATGTTTAAATCCTGATAAAACACAAAATTCCTTAACTTCATTTTTATTTTAAATACCGCAGTTAGATATGAACTTGAGATTACCCCTGATTAACTCGAGTAGTTCCTCGAGTAAAACACACAAATCACCCGGGTCTTCTTTGTTCACAACGTCTTCTTCTCCCTCTCCTTTTTTTTACAGTAAGTTAAAGTTTAAAAACTGAAGTACAATCAAAACAACAGGAACCTACACGCGCACACAATCAAACACCCGAAGCAAACATCTGGTCGACTCGAGTGTTTACTCGAGAATACCCACTGACACGACGCAATCTTCATCCTCCTCGCCGTACACGTGCACGGCGGCACGACTCGTCACCGACGAACGTCAACCATTCAGGCAAAACCCAAATCACGCGATAACACGAAAAACGAACTCGAATCGCCTCAAAGAATTTCGCATCGAAATTTAGCAGTTCCGTAGAAAAACTACAAAACACGACCTTCGGTAAAATGCCTCACGACCATCAATCAAGCCACCGGAGTCGCCAAAACTTCGCCCATACGACAACAACTCGATAAACCACCTTCCACGGAACCCTCGAGCAACTCGATCACGTGAAGACGCCGAACCCACTATGTTACAAACATGAAAAAAACCTGGACACAAGCCATAATTTGCATTCGTTCGATTAATTCTTGAATTAGAAAAATTATACAATATTTTTCCCAACATCACAGATATACAAACTTGCTTCAAAAGAAATTTCAATGTTTATTATTGATTAAATCTTTAGAAATTGGCAGAAATGCAATTTATATTCAAATGCGAACTGCTCTTGAATTTCTTAACTAAAAATCCTCCTTTTTGTTTTAAAAATCATGATTTGCAGTATGGATTCAATATACAATCTTGAATCAATATTTTGCAACAATCGAATATTATCACTTGATTTACCTGTACATCAATATTACAGTGATGTGCTTGAAATCAGCCTTTAAAAATTTTATTTTAAGTTTACCATCTTGTTTTGTTGAGAATCAAAGCTTAAAAATGATTTAAAAAAATAGTTCGAATGTTTGAACCAATATTCAATCTGCATCAAATTTCAGAGAACACAGAGCATACAAAATCATATGCAAACTGAAGCATATATAAACCAGTTTATAAATGAAGATGGAACTGTTTTAATTAACTTTAAACTTTTAAAAATTATGTTTACTCACTTGTATCATTCCTGAATAAAGAACACTCTGATGTATTTTTTTGGAATATGAAGTTGAAACTGTCTTGGGCTCTTCCCTGTTTTTGTTTGAATTTAAATTTTGATTTTTACTTCTTTTTTTCTTGCTTTTATCTGGTTTACCATGGCTTACTGAACGAACTAAACAAAAGAGATGGACATCATTATATATATAAGAGAAGAACAGGAAGCTTAAGTAAGGTAGTAACTAGTTCGGCTGTTTCTCATTTTTGTTTTATTTGAATAGATTTTTCTTCTGCAAAGAAAAGATTTGTAAAAAATTTATTTTGAACAAAGCATTGGCTGAGTTGATAGCAAGTACATGCTTTGATACTTAATATGCTTACATAGTATAATTATGTTTTGCTGTAGATGAATATTTGTATGCAGACATGTACTTATGCAGGTAGATATTTGGCTTGTAAAGAAAGATATCTTGTATAAAGACATTTGTTTATAAATGTTTGCTTTAATAACTTCTAGTTTGAATTTGCAGGCAACACTTGGTCATATATATGAAGATATTTTTGTAAGTAAATACTTGTTTTAGCTTAAATAATTCATGTACATGTTTTTCAGATTTATACTTTATACCTTTGGTCTTGCATAAAAATATTTGTTTTGTTATTTATTTCCAGTTTGAATAATGTACAGCATATGTTTGTATTCCACTTATTTCTTGTTTGTATTTACATTTGTATCTTGACTTTGACTAACAATATTTAAGTTATATTCAATATGGTGACTTATATTAGCTTTATACATTTGTTTGTATTTGTATTTTATCTATAAATATTTAAATTAGGTTCATATGATTTATTTACATTTATATTTATATTTCATACTTAACTATCAATATTTAAATTATGTATAACATGATTTACTTACATTTATACTTATTTTTATTTTCATTTCCATTTGTATTTTGACTATCAATAATTAAGTTAATTCATGTGTTTGACTTATATTTTATATTTATATTTTATATTGATTGACTTTGATTTTATTTGAACATTATTATCCACACCTATATATTTATCGAATGTTAACAAAGTAAACTATTTTAATTTAATTATATAAGACGAATTTTTATTGTAAATATTATTGAGATATTTATTTCAAATTTTCAAATCAATTCCCCTTTTAAAATACCAATCCATATAAACAAATGGCAATTATCTCCAAAATCATATTCATTTTAATATGATCAGTTTACTTTTTATTTAATTAGATTAATTATTTATTAAAATAAATAGGGCCAAAATCCAGGGCCGTTACATTCCTCCCCCCTTAAAAGAATTTCGTCCCTAAAATTTAAAACAAAGATAATTTAAAAGCTGTCATACCAACCATTCAAACATACATTAACAAACAACCAAACAGTCTATCCTAACAAACATCACTAGCTATCTGGACACAAATCCGGATAAGCTTTCCTAAAACTATCCAGAGTTTCCCAAGTGCAATCTCTGGGATCCTCACTCCACTGCACTTGACAAACTTCACTACTTTACTCCTGAGTCGCCTCTCGTCTTGATCAGCAACCCGAACTGGATTCCTGACCACAGTCACATTCGACTCAACTTCCAAATCTTCCTGAACTACTAGTTCTACAACTAATGAAGGATCATGAACAAATTCCTTAGAATGGGATACCTGGAATACACTATGAATTCCAGTCATCCGTTTTAGCAATCCAATTCTGCAGGCTACAGCACCAACTCTTTTCCACATTCGAAATGGTCCTATATATCTTGGGGCAAGTTTTCCCATCTTTCCGAATCTAATAGCTCCTTTAATCGGGAAACTTTGACAAAAACTAACTCACCAATTTCAAATTCCAATTGTCCCTTTCTCTTATCTGCGTACTTCTTTTGACAATCCTGAGCAGCTCTCATCTTTCTCTTGATAAGCTCAAACTAAGCAGAGGCTTCACGAAACAAATCTGGCCCAAGCACAAGACAATCTTTCGACTCTATCCAACAGAATGAGGATCTACACTGTCTTCCATAGAGAGCTTTATAAGGTGCCATCTTGATACAAGCTTGGTACTATTATTATAAGAGAATTCTACCAAATGAAGATGGTCTTTCCTAGATTCACTAAAAACCAAAACACAAACTCGCAGCATATCCTCGAGAATACGGTTCAGTCTCTCCGTCTCTCCATCTATCCGAGGATAATAGGCTGTACTCAATCTCAAACTTGTTCCCATAGCTGATTGCAGAGCCTTTCAGAATTTGCTGGTAAAGATAGGGTTACGATCACTTACTTTGCTAACAGGAACACCCTGCAAATCTGACTATCTCCCTCAAGAAAATTTCTGCTAGAGAAACTGCAGTACGAGTTACCTTAACGGGTATAAAATGGGCACCCTTAGTTAACCGATCCACAATAATCCATATTCCATCGTTTCCTTTCTTAGTTCTAGGCAAATCGTCGATAAAATCCATCGAAATCACCTCCCATTTCCATTCTTGGATTTCCAAAAGTTGTAATAATCCGGCTGAGTTCTATTGATCTCCTTTGACTTACTGACAGAAAGCACAACTATTAACGAAAGCAACTACATCCCTCTTCATGCTCGGCCACCAGAAAATTCTTCTCATGACTTTAAATATCTTAGAAATTCCTGGGTGAATATTCAGTCTGGAGCGATGACACTCAGCTAAAACTTCTTGCCTCAATCCATCTATTAGGCACCTACAAATGACCATTAATCCTCAAAACACCCCGATCATCCACCTTGAAATCAGAATACCGATCATCCTTTGTTCCAAGAATCAGTTTCTCAAAAGATCTATCCTCATTTGCTTACTTAAAATTCTGCCCTGGAGAGATGGAACAACTTCCAAAAGAGACAAAACTGCATTCCTACTAAGAGCATCAACCACAACATTCGCTTTACCCGGGTATACAGAATATCCAAATCATAATATGCCCAAAAACTCGACCCATTGCTGCTACCTCAAATTAAGATCCCTTTAAGAGAAAAGATATTTCAACGGTTTATGATCCGTGAATAACTCAAACTTCTCTCTCAAGAAATAGTGCCTCCAAAGCTTCAAAGCAAAAACAATAGCTAGCAACTCAAGATCATGCGTAGCGTAGTTCCTTCCATGTGGCTTTAATCGCCAACTCGTATACGCAATCACTCTTCCATTCTGCATCAACACTGCTCCCTGATCAACTATACAAGCATCTGTATAAACTTCAAATTTGCTCTTCCCATCTGGAATAGCAAACACTGGTGCACTAGTTAGCCTCATCTTCAATTCTTGGAAAGCTTCTTCACACCGTGGATATCCATTTGAACTTAACTCCTTTCCTTGTCAACTCAGTCAGATGCGAAGAAATCTTGGAATAGTCCTTGATAAACTTCCTGTAGTAGCCAACTAAACTCAGAAAACTGTGAACTTCCGTCGGTGACTTCAGTTGCTTCCATTCCAGAATAGATTCGACCTTCGCTGGATCTACAGAGATACCTTTACCAGAAGCAATGTGCCTAAAATTTGACTTCTGATTTCCAAAAATGACACTCAGAGAAACTTCGCCTCAAAATATGCCTCCTCGGTGTCTCCAACACTACCCTCAAATGCTACTTAACTAACTCCTCTCTCTCTCAGGAACCATTCTCCTACTAGGCTAAAACACCGGTGCTAGTCCTGGAATCAAATCAATGCGTAACTCTATCTCTTAATGGGGAGACAAACACTTGACTTCCTCAAATACACCAGGGAAATCTAAGACCACATCGATATCTTCAACTTTCTCTTGAGAAGTCTCGACACCATGTAAAAGACTGCTCAAATGAATTCCAGAATTATCACACGACACTCTGACAATTCTACCCAAATCAGTTTCCAACGAAACTGTTCTCTCATCACAATTCAGAACAACCTATACTTATCAAGCCAATCCATCGAAGAAATGGATCCACTCTGCTACTTTTGAAATTACTTAAAGAAAAACTGCTAAGTCAGAAGATCTCTCTATGGCACACAGAACACTTCGAGCTACACTGCCAACTCAAATGCCCAAAGACTTCCTATCCAAAGCTTTTCGAGAAACTCGGACCTCAAACCAAACAAAAATAACCTACTGAGCTTAGCCACAACCCGAAGCAGACATACTTCTTTAACTTGTCCCAAAGAAATATCTTTGGAGACATCCATAGTCACTGTGTCTTATCACACAACTACTACATCCTGAAGTATCAAGATATCACGACTTGCTTCCGTCCAACCAATAGATCCAAACTCTAGCTCATCCAAACTTACCCTCAAAGATGAACTCCGAACCTTAACAGGTTTCCTACAGAGATCGATGAAATCCTTACTCCACCCAAAGCTTACTCGAGACAGTAATAGGTCTATAGTCTCGACAGATACACTTCCAACCTCAAACATTCAAATTCCAACCATTGGTAGTCGTGTTACACACACCACTACCCTATCTACCTTTATAACTTATATTGGAAAACCGGAACGGGTAACCCAACAAATAGGTAGAAATAAATGTTTATAAATATATATATCAAAATTACAAATACGCTCTCTCAAGAAAGAAATCACTCAAGAGCCTAGGTATTCGTTCAACCTAGCGCTCTGATACCAACTGTGACGACCTCCCTTCTATTCCCAGAAAGACGTATCATCATTAAGAAAGAAAGGGATAGAAATAGAAAAGGATAGAAAGAAAGAAACAACAGCATCAGAATCTCACAGCGGAATGGAACAAAATATAATATATCACATAACTATTACATAGTTTTACATATATCAGAGTTATACAATAACAATACATATGACAGTCATATACATACATCTGTCACTATATACATCAGAGATACAGTATACATCAACTACTGACACATCGGAACTAGATAGATATCTATATACGTCTGGAACTCCTGATTTAAGCTCCTCCAAAAATCAAAATTCAAAACCTATCACTTGGCTACTCATAAAAATTTGAGTACCCAAGAGTTTATGAAAAACAAAATATAAACTCCGGGTCAGACATGGGTCTGGTATGAGTAAACGGTTTAAATTGTTTAACTTTGAAAAACATTTGAAAATAAAGGTATCACGTAAGACTCCCCACAAATAAACACGGGCAAGTTTTCACCTTACGCTAACCAAAACATTTCATAGGAAATCCAGTGATATTATAATAGTGTCTAGGGTTTTCAAGCAAATAGAAAATAGCCGAAATTGTTACATTATTAAATTCCAGCTACTAGCCACAAAAGTGGGTAATACAAATCAAAACCGTAGGTCTCGTAGGAAAAATGGATTTCCAACAATGGCAAGGCTACTGGGGTACCGCCAGTCACATTACGGAGCCTAGATCACCGTACCGAGGATCACTCCCGACCCCCTACAAAACAAGGCCGGAATCATTCCTTACTGAATAGTCCTGAACAAGCTAATCCCGTGGTTGTAGCAGCAACCGCCCACACAGCCGAAATAAAAAGGGACATCTAGACAGGGGTATATCTCGTCCTGCTTGGGCATGACCCACCTAACCTTGCTGCACCTCCCCTGTTTTAGACATTCCCGGTTGATAAGGCTTGAGGCTGCGATTACCTTTACAGGACATATCTCTTAGAATGCTCATCGTCCACCTGATGATGTGCTGAAAGCATTCAATCCATACAAGTTCATTCCGGGTTCGAACGAAACCGAAGGCATTATCTCGTTACACTCATTTTGGAATCACCCTCAGAGTCAACGACAATAACCCTTGCATTCTGAAAACCCCATCTCGATCTTCATTTGAGAATTCACGACCTATCGTTTAAATTGGATCGATGTGGTTTTCGGAATATCAAATTGACACCCGATCCCGGTCTCATCGAAATCCAAACGCCATTTTAAAGGCCAAGTTGTCTAATTAACTCGAACAGTTAAATTCAATGATATAATTCACATAGCATTTATCACAGATAATTCATACACAATCATCATAGGTATATCACAACATATCACAGAACATCACGGAATATCATCAATAAACATCACAATCAGATATTCTACATACACAACAATCCATAAGCAATCATCTTAAATTCTCATTGTAATTAATTCAATTACTTAAGAGTTAATTACTTAACTCTGTTTAATTGATCATAAATTATCAATTAATTACTTATTCCATTTCAAATTATTTAATTAATCATTTCTTAATTAATTGTTAAGTCTTAATTATTTAATTAATTAATTATTTTATTTCACCATATTTAATTAATTACTTCATAATCAATTTGTTTAACTTAATTACTGTTCCTTAATCATTAATTAATAATCTTAATTATTAATAAATAAAAATTAATTACCTATTTATTAACTGCTAATTACTTAATTAATCATTTATTAATAAGTAATTAAATTACTTAATTAATATACTATTAACCATTCTTTAATTAACTTAAGTAGTTAATTGCAATTTCATTAATCACATAATTTATTGATTAACGAATCTCTAATTATAATTCTAATGTAATTATTCTTAATTTCTTTCTAAAAAAATTAATTGATATTAATTGTTCAACTTAATTAAACACTTAAAACTCTTCTTTAAATTTCGGAAACTAACTTATTATTAACTACAACTTTAAAGGATAATTAATTTTATATTTACTTAAATTAATTATTTAATTAAAATATTAGTTAAGAGTTTAAAGTTTGTTATACATTAACTAAATAATTAAACTTGTATAAAGTTTTAACTTAAATTGTCAAACATTTATTAAATTTAAAATGTTTAAATCCTGATAAAACACAAAATTCCTTAACTTCATTTTTACTTTAAATACTGCAGTTAGATATGAACTCGAGATTACCCCTGATTAACTCGAGTAGTTCCTCTAGTAAAACACACAAATCACCCGGGTCTTCTCTTTTCACAACGTCTTCTTCTCCCTCTCCTTTTTTTACAGTAAGTTAAAGTTTAAAAACTGAAGTACAATCAAAACAACAGGAACCTTTGCACGCACATGATCAAACAACCGAAGCAAACATCTGGTCGACTCGAGTATTTACTCGAGAATACCCACTGACACGACGCAATCTTCATCCTCCTCGCCGTACACGTGCACGGCGGCACGACTCATCACCGGCGAACGTCAACCATTCAGGCAAAACCAAAATCATGCGATAACATGAAAAATGAACTCGAATCGCCTCAAAGAATTTCGCATCGAAATTTAGCAGTTCCGTAGAAAAACTACAAAACACGACCTTCAGCAAAATGCCTCGCGATCATCAATCAAGCCACCGAAGTCGCCGAAACTTCGCCCATACGACAACAACTCGACAAGCCACCTTCCACCGAACCCTCGAGCTACTCGATCACGTGAAGAGGCCGAACCCACTATGTTACAGATATGAAAAAAAAACTGAACACAAACCCTAATTTGCATTCGTTCAATTAATTCTTGAATTGAAAAATTATACAACATTTTTCCCAACATCACAGATATACAAACTTGCTTCAAAAGAAATTTCAATGTTTATTATTAATTAAATCTTTAGAAATTGGCAGAAATGCAATTTATATTCAAATGCGAACTGCTCTTGAATTTTTGAACTAAAAATCCTCCTTTTTGTTTTAAAAATCATGATTTGCGGTATGGATTCAATATACAATCTTGAATCAATATTTTGCAACAATCGAATATTATCAATTATCACTTGATTTACCTGTACATCAATTGTAACAACCCTATATTTTTTGATTATTGTAATTGTATATTCTAATTATTTTAATTTAAATTCCTAATTTAAAAACTTTATTTTATTTATTAAAATGAATATCTTTTGTTAATTGAAAAATAAATGTTGATTTTGACGTGGATTAGAATTTCAAACATGCATAAATTGAATATTTCCAAAAAAGGTGAATTTTGGTCAATCTGGTCAAACTTTGACTTTTAAATTTAAATTTTAAAAGTTTTAAAATTTGAATTTTATCTTTTGTTATGAAAGTATATAAAATTTCAAGAACACTGCTTTTCGTTTCGTTGAAATCCGAATAATATTGTGAAAGTTATGCTTTTTACAAAATTGGGTGTAAATTGTTTTATTTAACACTATTTTTTTATTTTAAATTATATAAATAATCTATTTAATTGTCATATCTTATTCTAAATTGTATTATATGTTATGTTACATATATTTTTACCTTTTAAATATTTTTAAAGTGATGTTTGAATTTTTCCAAAGCTCATTGAATTAGCCTCTTCTTCACCGATTTAGCCTTCCTCTTCTTCATGTTTGCTTGACCTCACCTCTCTCCTTGCTGACCACCATCCTCTCCACCATCTACAGTAGCACCAACCCCCTCTCCTCTGACCACCACCTCTGGCCATGACCATTAGATGAAGCCACCACCTCAAATTTGCAAAGCACTTCACCAAAACAATGCTAGCCAAGCCTATACTCCACTATTGCCTTCATAGTTGCCTTTGGACACCCCTTAGCCACCACCACCATCATCTACTTCACCTCTGGCTGCCCCTTTCACTACTGTCCAGATCTGACCAAACATGAAGACCCCATGGCCGAGCCTATATGTGGTCATATCGTGCTTTTCATGCCTTTGGAATCGCTCTTGTGTGTGTTGTTTGTCTCTAGCTTCGTAAAAGGTGAGTCTTTCTCACTCTGACATATTTACTTATGAAATAGTAAATTGATGGCAAGTGTATAGTAATATAAAATGTGTATGCAAGTTAATGATGATCATATGATATGCTATGACATGTTATTACCATGTTGAAACTGTTAGTTATCACGTGACATTTGATATATTGCGACATTGACATTGTTTATATTGTTTATGCATATGATCACACTGCAAGTTCCCTGTTTGAGTAGAATCACTATGGGTTGAAATGATACATACCCGAACGGACTTTAGAATAGGAAAAAATCGTTATGGGCTGAAATGATAGGCCTGAGCTATTTTTATTGTATTTTATTTGACTTGGGATTGCGGGTTTGAAATGATAGAACCCGGGTTTTCTTTGTAAACTGCGGATTGAAATGACATATATTCGTATCACTTGACCTAGGTTAGAAAATTATATACAGACCCCATGGTATATTTTTAAATGATTTTTATTAAAATACGTATTTTTAAAAGTATGAAATTTTGATTTAAAAATATATATTTTATGGTTTTAAGAAAATTAAATATTAAGTCTTGAAATTGTGAATTTGAGTATGTAAATTTGAAGTAATTGAGATTTTAGACTTTAAATTTTATTTTAAAATGTAAATAAATAATGGAAATTAAATTTAAAGTTTTGAAATTGTATTTGAAGTAAATTTTAAGTTTTATTTAATTTATATGTTAATAAATAGTGAATTTTGACTTAATAAATGAATGGAGTTTTTAAATTGAATATTTGATCTAAAAATTTTGTTGTGTTAAATCATATGTTAAAATGATTTTAAATGTGAAATTTTGAAGTCTAGAAATATGATTTTAAGTTATAATAAAAATTTGGAGTTTTATTATTATTTTTGAAAAGCTAAAATGAAATCTGGAATTTTATAGTGTTTTCAAAATGTTATAGTCTTCTGACAGCATTTTTAAATGCTATTGTTTTGAATCTAACAATGTTTGAAATAACTAAATATCTATTATGACATTTATATAAATGCCGTTATTCTTGAACTAAACCATTTTTGGAAGATATAAGCTACGATAACACTTTATAAATGTTGTCGTTGCTATAATTTGACAATGTTTGAAATGTTATAGATTTTAACACTGTTTGAGCTATAATTGTGAAATTTAAGAAGTTTTGAATATATTTTAATATTTAAATTTGAATTTTTAAGGAATTTAAATTTGAATTTGGATTTAAATAAGGTTTACTTGGTTATGTGTTAAATGGAATGAAATGTAATGAGATAAATGAATTTTTGAATGGATTTTTTTATGTATTTTGTAATGATACTTGAAATAACAAATGAATGACTTATTTGATTTAAAAATGATATTTAAATTTGAGTATCTGAATTTGAATTCAAATAATGATTTGATAATAAGGTTTGGAAATTATTTGATTTTTATTTTGATAAAGAATATGAATTGGAATGATATGTACTTTTGATAAATGAATATTTGAAGTTTATATTGGTATGAAAGGATATTTAGTTTAATTGTAAATTGAGTTTATTTAAATAATATTGGATTTATGAAACGAATATTTCAAAACTAAGTAATAATGTAACTAGATTTGAGATATATGAAATTATAAAATTAAGTTTTTGAAATGCGGGACATTAAAGCTTTGGAATATATTAAAAATTTAATAGTTTAATTTGTGGATCAAATCTATATTTGAAATTGATATGATTTGAAATGGTTATTGGGAAATTTAATTGAAACTGATGGTTTGAATTGAATTATATTGGAAATTGAAATTTTGGGATTAATAGAATGAATTGTAAAATGTAAAAAATTGAATGAATATCCCATGATTTCAAATGTATGATTTTGAAATGTTATGATTTTCAAAATGTAATTGTTTCAAGTATTTTTGGTTTCGAAAGAGTTATACTTTGAAAATATTTTGATTTTGAAATGAATATATGTTGAAATTTTTTTGGTTTCGAAGTATAAACTATTTTGAAAGAAATATAGTTTGAAATGAAATGATTTGATCTTTTTGAAGTATAAACTATTTTGAAATGACCACGACGTTATAATAACGTTGGTTGTTAAGGAGACCGGGATCGGAAGTTGTCATACTCTCTGCCAACTCCGAAAACCACTTTAACAACCGTGTACGCGGTGGAGATTCCAGAATAAAGTAGGATGGCGACGACGTTCTTGAGGTATATTACGTGGACCCAACTACTGTGAGTTGGCATAAGGTGGCTAAAACAGGAGCGATCTCGGGCCAAGTGATGTCATTCCTCCGATCGGTCACATTCCTTCGAAACTATACTCTTACTGGTGATTGATTAGATGGCCATCCTCCGATTTTGATAGGGGAGTGTGTTCCGAGGTGGGCGTATGTGGCTGCTGCGTTACCACCAGCCCGTGTGCGTAATTGGTATATCTACCCTGGCATTGCCTTGTGTGCCGTGTCACCTACCATACCGAGCCTTACT
Organism: Allium cepa; assembly: GCA_030765085.1. NCBI lineage: Eukaryota > Viridiplantae > Streptophyta > Magnoliopsida > Asparagales > Amaryllidaceae > Allium > Allium cepa. Next base: position 233,864,554 of record CM060932.1, on the reverse strand, counting down.
ACGAGTTTGTTTTTCTCCCGTAGCCCGTGTGGTATCCTCTGACAGTCACCCGGAGTGGAGATGGCATGATATTGGATGGACTACTGGGACTATTATGTGTGAAGGGTGATATGGGTAGCCCGGAACACTATTTAAAAGTATGTTTATTTTACTGTAGACATTATTGTAATAGCACAATATTACTACATAGTAAATAGTTTAACGGATCCTTAAAGGATGGGCGATCCCAAGCATTCTTTAAGTTACTGATGCATTTTTGTTACTGTTCACTTGAGTTGATTTAAAGTTCATAAGTATTTATGTCCTGACTCGAGTGTTTTGTGTTTTGCTTTACGCTCGAGTCAGATTGAGTGAGCTAGCATTCAAGATTCACCTTCGGAGTTGAAGCTTTTCTTGAAGATGCAGCCATCTATTTTGCTTTATGTATCCAGTGATTTTAGTGATGTATTCTGATTTGTACCCGATGTATCTTGTTACTCTTCTGTTGTTTCTTGTTTAACTCTGATGTATCTTATTTTTATATAGTAGCTTCATGAACTACTATCTGTTTTATTTCCGCTGCATTATTATTTACTCTGTGTCTGTGATCTGTGATTATGTATTTACTGTATATTCTGAGATTTGCAACACGATGCGGTATTTTGAGCAATTCAAGTCCGACATGTGCGGATGCGAATGGTTGAAAATATCAGGTTGTTATTGTTGGTATCAGAGCTTTGGTAGCTCTAGGCAAAACTCAGCATATAGAGTAAATGAATTTACAGAATCACTTTCATTCGAGTTTGAATCTCTTCCTTTTGACTTGATTCCTTTGATTTTGGAACGTTCCCTGCGGTTTCAAAATCCATTTCGTGTCCCTCACTATTCATATGCATTTGATTCTGGAGTATCCCATAACTCCACTTTGAATGATCTTTATAATGAGTCGGCGGTCTCGCCAACCTCAAATTTATTTGTAAAGGGGGAAAAATCCTTTACAACAACATCGATTCACCAGAGATTCTATATCCTCGGTTTAGATGCTAGTATCTCTTATAATTTCATACTCTACATCTTGAGATCGAACGTCGATTTACCCAAGAAATCCACATCGATCTTATTCTTTAAGTCACGGTTGACCCGGTTAAGGTTGCCCGCGATTTATATAAACTCATCCATCTCCCTATTCTGTTATTTAATCATCTCATCTTTGTTTCCAACTTATCTTCAAATTATTCTTGAAGTGTATTTGTAAACTAATATTTAAAATGTTTTATATATTGTGTTGTTTGAGTTGTTGATGTTGATTTGGGTTTCTAATTGATTCGTCTGATCAACGCTATCGATAAGATTTTCAAAACACTTGAACAGAGCAAACTGACACAATATGTTTTTAAAATTTAGTAATGAAATAAATTTTGTGAAATAAATTTTGTAACTATATTATAAATCTTTATCTGGATTTTATTTGAATTGGTTGTTAAGAAATAATATTTGATTTTATATATCATTTTCTATTGTTTCATATATCTAATTGAACTATAAAACATGGTTATAAATTTATTTTGAAATTTAAAATGAATGTAAAACAAGAATTTGAGAATTTAATTTCCGATGGATTTCAAACTTTGTGTTTAAAGTTTTAAAGGTATATTATTTAAAGTATTTTCGAATAGAAATTTGTTTCCAAAGAATTTTAAACTTAAATTTAGTGCTCTTCTCTTTGTCGCTGGAAAATAATTTCGGTGATGACTACAGCATCATCGACATTCATTTTCGAGTTTCGAAGTGAAGAGACCATTCTGTAGTCTTGCTACAGTTTTGTTTTGGGAAAATTTAATTGATTTTAATTTCTAAAATAAGAATGGATTTATAATATATGTTGATATATGATTTAAATTTGGATGGATATATATATATATATGTGTATATATATATATATAGTATATGAGCATTTATTTATCTCTAAATAGTTTGGAATTTATCGGAAATTTAATTCCTAAATTTTATCTTCAAATATAATTTCTAAGTATAATTTCAAGATTTGGATAAATATTCAAGCTTGAAATAATTGAATTAGAAAGTTTTATTTGTATAATACACATTTTCATTCCAATATAACTTACCTTAATTTTCAGAAGTTGAATATGTAATTGGATAATATACAATATAAAAAAAGATTTTATAAATAAAATTTGAGTGGTTATTATAAATGTTATATACTTAAATTTTAGTTATAAAAGGATTAACAGAGGTAAATAAAGAAAAAGTGTAATGGAATAATTTACAATATAAAATGGTGATAAAGGAACTAAGAATAAATTTAAGGCAGTTACAATGAGTGTAAATATATTTAACATAGGTGATAAAATATATTGAGAGGAATAAATTTAATTTTAATTAGTAGTGAAGAAGAATTAAATTTTATTTGGTACATTTTGAGTATAATAAAAGATTTTTCAAATACATGATTTTAGGGATTTGTTAATTTAAGATAATTGGATGATAAGATAATGAAATTAGAGATGCTTAAGATTTATTTGACTTATGTAAAATTAATTTTCAGTTTAAGTTGAAATTTTATGGTTTCAAATTTATTATTTTATTTTGTTTTTCAAACTATCTTTTGGTTGTCCTAATTTCCCTTATCTTGCTACAGAATGGGAGGCTATTGCATATACCAGTCTGTTTAGAAATCTTTCTATAATTTTTAATAATCTTTGGTACTCATCTTTGAATCTAAGCACTGCTTGCCATCCACAGACCGTCGGTCAAACGGGAAGGGTGAACCAAATTCTAAAAGATTTTTTTTCATGCTTGCGTTCTTGATTCTGGAAGATCTTGGACAGATCATTTCCACATTGTTAAACTTACCTATAGAAATAGTTATCAGGTATAATTTTAATCTTCTTATCATCTTGTCTTAATACTATTTCATTCTATCTTTTTCTGTGCTTTCCCGTACCTAATTCCTTTTCGGGGACGAAAAGTTTTGAGTGGGGGAGAGTGTAACAACCCTGTATTTTCTGATTATTGTAATTGTATATTTTAATTATTTTAATTTAAATTCCTTATTTAAAAACTTTATTTTATTTATTAAAATGAATATATTTTGTTAATTGAAATATAAATGTTGATTTTGATGTGGATTAGAATTTCAAACATGCATAAATTGAATATTTCCAAAAAAGGTGAATTTTGGTCAATCTGGTCAAACTTTGACTTTTAAATTTAATTTTAAAAGTTTGAAAATTTGAATTTTATCTTTTGTTTTGAAATTAAATAAAATTTCAAGAACACTGCTTTTCGTTTCGTTGAAATCCGAATAATATTGTGAAAGTTATGCTTTTTACAAAATTGGGTGTAAATTGTTTTATTTAACACTATTTTTTATTTTAAATTATATAAATAATATTTTTAATTGTCATATCTTATTCTAAATTCTATTATATGTTATGTTACATATATTTTTACCTTTTAAATATTTTTAAAGTGACGTTTGAATTTTTCCATGCTCATTGAATTTATTTTCTATTTTTAAAGGTTAGTTTCCATTTTTCTGCTATTTTCTTCATTTAAATTATATTTAATTAAAATTTATTTATTTATTTTTATGTTTTTATCTTTAGTTATAAATATTTTTCATGTACATACAATTTTCCCAAAGTTCATTTCATTTATTTTCAAATTGTCACGCATAATTTACATTTTCTTTGTTATTTTCTTATTTTAATTATATTTAATTAATAATTTTTTTTTATTTACTGTATTTTTTTGTTTTATCTATATTTATACATATTTACATGTATTTAAATTTTAAAAAGAAATGGTGGAAATTTGAAAGGTTTATGACTCTTTATTTGCTTAAGCCTTTTTGTATTCTGTCTTTTCATTTCTCAACCAACATCTCTTCAATTGGCTGCCTTAACTCCATTCTTCAGCCGTGTATTCTTCTTTCTTTTTCACATGAAAGGGAAGACTTCTCATCCCCTAAAAATCACGGCCATGAAGAAAAAAAAAGAAAAAAAAGAACAATGGCTTTTCTTTTCACATTTTTCCCTCTTCTTCACCGATTTAGCCTTCCACTTCTTCATGTTTGCTTGGCCTCACCTCTCTCCTTGCTGACCACCATCCTCTCCACCATCTACAGTAGCATGAACCCCCTCTTCTCTGACCACCACCTCTGTCCATGACCATTAGATGAAGCCACCACCTCAAATTTGCAAAGCAATTCACCAAAACAATGCTAGCCAAGCCTATACTCCACTATTGCCTTCATAGTTGCCTTTGGCCACCCCTTAGCCACCACCACCATCATCTATTTCACCTCTGGATGCCCCTTTCACTACTGTCCAGATCTGACTTGACATGAAGACCCCATGGACGCGCCTATATGTGGTCATAGCTGAGTCAAAATGCACCAAAAACTTCACATATTTGCCTTGAACCCATGTATGCTTCAGGTTGTAACTCTTCCACCACCTTCATCCACTTGTAACCTGACCTTTATGGTTGCCATACCTGACCCAAACCAGAGCCTAGTGTGGTGAGATCAAGCCCATTTGATGATGTGACAAGCTTATGTTGTCGTGTGCAAGTCTTTTGCTTCTAAGGTTTGGTCATCTCTCTTGTTTTGCAACTGTTCTGCAAACTAAAGTTGTGATTATATTTGTATGTCGATATCTATATTTGTGCTTATGTATGTTATATTTTGTGTTGTTTACAAGGGTCTCCATCAATTCAAATCAAATCGTGCTTGTCGTTTGTGACGACCCTGAATTTTTAAGCATTTAAAATCAGAATATTTAATTGATTTTAAATATTTAAAAGTTAATTATCGGCTTAAATTACGAATACCCTAATTTATTTGGCAACTAGATTGTTGAATTAAATAATTTGAATTGGATAAAATATGAAACCTGAGATTTTAAGCTTGTTAAAAATAATTTGAAGGCTTATAAAATTTATATTCGTATTATTGAGGATAATAGAAGTTGTAAAATTCGAAATAAACAGTGGGTTGTTCAATTTTAAAATTTATATCGTTTTAATTGAATTTAAAAATAGCCTTTTGAGGTACAGTCTCGGAATTCGACGAAACCAGTTCCATTGGGTCCGTAATATTGAATTATTATCAGATTTCAAATTTCGTATTGATCGAAGTTAGTGTGTGAGCGTACGATATATAAACGCGCTGGAAATTTCATTGATAATAGTCGATTTAAATTGACATTTGAAATTAAATTGAAACATGATTTAACCCGTTAACCTTCAGTTTATCCATCAAGCACTGTAGTAAGTTTATCCCTATACGCAAGGGTCACGTTCATTCTTTTCTTACTTCGGAAGCCTTTCAAAGCTTCTACTCGAATCCATTGCGTGTCTTTATTTCATTGGTTCTCTTCGTTCCTCAATTAATCAATTGCCGTTCTCAAAAAAAAAAAATGGCCGCAGTCAATTGCATTTTCTTCTCGTCCAAAATCAAAACTTTTTGTTTCCTTTCCTCACGCGAACTCGAATCTGATGGAATGAAGAACATTCTCGACTTGTTCGAAGCCGATAGGTGAAATTCGTATACGAATCGAGTGGCACGGCTTCAATCGAGTTTTCCTCTGTAGATCAAAATTCCTATTTCAGTGAGATAGCGGTCGCGATTCCTTCTGATGCAAGCTCGAGGCGGCGACCGCGTAGAGGGGAGGCGATGTTGAGCGAGGCGCTCGGGGTTGGAGGAGGAGGCAAGTCACGAGAAGGATGTGTAGTGGGTGCGCGCGCAGTTGGGAATGACGGCGGGTAGAGGGTTGGTGATCGTCTCAGATGGTTGAGGCTAGGGTTTTCGTAGGGATTAGTGTTGTGGGTTCACGGCTTAGGCTTGTCGCAGTGGAGCTGTCGAGTGGAGAGAAGAAGTAGGGTAATTTCTTTTTATTTTGATCTTAATTCTATATTTATAGCTAAATAGATTTAGACCATATAATATCTCAACCCTCTGTTTTAGATCTAAATTGATTTGTAGAAAATTTTTATAAGTTGGATTCACACAGTTTTCAGGTATATGCTGTTTTAGAAAAATAATAATTTCAGTAAAGAAAAATTATGTTTTGTTTATTTATTAAGGAAGGTATAAATATATTTTATACATATGTGTATATAAAATTAGAACAGACGAAAGGTATATATATTGTTAAAATAGAATTTTCTTTACAGTAGAATATATGCAAAAGTTCTATTTTAATACAAAGCCTGGGGAAAAACAGAAATTTATTTATAGATATAAAGCTGGAAAAGAAACAGTAATTTTAAATGTTGAAGAATTTTATAAGAAATAAGGTTTGGAATTTGGTTTCTATAATTATAGTTCCAAATAAATAAACAAATATACATCTACCTATTTCAACCTGCTAGTTATTTTAAATAATGGATATGGGGGAAAGAAACGTTATCTTGGTTAATAAAAGATCTTTAAAAAGGAAATTTAGTTTACAATTTAAATTGTTTAAATTAAATCATTAGTTAAGTGCTTTTTTTTAAAAGGGGATAAATTGTTCGATTAGTTCAACTATTTACAAATGGTATCAATATTTATACCAGGTTTAAATTAAAGGAACAAATAATAATAGAGTTGCTCGATCAATTCAAGTATTAATAAACCATAATGTTTATTCAAGGTCGGAAATTGAGAAAACCAAGGGAATATTGAAGTGAATGGCAAATGCAACATCGAAGGTGAGTTAATCTCACTCAGTTTAAAATTTAAATTTAAATGATTAAATTTAAATAATTGCTTGAATGGTTGAATTGATTGATGTGCTTTAGTCTGGTATATTTTGGAATGGATATTATGTTGTGCTAACATCTGTGGATGCAGGGAAACAGGTTGGAGGGATCCAACTGGACCCCTCACATTTATTTAAGTTATTCAATATTCTCTGTTTTGATTATTTGATATCCTATGATGAGCTATATTGGAATATTGAATGTATGGTTTGATTGGATATTCGGGTATAATGAATTACCAAAATATATGAATTGGATTGTTGAAAAGAAATAAAAGGAGGTAAATTTGTAAGCGAAATAATTATAAAAAGTTTGAATAAATTAAGAATGAATTGGAAAGAAATAGAAGGAATATGCAAATAATAATAACTCCGAGTATGAAGAGCAAAGTAATTTTTAATAAAAGAAAATTAATGAATTGAAAACTTAAGTTACATAAATTAAAGGAATAAAGAATTATTTTAAAATTCAAAGTCTAAATCTATTTAAAAGAATAGAGAAGTAATTGAGAAATTTAAAAAAAAAAAAAATTGGAATTTTTAGTTAAAGTGTTTCTTAAAATCATAATCAAGAAATGAGATCTGAAATTACTAGATTCTGAATTAAAAGGGGATAAATTTGAAATCAATTTGGGAAATTGATTTAAGTGATTGAAGTTGAGATTTTTCTCTGGATATCCAAGTACATTTTTAAAGTAAATTCTTAAATAAATTTAAAGGTTTTAAAGTTGTTGTAAAAAGCAAAGTTTTTAAAAATTTATTACCTCTAATATTTAAGTTCTTAAGTAAGTATTTTCTTTTTACCTATTATAGTAGTAATTATTCAAAGAATGCCTTAATATTATGTTTTTGAAAGTATAAATCTAGTTTTTTTTATTTAGTAAGTAACCTTATTTTCAAATATTCATTTAATATGTGTTTTTAACAAATTATTGAAATAGTTTAATTCAAATGTTTTGAAGGTATATATTTCAAAGTAAAAATGTTTTAAATTATTTTTAAAATCTAGTTTTGTACTTGGTAATTTCAGAGGAGATAGAAAATACTTGGGAAAGTTTATACTGGGAAGAAAGATGTTTTGAAAACTGTTTTCAAAGGATTGAAAAATAGAAATATATCTTGTGAAGATATTTTTGGAAATTAATAAATAATTCGGGAAAATTATTTATTGGTTGATGGTTGATTGTGAATATTAATTGATAGTTAAATAACCGACTATCAATATTTGCCAATTGCGTTGATCGTTTCGAAGAGACCGGGATCGAGATTTATTTATCGAAAACCACTTCGATCCGGTTTGTACGTTTCGTGCGAAAAACGATTTTGGATTCGAAGATGGAGCAATGAAGTGCAAGGGCTAGTCGCTACTAATCCTGAGGATATTTCCAAAATGGATGTAGTAGGAATAGTGCCTTCGGTTCCGTTCGAACCCGGGACGGACTTGTATGGATGAATGCTTGCGAATCATCGTCAGGTGGACGATGGGCATTCTAAGTGAAAACGTTCTAAAAGGTAACGCTTAGCCTCAAGCCTCATCAAATGGGAATGACTGAAAATCAGGGGATATGCAGCAAGGTTAGGTGGGTCATGCCCAACCAGGACAAGATAATTCCCCTGTCTAGATGTCCCTTATTTATTTCGGCTTAGTGGGTGGTTGGTCGCGCCAACCACGGGGTTTATCTTGTTCGGGACTGTTCAGTAAGGAATGGTTCCGGCCTTGTGTTGCAGGGGATGAAGGGAGTAATCCTCGGTACGGTGATCTAGGCCCCGTACTGTGACAGGTGGTACCCCAGTGCCTAGTCATTGTTGGAAATCCATTCTCCCTACGAGCCTTGTACGAGTTTTGTTTGTATTACCCACTTCGGTGGCTAGTAGCTGGAATTTAATCATGTAACAATTTCGGCTATTTTATAAGTATTTGTATATAGACCCTTTTATAATATCAGAGGATTTCTATAAAAATTGTTTTAGCTATCGTAAGGTAAAAACCCGACATGTTTATTTGTGGCGTGGTCTTACGAGATGCTTTTGTTTTCAAAGGATTTTTGAAACTTTAATAATCAAATGGGGTGTGATTTTCTCACTCTGGTATTCCAGACTGACTCGGGTATTATTTAACTGTAATGCTCGGGTCAGACCGAGTATTATGGAATACAGGTTATGATGCTGTGGAGCTCAGGAGACGAGCTGGATGACGATACGTATTCTCGTACTTGTATATACATATATTTCCGCTGTTGAGTTGTTGTGTACCCATTGGATGTTATTGATGTGAGCTGTGACTGATGTACTCTGATGATGTAATATATGTAAACTGATATATTTGATTTTGAGTAAAGATTACTTATTCTCTATTATATTTTATTCCGCTGCGATGGTTAGATTCTGATGTTGGTTTTGTTTTCTCTTCTTCTACCACTTCTTCTTAAACCCTAATGGTTCGTATTTCTGTGCAACTTGAGTTGTTTGTTGTAGAATAGTGTTGACTCAAGGGGTACGGATTTGCGGGTCGTTACATTTGGTATCAGAGCTTAGGTTGGTGATAACCTTGGCTCTGGTGGGAATTACTCATAAATTTGAGTCCGTAGTACTCTATAATGAGTTTGAGCGTATTAATAGATATGAGCGCGTATTTGTTAGTGAATATAAAATGGTTTTATATTGTGTTGATTGGTTTATTGAGTGGTATATGAACCTTCGTCGGCACAGCCTCGAAAACTGTATCGAAGGGGTTTCTAAACACTTGAATAGAACAATCGACACGGTATTGTTTTCAATATGGGTAAATGAAATAATTTTACCCAAAAATATATTTTTGATATGAAGAAAGTTTTTGGTAAACTATATAGCTATTATATGGTTGCTTGGATGTTAGAAATGATAATATTAAAGTATTATCATTGTTAAATGAAAATTTAACTAGAAATTGAAAATAAACAAAGTTTACGGAAATAAATTCATGATAAAATGAAATTTGTAAATATGAATTATAAATGTAAAATTATAAATTGAAATATAATCAAACGAGAATTTGTATGAACATAAGCTATGCAAATGAATTATAAAAAAAAAAAATGAAAAAAAAAATGATTTAAGCAGGATTTGAAAGTTTAAAATCCCGGAGATTCTTGAAGTGTTTTGAAGATACATAATAGTATTGCCGTTTTGGAGATATTTCTGGAAGGAAATTGTTTTAAATGGATTTTGAAAGTAATATAGCATTGAAATCACTTGGATTATTGGAAAATAATTCTGATGATGACGGCCGCATCATCAGTATTCGTTTTCGAATTTCTAAGTGACGGATTGCTACCAAATTGATTTTGTTTAGAAAAGCAAGTTGTTTTTGAAATTCCAAAGGAAATTTGTTGGAAATAAAACCAAGATTGGTTTAAAAATTTGAGAAGTGTGATTTGGGATATTGGAGATTTCAAAATGATTTGAAGACAAAAGCCGAGTGTATAAAATTCTGATTAGATAAGTTGTAAGCTTATAAATTGAGATGATTTTTAAATCAGAAATGGAATATAAGCTTTGAATGTTGGAACTTCAATTTTAAAGAAAAGTTAAAAATGGAATTAACTTGGATTTGGAAATAAAGATTTGATTGGATTGAGATTGAGATTGATTGAATAAGTTGAAATCGAATTTGATTAAATAAATCTGAGTTAAAATTAAATTGAAAATGGAATACAATGCCCAAAATCAATATTTTGATAAATTGAAAAATGAAATGAGGATCCAAACTTGAAGTATAAAATAAATATTGAACTTAAGAAAATTAAATGGAGTGATATTTTCAATAAAATTTCAAGTGTTGGATTATGAATAATGGGAGAACTAATTGGATAATAAATTAGTTAATGAAATTGAATTGTGAGTTTATGATGAGGTTTGAAAATAAAACCCAAGTTATAATTAAATTCTACTTACATTGTCGATGAAGAAAATATAATGGAAAGTGGCCTTGCAATTAATTAATTGATTTGTGAACCAAATTGCAATGTAAGTTAATAAATTGGATGGTAAGTTAAAATGTAAATGGTGAAATCAAAACTTGAGTTATTAATTAAAAATTAGACTTGAAGTGTTAACAAAGTAAATATAATTTGAGATGTATAAAATAAAAATGTAAATGGATTAAAATAGTAATGGTTTGAATATGCAAATGAAATCCAATAAGTGGAAATAAATTGGATATGGCCTTGGAATTAATTAAGTTAAGTTGAGTATAAAAGAGAACTTTGTTTGCAAAATGAGAATGAGCTTAAGTATAAAAATTTGAATAAATTGAAGGAAATTGACTTAAGCTAAATAAATGCAGGAGAGTTGAATTGAATTCAACTTAAACAAAGTTTAATAATATTGGATTGGTTTTAATCAAGTGAAAATAAATTTTTAACCGAAATAAAAAAATTCGGTGAGTTATAAATAATGTCAATGGAATGGAGTTCTAGAATAAATGATTGTAAACCATTTACATTATTAAGGAATTGAAATAATTTGGGACAATAAGGAAATAGAATGTTTCGAGTTTATTTGAAATGGTTCAAGTAAATGTGGATAAACAGATTATATTGAATGAATAAATGATGGAATAAATAAGTATCAAATGAAATATAGTTTAAATAAGTTGAGAAATGGTTATTGAATAAAATAGCCCGAATTGTTTTCGAGCTAAATAAAATAGATTGGAATAAACACATATGGAATGAAATGTAAATAAATGCTTGTGAATGAATTAAAATAAAAGAGTAATTAAATTGGTAATGAAGACGGACCTAAGATGTTAATAGTTTTGTATGAACTAGTTTGGTTAATAAATGAAATACAAGTGAATGTATTCAAATCCGAAATGGATGCGAGGATAATTGGATTGTGAATAAATTTGGAAATAGAGTGAAATCAATTTGAATTGGTTATAAAACATAAATGCTTATTTATTCACCTAAATCTCGTCAAATTGCATGAAATAAATTGTTGTTTGTTGTAAATGGGGTAATTAAATATTCTATGAGTGAGAGTAGTAAAATAAATTGATTTTGAAAGCAATTGGATTAAATATGAGTTCAGTTGCTTAAAAATGAATTAATGTAAGTGATTGAATTTTTAAACCATTCACATTGATGAAGTTGTATACGAATGGATTGAAAACCATTCGAATTAAATGAAAATGGTTATAAATTAATTGAAACAGTTAGATTAGCATGAAAATTGTATAAGTTGCTTTCAGAAAAATGTTTAGTGTGAATTTATTTTAGAATTCATATGTTTTAACTATTGCAAGTAAGTGAAATGTGTTAAACTCCTTTTATTTGGCACTTACAAGTTTAAACTGAGTAAGTACAGGTACCTGGAAGCCGTGAGGCTGGATTTGGTAGTGCTACTTGCTAAAAATAATAAGCTGCTTGCTTAAAATGCTAAATAAGGTACGCCTACGCAATAAAAATAGGAAATATGAACTGTTTTTGGTTTTTCCGACCGTGTGGGTCGATGTATATATATTTATCTCTTTTGTCAAATTACAAAAGCTCCTCCGTACAACGGGTACTCTGCCAAAAATTTTCAGAAATTTTGGGAGTTAGAATTTTTTGAAAATTTTGGAAAATTTTGTTAATGACAAAACTATTTAGAATGGGAAACTAAAATAAGTTAGTAAATGAAACTAATTAGTAAATGAAACTAATTAGTAAATGAAACTAATTAAAGTAATGACTTAAATTAGGAATAAATGAAGGATAAGAATTAAAAATTCAAAGTTGAAAATAAATGAAATACATATGTAATATGGAAATCGATTTAAATGGAAATAGGTATAAACCAAAAGTGGTAAAGAGAAATAAAGATAAGAAACATATAAAATGTTTGTACTAACTTAAGAAAGGAATGGTAAATTCTAGATTGGAAATTGATATTACAAATATAATCTAAGATAATATTGAAATGAATAGATATTGACATTTTGTAAGAAAATCGATAAATTGTTTTGGAATATTGTGATTGGATATTAGTACCAAGCAGGTTATGCAGGTATTGTAAAAGGGGAAAAGAGAATTGGTTTTTGATTCAGAAGATAAATTTGAATTGCCCGACAATAAGGTATGTATTTAAATTTGGTATGGAATTTGATTGGGATTTGGATTTGGATTGAGCCACTTGGCCTTTTGTTTTCTTTTTGGATTTGGGAGGCCGTAGAGCCATTTTGTAGTTGTACCGAGTCAGCCGCGCAAAGGAGACGCTGGCGAAATTTTTCGGAAATTTAGAGAGTTAGAAAAATTTTGAGAAAATTTTGATAATTCAAAATTGGTTTTATGATTAAAACTTAAATGGTTGGGCAAATAGGATAATTTGCAAACTAGGGAAAGGTTTGGAAAGTTAATAAGAATGGTGATGGATCTTTTATAAAAAGATAATTGGTAAGATGTTGAATTGTTAGAAAATTGTTTGGTTTAGGGAAAATAGTAACGGGTATTGGAACATTCTTCCTAACTAGTAATTTCGGGGACGAAATTCTTTTAAGGGGGAAGGAATGTGACGACCCTGAATTTTTAAGCATTTAAAATCAGAATATTTAATTGATTTTAAATATTTAAAAGTTAATTATCGGCTTAAATTACGAATACCCTAATTTATTTGGCAACTAGATTGTTGAATTAAATAATTTGAATTGGATAAAATATGAAACATGAGATTTTAAGCTTGTTAAAAATAATTTGAAGGCTTATAAAATTTATATTCGTATTATTGAGGATAATAGAAGTTGTAAAATTCGAAATAAACAGTGGGTTGTTCAATTTTAAAATTTATATCGTTTTAATTGAATTTAAAAATAGCCTTTTGAGGTACAGTCTCGGAATTCGACGAAACCAGTTCCATTGGGTCCGTAATATTGAATTATTATCAGATTTCAAATTTCGTATTGATCGAAGTTAGTGTGTGAGCGTATGATATATAAACGCGCTGGAAATTTCATTGATAATAGTCGATTTAAATTGACATTTGAAATTAAATTGAAACATGATTTAACCCGTTAACCTTCAGTTTATCCATCAAGCACTGTAGTAAGTTTATCCCTATACGCAAGGGTCACGTTCATTCTTTTCTTACTTCGGAAGCCTTTCAAAGCTTCTACTCGAATCCATTGCGTGTCTTTATTTCATTGGTTCTCTTCGTTCCTCAATTAATCAATTGCCGTTCTCAAAAAAAAAAAATGGCCGCAGTCAATTGCATTTTCTTCTCGTCCAAAATCAAAACTTTTTGTTTCCTTTCCTCACGCGAACTCGAATCTGATGGAATGAAGAACATTCTCGACTTGTTCGAAGCCGATAGGTGAAATTCGTATACGAATCGAGTGGCACGGCTTCAATCGAGTTTTCCTCTGTAGATCAAAATTCCTATTTCAGTGAGAGAGCGATCGCGATTCCTTCTGATGCAAGCTCGAGGCGGCGACCGCGTAGAGGGGAGGCGATGTTGAGCGAGGCGCTCGGGGTTGGAGGAGGAGGCAAGTCACGAGAAGGATGTGTAGTGGGTGCGCGCGCAGTTGGGAATGACGGCGGGTAGAGGGTTGGTGATCGTCTCAGATGGTTGAGGCTAGGGTTTTCGCAGGGATTAGTGTTGTGGGTTCACGGCTTAGGCTTGTCGCAGTGGAGCTGTCGAGTGGAGAGAAGCAATAGGGTAATTTCTTTTTATTTTGATCTTAATTCTATATTTATAGCTAAATAGATTTAGACCATATAATATCTCAACCCTCTGTTTTAGATCTGAATTGATTTGTAGAAAATTTTTATAAGTTGGATTCACACAGTTTTCAGGTATATGCTGTTTTAGAAAAATAATAATTTCAGTAAAGAAAAATTATGTTTTGTTTATTTATTAAGGAAGGTATAAATATATTTTATACATATGTGTATATAAAATTAGAACAGACGAAAGGTATATATATTGTTAAAATAGAATTTTCTTTACAGTAGAATATATGCAAAAGTTCTATTTTAATACAAAGCCTGGGGAAAAACAGAAATTTATTTATAGATATAAAGCTGGAAAAGAAACAGTAATTTTAAATGTTGAAGAATTTTATAAGAAATAAGGTTTGGAATTTGGTTTCTATAATTATAGTTCCAAATAAATAAACAAATATACATCTACCTATTTCAACCTGCTAGTTATTTTAAATAATGGATATGGGGGAAAGAAACGTTATCTTGGTTAATAAAAGATCTTTAAAAAGGAAATTTAGTTTACAATTTAAATTGTTTAAATTAAATCATTAGTTAAGTGCTTTTTTTTAAAAAGGGGATAAATTGTTTGATTAGTTCAACTATTTACAAATGGTATCAATATTTATACCAGGTTTAAATTAAAGGAACAAATAATAATAGAGTTGCTCGATCAATTCAAGTATTAATAAACCATAATGTTTATTCAAGGTCGGAAATTGAGAAAACCAAAGGAATATTGAAGTGAATGGCAAATGCAACATCGAAGGTGAGTTAATCTCACTCAGTTTAAAATTTAAATTTAAATGATTAAATTTAAATAATTGCTTGAATGGTTGAATTGATTGATGTGCTTTAGTCTGGTATATTTTGGAATGGATATTATGTTGTGCTAACATCTGTGGATGCAGGGAAACAGGTTGGAGGGATCCAACTGGACCCCTCACATTTATTTAAGTTATTCAATATTCTCTGTTTTGATTATTTGATATCCTATGATGAGCTATATTGGAATATTGAATGTATGGTTTGATTGGATATTCGGGTATAATGAATTACCAAAATATATGAATTGGATTGTTGAAAAGAAATAAAAGGAGGTAAATTTGTAAGCGAAATAATTATAAAAAGTTTGAATAAATTAAGAATGAATTGGAAAGAAATAGAAGGAATATGCAAATAATAATAACTCCGAGTATGAAGAGCAAAGTAATTTTTAATAAAAGAAAATTAATGAATTGAAAACTTAAGTTACATAAATTAAAGGAATAAAGAATTATTTTAAAATTCAAAGTCTAAATCTATTTAAAAGAATAGAGAAGTAATTGAGAAATTTAAAAAAAAAAAAAATTGGAATTTTTAGTTAAAGTGTTTCTTAAAATCATAATCAAGAAATGAGATCTGAAATTACTTGATTCTGAATTAAAAGGGGATAACTTTGAAATCAATTTGGGAAATTGATTTAAGTGATTGAAGTTGAGATTTTTCTCTGGATATCCAAGTACATTTTTAAAGTAAATTCTTAAATAAATTTAAAGGTTTTAAAGTTGTTGTAAAAAGCAAAGTTTTTAAAAATTTATTACTTCTAATATTTAAGTTCTTAAGTAAGTATTTTCTTTTTACCTATTATAGTAGTAATTATTCAAAGAATGCCTTAATATTATGTTTTTGAAAGTATAAATCTAGTTTTTTTTATTTAGTAAGTAACCTTGTTTTCAAATATTCATTTAATATGTGTTTTTAACAAATTATTGAAATAGTTTAATTCAAATTTTTTGAAGGTATATATTTCAAAGTAAAAATGTTTTAAATTATTTTTAAAATCTAGTTTTGTACTTGGTAATTTCAGAGGAGATAGAAAATACTTGGGAAAGTTTATACTGGGAAGAAAGATGTTTTGAAAACTGTTTTCAAAGGATTGAAAAATAGAAATATATCTTGTGAAGATATTTTTGGAAATTAATAAATAATTCGGGAAAATTATTTATTGGTTGATGGTTGATTGTGAATATTAATTGATAGTTAAATAACCGACTATCAATATTTGCCAATTGCGTTGATCGTTTCGAAGAGACCGGGATCGAGATTTATTTCTCGAAAACCACTTCGATCCGGTTTGTATGTTTCGTGCGAAAAACGATTTTGGATTCGAAGATGGAGCAATGAAGTGCAAGGGCTAGTCGCTACTAATCCTGAGGATATTTCCAAAATGGATGTAGTAGGAATAGTGCCTTCGGTTCCGTTCGAACCCGGGACGGACTTGTATGGATGAATGCTTGCGAATCATCGTCAGGTGGACGATGGGCATTCTAAGTGAAAACGTTCTAAAAGGTAACGCTTAGCCTCAAGCCTCATCAAATGGGAATGACTGAAAATCAGGGGATATGCAGCAAGGTTAGGTGGGTCATGCCCAACCAGGACAAGATAATTCCCCTGTCTAGATGTCCCTTATTTATTTCGGCTTAGTGGGTGGTTGGTCGCGCCAACCACGGGGTTTATCTTGTTCGGGACTGTTCAGTAAGGAATGGTTCCGGCCTTGTGTTGCAGGAGATGAAGGGAGTAATCCTCGGTACGGTGATCTAGGCCCCGTACTGTGACAGGTGGTACCCCAGTGCCTAGTCATTGTTGGAAATCCATTCTCCCTACGAGCCTTGTACGAGTTTTGTTTGTATTACCCACTTCGGTGGCTAGTAGCTGGAATTTAATCATGTAACAATTTCGGCTATTTTATAAGTATTTGTATATAGACCCTATTATAATATCAGAGGATTTCTATAAAAATTGTTTTAGCTATCGTAAGGTAAAAACCCGACATGTTTATTTGTGGCGTGGTCTTACGAGATGCTTTTGTTTTCAAAGGATTTTTGAAACTTTAATAATCAAATGGGGTGTGATTTTCTCACTCTGGTATTCCAGACTGACTCGGGTATTATTTAACTGTAATGCTCGGGTCAGACCGAGTATTATAGAATACAGGTTATGATGCTGTGGAGCTCAGGAGACGAGCTGGATGACGATACGTATTCTCGTACTTGTATATACATATATTTCCGCTGTTGAGTTGTTGTGTACCCATTGGATGTTATTGATGTGAGCTGTGACTGATGTACTCTGATGATGTAATATATGTAAACTGATATATTTGATTTTGAGTAAAGATTACTTATTCTCTATTATATTTTATTCCGCTGCGATGGTTAGATTCTGATGTTGGTTTTGTTTTCTCTTCTTCTACCACTTCTTCTTAAACCCTAATGGTTCGTATTTCTGTGCAACTTGAGTTGTTTGTTGTAGAATAGTGTTGACTCAAGGGGTACGGATTTGCGGGTCGTTACATCGTTCCTTTGGAATCGCTCTTGTGTGTGTTGTTTGTCTCTAGCTTCGTAAAAGGTGAGTCTTTCTCGCTCTGACATATTTACTTATGAAATAGTAAATTGATGGAAAGTGTATAGTAATATAAAATGTGTATGCAAGTTAATGATGATCATATGATATGCTATGACATGTTATTACCATGTTGAAACTGTTAGTTATCACGTGACATTTGATATATTGCGACATTGACATTGTTTATATTGTTTATGCATATGATCACACTGCAAGTTCCCTGTTAGAATAGAATCACTATGGGTTGAAATGATACATACCCGAACGGACTTTAGAATAGGAAATAATCGTTATGGGCTGAAATGATAGGCCTGAGCGATTTTTATTGTATTTTATTTGACTTGGGATTGTGGGTTTGAAATGATAGAACCCGGGTTTTCTTTGTAAACTGCGGATTGAAATGACATATATCCGTATCACTTGACCTAGGTTAGAAAATTATATACAGACCCCATGGTATATTTTTAAATGATTTTTATTAAAATACGTATTTTTAAAAGTATGAAATTTTGATTTAAAAATATATATTTTATGGTTTTAAGAAAATTAAATATTAAGTCTTGAAATTGTGAATTTGAGTACGTAAATTTGAAGTAATTGAGATTTTAGACTTTAAATTTTATTTTAAAATGTAAATAAATAATGGAAATTAAATTTAAAGTTTTGAAATTGTATTTGAAGTAAATTTTAAGTTTTATTTAATTTATAAAATAGTGAATTTTGACTTAATAAATGAATGGAGTTTTTAACTTGAATATTTGATCTAAAAATTTTGTTGTGTTAAATCATATGTTAAAATGATTTTAAATGTGAAATTTTGAAGTCTAGAAATATGATTTTTAAGTTATAATAAAAATTTGGAGTTTTATTATTATTTTTGAAAAGCTAAAATGAAATCTGGAATTTTATAGCATTTTCAAAATGTTGTAGTCTTTTGACAGCATTTTTAAATGCTATTGTTTTGAATCTAATAATGTTTGAAATAACTAAATATCTATTACGACATTTTATAAACGCTGTTATTCTTGAACTATACCATTTTTGGAAGCTATAAGCTACGATAGAACTTTATAAATGTTGTAGTTGCTATAATTTGACAATGTTTGAAATGTTATAGATTTTAACATTGTTTGAGTTATATTTTAAAGTGTTAAATGATTTAACTTTTGGAAATTGATTAATTGTGAAATTTAAGGAGTTTTGAATATATTTTAATATTTAAATTTGAATTTTTAAGGAATTTAAATTTGAATTTGGATTTTAATAAGGTTTACTTGGTTATGTGTTAAATGGAATGAAATGTAATGAGATAAATGAATTTTTGAATGGAATTTTTAATGTATTTTGTAATGATACTTGAAATAACAAATGAATGACTTATTTGATTTAAAAATGATATTTAAATTTGAGTATTTGAATTTGAATTCAAATAATGATTTGATAATAAGGTTTGGAAATGATTTGATCTTTATTTTGATAAAGAATATGAATTGGAATGATATGTACTTTTGATAAATGAATATTTGAAGTTTATATTGGTATGAAAGGATATTTAGTTTAATTGTAAATTGAGTTTATTTAAATAATATTGGATTTATGAAATGAATATTTCAAAACTAAGTAATAATGAAACTAGATTTGAGATATATGAAATTATAAAATTTAGTTTTTGAAATGCGGGACATTAAAGCTTTGAAATATATTAAAAATTGAATAGTTTAATTTGTGGATCAAATCTATATTTGAAATTGATATGATTTGAAATGGTTATTGGGAAATTTAATTGAAACTGATGGTGTGAATTGAATTAAGTTGGAAATTGAAATTTTGGGATTAATTGAATGAATTGTGAAATGTAAAGAATTGAATGAATATCCCATGATTTCAAATGTATGATTTTGAAATGTTATGATTTTCAAAGTGTAATTGTTTCAAGTATTTTTGGTTTTGAAAGAGTTATACTTTGAAAATATTATGATTTTGAAATGAATATATGTTGAAATGTTTTTGGTTTCGAAGTATAAACTATTTTGAAAGAAATATAGTTTGAAATGAAATGATTTGATCCTTTTGAAGTATAAACTATTTTGAAATGACCACGGCGTTATAATAACGTTTGGTTGTTAAAGAGACCGGGATCGGAAGTTGTCATACTCTCTGCCAACTCGGAAAACCACTTTAACAACCGTGTACGCGGTGGAGATTCCAGAATGAAGTAGGATGGCGGCGACGTTCTTGAGGTATATTACGTGGACCCTACTCCCGTGAGTTGGCATAAGGTGGCTAAAACAGGAGCGATCTCGGGCCAAGTGAGGTCATTCCTCCGATCGGACACATTCCTTCGATACTATACTCTTACTGGTGATTGATTAGATGGCCATCCTCCGATTTTGATATGGGAGTGTGTTCCGAGATGGGCGTACGTGGCTGCTGCGTTACCACCAGCCCGTGTGCGTAATTGGTATATTTACCCTGGCATTGCCTTGTGTGCCGTGTCACCTACCATACCGAGCTTTACTACGAGTTTTTTTTCTCCCGTAGCCCGTGTGGTATCCTCTGACAGTCACCCGGAGTGGAGATAGCATGATATTGGATGGACTACTGGGACTATTATGTGTGAAGTGTGATATGGGTAGCCCGGAACGCTATTTAAACGTATGTTTATTTTACTGTAGACATTATTGTAATAGCGCAATATTACTACATAGTAAATAGTTTAACGAATCCTTAAAGGATGGGCGATCCCAAGCATTCTTTAAGTTACTGATGCATTTTTGTTACTGTTCACTTGAGTTGATTTACGGTTCATAAGTATTTATGTCCTGACTCGAGTGTTTTATGTTTTGCTTTACGCTCAAGTCAGATTGAGTGAGCTAGCATTCAAGATTCACCTTTGGAGTTGGAGCTTTCCTTGAAGATGCAGCCATCTATTTTTCTTTCTGTATCCAGTGATTTTAGTGATGTATTCTGATTTGTACCTGATGTATCTTGTTACTCTTCTATTGTTTCTTATTTAACTCTGATGTATCTTATTTTTATATAGTAGCTTCATGAACTACTATTTGTTTTATTTCCGCTGCATTATTATTTACTCTGTGTCTGTGATATGTGATTATGTATTTACTGTATATTATGAGATTTGCCAAATTTTATTTACGATGCGGTATTTTGAGCAATTCAAGTCCGACATGTGCGGATGCGAATGGTTGAAAATATCGGGTTGTTACAGTTGGTATCAGAGCTTTGGTAGCTCTAGGCAAAACTCAGCATATAGAGTAAATGAATTTACAGAATCACTTTCATTCGAGTTTGAATCTCTTCCTTTTGACTCGATTTCTTTGATTTTGGAGCGTTCCCTGCGGTTTCAAAATCCATTTCGTGTCCCTCACTATTCATCTTCATTTGATTCTGGAGTATCCCATAACTCCACTTTGAATGATCTTTATAATGAGTCGGTGGTCTCGCCAACCTCAAATTTATTTGTAAAGGGGGAAAACTCCTTTACAACAACATCGATTCACCAGAGATTCTATATCCTCGGTTTAGATGCTAGTATCTCTTATAATTTCGTCCTCTGCATCTTGAGATCGAATGTCGATTTACCCAAGAAATCCACATCGATCTTATTCTTTAAGTCACGGTTGACCCGGTTAAGGTTGCCCGCGATTTATATAAACTCATCCATCTCCCTATTCTGTTATTTAATCATCTCATCTTTGTTTCCAACTTATCTTCAAATTATTCTTGAAGTGTATTTGTAAACTAATAATTAAAATGTTTTATATATTGTGTTATTTGAGTTGTTGATGTTGATTTGGGTTTCTAATCGATTCGTCTGATCAACGCTATCGATAAGATTTTCAAAACACTTGAACAGAGCAAACTGACACAATATGTTTTTAAAATTTAGTAATGAAATAAATTTTGTAACTATATTATAAATGTTTATCTGGATTTTATTTTAATTGGTTGTTAAGAAATAATATTTGATTTTATATATCATTTTCTATTGTTTCATATATCTAATTGAACTATAAAACATGGTTATAAATTTATTTGGAAATTTAAAATGAATGTAAAACAAGAATTTGAGAATTTAATTTCCGATGGATTTCAAACTTTGTGTTTAAAGTTTTAAAGGATATATTATTTAAAGTATTTTCGAATAGAAATATGTTTCCAAAGAATTTTAAATTTAAATTTAGTGCTCTTCTCTTTGTCGCTGGAAAATAATTTCGGTGACGACTGCAGCATCATCGACATTCATTTTCAAGTTTCGAAGTGAAGAGACCATTCTGTAGTCTTGCTATAGTTTTGTTTTGGGAAATTTTAATTAATTTTAATTTCTAAAATAAGAATGGATTTATAACATATGTTGATATATGATTTAAATTTGAATGGATATATATATATATATAGTATATGAGCATTTATTTATCTCTAAATAGTTTGGAATTTATCGGAAATTTAATTCCTAAATTTTATCTTCAAAGATAATTTTTAAGTATAATTTCAAGATTTGGATAAATATTCAAGCTTGAAATAATTGAATTAGAAAGTTTTATTTGTATAATACACAATGTAACGCCCCGCCCTTCGGACCGCCCCTAGTCGGTAATTAAACCAACTTGAAACGTTCAAAATGACGGATTGTTATTCAGTTTACAGAGTTTAAACAGAATCAGCCACAGAAATACAGAATAATTATATTTCACATAATTAATTTTCTTACATATATCAGAGTTTGTACAATGCATTTATTTATATAGCGGAATATTTCTTTAAGTAACAAAAATAAATCTCAGAAAAGCTAAAGTGAAGCGTTTTCCCCCTCTCTCTCTAACTTCGCTGCCCGAAAATCTTCAAGCTGTAAATTACTCGGTCTGACCCGAGTATTACATTCAAAAGAAAATAATACACGGGTCAGTCTAATTCAAACTCAGTTATTAGTGCATAGAGGCAATAATAATTAAATACAATTAGACGACAGTTTCAATATAAATTCACCTATCCGATCCTTTAACAAAAAATCGGATAACGGTAAATATAACACTTAACAGTGTTAAACAATAAATCAGTAGATTCAAATTATCAACAAAGATAGATGAAGGGATTATTAACGAAGATAAATTAGAAGAAAAAAAACATAATTGTCTAAACGACAATTAACAACAAAATCATTAAATTTAACCAAATCAATTCAAACAATTGAAATGTCACGTAAAAACATCAAAACCGATTGGCTGTAGTATACGCACGCATGTACTGCCTCGCCAATACGGCATATGAAATACGCAAAAGATCAATGGATCAAAAGCGAAAGAATATCAATTAAAATAAATACTGTATGGCTGCCGTACACGCAAGCGTGCACTACCTCGCCACAACAGTGAAGAAATAGAAATCATCACAAAAGTGAATACTAACAGAAATCGAAGCTGCAGAGGTCAAGTCAGTGACTCAACACAGCTGCAACACCAAAACCCATGCAACATGGCTAGGTCGAAATGCAACTATTTGCATATACTCAAGCAAACTCGAGAAAACAAGTTCCCAAATAACTCATTACTGCACACTTCAACAAGTGCAAAATTTTCATACAAATGAAACCGCGGCCACTACTTGGACTCAAGGGCAAACTGCAACAAGACTGCAGCCACCACAAAATCGCAAGGGCACAAAAATTACCAAGA
The DNA here is from genome assembly GCA_030765085.1 of Allium cepa. Lineage (NCBI taxonomy): Eukaryota > Viridiplantae > Streptophyta > Magnoliopsida > Asparagales > Amaryllidaceae > Allium > Allium cepa. Next base: position 233,841,007 of record CM060932.1, on the reverse strand, counting down.
AATCAAACAAGCAGCCTCAATATCCAAACAAGTTTGGAAATCACTTACAACTGAACCAAGCACAACTACAAATGCACAGCAAAATAACTCAAGCTTGGTACAATTCCAACCATATATGTACACAAAACATACATATGTATGCATGTACATATATGCAGATTTGAATAACAGGTGACAAAGCATGGTCTCAATTCATCAACAACCGAAACAAGCAACTGAGAGAAACAAATTCAAGTCGAAGTGAAACAGAGATGTACTCAGGGAAGGATATGAAAAGTGCACAGCAACAATGGCTTTTACATACAGGCAGTGCAACAACACCAAACAAAGAAGACGATCAATACTTATGAATACAGGCAGTTCAGGTTAGAGAGACAACAGAGGGAACAACAGAGACATGCTAAATAAAGTCAAGTGCGCTACCAATATACAACTCAGGTCAGTGACCACTTCAAATGGGCAGGCCACAAGGCATATGTATATATAGATATAAACCTACTCATTCACATACATATATGCATCAGAAGTATACGTCTAAATTTGTTATTAAGTGTTGTTACTCACAGTATTCTTAAAACTTGGATCTTGAAAATTCAAACATAAATCGTTCAAACATCAAATCTTAAAGGAGGTTGAGGGGTGAAATTTCAGATTTTTTTTTAAACTTATCCTATGATTATAAACAGCAATCAAGAGCATATACAGGTATGCCCCTTCACAACTTCATATTTAAACACATGCAGGCATTTTTAAACAATCACACTATAAATATAAAACAGCATACCAAGGCACAGAGGTAGATAAGTTGGTTTGCTCACTGCAGATTCAACAAAGTATGGTAGAACCAAAACTATGTTATTCAAGCAATTTGAAAAGTCAGAAATCGATCTCCGGTATCAAAATCAACTCAACTGTACAAAAGATTTTTTTTTCTTTCCATAAACCAGAACAAGTGGCCGAAAACACAGTGGTCGAAATCAATGACTAATTCAAAACGAGTCAAGGTCATAGTGGCCAGAAATCATAAGACAGCGAGGTACAAGTGAGTGTATCTGTAAAAATCCAAGTAAACTCAAGTAAAATGTAAATGTGCAGAGACTTCGAGCCTACAACATTTCAAACTCAAAGCAACTCTCACGTGCAAATTTCAACTACCAAAAATGCATGCACATAGTCAGGCCAACTAAAGCACAAAGCAAAACAAAATCAATTCAAACGTAAATACAACATGAACCTTTTATTATTAGACAGAAGCAGCTCACTCTCCAAAGAAAAACAACAAAATAACTCAAAGTCGAATTCAAGTGATAACAAACCCATCAAACTCAATGAAGCAGGTTTTACAGTTCAAGCCAAATGCCGAAATCGTTTTCTTTTTCGTTTTCTTTTCACAGTAGATAATATAAGGAACACCATCAATATCAAGTTTAAGGCCGATGTAACAGTTTTTATAAAAATCATAGTTTAACATCAATTCAAAGCCGAGAATATTACTAAATCAAACAGCGAAAATGGCATATTTTAAGAAGCTAAAAAATCATCAGAGTGGAATTAGATGTGAGTGATAAGAAATCACTCACCTTTCACCTGACGCGGCTGCGAACGAGGCATAGAATCGAACGAGCAAGCCAGCGCCGTCGAATTCAACGAGCCCTAATTTTGATCGAAGGACGAAAAGGGAACGACGAACGAAAGAAGATTTTTCCTTTTTTTTCTCTAGGCCGCCATTTTTTTATTATCAGAGACATTGACGAGGAACGATGATAATAATAAAAGAAAAAGGGGCCGGCTTCGTGTTTTTATGAGGAAGAGGGGAAACATGATTCAAGGAGTGATTTTTAGCGTGGGTTAAGGCGTGTTTGTAGCTGATAAAAGTAAGGCAGTGGTACTCATTGTATTACATATATTATTATACTATTATTATTATTATTTTCATTTTTTTTAAATTCAATCTGTTTTGTATATATTTTCTTTAGTAAATTTCATAGATATAAAACGTTTTAAAGTTCAACTATCAAACATCAATTTATATTAATTTACATAAAAATAATTCGTAAATCCAAACTATTTTTTCTAAGTCATTAGTTCAAATTTTAAATACTAATTTAACATTCCATTTCAAACCCCAAAGTCAAATTCAAATTTTTATTCAACTTTCAATAGATTAACTTCTAAAATTTAATCGCCAATTTCATAGTTATATTGGGAATTCAAACTAAACCATCATTCAAATATTTAAAATTAATTAAATATTTTCAATTTAAATCGTTCAAAATTCAGGGTTGTTACAATCTTCCCCCCTTAAAAGAATTTCATCCCAAAATTATAAGTTAGGAAAAACGATTGTTAAAATCTCACCGATATTTATACCCTACACAATTTTACCAAGCTCGAATCTTATTAAAATAAATAAATATAGGATCCATTCCATTTATTTTATCTCACTAGCTTTGTTAATTGATTTCTATAATCAAGATGTAAAAGTCTTTTACCAAAAATTTTCGACTTACAAAACTCAGATTTTAAATCAAAAATTCTTCATGTTGGAGATTTGCATACTATATTTTTTTTTCAAAGCTGTGGACTTTCAAGATATTTTAACGATCTTCTTCCTTAATTCAATTAGGTGGAACTATGTAATTCTAAATTTTAGAGTATTGATTTGTTATCTAAAGTTTTGAAGATACTTGCTAACTCGAAGTTTAACAAGTCCATCGTCGTTCTCACAGACATTAGGCATACGCTGGCCAGGCGCAGGCCTAAAAATCTCCAAGTACTAAATATACTTGCTTCAACTCCCAGTGAAAATACTTTTAAAAATTCTTTTAAAAATGGATATGGAAAGCACATTCCCCCATGGATCACATTTTACCCGGCGGTTACGCGACTATCCCAGTAGAATCGCTTGTAATCTGTAGATTTCACATCTCTTGAATTTCGCCATGGTTGTTGCCATAGATCGCGGTTCACACGGCGGTTACGCTACTATCCCAGTAGAAATGCTTGTGACCTAGGCATCTCGCCCTTCAAATTACGCTTTGGCCTCTAGATCACAGTTTACACAGCGGTTGCGCCACTATCCCAGTGGAATCGCTTGTAACTGTAGGCATCACGCCCCACGAATTACGCCAGCATACATCATCAATTCACATGATCCCAACACGATGATCCATCGTGGGGGATTCCAGTCCAAATGGACATTCCACTAATGGAAATTCTACGTAGCTACGAATTTTCAAAAGGACACTCACACCGAGTTCCAATCACCTTCACAAATTATAAATGGAAGGTACTTTTCCATATCCTCAGTTTAGAAAACATATGTCATATACATATAGTACTTCATTTCACATTTTGTACATATCATACCTATGTAAACTTGCATAGGATTTTCATAATAATGACTTTCCAAACTGATGGTTTTCGAATTATTACATTCATATATATAAATTACGAAAACCACAATATCCCAAACTATAACAAATAGAGGATTCCAAAATTTTCCATCTCGTTTAAAATTTTCCTCTAAGTCGATTTGAAAATTTAAGGTTATCTCAAACCTAATTCACATTCATAATCCAATTCATTATCGAGTTCACATTCGATTTGGATTTCACGTTACATCGTCAATTCTCAACACATAATTGATGTCTACCGATATATAACCTCTAAGCTCGTACGTCTCAGAGAAGGGTGTTAAGCTAAAAGAATAAATTCTCCCCCACCACAGATATATATTTAATAGAGATCAATTGCTATGTCATCAATTCACAAGGTTAGACATACAATCCCAATCGACTATCCAAAATTCAAAGCTCAACTTATATTGTTATTTTGGTGTCAAAGTTAAACTCAATTTAACCCAAGATTCAATCTTTTTGAAAAAAAATTTCAAGTTGAATTAATTGTTCAAATTTCCCATAAACATCTTTACAAGATATATATAATTTTCCACACTTAACCATTTGAAACAAATTTCAAATATTCACCTTTCAATTTATCTTTAAAAGATAAATTTCAAACCTTTCATTTCATATTGGAAAACATTTCCATACTTATTTAATAATAAGTAATTCACAAATCCATTTATTTTCAACACTTGAAAAATATTCAATATACTTAAATCATAATTAAGTATATATTCCATTCTTTAAGGAAGGCGTTCTTTTAAACACATTTATTTGAGTCAAAACGAATGTTACGTAAAACATCATTACGACAACTCAAAATCTCTAGTATAGGGATTCGAATTTAAGATAGATATATAAATCCCAATACTATATAAAACATTTCCTTTCGAAAACCATTTACTATAACAACAGTGTTATAGTCCACCATTTCCTTATTTCTCGAAAACGTCTATTTCAACAATGAATGTTGAAATCTATGTATTCGATAGTTAATACATTTTTAAAACATCTTTTAAAACAATTAACTTCATTCCATAATATCACTTCCCTAAAACATATCCGTTTTATTTAATAATATATTCACTGTCCAAAATCGTGAATATACTTATTTAATCAATTCAATGTTTCTACACATTTTATTTAAAAGATTATTTACTGTCCAAAATCGTGGATAAAATTCCCAACCAACATTTACTATCACAATATTTAACTTAAAGGATAATTCGCTGTCCAGAATCACGAATATATCTCCTTTAATAACTTCTATGTTTCATTTATCAAATTCAATTGGTTTCGAATTTATAAACAATCTTTACAAATTCCATTTCTATTTATAAAACTTCGATTTATAAATCTCCTTTATTAATTCAATTCAATTTATATAACTCAATTATATACCAAAAGTCCATTTATAAGTTAAGTACTTATAATCCATTTATTTACTAAATCATTCTTCAAAACATTTGAAATCAATTTTCAAAAGAATTCAGAATCAAATTCCCAAGTTATAGTTCAATGATCCCCTTGGCTATAACTAAATTGACATGTCATTTTATCTCCTAATTATTACTTTGGAGATATTCAAAATATTTGATTTAAACCAATTCATTAATTCACTTAACTTACATTTTATTTTTTATAAATCTCAGCAATTCGATAATGGATTTTCGAATGATCGGGACTCAAATCTAAGGAGACCTTATCGAAGAGAAACTATCGTAAACCTAAATTTTAGAGAGGGGAATTTCCAAAAAAAATTGAATTTTCAAAATAACCTTTATTTTCAAAAACAACAAATTTTTTTATACTTCTTTAGATTTGAAAAAACGTTTTCTTTAAAGTGATCCTAGTAACTATTCATATTAAACATCATAAACTGAGCTTTGTATAAACCAAAGCTCTGATACCACTTTTGTAACGCCCTGCCCTTCTGACCGCCCCTAGTCGGTAATTAAACCAACTTGAAACGTTCAAAATGACGAATTGTTATTCAGTTTATAGAGTTTATACAGAATCAGCCACAGAAACACAGAATAATTATATTTCACATAATAAATTTTCTTACATATATCAGAGTTTGTACAATGCATTTATTTATACAGCGGAATATTTCTTTAAGTACAAAAATAAATCTCCGAAAAGCTAAAGTGAAGCGTTTTCCCTCTCTCTCTCTCTAACTTCGCTGCCCGAAAATTTTCAAGCTGTAAAATACTCGGTCTGACCCGAGTATTACATTGAAAAGAAAATAATACACGGGTCAGTCTAATTCAAACTCAGTTATTAGTGCATAGAGGCAATAATAATTAAATAACAATTAGACGACAGTTTCAATATAAATTCACCTATCCGATCCTTTAACAAGAAATCGGATAACGGTAAATATAACACTTAACAGTGTTAAACAATAAATTAGTAGATTCAAATTATCAACGAAGATAGATGAAGGGATTATTAACGAAGATAAATTAGAAAAAAAAACATAATTGCCTAAACGGCAATTAACAACAAAATCATTAAATTTAACCAAATCAATTCAAACAATTGAAATGTCACTTAAAAACATCAAAACCGATTGGCTGCAGTACACGCACGCGTGTATTGCCTCGCCAATACGGCATATGAAATACGCAAAAGATCAATGGATCAAAAGCAAAAGAATATCAATTAAAATAAATACCGTGTGGCTACCGTACACGCACACGTGCACTGCCTCGCCACAACAGTGAAGAAATAGAAATCATCACAACAGTGAATACTAACAGAAATCGAAGCTGCAGAGGTCAAGTCAGTGACTCAACACAGCTGCAACACCGAAACCCATGCAACATGGCCAGGTCGAAATGCAACTATTTGCATATACTCAAGTAAACTCGAGAAAACAAGTTCCCAAACAACTCATTACTCCAAACTTCAACAAGTGCAAAATTTTCATACAAATGAAACTGCGGCCAATACTTGGACTCAAGGGCAAATTGCAATAAGACTGCAGCCACCACAAAATCGCAAGGGCACAAAAATTACCAAGAAATCAAACAAGCAGCCTCAATATCCAAACAAGTTTGGAAATCACTTACAACTGAACCAAGCACAACTACAAATGCACAACAAAATAACTCAAGCTTGGTACAATTACAACCATATATGTACACAAAACATACATATGTATGCATGTACATATATGCAGATTTGAATAAAAGGTGACAAAGCAAGGTCACAATTCATCAACAACCGAAACAAGCAACTGAGAGAAACAAATTCAAGTCGAAGTGAAACAGAGATGTACTCAGGGAAGGATATGAAAAGTGCACAGCAACAATGGCTTTTACATACAGGCAGTGCAACAGCACCAAACAAAGAAGATGATCAATAGTTATGAATACAGGCAGTCCAGGTCAGAGAGACAACAGAGGGAACAAAAGAGACATGCTAAATAAAGTCAAGTGTGCTACCAATATACAACTCAGGTCAGTGACCACTTCAAATGGGCAGGCCACAAGGCATATGTATATATAGATATAAACCCACTCATTCACATACATATATGCATCAGAAGTATACGTCTAAATTTGTTATTAAGTGATGTTACTCACAGTATTCTTAAAACTTGGATCTTGAAAATTCAAACATAAATCGTTCAAACATCAAATCTTAAAGGAGGTTGAGGGGTGAAATTTCAGATTTTTTTTAAACTTATCCTATGATTGTAAACAGCAATCAAGAGCATATACAGGCATGCCCCTTCACAACTTCATATTTAAACACATGCAGGCATTTTTAAATAATCACACTATAAATATAAAACAACATATCAAGGCACAGATGTAGATAAGTGGGTTTGCTCACTGCAGATTCAACAAAGTATGGTAGAACCGAGACTATGTTATTCAAGCAATTTGAAAAGTCAAAAATCGATCTCCGTTATCAAAATCAACTCAACTGTACAAAAGATTTTTTTTTTCTTTCCATAAACCAGAACAAGTGGCCGAAGACACAGAGGTCGAAATCAATGACCAATTCAAAACGAGTCAAGGTCATAGTGGCCAGAAATCATAAGACAGTGAGATACAAGTGAGTGTATCTATAAAAATCCAAGTAAACTCAAGTAAAATGTAAATGTGCAGAGACTTCGAGCCTACAGCATTTCAAACTCAAAGCAACTCTCACGTGCAAATTTCAACTACCAAAAATGTATGCACATAGTCAGGCCAACTAAAGCACAAAGAAAAACAAAATCAATTCAAACGTCAATACAACATGAACCTTTTATTATTAGACAGAAGCAGCCCACTCTCCAAAGAAAAACAACAAAATAACTCAAAGTCGAATTCAAGTGATAACAAACCCATCAAACTCAATGAAGCAGGTTTTACAGTTCAAGCAAATGCCGAAATCGTTTTCTTTTTTCCTTTTCTTTTCACAGTAGATAATATAAGGAACACCATCAATATCAAGTTTAAGGCCGATGTAACAGTTTTTATAAAAATCGTAGTTTAACATCAATTCAAAGCCGAGAATAATACTAAATCAAACAGCGAAAATGGAAAATTTTAACAAGCTAAAAAATCATCAGAGTGGAATTAGATGTGAGTGATAAGAAATCACTCACCTTTCACCTGACGCGGCCGCGAACGAGGCGTAGAATCGAACGAGCAAGCCAGCGCCTTCGAATTCAACGAGCCCTAATTTTGATCAAAGGACGAAAAGGGAACGGGGAACGAAAGAAGATTTTTCCTTTTTTTTTCTCTAGGCCGCCATTTTTTTATTCTCAGAGACATTGAAGAGGAACGACGATAATAATAAAAGAAAAAGGGGCCGGCTTTGTGTTTTTATGAGGAAGAGGGGAAACGTGATTCAAGGCGTGATTTTTGGCATGGGTTAAGGCGTGTTTGTAGCTGACAAAAGTAAGGCAGTGGTACTCATTCTATTACATATATTATTATACTATTATTATTATTATTATTATTTTCATTTTTTTAAAATTCAAGATAAACCATTTTATCTTTAAAATCTTATTTTAAATAATCGTAAAAATGGATCATCATCATCGTACGAGTTAACTTAATATCTTCAAGTTAATTTCAAATCAACAACATTATTTAGGATAAACCATTAGCTCTTAAATCAGATTCTTGATTTAAGCTATTTTATTTTCAAAATAAATTTTAGAAAACCAAACTTAAATAATTTTAAGTTAAATAACTATACAACTTTTATTGATCAAAATTTAATTAAACTTTTATTATAAATAAATTTGTTTAAGAATAAAATTTTAAAACTTATTTCATTCAAAATTCAAAACTTATTTGTTAAAGGCTTCGGACCCGAGACAATCCCTGATTCAACCCGAGCTCATATTCGAGTTAAACTTGAAACCCCCTGATCTACCCCATTTCTCTTTTTAAAACTTTATTGAAAATTTAATATCTTAAGCCTGTAAAAAAATGATTCGAGTCACTTCGCTGTAATGCTCGAGTTAACTCATCATCATACCCGAGCCAAACTAGTAAATTCCCGAGTCAAACTAACATCTGCTTCGAGTCAACCCACATATAACTTCGAGTTCATCCCCGAGCTCGAACACGAGAATCCATCTTCCTCTTCTTCCTTCACTTAGCACCGATACAATGGGCCACTGGTGCACGTACGCCACCCAACGGTGAAGCTTCGATCATCCTAGCTACCTCTGATAGGTCAACGACGACCCCTACACTTGATTCCGACCATCCAGACATCCATCACAAACCCAAAACAAAATTGACACAAATGTTCAAACTGGAACCAGGAACACATCACCTAAACCTCCCTCGTCCAGGCACCACCGATCACCTACTCCTCCGAAACTCCGGCCATAGGTTAGTCGACCCTTACAGCAACTTTTTCCCCACCTCCGATGAGCTCCGACGCTTCGGCGAAGACGCAGCAAACCAAAACCCAACCTTGACCAAACATAGGACTTAAACCCTATTTCCATGTCGTCCGACCACCACATGCCACAAGAACCCCTCCGACCATTTTTCCTGAGACAACCCATCATCACACTATCTCCAGTAGCGACCACGACTGTCATATCTCACGTGATCGCGGTAGATTGCAAAAAAAATCAATTTCAGTTCAACTTGATTAATCTCATCAAATATCAACCTAAAAATTCTGAATTGATTATCAAAAATCATAATTTTGAAATGCGAATCTGTTCATATAATCAAAACCCGAAATTAAATCATTTGATTTTTCTACTTTATGTTGGTCATCACTGACATTTTTATTTTCTAGAATTTTTATCAGTTAATGTTATCTAGAATTATTTTTAACATTTGAATCTAAGTATCTCTAACAATTTTTCTTTAAAGGTTAAAAATTAAAACAGCTTGTATATTTAGATTTGAATTTTTGTAGGAAATCCTGCTGTTCATTTTACAACAGAGATGTATATTTATATGCACACAGTCACATATATATGCATAAACATATATTCACATCAAAACATTCTATATTATCTTCAGATCTCGTCACAAATATCAATAATGAAAATGGATTCAAGGTCTAATAGTTTTGCTCACCTGGAAGTATAAAGCAGGGAGAGTGAAGCCTGGAACATGAAATTTTTAACCTTTGATTTGAGATTCTCCCGATTTTTTATCTTTGTTTTGATTATCATTTCCTTAGATTGAAAATACTAAAGTTAATTATGGTTTTAATTGCTTCAAATTTTAAATTTTAATTTTAATTATGGGTTTACTTAAATTACCTGAGTTGTTTGACAAAGAAGAAGCCTAGAACTGTTGAGACAGAGGATTTTGCTTTTGAGTTTGAAAATTTTGAAAACATCTTGATTTAATTGTAACTTGGATTGCATGCATCCTTTAATTTGCCTGAAGCTTCATTTGCTTATCCTCTGTCCTTGTTTAGATTGCTTGAACTTGATTTGTTTCAGATCTTTGATAGTAGGTTTTGAATTTCCTATTTTCAAATTTAACATGTTTTGGTTTCAGAATCGAAACTACTTTTGTTCCCTTTTGATCTCTATTTGTTTTTTTGGTTTTGATGTTGAAATAATTTGATCTATAGCTTTTTTTTGTTTTGATGGTTGATAAATTTTGAATTAGGTTTCTCAGTTTTAAGAAAAAATGACCTGGTTTCTTTTTTTTTCTATGCATGCCTTCAATTTTAATTCAAAAGAAAATAAACTTTCTTTGCCACTTGTTCATTTGCATGCCAAAATTCTTGCACTTGTTTAATTCACCTATGCATGGCTTGCACTTGTTCAAAACAACCCATTTTATGTTTATATCCTTGTACAAAATTTTATTTGTAAACTATGGTTTAAGCCTTAACTTTAATAAATTTACAAATCATGTTTTTATTGATTCATGAATTCTATGGTTAATGTTTAATATATATATATATATATATATATATATATATATATACACACACAAATCATATTTAACTCCTTAATTCAAATTATTTTGTAAATTTTTTTATTTTTTTTCAAAAGATATGTACACATATAGGTGAGTTTTAAAACTTCTATTCTTGAATTCTATACATACATACATACATACATACATACATATATTTCTCAGTTTATAAATCTTTTGTAAATTTATTTATTAAATCAATTTTTTTTATTTCCAATATATATATATATATTTAATCTCAAAATCACATTTTATTTACAATATATCCTATTAAATTTCAAAAGGTAAATATTTTATATTCATTCTTGTTTTAAATTTTAAATTCAAGTCGTTGTACAAATCAAAACTTTTTAAAGAAATTAATTTCAAAGTTTAGTTGTGTTTTAATAATAAATACATACATAGATTATATATGTATATAAGTCTTTAGAATAAAGGTTTAACTTCAAACAACTTTTAAAAATCCATTTCATAAAATTAAATCCAAATATCTTTATATTATTTTCTATTTATATTTCCTTTTATAACTATTTAAACGTCCTTAAGAAAATAATTCTTGTATTGATCTAAAATCCTATCTTCCCAATCATAACGTATATATTTACGTACATGTATATATAATAGAAAACAAATCTCTACTAGTTTATCAAAATTCTTAAATCCACTTTATTTCTCAGAATATTTATTCATGAATTTTAAATTCTAGATTCAATTTAAAAATCAATTTATATACATATATATAAATTTTATATCCTTTATTAATTCCTATTTTCACAATCTATTTATAAAACCCACATTTTAATTGTTTTTGGAGAAACTCAAATAAATTTTACCAATTAATCTCACAATTTAATTCAAAATTATATATTAATTACCAAATATTTCAAAGTTCATTTCCAAAGATCAAATTAATTATTAAATTAATTTGGCCTTAAAATCAGGAATGTTATAGATTCCCCCTTAAGAAAATTTAGTCCCCAAAATTTGCCAACGAGACAACAAAGAATGGATAGATACACAAAGATAGAGAATCGACTCACAAATCAAGCCGATTATCTATTTTGTATTTGGCTTACCAAATCAGAATATCAATAATAGATACAAGAACGAATCTATTTAACTCTTTACAAGATACTCGGGGTCACCAGATCTACGAAATATGCAAGGGCACTGGTTAGTTCGAAGGGATAACTACCTTTCGTAGTATATATCTGGGCCCAAAAGAACAAATAATTGGATACAGTCTTTCGAAATTCTCAAATACTAAGTATGGATTCCAAATTCAAGTTGGGATACTCCAAAGTATATATAATTTGTCCCTCTTCGGACTTTGATCTTCATATGAAATCACAATAGAATTTCAAATTTTGTTATACTCGAAATCGTTTTATCGGTACAATTTATTTAACTTTATATTTTAGTTACCAATTTATTTCAATTTAAATTTTCAAATTTATCAAAGTTATAAACGAAAAGATGATAGAAAACAACGAAGAGAATACGGAATGGAAATTATCTATAAGGATTCGTAGGGCCACCATCACACCGAAGCTTCTTCCTCGAGCTGCCACGAAGACATCAAAGAAATTGGAATCGAATCAAATGAGATTGATAAGAAAGATATTTCCGTTTTTGCAGAGCATTGACCATTCGTACTGGTATTTCCCTATCCCCTATATCGTCCTCTTCTTGCACTCATACTCACTATCGGTGGATAGTACGAGAACTTACTGAGGCACACGGACGGATATCTTCAGGATTACTCATTCTAGGGTATACTTCAACCTATCTCTAATGAGTCACTTAATGTGTTATACTCCTGAGCTAAAGTTTCAACCTTCAGCTCTCATACCACTGTAACGACCCTGACTCGACCCTCGAAAATCGACATCGATACGACACTCGTATTCAAATGCTGCAGATCCAAACGTCGAATCTGGTTTGCCGGAGCTTATAACACATTAAGTACAACACAGCGGAAGAAAAATGAATAATACATTTGGTATACGACATTAATGTTCAAATACAATGATGATACAATGAATATTAATATACATCAGAGATACAAGAAATAATAGAGGAAAGATAATGTCTTCCATGCCAAACTCCAAGAACTCCATCTCTAATCCAAAGCTAGCGAGAACTCCCATTAAGTTGCATAAAGCTAAACAAGTGCAGTCCATGAATGCTGAAGTGAAGCAAATGCGATCCACAAATCCAAAGGGCTGCGAAGGCTATCGAATCAATTCCTACTATTCGACTATCTGAAAACCCAACTCTATACTGCCTGTGTGGAAAATTGTGGGCACCCAGAGTTTAGGAAAGGAACAATAAACTCCAGGTCAATCATGGGACTGGTGTGAGCAAGAAAAAATAGTTTTATCTTTTAAAACAAACAACGAAAGCTTTTAAAGTTCAAATCCACGATGCTTTTTGGAAAATGAAACTACCACAAGGCCTCCCGCCACACACACCATGCAAACGCAGAATTAGAGGAGATTTCTCCTTATGATTGTCAAAAATGCTTGATACGCGAAAACCATTTTGATATTATTATTAGTGCATAGTGGAAGACATTTCGAAAGTATAATATTAATCTTAGCCAGCATAGACATTTCGAACTATGCCTACTATAGCTACCATCCAAACAGTGGGGCGCCACCATAAGTAGATGGCAGGTTATACAACTAATACCGTACAAGGCGCGTATTGGATGATTGGATTTCCAACGATTGGTCAGGCCAAGGAACTTCCTATTGCCACAGGGAATGCCTCTGGAGGGACGCCCCAAGAACTTACCCGTCTCTCTGCTAACACAAGGCCGTTGTCCTCCCTTACTGGGAGTAACACCTAAGATATGCCACCCCCGGTCGTTTGCGACCTTTATCGGAGGGGCCTCTATACCAACAACATCACACAGTAATAATTATAGAGCGTCCACATGAGTAAGTATCTGGGCTCCATACCATGATACCACCCTTTTCCAGAAGGAATGGACATACCCTAGGGGTGCGACTCCTAAAACCTTGCCGCATCTTTCCTGTTTCGACCATTACCGTGTTTTGAGGCTCGATGAGGTCTCATCCACAAAGCTATACTTTTTCACAAAGTCATGCTTTGATCAACAAATGATCAGCAGCACTTCGTATGCCACATTACCAAATTGGGAATGTATCACTAGTAAACATCAACTACATAACCTTTGAGCTCGTACATCTCAGAGAAGGATGTTAAGCTAAGAGAATGAATCTCCGCCACCAAACAGAAATGTATTTGATATAAACGGGTTTTACATCTCAAAGTCTAATGTCAGACACACATCCATACAAGTCTGTTCCGGGTTCGAACAGAACCGAAGGCACTTCCGAAGAAGCCCTTGCAAATTCGGGTATTCACAATCCCGATCGGACTTCCCATCACTTAGGGAATCTCTATACCGGCATGACTCAGTGCAGAGACAATCGACGGGTTATCCTTTTGTTCTCGAAAATACTCGGTCTTTACACCGGTCTTCTAATGCTATCCATAACGGCGTATCATTATTCGGAATGTGTTATATGACACAAGATCCTCTTCCGGCTAAACCGAATAATGAGCGCAATATTTAAAAACATATGGATATAGGATTTCAGTTAAGTCACAACTTATTATCCAAAACCTTTCTTTCAGATAGTTTAAACAAATTACCACTTGAAATCTTTTAAACAAAAAGGCTCATTTCACAAAGTTCACCAATTTTCCACAAAGGTTCATTCACGGCTTTTCAAAACAATTCCAATTCAAATTGGATTAACTTATCCAATCTTAAATTAAAGATTTAATTCATAACTTTCAAACCATTTCCAATTCAAATCTTTTATGTGGAAGATATACCATTTAAAACACTCTTCGGTTTCCAAACAAGGTTTAATAATCTTCCACAAAAGTTCATTCTTAGCTTTCAAAACAATTCACAATTTCCTTTCAAACTTGAAACTTTTCTACATAAATTGGAAATCCTTTCATTTTATGAAAGCTATTATTATTTGAAACAAATAGTTTTCATTCTTGGGAAAACTGATTACATTTACATAAGTTAAAGCCATTCAGGTATAAAGCTTGGGTTTAAATTTTAAATTCCCAAAATAATACTTTTTAAATGGTTAAAAACCCATATAAACACTTTATAACTTTTATAATCTTTTTAAACCATAATTTCCAAATCATTGAATTCAATTTTAAATATTGAATTCAAATTTAAATCAAATTATTTAAATTTCAAAACTCAACCAAGTTATTCAAAATAACTTTTATTTTTGAAACTCATTTTCCAAAGCTTTCAATTCCAATTCCAAAACTATTTTGGATTCAAAAATTCAATCTTTAAAATCATTAAAAATCTATGACTTAACCGATTTCCTCGTGCAATCCATATTTGTGTGTGTAAGGTGTAGTCCAAGGGTTTCACACAATAGTGCAACAACATCAATCATCACAGAAGCGGTATAATCTATAACGCTTATCTTTATTCACAGATAAATGTATCAAAGATAAATAAATTACATTCATCACAGATAATTAAATTACATTCATCATAGCTCAAATAAAAAACAATTCATATCACACATCATCACACATCTGGGATATCAAACAATTCAAGGTATTCAATGTAAACCAAACATCCATAAGTAAGATCAATTAATCATTTGATAAATTTAAACCAGATTAATTACTTATGAATAATTTACTAATCTTGGTTAATTAATATTAATTAATTACAAATCATTTTAATTAATCTTTAATCATTTATTAATTAACCTTTAATAATAAATTAATTAATCCTTAATTATTAGTTAATCAACCTTAATTAATAAATCGATTAACCGTTAATCATTAAATAATTGATCTTTAATCATTTAATTATTCTTTAATTAATTACTCCTCAATTAATTATCATCCTTCATTAAATAAATTAACCTTTAATTAATTATTCATAATTAATTACAATAAGTGATTATCCTAATGAATTTACAAATTAATTCATCACTTGGTTAATTAATTCTTAATCATAAATTAATTAGCTTTCAACAAATTAGTCATTCTTTAATTTATACTCAATTAAACTCTGATTAAGTAATTATCACTAAATATCAAAATTAATAATCTTTTAAGATAACCATTTTATCTTTAAAATCTTATTTTAAATAATCGTAAAAATGGATTATCATCATCATACGAGTTATCTTAATATCTTCAAGTTAATTTCAAATCAACAACATTGTTTAGGATAAACCATTAACTCTTAAATCAGATTCTTAATTTAAACTATTTTATTTTCAAAATAAATTTTAGAAAACCAAACTTAAATAATTTTAAGTTAAATAACTATACAACTTTTATTGATCAAAATTTAATTAAACTTTTATTATACAGAAATTTTTTTAAGAATAAAGTTTTTAAACTTATTTTATTCAAAATCCAAAACTTATTTGTTAAAGGCTTCGGACCCGAGACAATCCCTGATTCAACCCGAGCTCATCTACGAGTTAAACTTCAAACCCCCTGATATACCCCATTTCTCTTTTTAAAACTTTGCTGAAAATTTAAAATCTTAAGTCTGTAAAAGAAAATGATTCGAATGACTTCGCTGTAATGCTCGAGTTAACTCATCATCATACCCGAGACAAACTTGTAAATTCCCGAGTCAAACTAATCCGCTTCGAGTCAACCCACTTATTACTTCGAGTTCAACCCCAAGCTCAAACACGAGAATCCATCTTCCTCTTCTTCCTTCACTCAGCACTGATACAATGGGCCATTTGTGCATGTACACCACCCAACGGTGAAGCTTCGATCATCCTAGCTACCTCTGATAGGTCAACGACGACCCCCACACTTGATTCCGACCATCCAGGCATCCATAGCAAACCCAAAACAAAATCGACACAAATGATCAAACTGAAACCAGGAACCCATCACCTAAACCTCCCTCGTTCAGGCACCTCCGATCACCTGCTCCTCCGAAACTCCGGCCATAGGTTAGTCGAGCCCTATAGCAACTTTTTCCCCACCTCCGATGAGCTCCGACGCTTCGGCGAAGACGTAGCAAACCAAAACCCAACCTTGACCAAACATAGGACTTAAACCCTATTTCCATGTCGTCCGGCCACCACATGCCTCGAGATCCCCTCCGACCATTTTTCTCGAGACCACCCATCATCACTCTATCTCTAGTAGCGACCATGACAGTCATAGCTCACGTGATCGCCGTAGATTGCAAAAAAAAACAATTTCAGTTCAACTAGATATTTCTCATCAAATATCAACCTAAAAATTCTGAATTGATTATCAAAAATCATTATTTTGAAATGCGAATCTATTCATATAATCAAGACACGAAATTAAATCATTTGATTTTTCTACTTTATGTTGGTCATCACTGACATTTTTATTTTCTAGAATTTTTATCAGTTAATTTTATCTAGAATTATTTTTAACATTTGAATCTAAGTATCTCTAACAATTTTTCTTTAAAAGTTAAAATTTAAAAAAGCTTGTATATTTAGATTTGAATTTTTGTAGGAAATCCTGCTGTTCATTTTACAACAGAGATGTACATTTATATGCGCATAGTCACATATATATGCATAAACATATATTCACATCAAAGCATTCTATATTATCCTCAGATTTCATCACAAAAATCAATAATGAAAATGGATTCAAGGTATAAAAGTTTTGCTCACCTGGAAGTATGAAGCAGGGACTGTGAAGCCTAGAACATGAAAATTTTAAACTGCTCTGCCTTTGATTGGAGATTCTCTCGATTTTTTATCTTTGTTTTGATTATCATTTCCTCAGATTGAAAATACTAAAGTTAATTACGGTTTTAATTGCTTAAAATTTTTAATTTTAATTTTAATTATGGGTTTACTTAAATTACCTGAGTTGTTTGACAGAGAAGAAGCTTGAGACAGAGGATTTTTCTTTTGGGTTTGAAAAATTGTAAAACATCTTGATTGAATTATAACTTGGATTGCATGCATCCTTTAATTTTCCCAAAGCTTCATTTGCTTATCCTCTGTACTTGTTTAGATTGCTTGAACTTGATTTGTTTCAGATCTTTGATAGCAGGTTTTGAATTTCCAGTTTGCAAATTTACCTTGTTTTGGTTTCAGAATTGAAACTACTTTTGTTCCCTTTTGATCTCTATTTTTTTGGTTTTGATGTTGAAATAATTTGATCTGTAGCTTTTTTGTTTTGATGGTTGATAACTTTTGAATTTGGTTTCTCAGTTTTGAGAAAAAATGACCTGGTTTCTTTTTTTTCTATGCATGCCTTCAATTTTAATTCAAAAGAAAATAAACTTTCTTTGCCACTTATTCATTTGCATTCCAAAATTCTTACACTTGTTTAATTTACTTATGCATGGCTTACGCTTGTTCAAAACAACCTGTTTTATGTTTATATCCTTGTACAAAATTTTATTTGTAAACTATGGTTTAAACCTTAACTTTAATGAATTTACAGATCATGTTTTTATTGATTTATGAATTCTATCTTTAATGTTTAATATATATATATACACAAATCATATTTAACTCCTTAATTCAAATTATTTTTTAAATTTGTTTATTTTTTCAAAAAAAGTACACATATAGGTGAGTTTTAAAACTTCTATTCTTGATTTCTATACATACATATATATATTTCTTAGTTTATAAAGCTTTTGTAAATTTATTTATTAAATCAATTTTTTTATTTCCAATATATATATATATATATATATTTAATTTCAAAACCACATTTTATTTACAATACATCCTATTAAATTTCAAAAGGTAAACATTTTATATTCATTCTTGTTTTAAATTTTAAATTCAAGTCGTTGTACAAATCATAACTTTTTAAAGAAATTAATTTCAAAGTTTAGTTGTGTTTTAATAACAAACACATATATATATTATATATGTATATAAGTCTTTAGAATTAAGGTTTAACTTCAAACAACTTTCAAAAATCCATTTCATAAAATTAAATCCAAATATCTTTATATTATTTTCTATTTATATTTCCTTTTATAACTATTTATACATCCTTAAGGTAATAATTCTTATATTGATCTTAAATCATATCTTCCCAATCATAATGTATGTATTTACATACATGTATATATAATAGAAAACAAATCTCTACTAGTTTATCCAAATTCTTAAATCCAATTTATTTCTCAGAATATTTATTCTTGAATTTCAAATTCCAGATTCAATTTAAAAATCCATTTATGTACATATATATAAATTTTAAAGCCTTTATTAATTCCTATTTTCACAATCTATTTATAAAAACCACATTTTAATTGTTTTTGGAGAAACTCAAATAAATTTTACCGATTAATCTCACAATTTAATTCAAAATTTTATATTAATTACCAAATATTTCAAAGTTTAATTCCAAAGATCAAATTAATTATTAAATTAATTTGGCCATAAAATCAAGAATGTTACATTTCCCAAAACCGTTCGTTTTGAATGGTCTAAACAAATTTCCACTTTAATCTTTTAAATAAAAGATTCACCTTTTAAAATCCTTTTCAATTTGAAACAAAGTTCACCAATCTTTAACAAAGATTCATTCATAGCTTTCAAAACAATTTCCATTTCAAACTTGAAATCTTTCAACAAAAACTGGAAGTTCTTTTGTTATATAAAAGCCATTGTCATTTGAAAACAAATACTTTTCCTTTTGGAAAAATCCAATCAGATATACACAAGTTATATCCTTTTAAAAGTATATACCAGAAAATCAACGAACCGCCGTATCATCGGCAAGTTCTAATTTGAATTAAATTCAAACTCCCAAAACAATTTATTTTACATGCTTCAAAATAGTTTAATATCCATAAATATATATCGTATAACTTGTATACCCTTTCAAACCAGAATTTCCAAAATAATTTCAAAACAAGACATAATATATTCAATTTCAAAATTCCTTTTCCAAAAGCTTGTCATACTCAACCCAATTCCAATTCCAAAACCATTTGGATTCAAAATTCAACTTTTAAAATTATTTCACCGTTTGAATAAAATAATATTAAATTCAAAATATCTGTGACTTAACCAATTCCTCGTGAAATCCATATTTTTGTGTGTGTGGTGTAGTCAAGGGGTTCTACACAACAGTACGATATCATCAATCATCATAATGCAAGCACAGCAATATCGATAAGCGGTATAATCCTACAACGCTTATCTTCATTCACAGATTCACAGATAACTATGTAAATTCAACACAGATAAATAATTTACATTCACCATAGGTCAAATAAAAATAATTTACATCATAGAATGTTGCAGATCAGAGATAACAATCAATTCAAGCATTCAATTTCTACAATCATCCATAAGCAAGATAAATTAATCACATAATTAATTTAAACCAAAAAAATTAATTCCTTAACCCTACTTAATTAATATTAATTAATTACAAACCATTT
The DNA here is from genome assembly GCA_030765085.1 of Allium cepa. NCBI lineage: Eukaryota > Viridiplantae > Streptophyta > Magnoliopsida > Asparagales > Amaryllidaceae > Allium > Allium cepa. Next base: position 233,820,698 of record CM060932.1, on the reverse strand, counting down.
GATATTAATTAATGAAATTAATTTTATTAACCTTGATTATCCATCTTAATTATTTATCCTTAATTAATTAATTATCCTTCACATAAATTAATCAACCTTAAGTTAATTAAAAAAATTAATTAATCTTTAATTAATTACCTTAAGTAATTATCTTTCAATCATAAATTAATTACCCTTTAATCATTAATTAATTATCCTTAATTACTTTCATTAATTAATAAATCTTTAATTACTTAAGATTTTAATCAATTAAAAGAAACCATTTATCTTTATTATTTTAATTATCATTTAATCCTTATTTAATAACCTTTGGAAATAAATCATCATTAACACATTAATTAGCTTAAGACCTTAAAGTTAATTAGCAAAAAAAGACATTTCTTCTTAATTATTTATCTAATCACAATATTAAGTTTGACAAAATAAAATTTTTAAAAACAAAAGTTATATATATATATATATATATATATATTAAAACATTTTAAACTTAATTAAATTTAAAATAATTAAAAATAATTTATTTAAAAATCCTTTAATTAGTCCAAACTTAATTAGACATCCATAATATAAAGGAATTAATTAAGAGATTGTTTTACTTTTAAAACTTGTTTAAATTTAAAAAATTTAAAACTGTAAAATTGTAAACCCGAGATAACTCGAGTATCCCCCCGAGTCAAATACCAAAAATCCCCGCAAACCTCTCGTACATCACCTTTCTTTGAGCCAACCTTATATTTTCTTGTGCTTGAACCCGAGATAACTCATCTTCTCCTTCTCCCTACTTTTGAACCTGATGCAATGGATATATCGTGCACATGTACAAGCAAACCTGCCATCTCCGACCCAAGCCTCGATCGACAATACATCGACGACAACCTCCACAAGCTTCCCAAACACCCAGACCCTCGAAACACCCATGAAATCGAATTCGAGCCCGTTAAATCAAACAGGAACCCAGACTGATTATCTAGAAATGCATCGTATGGACCAACCCGATCGCCAGATACCTCACCGACTCGTCCACAGCTTCATTACGATCCCATGGTCCTACATACTTGGTCCAATCGACCACGATCCATTATCGACGTTGAAATTTCCCCGAGAACCATATCAACCAAAATTGATTGTCGAATCCTAGATCGACGTCAACCCATCGCCACGACGATTGATAAATCCCATCTTCATTTTTTCCAAGAGCTCCGACCTTCCATCACCTCCAGCACCAACCTTGAAAAACACTTCGTCCCCATTCGACGAGAATTGACAGAAACAAGCCTTTTGTTCATCCCACAAATTCGCATCCAAAACTAAACTAAAATTTTTGATTTCATGACTAAAATTCATCAATTTCGATTTCGATCCTAATCATATATTCAAACCATGAAAATTTAGTAATCGAATTTCCTGATATTTATTTATTTTTACTGTATTTCCTTGATTCCAGTAATGTTATTTGCATTTGATGCTTCTAAATGATTTTAAAATTTGAATCAGGTAAATACAACCAAATTTTATATAAAGATCATTACCTAAAACTTTTTAGATTTTGAGATATAATTTTTTTTTCTTAAATTTTGTTAATCTGTTATTAAACAGGTATATATATATATGTATATATATATATATATATATATATATATATATGTATATACACAGACATGCATTCAATAATATATACACACACAGAGAGATATGCATACACAAAACAGTATGGTTCAAAACATTTTTTCACAACAAACTTGAAGTATTCATCACGAGATCAAATATATAAACAAATTCAAACATGTGAAAGGTAGTTTGCTCATATGAATATGAACAGAGGAACAGATTTTTTTTTTCCTTTAAATTTGGAAAATGGAAAATGATCTGCACTTGATTGTTGTTGAAGTTGAATCTGATCTTGATGTTGCATTTACTTGTTACTGGGTTTGATTCCAATTTTTATTGCTTGAAGCTTTGTTTGCTTTTGATTTTCATTTCTATTTTTTTTGCTTTGGGTTTCCAGGCTTCAATTTTTTGTTTTGATTTTTTTCCTTTGTTTTGTAGTTCCAGGTTTGAGAAGTTTAAACTAAGAATAGCCTGATTTCTTTCTCAAATATACTTTTATAAAATTCAAACTAAAAGGAAAAAGATTTTTGACACTTGTTTATGTTTGCATATTATTTAGTTTACACTTGTTCAATTACATGCTAATTTACTTAACACTTGTAGATCTTCATGTTGTAATACTTTTACAAATATCAAAAGCTTATATTTTATCATTTTCTTAAGTTTTTATTTTAAGTATTATGTTATATATATTTGTATATGTACAAAACCCAATTTATTTCAAGTATAAAAGAGAAGTGTTTTAAACCTTTTTATTAATTCTATATATATGTATATACGTACAAACCATATTTATTTCAAAGGATATATATATATATATATATATATATATATTAAAGCTTAATTCATTCTTGTTTTATAAATCTGTACTTAAATATCTTTCTAAAAGAAAATAATTTAAAATCTAATTATACATTAATAAGTAATCACATACACACACACACACATATATATATATATATACATATTAGTTTCTTAAAGTTTTAAATCCAATTTGTTTTCAATATATTTATTTTTGAATTTCAAACCAAAATTCTATTTTTACAATCACTTTCTATATATTTATTTCCAAATTTTCAAATTAGTACTCAATTAATTTACAAATTAACCCAAAAATTTATACTAATTAACAATTTAAATTTGACTTGAAAAGGGATCGTTACAAATTTTCTTTAAAATACCATTCAATCCAATTCAAGATTTAAGGATTTCAAAATCGTTTAGTTCAACCATTTTGGTATCTGCATATAATTTTCTACCCTATGGTCAAGTGATATTGATATTTATCATTTCAACCCGCAAAAATTTAAATTTATGGGTATATATTATTTTAACCCGCAATCCCAAATTCCAAATCAATGAAAATCGCTTGGCTTTATCATTTCAACTCATAACGATTTTCACCCATTCTATATGATCGTTTGGGTATATATCATTTTAACCCATAAGGATTTTCAAACAATAACTAGAGGAACTTGTAGTGTTATAACGATATAAATATAACATTAAATCATTCAATATGAACAATTAAATATACATCACAATCATCTCCCAAATCAACCAATAAACATCAATAGATAATTGATTATCATTAACAGGTATTAAATTGACAATTAAATTCAATATTAAATTAAACGATTTTTAAATGCAATAAAAGTTAAATTTAACTAGAATGACAATTTAAATATACTAAACATCAACCAATAAATTCCAAATCACATCATAAATTCAATTTAACTAACATAAGATAATTTAGTAGTTGTGAGTGGGTTAAAACACTCACCTTTGATTTCAAATCGATTTGAAATCTAAAATAAGATGAATACTCTCAGAATTCGTCCAAATTACTTTCGTATTGTCTGGAATTTCGACAAGATCGCAGCGGAACAAACCATGCGTAAATCCGACCTCGTATGCAAAAGATATTATCACATAAGTTAAACAATATATAATATAAAACAATTAAATTAATAAATTAACTTGCCTCATTACCTATTGCACGTCACCTCAACTAGAAGGGAAACACACAAAAACCCTATTCGCTGTAGGCTTGGCCGTGTTCGAACTGGCTGCCGCCGTCCTTCCCCCTCAAACATATGCCACCACGTTCAAATCTATGATGATCTGACCACACCATTGCACCTACCTGCCGGAGTCGTACCTCCACAAGCCTCGTGCGCCGCTCCGCTACCCTCTAGCCATCACTGTCGCTGCAACAAGGATCACCCAATTTTGACCAATCGTGACCACCTTGACATGAACGAACGACAGATCCAAGATGTAACAATCCGATATTTTAAACCATTAGCATCCGCACATGTCGGACTTGAATTGCTTAAAATATTGGATTGTTAATTTATATTGGCAATACTCAGCATATACAATAAATAAAATAATGACAAAATCACATACACAGGGTAATAAAATCAATAAGTAGCGGATTAGAATAAATAGTAGTTCATGAAGATACTATATAAACAATAGAATTTGAAATAAAATACAACATAATATATCAAATACAATATAATCTCGAATATAAACAGATGACAATTCTGGACAAACAACTAGATAGCTGAAAACTGAATAGATACAGATGGATCTCCAAGTGAAGCACCAACTCCAAAGGTGAGTCTCAAATACTGTGACACTCAGTCTGGTCCGAGCGTAAAGCAAAACACAAAACACTCAAGTCAGGATTAACATTATTACATTAATAAATCCAACTCAAGTGAAATATCAACTGAAATACAAGTAACTTAAAGGATGTTTGGGATTTCCATCCTCTAAGGATCCATGGAACTATCTACTATGTAGTAATATACGCTATTATAACATGTCAATAGTAAAGTAAACTATTAAAATAGTGTTAAGGCATTACCCATATCCCCTTTAACACATTTGTATATATTCCGATAGTCTATACAGTACCGTAATTCCTCCGTAAACTTGAGGGCTATCAAAGGGCACTCCATAGGTATGGTACAAAACAAACTTGTAGAAGGCATGATAGGACATGCGACAAGGCACTCGAGGCAATGCCAGGATAGATATACCGTTTGCGTATCCGGACTGGTGGTAACGCATAACAGCTACTACCACCCACCTCGTGACACACTCCCAAATCAAAGGGTGCACCCAATCAAATCACAAAAGCAATCGAATGGTATCGAAGAAATGTGTCTGATAGGAAGAATGACCTCACTTGGCCTGGCATGGCTCCTGTTTTAGCCGCATCAAGCTGGCTCACGGAAGTCAGGGTTATGTAAGTACCATATAGAATCATCACAAAATCATCCTACTTCATTCTAGAATCACCACCACGTGTATAGTTGTTAAAGTGGTTTTCGGTATTGGCAGAAAGTATGACAATATCCGATCCCGGTCTTCTTAACAACCAATCGTTATTATAACACCGTGGTCATTTCAAAATACTTTATACTTCAAAACCAAAATATCATATTATTCAAAACCGCATCAATATAATATCATTTTCACTTCAAACATATCCATTTCCAATATCATAGTACTTTCAAAGTTATAACGCTTCCGAAACCAAAACACTTGAAATTATAACACTTTGGAAATCATAAACTTTGAAATCATAATACTTTGAAAAACCATAACTTCGAAATCATAACTTCCACCACTTAAACAATTTAGATATTGATAATAGTATATATAATAAAATAGTTTATAAAATAAAATAGTTTATATAAAAAATTTTATAAGTTAAAATAGTTTATATTAAAAATAATTTATATTAAAATGAGTTATATTAAAATAGATTATACTAAAATAATTTATAAAGTAAAATATGATTTAAAAATACTTTATATAATAAAATAGTTTCCTCAAATTTCACAAATCGATTCAAATCAACTAGAATTCCAAAATTCCAATTTAATTCAATCTCAATTCTTTAACTTCAATTCAATTCAGTTTCTCAATAAATCATTTCAAATTATATCGATTTCAAATACAGATTTAAGCCACAAAATAAACCATTTAAATTTCTACATATTTCAAAGCTTAAATATTCAAATATTTTCAAAACTAAATTTGGTAATTTCATATGTATCAAAATTTAGCTTCATTATTATTTAGTTTGAAATGTTAACTTAATAAATCCAATATAATTTAAATAAAACCTCAAATTTCAAATAACTGAATATTCCTTTAATTCATCTAAACTTGAAATATTCATTTAATCACCTTAAACCAAAATCAAGTTATAAAATCATATCTTTTCAAAATTCTCAAATTCAATAAGTTTCAAATTTATTTTAGTTAAATATAATTCTTAATTAAATACAATTTCGAATAAATTCAATTTTATCAATCCAAACATAACTTATAAAATCATTTAAAAATTTATTTTAAAATATAATCTTAGATAAATACTTAAACATCTTATTAAATTTATTTATATTAATCTATTTATATACTCTAAAAATGGTAAAATTATAAATAAATTCTTAAAACTTAAAATCTCAAAATTAACATATACAATTTTCAAAACATATAAATTTAAAAATCTAAATTTTAAAACTTTATAAAATACATTTATTTATAATATCTTGAAATCAATATTTTTTAACCATAAATTTCTTTTCCAAAACCATAGAAATCATTTTCAAAATATTTATGTATAGACCAACGGTGTCTGTATATAATTTTCTACCCTATAGTCAAGTGGTACAGATATTTATCATTTCAATCCATAATTTAAATATATATGGGTATAGATTATTTCAACCCGCAATCAAAAATTCAAGTCAATGAAAATCGCTTGGGTTTATCGCTTTAACAAATAACGGTTTTCTCCTATTCTAGAAATCATTCAGGTATGTATCATTTCAACTCATAGGGAATTCTATACTAACAGGGAACTTGGAGAGTGATAACATATATAATAATAATATAACAGGCATATATCATCAATAAATAACAGATAATGTGTCAGATGTCACAGGTGAATAAATACAGGAAATAACATATATATAGCATTGTAAATAACAACGACATATTTCAGTTGTCGTTTCAACTGAAATCAAATTTGATAAATATAAGAACGTTAATCGTGAGTGATTACTCACCTTTCGAGGCTAAAGATGAACGAAAAAGAGATGAGTTACGAATCCAAAGCAAGTAAGATTGGCATGAATTTGACGAACAAAGCTGACAGCTTGAAATTAACGGAATCGAATCAAAACTGGATTGATGAAGACCGGTTATATAAGTGAATTGATATAGATATAACATATATAAATCTATATACATATAACATGGCTTATAACTCATGAATAACTATATAGACATGAAACTATATATATATATATATATATATATATATATATATATATATATCTTTTCCAAACCAAAATCAAAATAGGATCCTTTATAAAAAACATATACTCTATATAATTAACTATTTCCAAATTTCAAAATAGCATCAAATCATATTATAAAGTACTCTATATAACATATATATTAAAATAGCCATGCCAGCAGATATATATACGACAATATAAAATTTACTATTTCCGAAATCCAGAGTAAGTTATAATATTTATAGGAAATATATATATGCAATAGAACATCAAAACTCACATATGTTTGTTTCAACATCTACTGTATATCTTTAAACTGACATATAAACTAGCATACGTTCTTTAAATATAAATAACATATTATAATTATGCGTATATACCTACACTTATGTAACCCATTGCTGAAAGTAGTTACAAAATACATAAAATAACATATGTATTACTGACACTACTTCATATTCCTTTCAAAATTTCCCAGATCACATAAAACCTAATATATATACTTTATAACATATAATAATATATTTAAAACCAACAAATATATATATTAACATATATGCGATATATAAACATGTACAAACATTATATATATAAACATATACAGAAAGAACTTTATAATACATATATATCAGTACAACTATGCCTCAATAAGCAAAAATAAGCAGACCAGATATATAGGTATAAGCAAAATGTATGCATGCTATCCTAAATACATACATACAGACTATAGATATATATTGTGTAGACCCAATGATGTATAACAATATACATGCAGACTATACATATGTAAGTAGCTAATTGTATATAAGATACTCAAAACCATATATAGAATACACATATATATACACACACAGACACAAACGAATGTCTATAACATATGAAGCTTATGTGTACATGCAAATAATTGTATTTGGGCCCTTAACTACAACATGCAGTTGTATGAACAGAAAGAGAGAGAAAAACAATGTCCTTTAATATATACTGTTGCAATTTATATATGTATATATATATATGTATATATATAATACATTAAAATTGAATGCAAGTATGCATATATAATATATACTTACATTTGAAATCTACGCACTCGCCTATACATATTTTTGAAAATCAATGTCTCTACAAATTATATATATATATATATATATATATATATATATATATATATAACAACATATAAGATATACCTATATAATCATAATACATTACTATTTATATAAACTTATACAAATTTAATAGGCTATATACATGTAATATATAACTTTATATACATACATATACATATACATACTTTTATATATATAAATAAATGGAAAAGCTTACTCAGGTTGAAAACTGTTGCATGGAGGCTTCAGGAGGGTGATGGGCTATTGGTGATCGTTCGGCATGGCTGTGGCGGCGGTTTGTTCAGCTGGGTAGGAGAGATCGTTTGCTTGCTGGAAGGAGGGGGTGAGGTTATGGTGCGTTCGGTTGTGCATATCTTTTTTTGATAAGTGCGGCAGGTGGGTCGCATGGAACAAAGGGAGGAGTGGGAAGCCACTAATTGATATTGCTCGTGTGTGGCAAGAGGCGGAGGGGATGGCGTGGGAAGAAAATGAAAAGGAAAGAAAAGGAGCAGGTGGAGGCAAGTTTATAAGTAAAAGAAATGAACATGCAATGCTATATATATTTTTATTCTATTCAGAACGAAACCAAGAAGATAAAGTGCCAGCTAGAACGAACAGGCTATAATGGAAACCGGTAGAATATTGAAAGTCTCGCACGTGAATTTAGGTAGCAATAAGAAAATGACTGTTGGGTTTGTATGGTTGAAAATGAAAAGGCACAAAGAAACCAAAAAAGTTAGAATTGGATACCGGTATGATTAATCGTTTTATCGATTTCGTCGAGTACCGAACTTGAAACACACAAACGAGCATACGGCAGAGATCAGCACGACGAGACGATCAGAACAGTTTACAAATATCTGTGGTACGATTATCCTATCAAAATTTGATAATCGGTACCGAAAATGTTGCTAATTTTCCAGAAATAAGACAGATGGAGTAACAGTAGTCAAAATTTGATGAAACGAATTATGACGTCTCACTCAGAAGATGATTTACAAATTTATTGTGTAAAAATATTTAGGTTTGGAAAACATTTTATTATCATCAAATATTAACTGATTTGAATTTGAATAAAATTACACAAGAGAATAAATTTCCATATTACCAGATGAAAATTTACCATTTACTATGTTTAAATATACATATTCCAATTATCAAATTTTTATTTCCAAATTTTATTGTTTAAAATTTCACAAAATTCTATTAAATGCATTAATAGAACAAATAAAATTTTACGGGTCGTTACACTCTCCACTACTCAAAACTTTTCATCCCCGAAAAGGAATGAGGTAGGAGAATAGAATCAACTAGAAACAAAAATAGATTTGGAAATAAAATAAAATATTTTATTAAAACCATATAAATTTCAATTTAAATTAATTTATATTCAATAAATTGGTTTTTATATTCTAGGTATTTCATTTAATTTGATTTATTTCAATTTAAAATTTCTTTAAAACAAAATTTATTTAATCTATCTTATTTAATTAATCCATTTGATTTCAATTAAGTTAATTTCACTAAAATTCAATCTTAATTATTTTTAGATTCATATTTATCTATTCATTATCCTATTATTCTATAAATCTATATTAACATTTCTATAATCATAAAATAAGTGTATAATCATTTATTATAACCACTCCAATTTATTTAAAATTTCTTTAATAATTATCTTATATTGTATAATATTCAATTTCATTTCAACTTCTGAAAAATTTAGGTAAGTTATATATATGTTGGAATGCGATTGAGTATTATACAAGTAGAATTTTCCTAATTCCATTATTTCAAGTTTTAAATATTTATTCAAAAATTTGACTTCATTTAAAAATTGAAGTCATCCTTACCAAAATTTAAGAATTAAATTTCCGATTAACTTCAAATAATTTAGAGATAAATGTAATACATATATATATACACACACTATATATCAAATCAAATCTATAATCATATACCTATATATATAACACAACAAGTCATACTTAAGGAATTCAAATCAAATCATTTTTCTCAAAAATAAAGTGTAGCAAAGCTACAAATGGTCTCTCCACTCTAAAACTCGAAAATGAATTTGGATGATGCTGTAGTCATTATCGAAATTATTTTTCAGCGACAATGAAGGAGAGTAATAATTTAAAACTTTTAAAGCTCTTTGGAAATGATTTCTATTCGAAAATACTTTAAACAGTATACATTTTAAAACTCTAAAACTAAGGTTTGGAATCTCCAGTAATTTAAATTCTCAAATTCTAAACTTAAAAAATATTTAGGTTCCAAATCGAATTATAAACCATGTATTATAAATTCATTATTTATACCATTTGGCATTGGTCAAAGGTTTACAAAACCATTAATGAAATCAAATATTATCATTTTAACAAATCATTCAGTTAACTATTTAATTCTCGAAAAATTTATACATATATAAAATATAATCATACAAAATTTATTTATTTACCAAATTTGAAAACAATATTGTGTCGGTTTGCTCTGTTAAAGTGTTTTGGAATTCCTATTGATAACGTTGATCAGACGAATCGATCGAAACCCCAAATCAACCTTAACAACCCAAACAACACATTATAAGATATTTATATATTACTCATAAATACACTCCCTCACTTGATGTTTCAAGAATAAATTTTAGAACAAGGATAGGGATTCAAATTTAGAGGAACCATAATCAAAGAGAATTCAAACCATAAGATAGCTCGAAACGAAGATAGGATAATTACAATAACAGAAAAGAATGGATAGACTTATATAAATCATAGGCAACCTTACCCGGGTCAATCGTAACTTCAAGAATAAGATTGATGAAGAATTTTAAGGCAATCGACATCCAATCACAGAGATAGAATTCGGGCATAGCAAGAGATACCAGCATCTAAACCGAGGATATAGAAATCTCCGGTGAATCAATGCTTATTGTAAAGGAGTTTCAACCTTTTACAAATCATTCATAGATTGGCGGAACCATCGCTTCATTATAGATCAATCAAAGTGGAGTTATGGGATACTCACGAATTAAGAAAACACAAATAGGGTGAGATAGGAATGGATTTCAGAAAAAGGAATGTTTTAAAATTCAAAGGAGGTTCGAATCAAAGAGGAAGATATTCAAGCTCGAACGAAAGTGATTATGTAATTAAATTTTACTATATATGCTAAGTTTTCTTAAAACCAGAGTGCTAATACCAAATGTAACGACCCGATATTTTAAGCCATTCACATCCACACATATCGGACTTGAATTGCTAAAAATATCATATTATTAATTTATATTAGCAATACTCAGCATATACAGTAAATAAAATATTCACTAAATCACAGACACATAGTAATATAATCAATAAGCAGCGGAATAGAATGAATAGTAGTTCATGAAGCTACTATATAAACAACAAAGTTTGGAATAAAATACAACAGAATATCTCAAATACAATATAAACTCGAATACAAACAGATGACAATTCTGGACAAACAACTGGATAGCTGAAAACTGAGTAGATACAGATGGATCTCCAAGTGAAGCTCCAACTCCAAAGGTAAGTCTCAAATGCTGTGACACTCAGTCTAACCCGAGCGTAAAGCAAAATACAAAACACTCGAGTCAGGATTAACATTTTTATATTAATAGATCCAACTCAAGTGATATATCAACTGAAATATAAGTACCCGAATGGATGTTTGGGATTTCCATCCTCTAAGGATTCGTGGAACTATCTACTATGTAGTATTATATGCTATTATAATATGTCTATAGCAAAGTAAACTATTAATATAGCGTTAAGGTGTTACCCATATCCCTCTTAACACATTTTTATATATTCCCATATTCTATAGTACCATAATTCCTCCATAAACTAGAGGGCTATCAGAGGGCACTCATAGGTATTGTGCAAAGCAAACTCGTAGAAGGTACGATAGGGAATGCGACAAGGCACTCGAGGCAATTCCAGGGTATATATACCATTTGCATCTTAGAACTGGTGGTAACGCATAGCAACTACTATTGTCCACCTCGTGACACACTCCCAAATCTAAGGGTGCACCCAATCAAATCACAAATGTAATAGAATGGTATTGAAGAAATGTGTCCGATAGGAGGAATGACCTAACCTAGCCAAGAGTGGCTCATGTTTTAGCCACATCAAGCTGACTCACAGGATTCAGGGATATGTAAATACCACATAGAATCATCACCAAACCATCCTACTTGTCACGATCCGAACTCGATGTCTGATAACAACATCAAATTCATATCGCGGGAGCTTGCAACACCCATTAGATGATAAATAACACAGTGGAAAAAAAAGATGATATCACTGATATAACATGATACAATATCCAATACATCAATTTGATACAATGATAATCACCAACATCAGAATATACAACAGAATACAGCGGAACATGATACAATATGAAATAAGTCTTCATAGATACCCAATACTACGACTCTGATCCAAAAGCTCCAAAAGACAAAGCTCCAAAACTCCTAGCTCGAGTCACCATCAATATTGCACCAAGATAAGCAAGTCTCGTCTGAGTCCAAAAACTGAACTAGCTCCAGATAATCCACTGAACCTAAATATTTGAAAAACCCAACTCTAAACTGCCCGTGTGGAAAATTATGGGCACCCAGAGTTTAGAAAAGGAACAATAAACTCCGGGTCAGTCATGGGACTGGTATGAGCAAACGAAAACAGTTTGTTCTTTAAAAACAATCAAAGATTTAAATTTCAAAATCGCAATGCTTTTTGGAAAATGAAACTACCATAAGGCCTCCCGCCACACACACAATGCAAACGCAGAATCGAAGGAGATTTCTCCTTATGATAGTCAAATATGCTTGATACGCAGACAACTTTCTTTGATATTATTATTATAAGTGCACAGTGCAGAAAAACATTCCGAAAGTAGAATATAAATCTTAGCCAGCATAGACATTTCGAACTATGCCTACTATAGCTACCATCCAAACAGTGGGGCGCCACCATAAGTGAATGGCAGGTAATACAACTAAAACCGTACAAGGCTCGTATTGTTTGAATGGATTTTCCAACAAATGGTCAGGCTAAGGAACTTCCTATTGCCACATGGGAACGCCTCTGGCGGGACGCCCCAAGAACCTAACCGGATATCTGCCAAACAAGGCCGGCTACCCCCCTTCCCGGGGAATATACAGAACCTCAGATATGCCACCCCCGGTCCTTTGGGACCTTTATACGAGAGCTCTCTAACCAACAACATCACACAGTAATAAATAAAGTGTGTCCACATGAGTAAGTATCTGGGCTCCATACCATGATACTACCCTTTTCCAGAAGGAATGGTCATACCCTAGGGGAGCTACCCCTGAAACCTTGCCGCACAATTCCTGTTTCGACCATTACCGGGTTGTGAGGCTCGAAGAAGTCTCGTCCACAAAGCTACGCTTTTCACAAAGCCATGCTTCGATCAACAAATGATCAGCAGCACTCAGCATGCCACATTACCAAGTTGGGAATATATCGCTGATAACCTTCAACTACATAACCTCTGAGCTCGTACGTCTCAGAGAAGGGTGTTAAGCTAAGAGAATAAATTCTCCGCCACCAACAGAATTGTATTTGAAAGAAATCTGCTTTATATCTCAAAATGTAATGTCAGACATACAATCCATACAAGTCTGTTCCGGGTTCGAACAGAACCGAAGGCACTTCCAAAGAAGCCCTTGCAAATACGGGTATTCACAATCCCGATCGGACTTCCCATCACTTAGGAAATCTCTATACCGGCGCGACTCAGTGCAGAGACAATCGATAGGTCATCCTATCGTTCTCGCAAATACCCGGTCTTCACCACCGGTCTTCAAATGCTATCCATAACGACGTATCACATATTCGGAATGGGTTATACGACACAAAGGTCCTCTCCTGGTGAAACCGAATAGTGAGCGCAACATTTAAAACATATGGATATAGGATTTCAGTTAAGTCACAACTTAATGATTCAAAACTTTCTTTCAAATGATTTAAACCAATTACCATTCCAAATCTTTTAAACAAAAGATTTATGTAACGACCCAGAATTTTTAATAATTTAAATTTGAATATTTAATTAATTTTAAATATTTATAATTGAATTTTTAAGTCAAATAAATTTTTATTTGAATTATTGGATTTAATTGGATGTAACGTTACGGATTTTCGTTCTTCGAAAATTCAACATCGACACTCACTTTATCGACTGCCGAGAAATCGAAGGCCAAAAACCGAGATGTTATGGGTTTTAAAAAGAAAAGAAAAGAAAGAAGAGAGAAAAAGAAAAATAGAGGGAAAAGAAGATAGACAATTTTTAGAAAACAGAGAATTAGAAAAACAGAAGATAGAAAAATTTAAAAATAGAACGGGAAGAAAGAACAACAGAACAACAACAGAATCTCACAATTCGCAGCGGAACAACATATAATAATAAATGAATAATCTTTAAACAAGGAACTATATCAGTTATTACATTACATTTCATTACATCACATCATCAGAGTGTACAACATCATACAACAACAAACAGTGCAGCGGAAAAAGAAATACTATATAAACTAGTAATACGCCATGCCATCCAGCTTGCCTCCAGCAACTCCAGAATATCCTGATAAACCTAACTCTTAACTGCCCGTGTGGAAATTGGTGGGCACCCAGAGTTTAGGAAGGAAAACAATAAACTCCGAGTCAGTCATGTGACTGGTGTGAGAACTCAAAACAGTTTATTTATTTTAAAATCAAAAAGAGGGATATTTTTAAATTAATTCGCAATGCTTTTTAAAAATGAGACTACCATAAGGCCTCCCGCACACACACACAATGCAAACGCAGAATCGGAGGAGATTTCTCCTTATGATAGTCAAAGATGCTTGATACGCATTTTAAATAATATTTGATATTATTACTAGTGCATAGTGTAGGAAATCATTTCGAAAGTAGAATATAAATCTTAGCCAACATAGACATTTCGAACTATGCCTACTATAGCTACTATCCAAACAGTGGTGACCACCATAAGTGAATAGCAGGTTCTACAACTAATACCGTACAGGGTTTCGTATTGGGAATTGGATTTCCAACAAATGATCAGGCCAAGGAACTTCCCATTGCCACTGAGAATGCCTCTGGAAAGACATCCCCGAGAACCAAACCGGAACTCTGCCAACACAAGGCCGGGTTACCCCTTAACTGGGTAACTACTGACACGAGCACGCCATTCCCCGGTCCTTTAGGACCTTTTCAACCGAGCGCTCGATATCCAACATCACACCATAATAAATAGAGTGTTTTCAACATGAGTAAGTATCTGGGCTCCATACCATGATACCACCCCTTTCCAGAAGGAAATGCACATACCCTAAGGGGAGCTACAGCAACCCCTAATAACCTTGCCGCATCTTTCCTGTTTTGACCATTTCCGGGATGTGAGGCTCGACGAAGTCACGTCCACAAAAACATACTTTATACAAAAGCCATGCTTTGGGTCAACAAATGATCAACACAATGATCACTAAGATAGACGATCAAATAAATGATCCTATCACAATAATCAACACAATGATCATTTCAGCATCACTCAGCATGTCACATTACCAAAATGGGATATATCGCTGATAACTTCAACTATATAACCTTTGAGCTCGTACGTCTCAAAGAAGGGTGTTAAGCAAAGAATAAATTCTCCGCCACCAACAGAAATATATTTGAAAGAAATCGGCTTTATATCTCAAATTGTAATGTCAGGCATACAATCCATACAAGTTTGTTCCGGGATCGAACAAAACCGAAGGCACTTACAAAGAAGTCCTTGCAATCCGGATATTCACAATCCTGATCGGATTTCCCATCACTTATGGAATCTCTATACCAGGTGCGACCCAGTGCAGAGACAATCGATAGGTCATCCTATCGCTCTCGCAAATACCGGTCTTCAACACCGATCTTCAATGCAATTCACAACGACGTATCACATATTCGGAATGGGTTATACGACCCCATGGTCCTTTCCCGGTTAACCCGAATAGTGAGCGCTTATTCAAAAATAAGTGTGCATTCAAATTCAATCAATTCACATCAAATACCCATTCAAAGGGAAAACTGATAGTCGGTTATTGAACTATCAATTGATATGCATACATCACCAGATTCCAAATAATTTTCCAAATTATTTATTTTCCCAAAATATCTTTATAAGATATATAATTTCAACACTTCAAAAATAAATCAATATTTATTTTCAAACAAATTCCACTTTTCACATATAAATTCCATAATGAATTTATATTTCAAAATATCCATGCATATTCGATTTCAATAATTCATTTCAATTTATCTTCAAAAAGATAAATTCTAATTATTCACTTCATATTGGAAAACATTTCCATACTTATCAAAAATAAGTAATCGACAAATCTCTTTATTTTCAACCTTTGAAAATATTCAATATACTTAAATCGAATTAAGTATATTATTCATTCTTTAAGGGAAATCATTCTCTTAAACATTTTTATTTGGGCCAAAACGAATGTTGCGTAAAACATCGTTACAACGTCCCAAAATCACTAGTATAGGGATTCGAAATTAAATAGATGTATAAATCCCAATACTATACAACCCATTTCCTTTCGGAAATCATTTACTATAACAACAGTGTTATAGTCCACTATTTCCTTTTATTTCTCGAAAACGTCTATTTCAACAATAAATGTTGAAATCTATGATTTCGAATCTCAACACAATTAAAACATCGTTAAATCGTTTTAATTCTATTTAAAACATTCACATTCAATACATTTTCTTTAACGTATTATTCACTATTCAAAAACGTGAATATACTTCATTAACAAATTTCATCCTTTCTATTCATTTTATTTTAAAGGATTATTCACTGTCTAAAAACGTGAATATAACTCCATTTATAAGTTATAACAATTAACTTATCAAAATAAGTCGTTTGCGAATTTATAAAACAACGTTTATAAATTCCATTTCCATTTATTTCATAACAACTTCCTTTATAAATCTTCTTTATTTACCTATTCGATTTATAATCTTAATTATAAACCAAAAGTCCAAATTATAAGTCAAACACTTATAATTTATTTATTTGCAAAAATCGTTCCTTTGAACTTTACAAATTTTATAAACCTATTGTTTATAAAATTCCATTTATAACTTCACCGTTATATAATTCTATAAATTTCATTTATTTATGAATTTCATTTCCACTTCATTCAAACACTTATAAAAATTCGTTTTATAATGTCAATATTTCAATTTATAAATATCCATTTATAAATCTCTTAATATAAATCAGTTTATATTATTCTTTTAAAACGTCTTTAAATTCCTTTACAATTCCACCATTTTGATTTATAAAATAATCAAATTTTAAAAATCTTAAATTTAAACTTTTAATAATAAACTCAAAAATCCAGTTTAAACTATTTTATAAAATCATTGATCCATATTTCTCAAAAATCGACTTTTAATCGTATTTCTAAAAATCAGCTTTTTAACTATATTTCACAAAAACCATAATTTTTATAACTTTAAAAATTATAACGTTTATTTACTTAATATGGATCAATTCCAAAAATAAAGTATATTTTCAAAATCACTTTTAAAATCATTTTAAAATCCCAAAATCTGGGTCCAATGATGCTACACATCAAATAGTCAATCACGACAACAACGATATCATATATCGATATGATAATCAATCAAATATCAAAATATCTGAAATTAAATAAATACTGTTGAGGAATCCAGTTGGATCCCTCCAACCTGTTTCCTGCATCCAAAAACATTAGCACAATACCAATTTCGCTCCAGTACGAAATTATCGCGGTATATGTTCTTAATAAATATTATCCGCTTACTAACGGCGTAATAGGGTCTCATCCGCTAAACAAAAAAATGCGGGAAATCAATCAACTGCAATATATACATATGCCAATATATATATATTGATATTATATATAATACCAATTTCACTGTTTATGAAATATTCGCGGTATATGTTTATATTAAATAACATCCGCTTACTAACGGCGTATAATGTCTATTTTAACAATCAATAATTTACAGTCATCATTCAAACATGCATTCAAATATTTTAAATCTAACTATTTAAAATAAAATCGAAATCTATTCGATTGAGTGAGAAGTTCTCACCTTGGTTTTAATTTCCGTTTAAGCTTTTATTTCGAATAAAATTAAACGCGCGTTTAATTTTACCCGAAATTCTCACTAACTCCAAACGACTCCAAACCAACTCCATCGCGTAGTGCTCGTCCATACGATTCCAACGCAACTGAGTTTGCATTTTTTCGACCTCGTATGAAAAAGTTATTGATTATTGAAGTTTAAACACGATTTCTATAAACAAATTACAACTAAACTTTTAATATTCAAACCTAAACTAATCACAGCCTTTGATCCCCCAACCTGCAAATCTAAGCCGTGCATCACCTCTCTTCTTCCCCACGCACTAATCTACAGGCCGTTTACAAAAAATCGAACCCAACACTTAGATTTAGGGTTAAATATCACCACCACCACACACATCAATACCCGATCACTTCAACACCAACTCGAAGCTCTCGACAAGAGCTATGTTCGGCCATAATCTAGTGGAGCTCGGCCTCACCCTCCTCCTAGGGATGCGTGCGCAACTTGCTGTCTTCCCACTCGATTTCCCATCAATCCGTGAAGCCATTCGCGATCATAACCGTTGAATCTGAAGATCTCAACATGCTCTTCAATGTTGTAGTTGAACGTTTTTGCAATCGATGCATGGATTTAGAGTTATTGAGGGAGGAAGGCCGTGTGTTTCTGGCCGTGGGTTGGGTGCCTGGCAGCTAGGGTTTAATGTTTGTTATTATTTTTTTTTTAGTTTGTGAATGGTGCTATTTATAAGAACGAGCAAGCGTAAACACTATTCATCCCGGGAATTCCGAACTCCGATTTAGACGCCGTAACCAGCGTACCTAGGGTTTATCCCGCATTCCGGACACAATGGAACAGGTTTCGCAAGCTAATTCGGAAGTATGTGCGAGTTATGGCTGAAAACGTTCAATTTGAATTAAACCGATTTAAGTCGATTTCTAGGCGTTTTAATTTGTACCGGACAAACGGTAAATCCAATTGACTTGAAATTTGAAACCTTACAATAATATCACATTACGGATCCGATGAAACTGGTTTCGTCGAAATCCAAGACTTTTTGAAAAATGGCTATTTTGACTCGCCAAATTTAAATTAAAAATAATTCGATGCGTTTCGAGCTGCCACGATCAAACGATAACTCCGATTGACACGAAAATTGAAATACGGTAATAACTAACTATTACGGATCCAATGAAACTGGTTTCGTTCAATTCTGAGACTGTTCAAAAATTGACTATCTTACAGTCGATTATTTAATATTAAAATATTCAATTTTCACAAATTTACTGTTAATTCGATTTTAAAAGTTCTAAAATATTTCTATAACTCCAGTATGATTAAATAAAATTTTCCAAATTATTTTCAATCATTTTTAACTCAATTTTTAATTATTTCCATAATTTAACATATTAAATTATCGATTTAATTATCCAATTAAATCCAATAATTCAAATAAAAATTTATTTGACTTAAAAATTCAATTATAAATATTTAAAATTAATTAAATATTCAAATTTAAATTATTAAAAATTCTGGGTCGTTACAATCTTTCCCCCTTAAAAGAATTTCGTCCTCGAAATTATAAGTAAGAAAGTTATAGAATCTATTAACTTTCCAAAATTCATAATTAAACTTCTTATAATAACTTTACTAAGTTTTCAAATCATACTTAGTTATCTTTTTCAAAAACAACTATATCATTTAACTTTCAATTTCAAAATCAAAGTTAAAGTTTTCAAAATTTTCCAATTTTCTTAAATTTTTCTAACGCCTTAAATTTTCGGAAAAATTCGCCATAGTCTCCTTTGCGCGGCTCGATCCGAAAAAAAAAATGACAGTATATATATCACAAATATACATCTCATCAAGTAATGAGGCATCCCGAAGGGATAAAAGTATAAAAGTACTGTATTTAATCCGAGATATGTACCTTATATTTTATTAGCAAGCATATACGGCTAATATAGCGCTAAAGCGAGCTCCAAATGCGAAGCAAACGCGATCCGCACCTACTAAACTCAACAAACAACATGAGAACATGCTCATATGCAAATAATATCGATATACAACATATAGTAACATATCAACTATATATATCACATAGCAAATGCAACTAAACAACAAATGCAAACATCAACCAACTACCATTCATAATCAAATGAATTTTCATTCATATTCTCATTATATTCAATGAATTGGTTTTCCACTTTAAATTACATTTGATTTGTTTACATTGGATTTTATCAACATTCCTTCCAATAAACATTCAATTCTATTCAAATTCATTTACTTTCTATTTGAATTCAATTTCATAGCTTTCAATTTCATTAACACTTAATGAATTTTATACAATCAAATAACAATCATATAACAACCAATTTATATTAATTACAACCAAATTCTTTTCACTTATATTCATTCAATTTGGTTTAACATTAAATTGATTTTCATTCAATTATACAATTTCCAATAGCATTAGATTTTAAATGAATTAACACTTACATTCATTATTCCATATCAACTTAATTTACATTCAATTGTTTTAACATTCAATCCATTCATTCAATTCAATTACAAAGTTGAATTCTATTACATAACTCAAGTTCATATTCATTTAATCCACTTGATTATTTACTTCGATACCAATATCAATTCCATTCAACAACTCTTAAGTTATATTCCATTTAACTTGAAATTCACCTTTATTTACAACTCATATTCATATAGTTTCACTTCTTATATATATATATATAAGTTTATTTCACAATTGTAAACACTTTAATTATAATTTCAATTCTCATAATTCTTTTGCTTATACAATTATTCTTTTATTTAGATTATTCAAACAACCTAACAATCAACTTATATATACACTTTAATAATTCTGAAAAATTATTCCTTTATATATAAAATATAATCAAGGCAAAATTATTTCATTTACCCAATTTTAAAATCAATATTATGTCGAATTGTTCTATTCAAGTGTTTAGAAACCCCTTCGGCAAAGTTGTACATACCGTGCTGAGGAAGGTTCATATGCCACTCAATAAACCAATCATCACAATATAAAACAATTTTTATATTCACTAACAAATACGCTCTCATAACTATTATTACACTCAAACTCATTCTAGAGTACTACTGACTCTATCTCTAATGAGTAATACCCTACAGAACCATGGTTGTCGCTTAACCATCAGAGCTCTGATACCAAATGTAACGTTACGGATTTTCGTTCTTCGAAAATTCAACATCGACACTCACTTTATCGACTGCCGAGAAATCGAAGGCCAAAAACCGAGATGTTATGGGTTTTAAAAAGAAAAGAAAAGAAAGAAGAGAGAAAAAGAAAAATAGAGGGAAAAGAAGATAGACAATTTTTAGAAAACAGAGAATTAGAAAAACAGAAGATAGAAAAATTTAAAAATAGAACGGGAAGAAAGAACAACAGAACAACAACAGAATCTCACAATTCGCAGCGGAACAACATATAATAATAAATGAATAATCTTTAAACAAGGAACTATATCAGTTATTACATTACATTTCATTACATCACATCATCAGAGTGTACAACATCATACAACAACAAACAGTGCAGCGGAAAAAGAAATACTATATAAACTAGTAATACGCCATGCCATCCAGCTTGCCTCCAGCAACTCCAGAATATCCTGATAAACCTAACTCTTAACTGCCCGTGTGGAAATTGGTGGGCACCCAGAGTTTAGGAAGGAAAACAATAAACTCCGAGTCAGTCATGTGACTGGTGTGAGAACTCAAAACAGTTTATTTATTTTAAAATCAAAAAGAGGGATATTTTTAAATTAATTCGCAATGCTTTTTAAAAATGAGACTACCATAAGGCCTCCCGCACACACACACAATGCAAACGCAGAATCGGAGGAGATTTCTCCTTATGATAGTCAAAGATGCTTGATACGCATTTTAAATAATATTTGATATTATTACTAGTGCATAGTGTAGGAAATCATTTCGAAAGTAGAATATAAATCTTAGCCAACATAGACATTTCGAACTATGCCTACTATAGCTACTATCCAAACAGTGGTGACCACCATAAGTGAATAGCAGGTTCTACAACTAATACCGTACAGGGTTTCGTATTGGGAATTGGATTTCCAACAAATGATCAGGCCAAGGAACTTCCCATTGCCACTGAGAATGCCTCTGGAAAGACATCCCCGAGAACCAAACCGGAACTCTGCCAACACAAGGCCGGGTTACCCCTTAACTGGGTAACTACTGACACGAGCACGCCATTCCCCGGTCCTTTAGGACCTTTTCAACCGAGCGCTCGATATCCAACATCACACCATAATAAATAGAGTGTTTTCAACATGAGTAAGTATCTGGGCTCCATACCATGATACCACCCCTTTCCAGAAGGAAATGCACATACCCTAAGGGGAGCTACAGCAACCCCTAATAACCTTGCCGCATCTTTCCTGTTTTGACCATTTCCGGGATGTGAGGCTCGACGAAGTCACGTCCACAAAAACATACTTTATACAAAAGCCATGCTTTGGGTCAACAAATGATCAACACAATGATCACTAAGATAGACGATCAAATAAATGATCCTATCACAATAATCAACACAATGATCATTTCAGCATCACTCAGCATGTCACATTACCAAAATGGGATATATCGCTGATAACTTCAACTATATAACCTTTGAGCTCGTACGTCTCAAAGAAGGGTGTTAAGCAAAGAATAAATTCTCCGCCACCAACAGAAATATATTTGAAAGAAATCGGCTTTATATCTCAAATTGTAATGTCAGGCATACAATCCATACAAGTTTGTTCCGGGATCGAACAAAACCGAAGGCACTTACAAAGAAGTCCTTGCAATCCGGATATTCACAATCCTGATCGGATTTCCCATCACTTATGGAATCTCTATACCAGGTGCGACCCAGTGCAGAGACAATCGATAGGTCATCCTATCGCTCTCGCAAATACCGGTCTTCAACACCGATCTTCAATGCAATTCACAACGACGTATCACATATTCGGAATGGGTTATACGACCCCATGGTCCTTTCCCGGTTAACCCGAATAGTGAGCGCTTATTCAAAAATAAGTGTGCATTCAAATTCAATCAATTCACATCAAATACCCATTCAAAGGGAAAACTGATAGTCGGTTATTGAACTATCAATTGATATGCATACATCACCAGATTCCAAATAATTTTCCAAATTATTTATTTTCCCAAAATATCTTTATAAGATATATAATTTCAACACTTCAAAAATAAATCAATATTTATTTTCAAACAAATTCCACTTTTCACATATAAATTCCATAATGAATTTATATTTCAAAATATCCATGCATATTCGATTTCAATAATTCATTTCAATTTATCTTCAAAAAGATAAATTCTAATTATTCACTTCATATTGGAAAACATTTCCATACTTATCAAAAATAAGTAATCGACAAATCTCTTTATTTTCAACCTTTGAAAATATTCAATATACTTAAATCGAATTAAGTATATTATTCATTCTTTAAGGGAAATCATTCTCTTAAACATTTTTATTTGGGCCAAAACGAATGTTGCGTAAAACATCGTTACAACGTCCCAAAATCACTAGTATAGGGATTCGAAATTAAATAGATGTATAAATCCCAATACTATACAACCCATTTCCTTTCGGAAATCATTTACTATAACAACAGTGTTATAGTCCACTATTTCCTTTTATTTCTCGAAAACGTCTATTTCAACAATAAATGTTGAAATCTATGATTTCGAATCTCAACACAATTAAAACATCGTTAAATCGTTTTAATTCTATTTAAAACATTCACATTCAATACATTTTCTTTAACGTATTATTCACTATTCAAAAACGTGAATATACTTCATTAACAAATTTCATCCTTTCTATTCATTTTATTTTAAAGGATTATTCACTGTCTAAAAACGTGAATATAACTCCATTTATAAGTTATAACAATTAACTTATCAAAATAAGTCGTTTGCGAATTTATAAAACAACGTTTATAAATTCCATTTCCATTTATTTCATAACAACTTCCTTTATAAATCTTCTTTATTTACCTATTCGATTTATAATCTTAATTATAAACCAAAAGTCCAAATTATAAGTCAAACACTTATAATTTATTTATTTGCAAAAATCGTTCCTTTGAACTTTACAAATTTTATAAACCTATTGTTTATAAAATTCCATTTATAACTTCACCGTTATATAATTCTATAAATTTCATTTATTTATGAATTTCATTTCCACTTCATTCAAACACTTATAAAAATTCGTTTTATAATGTCAATATTTCAATTTATAAATATCCATTTATAAATCTCTTAATATAAATCAGTTTATATTATTCTTTTAAAACGTCTTTAAATTCCTTTACAATTCCACCATTTTGATTTATAAAATAATCAAATTTTAAAAATCTTAAATTTAAACTTTTAATAATAAACTCAAAAATCCAGTTTAAACTATTTTATAAAATCATTGATCCATATTTCTCAAAAATCGACTTTTAATCGTATTTCTAAAAATCAGCTTTTTAACTATATTTCACAAAAACCATAATTTTTATAACTTTAAAAATTATAACGTTTATTTACTTAATATGGATCAATTCCAAAAATAAAGTATATTTTCAAAATCACTTTTAAAATCATTTTAAAATCCCAAAATCTGGGTCCAATGATGCTACACATCAAATAGTCAATCACGACAACAACGATATCATATATCGATATGATAATCAATCAAATATCAAAATATCTGAAATTAAATAAATACTGTTGAGGAATCCAGTTGGATCCCTCCAACCTGTTTCCTGCATCCAAAAACATTAGCACAATACCAATTTCGCTCCAGTACGAAATTATCGCGGTATATGTTCTTAATAAATATTATCCGCTTACTAACGGCGTAATAGGGTCTCATCCGCTAAACAAAAAAATGCGGGAAATCAATCAACTGCAATATATACATATGCCAATATATATATATTGATATTATATATAATACCAATTTCACTGTTTATGAAATATTCGCGGTATATGTTTATATTAAATAACATCCGCTTACTAACGGCGTATAATGTCTATTTTAACAATCAATAATTTACAGTCATCATTCAAACATGCATTCAAATATTTTAAATCTAACTATTTAAAATAAAATCGAAATCTATTCGATTGAGTGAGAAGTTCTCACCTTGGTTTTAATTTCCGTTTAAGCTTTTATTTCGAATAAAATTAAACGCGCGTTTAATTTTACCCGAAATTCTCACTAACTCCAAACGACTCCAAACCAACTCCATCGCGTAGTGCTCGTCCATACGATTCCAACGCAACTGAGTTTGCATTTTTTCGACCTCGTATGAAAAAGTTATTGATTATTGAAGTTTAAACACGATTTCTATAAACAAATTACAACTAAACTTTTAATATTCAAACCTAAACTAATCACAGCCTTTGATCCCCCAACCTGCAAATCTAAGCCGTGCATCACCTCTCTTCTTCCCCACGCACTAATCTACAGGCCGTTTACAAAAAATCGAACCCAACACTTAGATTTAGGGTTAAATATCACCACCACCACACACATCAATACCCGATCACTTCAACACCAACTCGAAGCTCTCGACAAGAGCTACGTTCGGCCATAATCTAGTGGAGCTCGGCCTCACCCTCCTCCTAGGGATGCGTGCGCAACTTGCTGTCTTCCCACTCGATTTCCCATCAATCCGTGAAGCCATTCGCGATCATAACCGTTGAATCTGAAGATCTCAACATGCTCTTCAATGTTGTAGTTGAACGTTTTTGCAATCGATGCATGGATTTAGAGTTATTGAGGGAGGAAGGCCGTGTGTTTCTGGCCGTGGGTTGGGTGCCTGGCGGCTAGGGTTTAATGTTTGTTATTTTTTTTTTTTAGTTTGTGAATGGTGCTATTTATAAGAACGAGCAAGCGTAAACACTATTCATCCCGGGAATTCCGAACTCCGATTTAGACGCCGTAACCAGCGTACCTAGGGTTTATCCCGCATTCCGGACACAATGGAACAGGTTTCGGAAGCTAATTCGGAAGTATGTGCGAGTTATGGCTGAAAACGTTCAATTTGAATTAAACCGATTTAAGTCGATTTCTAGGCGTTTTAATTTGTACCGGACAAACGGTAAATCCAATTGACTTGAAATTTGAAACCTTACAATAATATCACATTACGGATCCGATGAAACTGGTTTCGTCGAAATCCGAGACTTTTTGAAAAATGGCTATTTTGACTCGCCAAATTTAAATTAAAAATAATTCGATGCGTTTCGAGCTGCCACGATCAAACGATAACTCCGATTGACACGAAAATTGAAATCCGGTAATAACTAACTATTACGGATCCAATGAAACTGGTTTCGTTCAATTCTGAGACTGTTCAAAAATTGACTATCTTACAGTCGATTATTTAATATTAAAATATTCAATTTTCACAAATTTACTGTTAATTCGATTTTAAAAGTTCTAAAATATTTCTATAACTCCAGTATGATTAAATAAAATTTTCCAAATTATTTTCAATCATTTTTAACTCAATTTTTAATTATTTCCATAATTTAACATATTAAATTATCGATTTAATTATCCAATTAAATCCAATAATTCAAATAAAAATTTATTTGACTTAAAAATTCAATTATAAATATTTAAAATTAATTAAATATTCAAATTTAAATTATTAAAAATTCTGGGTCGTTACAATTTATTTCACAAAGTTCACTAAGTTTCACAAAGATGCATTCCTGGATTTCAAAACAATTCCATTTCAGTTGGAATTAACTCATTAATCTTTAAATCAAAGATATCTCATAGCTTTCAGAACTTGTTCCCAAAGATTTATCCCTAACTTGGAAAATCATTTTCAATTCAAACTTGAAATCCCTTTAATATAAGTTGGAAGTTCATTACTCATGTGAAAGCTTTTTATCACTTAGAAATAATAGTTTTATTTCGGAAAAAAAACTCAAGTCCATTTATACAAGTTATAATCTTTGGTTTAATTCAAATTTCCAAATCAACGCTTAAAAATAGTTTAAACCCATATAACTTGTAAAGTCCTTTTTTAAATCATAAGTATTGAATATAGAATTCAATTTCAGATTTTTGAATTTCAAATTAAATCCGATTATTCAATTTTCAAATCTTTATTAGTTATTCAAAAATAACATTTATTATTAAAATAGCTTTTTCAAAAGCTTTTCATATTAAACTTGATTTATTACCAAAACTATTTGAATTTAAAATTCAAATTCAAAACTGATTTAAAAATCTATGACTTAACCGATTTCCACGTGAAATCCATATTTGTGTGTGTATGAGTGTGGTCCAGGGGTTTTACACAATAGTGCACAACATCAATCATCACAGATTTATCAATATCGATAAGCGATATAATCAATAACGCTTATCTTCATTCACAGATTCATAGATAAATAAATTTATCAATCACAAAGGTTCATAATTACGATTCGATGTGGGTTTTGGATAACTAACTGGAATCCGAATCCCCGTCGCATCGAAATTTAAATGCCGTTTTACAGGCAAAAGGGTTTTCGCATATATACAGAAACAAATTACAATCACAGTTTAGCATAAGGCAATTCACATCACATAGCATTACAATCACAACAGAAATATCAATCCAGTACACAATATTCGATGATAGTTAATCATCTTCAATTTAAAGTGAAGGTAAAAAGAATTAACCACATCACTATTTTTAATTTATTTAAATCAATAATTAATTAGTCTTAATGATTAAATTAATTAAGTTTAAATTAATGATTCCTTAATCAATTATCTTAATTAGCTACTAATTATAAATTAACTAACTTTAATTATTTAATTAACAATTCTTAATTAAAAACAAATTAAACACTCATTTGTTAAATTAATCCAATCTCTAATTATAATTCAATTATGCTTAATTACTTTCTAAGGTAACCAATTGAATAATCAACTATTCTTAATTGCTGTCCAAAAATAATGAATTGATATTGATTTTTCCAATTAATTAACATTTTTAAGAAAAATCGTCTTTAAATTTTGAAAATCAATTATATTACTAATTACAAACTTAATTGTTAATTAATTGAATACTTAACTTAAATTATCTACTTGATTAAAAATATTAATTAAGATTTTAAAAACATTCTAATGTAATCACTTAGTTAATTTTAAATTTGAAACAAATTCTTAACTCAAATTAATCAAATATTTATTTCTTTGCTAACATTAAACTTGTTCTACGCATTTTTTCTGGTTTAGAAATTTGTTTAA
Source organism: Allium cepa (assembly GCA_030765085.1). Lineage (NCBI taxonomy): Eukaryota > Viridiplantae > Streptophyta > Magnoliopsida > Asparagales > Amaryllidaceae > Allium > Allium cepa. Next base: position 233,792,089 of record CM060932.1, on the reverse strand, counting down.
GAACCAGTTTAAAACTTGATTATCTTCACTGCAAACTTTTGGCCTCAACGTTACCGAACCCAAATTGATTTACTTCGGGTCCAATCCGATTCACTCGCGTATAACCCATCTTCATTCAATCACGCGAAAATTTGAAAATAACCCGAGACTTCCCATGCCATGCTTCGTGTTCAAACTCTGGTTCCTCGCTGTCTTCCTCGTCTCTCTCTCGCGTTCTTCTTCTTCTCTTTTTTTTCCTTCCAGTGAGTTAAACTTAAACTTAATTTTAAAATGAAAGCATCAGGAAATCAACACACGAACTCGAGTTCGACCACGTATAATTTCATTTTTAACCCCAAGTTCGAACATGCGAACAACTCCTGCTCCTGTACCTTTCTTCCTTCCCAAATGCTTCACCCTAATACGCAGGCTTGCACGTACACGTGCACACTTCATCGAAGGCCCTCCGATCTTAGTCGAACTCGCCGGCACATCATGCGTTGATGGGACAACTCAATCCAACCACCACCGTATCATTTTAAGCATCCAATCGAAATCGAGTACCCAGAGTCGAACTTGGAACAACTCATTGCCAGAAAAATGCTCATAGACAACAACCTAGATCACCGGAGCCTATGCGAGCCTGATCAAAACTACGCCACTCACCCACGATCACATCCCCATAGGTGCGATCGAACCCGATGCCTTGATGAAACCGCGGCAGTCAATTTTCCATCAATGTTCAAAACTGGGTCAAAACCCTAAATCGTTCTCAACTCATCAATTTACGAAATAGAATTTTTTTTCAATATTTTTCCCATGATACCTGACACTGAATCCTTCTTCTTATCAAATTTCAAAGAATTTAATTTCACTGATTGAAGGAATTTGACGAAAAAGCAATTTTCGTTCAATCCACTCATACTCGAGATTTAGTAACTTAAAAATCATGGGGTTTGCACCTAAAATCATCATTTTGCAATTCGAACATGCTTGTGTGATTAGAATTTAAAATTAAAATACTCGAATTTACTGATTCATGGTGATTTTACTGTAAATAAAATGTTATACAATATTCACTTAATTTTTTCTCTTAAAATTATTTTTAAAAGTTGCTTAACTTTGTTATGAATAATTTCCTTTCAGAAATTATAGTATAAAAAGTTCTAAGTATGAAGATATGAATTTATAAACAGGTTTTAAAGTTTAGAAAACCTGAAACAAAACATTTACTTGTGTATAAGCATATACAGAGGTTCATATTCTTGTAGCATTCCTTAATATAATTCATACAAACAGTAGCATCAAAATATTATAGCAAGTTCAAGGTTAGTTTGCTCACCTGGAGACAAATTTGAACAGAGGAAGCTTTTTGTTTGATGAGTGTAGTTGATTTTTTTTCTTGAATCCTATTTGCTTTTGTTGAACTTGAGTGTTGTCTCTATATTTTCTTTTGGCTTGCCAATTATGTTTTGCTGGACGAACTGATGTATATGGATGGGTATGTACCTATATGTAGGAGAAAGGTGTTTGGTACTAAGGGTTATAGCTGGTACAGGTACTTCTTTGTTTGTAGATATTTTTCATTATCTTCCTCTATAAGCTTTTGTACATAGATTTTTTTTTCTTTATACATGTACATTATTTGTTTGTTTATTTTCTTTGCAGCTCAAACATATAAAATGTTTGAACACTTGAATAGTTGAATGCAGTGTATTGTCTTCTTATGCAAGCCTATAGATATATATTATTTTTGTTTCTCAGCTGAAATGATTTTGTGGTGGCTAATATTTTCTCTTGGTGGCTAAAGTTATGTGGCATTAATTGCCTTTGTACAAATATATGCTTATTTATGTATATGCTAGTAACTTCCTTTGGAAGCTAATACATGTATATATTAGACTTTGTTTTCTTTCTTTTTTCTCTTTTTTTTTTATTTTCTTTGTAGATATTATCCTAGTTTTGTTTGTTTTTATTTTGTTTACTTTGTAATATAATGACATTTTATAGTTTGATTACCAAACATTAATTTATGACTTATATTTTATTTTATATTCTACACTTATTTATTTATCTTTGTTTGCTAATATGAAATAATCTTTCTTCATTTACGTTGTTTTCGTGTTCTAAATCCATTTGATTTTATTGATTTGCATTTTTGTGTTTCTTTTGTTATTACTCTATAGTTTTATTTTAAACATTTTATTTATAATTCAATTCAACTGAAAACATTTTTTTTTTGAGTTTCAAATCAAATTTCAAAGTAAATAAGTATACATTTCTTATTAAAATTGAAAAATTCAAATAAATCCGTAATTTAATCCAAAAATCCAATTAAATTATAAATTTAAATTTGTCATTAAACTGGGATCGTTACACTACTTCATTCTAGAATCTCCACCACGTACATTTTGACGACCCGGAATTTCTGGATATTTGGAATTGAAATATTTAATTGATTTTAAATATTTGAAAGTTAGTTCAACTTGAATTTCAAATATCATTGTTTATTTGGCAATTAAATTATTGAATTTAATAATTAGAGATTGGGTAAAATATTAAATCTTGAGTTTTAGGCTTGTTAAAAATATTTCAATGGCTTATAAAATTTATATTAATAGTACTGAAAATAATAAAAGCTTTAAAATTGAATTTTAAGGTGATTTGTTCAGTTTTAAAAATATATAGTTTAAACTGATATTTAAAAATAGTCTTTCGAGGCACGGTCTTAGAATTCAACGAAACCAGTTCCATTGGATCCGTAATAGTGTATTATTATCGGATTTTAAATTTCGTAGTGTTTGGATTTTTCGTGTGATCGTATGGTAGATAAACGCGCTGAAAATTTTATATCGAAAATTTAATATAATAACTGGTCCAAAAAGCTATCTTCTCATAGGATCGAATTAGGCCTTGAAACCTTTTCCATTGTGTTTGGAATAGGAGTTTAACATTATAAATGCCTAGTGACACGTCTCGATATGATGTAAAAATTTTAAGCTTCGATTTCAAGACAATTTAAATTTGAATTTAAAATTTAAATAATATTTATATAGATATATTGATTTAACCTGGGCAAATATTTTCACGACAGCCAACACGTGTCTCTTCGTACAACACTTGTCCTCTTTATCAACATGTGTCTCTTCTTAGCAAATCAAATAGTTTGAAAAAGTAAAAGATAATGGCCGAACGATAGCCATACTTATTCTTTACCCCTTTCATCTTCAAGTCGAATTCGGCGTTGGAAAAAAAGGAAGAGGTGCGAACAAGTTCGCGACTTGAGGAAGCGAGATCAACTCGGAGGAGGGCGCACTCTTACGCGGTGGCTACAGGCGGCGGCGTGGTGAAGAAGCGATCGTCGAGGTCGGGGGCGACGCGAGTGGAAGTACGCGGTCGATTCGATTCCTAAGTGTTGTGTGAGCGAGCAAGGCAAAAAGGAAATCGATTAAATCGATTCAGAGGTTAGCGAGGGAAGGCGGATCGCGTGTGTAGGCACGCATGTTGGGGAGGCACGAGGCGAGTGTCGGGTTGGGTGAGCGGCAGGGCATGGTGAAGGGGGGATTTTTCGAGCTTGAATCTAGGGCATGGTGGTTGGCGCAGTGGATGGCGATGGAGTAGAGCTTGTTGATTTGATTTTCGCTGAACAAGGTTAACGTAATTTCTTTTTAAAAATATTTTTTTAAAAACATTTTAAAATTTAACGTCACTTAAGATTAAACTTGTAAAACAGTTGTTTGAATTTAACAGTAAGATATATATATATATATATATATATATATATATATATAAAGAAATTAAAAGTTGATTAAATTAATAGTTTATGTAAAATAGTCTAATTTTTATTATTTCACTTATTAGATACTAACTCGGTTTGATTTATATATATATATATAAATAAATAAATACATTCCTATTTTACAGATATACATATATATTAAGAAAGTTTTACTATAAACAAAACTACAGTTTTGTTATTTACTGAAGAAAATAATGTAACAATAGATTTTATAAAATAGAGATTTATATATATATGTATACACAGTAAAATAAATTGCCTTTGTTAGAAGAAAGGAGAAAACAGATTTTCATATATAAATATATATAAGTGTACATACATATTTTAATATAGAAAATAAGTGTGTGTGTCTATATATATATATATATATATAGGACTTTGGGAAAATATATAAGGGTTTATATAAAAGTTAGTTAAGTAACTCTATTAAATGATAATTAATTGTTCAATTATTTCAAACTGTAAATAAATCGTGAATTGTCTACACAAGGTCTATAATCATGAAACCAAGTTGAGATTTTAATGGATTGCAAATTAAAAAGGAAGGTGAGTTAATCTCACTTATTTGGAATACCATTTAAATTTAAATAGTTAAATTTAAATTATTGGTTGAATGATTGAATTGACTGGATGTGAATTATATAATAATGTATATATATATATATATATTGGAGTGATTGATTTTCCACATTATATTGCGGATGAGACCCTATGCTCCCCGCATAATAGCGGATAACCCTTTATACCGCGATATCCCACCTTGAAGCGGGATTGGTATGCTAAATTGTTATGCTAACATCTGCAGATGTAGGGAAACAGGTTAGAGGGATCCAATCAAATGTTGAATTTACTTTGTAGTCAGTAATGTGATTTTTGTGATAATCTGTGATGGATTACATTGATTATATTGAAAATTGAAATAATTGGATGCTATGGCTTGGTTGAATACATATTGGTATCGAGAGAAAGGAAATATATATAAAGTTTGGATTTTTAAAGTGTAACATCCCAAAATTTATCAATTTAAGTTGGTAATTTATTTAAACTTTTGGTATTCAATTTGAAAATAATTTGAAAAGTTTCAAAACAAATAAAATGAGTGATAATTTGTGTGAATAAAATTCCAATTTCTTTTGAGTTTAAAATTTTGAAATAGTAATTTTTTTTAAAAATCATTTGAATTTAAATTATATATATATATATATATATAATGCATATATGAGTAGATTTGAATGTATATATTGAATTTGAATTTAAATTATACAAGTAGATGTATGAGTATATGAATAGATATAAATGGATTATAATTCAAGTTTGAATTGGAATTTGAATTTAAATTTTAAAATAAATGTTTTATAAAAATAATTTACATTTGAAATCATAAATGTGTAATTTATATAATGTAAAAGATTGTTAAAAACATTTCTTCTTTTAACATTGTATATACAAATGAATAAGGGATGTAATTTTTAATAAAGTGAATTTGATATAGAATTTACTTAAAATTCTTTATCTTTGTAAAAATACAAGTGTTAAGCATGCATGAGAAAGATGGGGTGAAAATGAACAAGTGTAGTAATCTCATGATTGGTTTTAACAAGTGGCATTCAATTTAGTTAATTGAAAAAAATATAATAAAACTTAAATTCATAAAAACTTTTCAGCTTCTCTTTTTCATTCCTTAGCCTCTCAAATTTCTGAAAGAAAAGAAAAAATCTTGAACATTACAAACCTCAACACCAAAGAAAAGAAAAATCTGAAACTTCAAACATCTTCTTGAATTCAAAGTTTAAAAACTAAGAATCATCTCAAGCATCAAAGTAGTATTTTTAATTCCATATCTCAGGTAAGTTTTAAACTTCATAATTAAGTGAATTAGTAATTTCAAAAATCAAGTTTTAACATCAAAGTTTCAAACTGCGGCTCAGTGTAACAAATGCTCCAGTTTTCCCAAAGAAGCAGAGCAGGATTCTTATGAAATAAATTTAAGGCAATTAAATTCTTTTTAAAAATTTGAATTTTAATTTTTTAATCAGCAATAAAGCAAGAACCAAGAAAAAATTTGCATCAATTAAGTTGTAGATAAAAAGTTTCAGGATTTCAAGCTGCAGACAAAGTCTTTCTTTGTTGCATTAAAAATCAAACTGTAAGTAAATTGAATTTTGTTTGTTACTGATGAATTAAGTAAGCAAATACAATAGAGATTGAGCATAATTTGTATTAACAAGTTGCAGATAAAATTTCAAGATCAAAGTAGAAAAAAAACAAATATCTAGGCTTTCATCTTTATTTTAAAACCAATCAGGAAGCTTCTGTTCAAATTTTTTCCGATGAGTAAACTTCTGATTAATCTAGTTTACTTTTTGTTGTAAGCATGCCTAAAATGATGTTGAAACCCTTTGAATGTGAACAAATCTGTGTGCATTTGTATCTTTGCTTAGGCATGATTTTATTCAGGGTCATCAATCCCTGTTTCTTCTTAGTTTCAGGTTTACAGAGTAAACCCATGTCTAAATCCAAATCTCCCTCTCTCTGTTTTTCTTCAAGAATTGAAATCTAAACAAAATAAATTGTTTGTTTAACATGCATTATGTTTCAAAAATAAATCAAAGCAAAAATAATATAGTTTTCCTGGAAAATTTGAAAACACAGCCACAGATTCAAACTATATGAAAATTCAAATATCATTAATTTTAATTTCAGGAATACGATCTGAATCATCGTTGAAAATAATGATTATTGAAAGTTAAATCTAAATTTTTAATACAGTTTTGACTGAGAAATTGTAAGTTGATCAGAAAAAGGGATTTTGTAAAATTCTGATGATCTGTGTGTTTGTGGGTCTCGAGATCGTGGTCGATCTTGCTGGAAGCTTGTAGTTCGTCAGAAAAATGCTCAGAATTTTTCAATTTGCCGTGGCGATCGCACGACAGCGAATTAGGGTTACACCCTTACTTGAACGAGGTCGTCAAAATTTGTATGCCGCGAGTTCGTCAAGGACCGGGATTGATCGCACGTGCGCCAATAGAAGCGTTAGTCATCACTGATGCTTCAGGTACGATCGTGCGACCTCTAATGGTCTGTGGTAGGAGGACGTGATGTTTTTAGGTGATCAGTGTTTTTGTTCTAGTTGGGTTTAGGTTCAAAATTTTGATTTCTTCGATAAATTGGTTTCCTGGGCGTTAGGGTGGTGCGTGGAGATCGTCGTCGTCACGTCGACGGTAGGAGCACCGATCATAGCCGGTCGGAGGGGTTGTGCATGTGCACAACGACGAAATTGGTGTCAGGTGGCAATAGTTGGGGAAGAAGCCTCGGACTCGAAGTGACATTAGAGAAATTCGGGTGTTAGCTCGAGTTACACCTCGAAGGAATTTGCGTATATGCCGAGTAGATTCCAAACTTAAACAAATTTAAGTGGGAAATTTTTTTATACGGGTCGATCTTATTAAAAACTCAAAGTAATGAGCACTTTTTCTCAGGTGTGACTCGAGACAGCCTCGGGTTGGTCATTTGAAACAGCATTTCCAGTTTTAAAATTTGAAAAAACATAAGTTTAAATGATTTCTAAATTCATTATTTCTAAAATAATGATTGTGTGTTAATGGAATGTGAAGTTAATGGTATTGAAATAATTATTTAAAATTAATTAAGTTCAAAGATGTTTTAAACTTATATTTTTAAATAAAGTTGTTTTAAATTTAACTTAATAAAATAATTGAGAAGTTAATCAAATATTTAAATTGTTAACTTAAAAAAAAATTTATTTATAAGGATTAAATAATAATTAAACAATTAATGATTTGTAATTACTTTGAAATTAATCATTAATTAATTAAATAATAATTAATTAATAAAAGTAATTAAAATTTAATTAATTAACAATTAGGAATTAATTAATTAAGATAATTAATTAAGGAATAATTTATTAATAAAGTTAATTAAGATTTAATTAATTTATAATTCAGAATAATTATTCATTGATTAAAAATAATTAATAAAAATAATTAATAAAAATAATTATGTGGTTAATTAATTTAAATCACACAATTAATTCATCTTAACTGAATATGATTGACTATTATCAAATGTTGTGTACTGGATTAATATTTCTGTTTGTGATTGTGATACTGTGTGATGTGAATTGCTTTGTGCTAAACTGCTATTTATGATTTGTTTCTGTGGGTATGTGAGAACCCTTTTTCCTGTAAAACGGCATTTAAACTTCGATGCGATAGGGAGTCGGATTCCAGTTAGTTATCCGAAAACCACATCGAACCCTGAATGTGAATCTTTGTGATTGACACATCCACATGTTTTAAAATTGAGCGCTCACTATTCGGTTTAGTCGAGAGAGGACCTTTGTGTCATAATACCCATTCCGAATAGTGATACAACGAAATGAATAGCATTTGAAGACGATGATGTAGACCGGGTGTCTTCGAAAACGATAGGATAACCTATCGAATGTCTCTACGCTGAGTTGCTCCGGTATAGAGATCTCCACATATGATGGGGAGTCCGATCGGGATTGTGGATACCTGAATTTGCAAGGGCTTCTTCCTTTAGTGGACGAAGTGCCTTCGGTTCTGTTTGAACCCGGAACAGACTTGTATGGTTGTATGTCTGACAGTACACTTTGAGATATAAAGTAGATTTCTTTCAAATACATATCTGTTGGTGGCGGAGAATTTATTCTCTTAGCTTAAAACCCTTCTCTGAGACGTACGAGCTCAGAGGTTATGTAGTTGAAGGTTATCAGTGATATACTCCAAATTTGGTAGTGTGGCATGCTAAGTGCTGCTGTGTGTTGATGATTATTTGTTGATCATTTGTGATCAATGCATGGCTTTCGTGTAAAGCGTAGCTTTGTGGACGAGACCTCATCAGACCTCACACCCCGGAAATGGTCGAAACAGGAAAGATGCGACAAGGTTATGAGGGTCGCACCCTTTAGGGTATGACATTTCCTTCTAGAAAAAGGTGGTATCATGGTATGGAGCCCAGATACTTAACCTATGTGGTTGCTACAATCTCATTACTATGTGGTTGTTGCTTTGTGGTTGAGGGCCCTCGGATAAAGGTCGCAAACGACCGGGGGGGGGGCATACTCGAGTCGTAGTTACCTAGTTACAGAGGTAACCCGGCCTTGTGTTGGCAGAGAGCTGGGTAGGTTCTCGAGACGTCCCTTCAGAGGCGTACCCATGTGGCAGTAGGAAGTTCCTTAGCCTGACTATTTGATGGAAATCCAATTCCCAATACGAACCCAGTACGGTTTTAGTTGTAGAACCTTGCATTTACTTATGGTGGTGCCCCACTCTTTAGATGGTAGCTATAGTAGGCATACAATAATGGTTGTATGCTGGCCAAGATTAATATTATACTTTCGAAATGGTTTTCTACACTATGCGCTAGTAATAATATCAAAGAATTTTTCTCGTATCAAATTGACTATCATAAGAAGAAATCTCCTCCAATTTTGCGATTGCATTGTGTGTGTGGCAGGAGGTCTTATGGTAGTTTTATTTTCCAAAAAGCATACCGGATTTTCTTTTATAAATTTTGTCTTATTTAAAAGCAACTGTATTTTTTACTCATACCAGTCCCGTCACTGACCCGGACTTTATTGTTTCCATTCTAAACTCTGGGTGCCCATAATTTCCACACGGGCAGCCTAGTAGCAGGTTTTTCGTGTTTTGGTTCTAGTTGGATTTTGAAGTCTTTTTGGTTTGGAGGATATCGGTTTTTGAAGGCTTTTGAGTTGGAGATATTTTGAAGGCTTTTGAGTTGGAGATATTTTGAAAGCTTTTGGATCTCAAGGTGCTTAGTTTTGGAAGTTCGCTATCGCTTTATTTCTTTGAAGACTTTCTTGGAATGTGATCACTTGTTGTTTTATTATGAAGTTCTATTTTGAAGTTGTGTGATATGTATAAAAATACTCTGATGTTGATGATGATGTTGTAATGGATATTATGATGATGTTGTATCTGTGATGTAAATGAATGATATTCATTTTGTTTCCGCTGTTTTTATTTTCATTTAATGTTGTTATGAGCTCCATCCGACTGGAGTTCAGTGTTTGAATCTTCGACAGTCGAATACAAGTGAGGTATTTGATGACAATTTTCGAACATTGGATTTCGGGTCGTGACATAAAGGAAATAAAAATGGAAATTTTTAAATAAAATAATTATAGTGAATTCAAATAATTTAAAGTAATAAATTTGCAAAAGGGATACAGGTTTGATTTTAAATCCTATCGAATAAATTTTGAATATGGGAAAAAGATTTTTGAAGAAAGAGAATACATGAATTTTTAAAATTAAGTGATATTATTTAAAGGAATAAAGAATTTATTTTTAAATTCAAGGTTTAAATTTGTTTGGAAAATAAAAAGAAGAAATTTGGAATAGTATGAAATTGGTATTTTCGGTTCAAATAAGATTTTAAATCATAATAAAGAAGCTGAATCTGAAATTAATGGGTTTGAAATAAATTGAATAAGTAAAGGAATTTATTTTTAAAAGGGAGTAAATTTGGAAATCGATTTGGAAATCGATTAATGTTTGAAACCGTGTTTTAAAAGGAGGATGAGACTATGGAATTTACAAATTGGGTTTATAAAGTGAAATAAGATATCAATGGATATTTAGAAGTATAAATTCACGATGGGAATTTATACAGGAAGGGGTAATTGGTTTTAAAAATAAATAGTGGTTTTATTTTTAAAAGGTGTGGAATGGAAGGTGTATTTTTCTTGAAAAGCCAAGTATGTTTCAGAGTAGATTTTTAAGTAGAAGTTAGAGGTTTTAAAGCGGTTTTAAAGGATTGTTTTAGAAAGAAATTATTATTTACTGGTTTTAAAATTTTAAAAGGTAAATATTTATTAAGTTAATTATGTAAGTAAATTATTTTAAAGGTTAACTAGTATTTTGATTTAAAAGATAATTATTTGATATTTATACCTTATAGATTAACCTTTATTTTAAAATTAGTTTTGTCTTAAGTTGTACATGAGAAATTAGATATATTTTTAAATAAAGTGTTTTAAATAGTTTTATTTTAAGTGTTTTTAATGTATATATTTTTAATAAAGTGTTTTAAATAGTTTTATTATATGTGTTTTAAAGTATATATATTTTTGGATAAAGTGATTAAATTATTTTAAAATCCAAAGTATTTAGACTTGGTGATTTTCAGTGGAAATAAATAATATTGGGAAATTTATTCTGCAAGAGGAAAGTGATTTGAAAACCATTTCAAAGGGTTGAAGTGTAGAGAAATATTTGCGAAGATATTTTAAAATAAATAATTTGGGAAATTATTAAGGCCTGATGATTGTTTGTGAATGTTGTTTGATAGTTGAATAACCGACTATCAATATTTGCCAATGCGTTGATCGTTTCGAAGAGACCAGGACTGGGATTAATTTCCCAAAAACTACTTCGATCCGATTTGAACGTTTTCATGAGGTAGACAAGAGCTTGGAGTTAAAGATGGAGCAGTGAAGTGCAAGGGCTAACCGCTACTAATCCTGAGGGTGATTCCAAAATGGATGTAGCAGGAATAGTGCCTTCAGTTCCGTTCAGACCCGGAATGGACTTGTATGGATGAATGCTATCATAACATCGTTAGGAGGACGATGAGCATTCTAAGTGAATGTGTGCTAAAAAGGTAACACATAGCCTCGAGCCTCATCAACCGAGAATGGCTGAAACAGGGGAGGTGCACGCAAGGCTTTGTGGCTTGCAACCAATTAGGGTAAAGTCATCCTTGTCTAGATGTCCCTTTGTTTTGGCTATGTGGGCGGTTGCTGATCCCAACCGCGGAGTGATCTTATTCGGATTATCTAGTAAGGGGTTGCTCCAGTCTTGTGTAGCAGAGGATCAGGGTGGATCCTCGGTACGGTGATCTAGACCACGTACTGTGACGGGCGGTAACCCAGTAGCCCTGCCATTGATGGAAATCCAATCTCCAATAAGTGCGTTAAGACTTGTTTGTATACCTATTATGCTGGAATTGAATGAATGTAACAATTTCGGCTATTTGAATAAGTATTTGTATATAGATACTACTATAATATCAGAGGATTTGATAAGAAATGTTCTGGTTATTGTAAGGTAAAAACCCGACATGTTTATTTGTGGCGTGGTCTTACGAGATACCTTTGATTTCAGAAGGATTTTGAAAACTTTAATAATCCAATTGAGTGTATTTTCTCAGGCTGGTTTTCTAGACTGATTTGGGTGTTATTTGACTGTAAAGCTCGGGTCTGACCGAGTATTATAGATACATGATCGGATGCTGAGGAGCTCAGGATATGATCTGGATGGCGAGACGTATTGCTCGTACTTAATGTTTGCTCCATTGTGTTGTGTAAGCTGTATACTCAGCTTTGGGAGGACAAGTTAATGTAACTGTCCAGAATTGTGTTGTACTCTGATAATGTAATGTATGTATCTTTTACATATTCTTTGTATAAAATCCGTTGTTATCTATTATATATTATTCCACTGCGATGGTAAGATTCTGATATTGTTTTTCTATTCTTCTTCTACCTCTTTCTTTATTTTCCCTTACGGTCTGGTTTTTCGGTGTTCGATTATTCGGCATTTAATATAGTGGGCGTATTGATGTCAATTTTTCGGGCATCGAAAACTTGGGTCGTTATGGTTGGCATCGGAGCTGAAGGATAAGCGAGATCCTTGGCTCTGGTGGGGATTACTCTTGAATGAGTTTGAGTGTATTAATAGATATGAGTGTGTATTTGTTAGTGAATATAAAAATTGTTTTTATATTGTGTTGACTTATCAGTTGAGTGTTTATGGATTCTGGTCGATATGTGGGACGCCATGTCATTGGTAGGGGTTTCTAAACTCTTAAACAAGATAAACCGACATAGTACTGTTTTAAAATAGGGTAAATGAAATAATTTTACCCAAATTATTTTTGTACATAAACAGAATAATTTTTCGTAAATTATTATAGATATATATGGTTGCTTGGTTGTTAGGAAGTGATAATATTAAATTATTATCATTATTGTGTGGAAATTGAACTAGGGATAAAAAAATTTATAACTAAAGGAATAAATTTATATGACAAATTGGGATTTGTAAATGTGAATTATGAATGTGATTTATACTTGAAAATGAAACAAAAATTCCAGAGGAATATTTGAATATGAACTGAAAGGATTTGGAATTTGAAATTTTGAAAATTAAATTCCTTTGGGTTTGAAAATGGTTTTGAAAGGTTTTGGAGAAATAATAGTGACATTATTTGAGAAATATTTTTGAATTGGATTTGAAATCTAGTAAGATTTGGAATTAGAAATATTTGGAAATGTTTTTAAAAGGATAAAATGTAACAATCCGATATTTTCAGCCATTCGCATCCACACATGTCGGACTTGAATTGCTCAAAATACCGCATTGTAATAAAATTTGGAGCAAATGAAATCATTCACAAAATCACAGACACAGAAATATCAGAATAACTCGCAGCGGAAATTAAAATACCATAGTAGTTCATGAAGCTACTATTACAAAGTCTCAAAAACAAATACATAATATCAGTCTGAAAAAAAATACAATAGAAATCTCAAATACATAAAAGTTCACTAATACAAGAGCTGAAGTAGAACAACTGAAACTGAAATAGATAAATAGCTAGATAAGCAGAATCTTTGGCGATTTCTAGCTCACCAAAGAGAAATCCAAAGCTGTGAATACTCAGACTGACTCGAGCATAAAGCAAAACAAAAAACACTCGAGTTGGGACATACATAATTATACAATGTAAACCAAATCTAGCGAACTGTAATAAAATACAAGTAACATAAAGGATGCTTGGGACTGCCCATCCTCTAAGGATTCGTTAAACTATTTACTATGTAGTAATATTGCGCTATTATAATAGTGTCTACAGTAAAATAAATTTACTTTAAAATAGCGTTAAGGAGTGACCCAATATTCCCCTTAACACGTAATAGTCCCAGTAGTCCATCCAGTATCAGCGTACCTCCAGATCGGGAGGCTACCCTAAATACTTCATGGGCTACGGGAGAAAAACAAACTCGTAGTAAGGCTCGCTATGGTAGGTGACACGGCACACAAGACAATGCTAGGGTGGATATACCAATTATGTACACGGGCTGGTGGTAACGTAGCAGCCACTACGCCCACCTCGGAACACACTCCCAATCAAAATCGAAGGATGGCCATCCAATCAACTACAAGTAAGAGTATAGTATCGAAGAAATGCGTCTGATAGGAGGAATGACATCACTTGGCTTGAGATCGCTCCTGTTTTATCCACCTTATGCCAACTCATGGGAGTTGGGTCCACGTAATATACCTCAAGAACGTCGCCACCATCCTACTTCATTTTGGAATCTCCACCATGTACACAGTTGTTATAGTGGTTTTCGGTATCGATAGAGAGTATGTCCATATCCGATCCCGGTCTCTTTAACAACCAATCGTTATTATAACCGGTGGTTATACATTTCAAAAATAGTTTATACTTCAAAAATCAAAACCATTTTATTTCAAAACTATATTCAAATCAAATAGTTTATCATTTTCATTTCAAACATATATTAACTTTCAAAAATCATAATACTTTCAAAGTTATAACTTTTTTCGAAACCAAATATACTGGAAATCATTACACTTTGAAAATCATAACATTTCAAAATCATACATTTGAAATCATGGAACGTTCCTTTAATTCTTTACATTTTACAAATTTATTCAATTTAAACCCAATTTTAAAAATTTCAATTTAATTCAATTCATACCATCAGTTTCAATTCAATTCAGTTTCCCAACAAATCATTTCAAAATTCAAATATTATGTGCTTTCAAAATATCATTCATTTTATTTATTAAATACCATTCCAAATCACATTTCAGAAATAGTTTATATTTCAAATCAAAATACTCCATTTAAAAGTGAAGTTATTATACTTATAAATCAAATATTCAATTCCTAAAAATTTAGTCTTTTCAGAGTTCATTTATTCGGTTAAAACAACAAATCATTTAAAATTCAGCTTTCCACAGCACTTAGAAAATGCTGCGGTAAGTTATATCTAAAAACATTTCAATTTAGAAAAGACAGCAATTATAAACTGCTGTAATAGTTCAGTTATAGTTGAAAAAATCTCATTTCAGCCAATTGCAGCACTTAACAAGTGCTACAATAGCTCTTTTACTAATTTCAGGTTGTAGTTTTAATTCTGCAACTATATCACTTACCAAATGCTGCAATATCACTTAGTTATTTTTTTAGCCATAGTTCATTTGTATCAACCACAGCACTTACAAAGTGCTGTGAGATCCTTTAGAACAGATTTTAAGTTAACTTCAGAAATGATAGCATTTCTGAAGTGCTATAATTAAATTTCCAGAATTTCAATACAATTTCAGAAACAATTAAACTTCAATTTAAACCATTTTTAACTTATAAAAATCATATTTTTGCACTCAAAATGTTCATTTAAATACCCTTTAACTTATGATTTTTATAAAGTAAATTTTATACACAAAATGAAATTTTCTTAATAATTCAATTATTAAATTCCAGTATATAATTTTCTATTCTTTGCATTTTAAAATTTTTACTTAACAATTAAGTTTTTAATTACCATTTCAAAATATAAATTAAATTTCCATTATTATTTACTTTACTTAACTTTTATTTTTAAAACCAAATTTCACATTTCCAAATCAAGTTATATTTCAAATTACACATTTAGGCATTCATTTATTTAACCAATTTAATTCATAGAAAAATCAATAAAACTTTATTAAGTCAATTTAAACTCAAATTTAAATCAAATTATCATATTTTATTTACTTTAAAGTACTTAACTGAAACTCCATTTTAAAAAAAACACAAATTTCAAAATTAATTTATATTTCAATTTCAACTTAACCATTCATTTATTAAACATATTTAACTTGTAGAAAAATCATTAATACCCTATAAAAAATTTAAAATTTAATTTAAACCAAGATATCATAAATTTACATTTTTAAAATACTTAAAAATTCCAGAAATATATATATATATATATATATATATATATATATATATATATAATAACCACGAGTGTGTACAATATTTTCTAATCTAGGTCAAGTGATACGAATAATATATCATTTCAATTCGTAATTTACAAAGAAAAATCCGGGTTCTATCATTTCAAACCTGCAATCCCAAGTAAAATAATAATAAATAAAAATCGTTCAGGCCTATCATTTCAGCGCATAACGATTTTTCCCCATTCTAAAGTCCGTTCGGGTATGTATCATTTCAACCCATGGTGATTCTATTCTACGAGGAACTTGCAGTGTGAGAAACAGAAATAAATAAACAGTATAGCAACATATAGCAGTAACAGATGAGATGACAGGTTTATAAACAGGGTTAACATAATATGATTCATATCACAGGCAGGTATAACATAATATAACAATTCTACATATTCACTTACTATCATTCACAATTATATAAGTATGAATGTCAAGTGTAAATACTCACCTCTTTACGCTGGAGTTAGCAAATCAAACACACAAATAGATTCCAAAAAGCACGATATGGCACGACACAACACGACTATGATTCAAGCGAGAAGAGAGAGCCAAGATATTAATCTTGTAAACAACCAATAAAACAAACAATATACACACGAATATTCAACCCAAAACGATATAGAAATCAAGGGAAATAAAAAGCAATAAGAATAAGATAAATTGACCTTGCCTCAACCACACTAGTGCTCGGCCATCATGTGATATAGCTCGGGTATGGCATCAAAAATGCACGGTGACATAGAGATGAAGATGCAGAAGTTGCAACATGAAGCTTACAAAAGGAACAAGGCAAGAAAAGGAGTGGATTTTCAACATTTTTGGCTCGGCCTAGGTCAAGTGAGGCTCGGGTCATGCTTGTACAGGTCTAGTTAGATGTCATGTGGTAGCCAGAGGTGATGTAGACCTGGTGGTGATTGCTCTAGGTGGTGGCCGAAGTGGAAAATGAAGGGGATATGGTGAAACATAGGTGGGCTAGGCAAGTTTGGTGGAGTTTTTGCAAAAATTTTAGGTGATGGCTTCAAGTGGAGGTGACGACCTGTCTTGGTCAGAGGAGGGGGAGTGGTTGCTGCTATAGATGGAGGAGGTGATGGTCGGCGGAGTTGAGGTGAAGTAGTGGCCGAGCAAGTAAAGGTAGAAGCCAAGCAAAACAATCAATGAAACTAAGAAGAAAAAGAAGAGAAAAGATGCCATGAACTTACAAAAAAATTACAGAAAATGAATTGCCGTGAGTTGAGAAGATGAGAAATATCTCTCACGTGAAAATGAAAAGGAAACAAATGGCAATGACAAAGAGAAGTGTATGGTCAAATGTAAAATGAAAGGGCAAAAGCAAATGAAGAGACAAGTAAATGAAAAGTCGCAAAAATGAAAAGGTTTGTCCCTTGGAATTTCAATTTTCTTTTAATCAAGATAAACCAAATAAATTTAGTAAATAAAATAGAAAAAGAAAAAAAGTGAAAAAGAAAATAAATAATTTATGGAAAAATAGAAAATAAATAAGAAAATAGTTTATTAAATTGAAACTAGAATTTAAAATTTTAAAACAATATACAGTAAACATTTGAAAATTATAATACATTGTTAAAATGTTTTAAAAATAAAATTATATACATAACATATCATGTTACGCATATATACACAAATTATAATGTGAACGTGACAAACAAAATATTATTTATATAAATTAAAATAAACAATTTTGTTAAATAAAACAATTTACACACAATATTGTAAGAAGCATAACTTTCACAATATTAATCAGATTTCAACGAAAAGAAAAGTAGTATACTTGAAATTTAATTTATTTTCATAATAAAATTCAAAAATTCAAAAATTCAAAATTTTAAATTTAAAAGTCAAAGTTTGACCATATTGACCAAAAATCCACATTTCTTGAAAATATTCTCTTTATTCATGTTTGGAATTATAATTCATATAAAAATCAAAATTTATATTTAAAATAACAAAATTTCATTTTAATAAAAAAAAAAATTAAATCAGGAATTCAAATAAAATAATCAAAATATACAATTAAAATAAACACAAAAATACAGGGTTGCTACACTCTCCTCCACTCAAAACTTTTCGTCCCCGAAAAGGAATAAGGTACGGGAAAACACAGAAAAAGATGGAATGAAATAGGATTAAGACAAGATGACAAGAAAATTGAAATTATGCGTGATAACTGTTGTTATATGTAAGTTTAACAAGATGGAGACTTTCTCAAACACTAAGAAGATCTTCAAGAAATCTGATTCACTCTTTCCGTTTGACCGTCGGTCTACCGATGATAAGATGTGCTCAGATTTAGATGAGTACCCAAAAATTCCTGAAAATCTTTCCAAAACTGACTGGCAAAGATAGGATCACGACCATCAACAATACTGAGAGGAACACCATAGAGACAAACAATCTCTCTCATGTAGATCTCAGACAAGCTAGAAGAAGAACGGGTAGACTTGACCGGAATGAAAAGAACGGACTTGGTCAGTCTATCCACAATAACCTAGATACTCAGCATTCAAACGAGTCAAAGCAGTGAGAGGTGCAACAATCCGAGCAAAATTCTCAATGAATCTCCGGTAATAACCAGCAAAGCCCGTAAAACTACGAATCTCAGAAGGAGTTAGGAGTTTTCCAATCCTGTAACAGAATAAGGAGAAATAAGAACAACAGAAAAGATAGAACAATCAAATGATGAAAGAAAAAGAGGAAGAAAGACTTCCATTGGTCGCAGCGATCACTACTGGATCAACAGAACTCCATTACTAGAAACAACATGTCCAAGGAATCAGACTTTATCTTTCCAGAAATGGCATTTAGAAAATTTAGCCTTCAGTTGATGATTTCTAAGAATTACATAACAGATTTCAAGTGCGAATCATGTTCTTTCTTGATCTTAGAAAAGACAAGGATATCATCAACAAAAGACTAGAACAAATTTATTAAGCACAACACGAAAAACACGATTCATCAAATCAACAAAGAAAGCAGGAGCATTATTCAAATCAAAAGGCATGACTAACCATTCAAAAAAACCATACTCAGTACGGAAAGCAGTCTTGGGAATGCTTTCCTCAGCAACACTGAGTTGGTGGAAGACCTGAGGCAAGATCAAGCTGAGAGAAAACAGGGGAACCATAAAGCTGATCAAACATATCATTAATACGAGGCATTGGATATCTGTTTCTCATAATGAGCTTGTTCATCTCCCTATAATTAACACACATCCCCAAAGAACCATCAGACTTAGTGGAGAAAAGCACCGCTGCTCTCCATTCTGAATGACTAGGTCTGATCAGACCTTTGGAGAACAAGTCCTCAATTTGCTTTCCCAACTCAACCTTCTCGCGGGGTGTCATTCTTCTAGGAAAAAGAAAAACAGGTCGAGCTTCAGGAATAAGATCAATATGGAATTCAATTTCCCGCTTAAGAGGTAAAGCAGTGACTTCACCACATACATCAGGATAGGTTCTGACCACACGAGTCGAATGAAGATCACCCGGAGAAGAATCAAAGAATAAATAAAACTGCCAGCAAAATCCTAAGGCATGCGGCAATGAATAATCGAAGGATTTCCTTGATCATCAACAAGATAAACAGACCGGGCTTACAAGAGATATGGGCATCATACCCACCAAACCAATTTGTTCCAAGTAATAGATCAAAACCATCGAAGCCAAGAACAAAGAAATCACCACTAAAACGATGATCAGAATAGAGAAGTTTCACTTGCTTACAAATCCGATTAAGGTTGACGGGACCTTAATTGGATTTGAAACACATAAATGAACAGAAGAATTCAAGAGAAAGGAGATGCTCAAACTTATCACACAAATCAAAAGAATTAAAACTATGGGAAGCCCTAATATCAAATAAAATACGAACTGGATGCTGAAATAAAGAAAAGGTGCCCTGAAGAGTACCTTGGTCATCACAAAGAGTAGGAGTTGGAGAAGATGCAGAGGTGACAGCAAATATACCAGAAAGCTCAAAAGGATTGCCCTACCCAGCAGAAGGATAAGCCTTACTGAAATGACCAGGCCGAAGATAGATAAATTCACTTGGATGGATATCCTAAAGAAAGAAATACTAACTAGGTAGATACGAAAGGAAGGAAGTTTAGAAAAAAAATCCTTTAAAACAAGAATTTTTATATCAAAATAATCTTTGAAAAATCATTTTAAAAATTAGTTTATACTTTGAAAATATTTTCTCTCACAAAGAAAATAATTCTGAGGTTGATTTCACTCATTCTAGGGTATTTCTACCCTATCTCTAATGAGTTTTTGCTCCGCAGGCTATGGTTTGCCTAAAAAAACAAAAGCTCTGATACCAAATGTAACAACCCGATATTTTCAGCCATTCGCATCCACAAATGTCGGACTTGAATTGCTCAAAATACCGCATTGTGATAAAATGTGGAGCAAATAAAATCATTCACAGAATCACATGCACAGAAATATCAAAATAACTCGCAACGGAAATTGAAATACCATAGTAGTTCGTGAAGCTACTATTACAAAGTCTCAAAAGGAAATACATAATATCAATCTGAAAACAAATACAATAGAAATCTCAAATACATAGAAGTTCACTAATACAAGAGCTGAAGTAGAACAACTGAAACTGAAATAGATAAATAACTAGATAAGCAGAATCGCCAGCGATTCCTAGCTCCAAAAAGAGAAATCCAAAGCTGTGAATACTCATGCTGACCCGAGCATAAAGCAAAACACAGAACACTCGAGTTAGGACATACATACTTATACAATGTAAACCAACTCAAGTGAACTGTAATAAAGTACAAGTAATTTAAAGGATGCTTGGGACCGCCCAATCTCTAAGGATCCGTTAAACTATTTACTATGTAGTAATATTGCACTATTATAATAATGTCTACAGTAAAATAAACTTACTTTATAATAGCATTAAGGAGTGACCCAATATTCCCCTTAACACATAATAGTCCCAGTAGTCCATCCAGTATCAGCGTACCTCCAGATCGGGAGGCTACCCTAAATACTCCATAGGCTACAAGAGAAAAACAAACTCGTAGTAAGGTTCGCTATAGTAGGTGACACGGCATACAAGTCAATTCTACGGTAGATATACCAATTATGCACACGGGCTGGTGGTAACGTAGCAGCCACTACGCCCACCTCGGAACACACTCCCAATCAAAATTGGAGGATAGCCATCAAATCAACCACAAGTAAGAGTATAGTATCGAAGAAATGCGTCCGATAGGACGAATGATCTCACTTGGCCCGAGATCGCTCCTGTTTTAGCCAACTTATGCCAACTCACGGGAGTTGGGTCCACGTAATATACCTCAAGAACGTCGCCACCATCCTACTTTATTATGGAATCTCCACCGTGTACACAGTTGTTAAAGTGGTTTTCGGTATCGACAGAGAGTAGTCCATATCCGATCCCTGTTTCTTTAACAACCAATCGTTATTATAACCGGTGGTTATACATTTCAAAAATAGTTTATATTTCAAAAATCAAAACCATTTTATTTCAAAACTATATTCAAATCAAATACTTTATCGTTTGCATTATAAACATATATTCACTTTCAAAAATCATAATACTTTCAAAGTTATTACTTTTTCCGAAACCAAATATACTGGAAATCATTACACTTTGAAAATCATAACATTTCAAAATCATACACTGGAAATCATGGAACATTCCTTTAATTCTTTACATTTAACAAATTTATTCAATTTAAACCCAATTTTCAAATTTTCAATTTAATTTAATTCAAACCATCTGTTTCAATTCAATTCAATTTCCCAACAAATCATTTCAAAATTCAAACATCATATCCTTTCAAAATATCATTCATTTTATTTATTAAATACCATTCCAAATCACATTTCAAAAATAGTTTATATTTCAAATCAAAATACTCCATTTAAACCATTTCAAAATGAAGTTATTATAATTATAAATCAAATATTCAATTCTCAAAAATTTAGTCTTTTCAGAGTTCATTTATTCAATTAAAGCAACAAAACATTTAAAATTTCAGCTTTCTACAGCACTTAGAAAATGCTGCGGTAAGTTATATCTAAAAACAATTCAATTCAAAAAAGACAACATTTATAAACTGCTGTAATAGTTCAGTTATAGTTGAAAAATCTCATTTCAGCCAATTGCAGCACTTAACAAGTGCTACAATAGCTCTTTTATTAATTTCAGGTTTTAGTTTTAATTCTACAACTACAGCACTTACCAAGTGTTGTAATATCACCTAGTTATTTTTTTAACCATAGTTCATTTGTATCAACCACGGCACTTACAAAGTGCTGTAATATCCTTTACAATAGATTTTAAGTTAACTTCTGAAATGATAGCATTTTCGAAGTGCTATAATTAAATTTACAGAATTTCAATACAATTTCTGAAACAATTAAACTTCGATTTAAATCATTTTTAACTTATAAAAATCATATTTTTAAGCTCAAAATGTTCATTTAAAATGTCCTTTAACTTGTGATTTTTATAAAGTAAATTTTTACACATAATCAAATTTTCTTAATAATTCAATTGTTAAATTCCAGTGCATAATTTTCTATTCTTTGCATTTTAAAATTTTTACTCAACAATTGAGTTTTTAATTACCATTTCAAAATATAAACTAAATTTCCATTATTATTTACTTAACTTTTATTTTTAAAACCAAATTTCACATTTCCAAATCAAGTTTATTTCAAATTACACGTTTGGGCATTCATTTATTTAACCATTTTAATTCGTAGAAAAATCAATAACACTTTATTAAGTCAATTTATATTCAAATTTAAATCAAATTATCATATTTTATTTACTTTAAAATACTTAACTTAAACTCCATTTTTAAACAAAATCACAAATTTCAAAATTAATTTATATTACAATTTCAACTTAACCATTCATTTATTAAACATATATAACTTGTAGAAAAATCATTAATACCTTATAAGAACATTATAATATTTAATTTAAACCAAGATATCATAAATTTACATTTTTAAAATACTTAAAAATTCTAGAAATATATATATATATAATAACCATGGGTCTGTATAATATTTTCTAACCTAGGTCAAGTGATACGGATAATATATCATTTCAAGTCGTAATTTACAAAGAAAATCCGGGTTCTATCATTTCAAACCTGTAATCCCCAGTAAAATAGTAATAGATAAAAATCGCTCAGGCCTATCATTTCAGCCCATAATAATTTTTCCCTATTGTAAAGTCCGTTCGGGTATGTATCATTTCTACCCATAGTGATTCTATTCTACAAGGAACTTGCAGTGTAAGAAACAGAAATAAATAAATAGTATAGCAACATATAGCAGTAACAGATGAGATGATAGGTCTATAAACAGGGTTAACATCATATGATTCATATCACAAGAAGGTATAACATAATATAACAATTCTACAGATTCACTTGCTATCAATTCACAATTATATAAGTATAAATGTCAAGTTTTAATACTCATCTCTTTACGCTGGAGTTAGCAAATCAAACACACAAATAGATTCTAGAAAGCATGATACGGCACGACATAACACGACTATGATTCAAGCGGGAAGAGAGAGTCAAGATATTAATGTGGTAAATAACCAATAAAACAAATAACACATACATGAATATTCAACCCAAAACAATATAGAAATCAAAGGAAATAAAAAGCAATAAGAACAAGATAAATTGACCTTGCCTCAACCACACTAGTGCTCGGCCATCATGTGATATAGCTCGGGTATGGCATCAAAAATGCACGGCACATGGAGATGAAGATGTAGAAGTTGCAACATGAAGCATACAAAAGGAACAAGGAAAGAAAAGGAGTGGTTTGTTCAATAGTTTTGGCTCGGCCTAGGTCAAGCAAGGCTCGGCTCATGCTTGTACTTGTCTAGCCAGATGTCATGTAGCAGCCAGAGGTGATATAGATCAGGTGGTGGTTGTTTTAGGTGGCGGCCGAAGTGGAAAATGAAGGGGAAGTGGTGAAACATAGGTCGGCTAGGCAAGTTTGGTGGAGTTTTTGCAAAAAAATTTAGGTGATGGCTTCAAGTGGAGGTCACGGCCTATCTTGGTCAGAGAAGGGGGAGTGGTTGCTGCTGTAGATGGAGGAGGTGATGATCAGTAGAGTTGAGTTGGAGTAGTGGCCGAGCAAGTCAAGGTAGAAGCCAAGCAAAAGAATCAATGAAACTAAGAAGAAAAGGAAGTGAAAAGATGCCATGAACTTACAAAAAAAATTCAGAAATTGAATTGCCGTGAGTTGAGAAGATGAGAAATATTTCTCACGTGAAAATGGAAAGGAAACACACAATAATGAAAAAGAGAAGTGTACGGTCAAATGTAAAATTAAAGGGCAAAAGCAAACGAAGAGATAAGTAAATGAAAAGTCACAAAAATGAAAAGGTTTGTCCCTTGGAATTTTTACTTTCCTTTAATCAAAATAAACCAAGTAAATTCAGTAAATAAAATAGAAAAAGAAAACAAAATAAAGTGAAAAAGAAAATAAATAAATAATTTAAGGAAAAATAGAAAATAAATAATAAAATAGTATATTAAATTGAAACTAGAATTTAAAAATTGAAAACAATATACAGTAACCATTTGAAAATTATAACTACACTGTTAAAATGTTTTAAAAATAAAATTATATACATAACATATCATGTTACACATATATACACAAATTATAACATGAACGTGACAAACAAAATATTATTTATATAAATTAAAATAAACCATTTTGTTAAATAAAATAATTTACACACAATACTGTAAAAAGCATAACTTTCACAATATTAATCAGATTTCAACGAAACAAAAAGCAATATTCTTGAAATTTAATTTATTTTCATAATAAAAGATAAAAAGATAAAATTCAAATATCTAAATTTTAAATTTAAAAGTCAAAATTTGACTATATTGACCAAAAATCCACATTCTGGAAAATATTCTATTTATTCATATTTGGAATTATAATTCACATAAAAATCAAAATATATATTTAAAAATAACAAAATTATTCATTTTAATAAATAAAATAAAGTTTTAAAATCAAGAATCCAATTAAAATAATCAAAATATACAATTAAAATAAACACAAAAATACAGGGTTGTTACATAAAAGCATTGAACTCTTTTCGGCCGCTGTTTTTCCGATGATGATCGTGACATCATTGCTGTTAATTTTCGAGTTTCCAAGAGAAAATTTTCTACCAAAATGTTTTAAATTGGAATTATTTGCGAAATTGGGTTTGGTTTTAAAATTCAAAGGATAATTCGATACACAATTGAATGATGTATATAACTGATTTCAAAAATGATTATTGAAATGTTGAGTAACTGTTAAAAGACTCTAGAATCTTATTAAAAATGTTTATGGAAATTCAAATTGTTTTGATAACTTATAAAATTTGAAATCAGAAGGATAACGTCTAACTTAAAGAAGAATTGAATTAAAACAAGTGCGATAACGAAATAAGTTAGAAAGGTAAGCCAATTAGGGGAAGTAAAATTTAAAAGGTTAGTGAATGAAATGAGAATAAATGGAAACTTGTAGAAGTTAAAAATTTGAATTGAATTGGAATGTAAGTGAATTAAGTTAAATAAGAGTGAGCTTTGAGGAAGTAATTATTGAAAATAAGTTTATTAAAATGTAAACAAATGTATAGAGGAACAAATTAATTTAATTTGTAAGTAATTTGGAGTTGAATATTGGAATAATACATAGTTTAAAGTGAAATCCGAAATTTAGTTCGAATGGAAAAAATAAAATGAAAGGTTTGGAAATGAAAATTTATTGAGATATAAATAAATTAGTAAGTGGAACTAATTAAAGAAATGGTTAATTAAATTTGCTTTGGGATACGGTGAATAGAATTCAATATTTTAAATTGGAGGGTAAATTGAATTTAAATGAATTGAAAATGCAAAGTTGAATGGAAATGGATATATAACTTCAGTTGTAAAGTGAAAATTGTTATATGAAGTATATAAAATATTTATATTGAACTTAAGAAATGGATGGTAAAATTCTTAAGTAAATTTTGGTATTGAAAATATACTAAGTTAATGATTGAAGGAAGATTAAACTGGAAATTGTAAAATGGGGTAATTGTGAATAAGTGAATGGAAACCAAAATTTAATGTGAATAAAAAGAAATTGATATAGCTAATAACCAATTGAGAAAAATACGTAGGATGTACGTACGTTATTCTATTCGCATAACGATTTGATTTAGATTCGAGCACAGAATTTCGAGGTAGTTATACGGATCCGAGTTGGGATTTTACACTCGATTTTCGACGGCGAACTTGGATATGGATTTTTGATTGATTCTGGAAATTCTCTATCATAGTTTGTGGCTATGCAAGGAGAATGACGATTTCTGATCAAGGAACCAGATCCGAGTCCGCACTAGGAAGTCGGGTGGACGATACTAGTTCGGAAGTGAAATTGTGTAATCGAGTGAGCAAACGAATTTGGTATTGCGTACGGATGATATATGTGCATTGTGCGGACTTGAATGAAATAGATACTGAAACTTTTGTATAGAAATGTATAAAATGAATTTGAATGCTATGATTGGATATCGTTACTGAGTAGGGTGCAGGCAATTAAAAGCAAAGGATAAATTGATGTTTTCAAATTCAGAAGATAAATTGAATTGCCGACAAAAGGTATGTATTTAAATTTTTATATGAAATTTGATGATTTTTTGATCTAGCCACTTGGCATTTTGTTTACTTTTGAAATCTGGAGGCCCGTAAAGGCATTTTGTAGTTGCACCGTTCTAGTCGTGGAAAGGAGACGCTGGGGAAATTTTTCGAAAATTTAGGGAGTTAGAAAATTTTTGAGAAGTTTTGACAAGTTTAAAAAGTTGGTTTAAATTACAATTTGAATTATCAAGGAAAGAATATTATTTGTAATAGATGGGTGTGTTTGGAAAGTTGGTAAGAGGATTAGTGGATCTCTAATAAAAAAGGGTGTTTTGGGAAGTTGTTAATGACTGTTTTGCGATGAGAAAATAGTTAACGGGTTATGATTCATTCTTCCTAACTTGTAATTTCGAGGATAAAATTCTTTTAAGGGGGGAGGAATGTGACGACCTGAAATTTATGGATATTTGGAATTGAAATATTTAATTGATTTTAAATATTTGAAAGTTAACTCAACTTGAATTTCAAATATCATTATTTATTTGGCAATTAAGTTATTGAATTTAATCATTAGAGATTGGGTAAAATATTAAATCTTGGGTTTAAGGCTTGTTAAAAATATTTCAATGGCTTATAAAATTTATTTAATAATACTGAAAATAATGAAAGCTTTGAAATTGAATTTTAAGGTGATTTGTTCAGTTTTAAAAATATATAGTTTAAATTGATATTTAAAAATAGCCTTCCAAGGCACGGTCTCGGTATTCGATGGAACTAGTTCCATTAGATCCGTAATAGTGTATTATTGTTGGATTTCAAATTTCATAATTTTTGGAGTTGTCGTGTGATCATACGGTAGATAAATGCGATGAAATTTTTATATCGAAAATTCAATACAATAACTGGTCCAAAAAGCTATCTTCTCCATATGATCGAATTAGACCTTGAAAACTTTTCCATTGTGTTTGGAATAGGCATTTAACATTATAAACGCCAAGCGACACTCCTCGATAGGATGTAAAAATTTTAAGCTCTGATTTCAAGACAATTTAAATTTGAATTTAGAATTTAAATAATATTTATATAGATATATTGATTTAACCTGGGAAAATATTTTAACGACAGCCAACTCGTGTCTCTTAGTGCAACACTTCTCTTCTTCATCAATACGCGTCTCTTTTAAAAAAATAGACAATATAATAAGCCAAGATCCTTTTCTGAAGTAAATCAAAGAGTTTGAAAAATTAAAAGATAATAGCGAACGGAATCCATACTTATTCTTTACCCCATTCATCTTCATATCGAATTCGCCATTAGAAAAAAGAAGAGGAGCGAACAAGTTCGCAACTTGAGGAAGTGAGATCGACTCGGAGGAGGGCGCACTCTCGCATGGTGGATACGAGCGGGGGCATGGAGAAGAAGCGATCGTCAAGGCCGGAGGCAATGTGAGTGGAAGTTCGTCGGTCGATTCGATCCCCAAGTGTTGTGCGAGCGAGCAAGGCGGAAAGGGAAATCGATTAAATCGATTCGGAGGTTCGAGAGGGAAGCTGGATCGCGTGCGTAGGCACGTGTGTCGGGGAGGCGCGAGGTGGGTGTCGTGTTGGATAAGCGACAGGGCATAGTGAAGGGGGTATTTTTCGAGGTTGAATCTAGGGCATGGTGGTTGGCGTAGTGGATGGCGATGGAGTAGAGCTCATTGATTTGATTTTCGCTAAACGAGGTTAAGGTAATTTCTTTTTAAAAATATTTTTTTAAAACATTTTAAAATTTAACGTCACTTAAGTTTAAACTTGTAAAACAGTTGTTTGAATTTAACAGTAAGATAAATAAATAAATAAATATACATATATATATATATATATATATATATATATATATAATTAACAGTTGTTTAAATTAACAGTTTGTGTAAAACCATTTGATATTTATTATTTCACATATTAGATACTACCTGGCTTTGATATATATATATATATATATATATATAGATAGAAATTCCTGTTTTACAGATATATACATATATTAAGAAAGTTTTATTGTAAACAAAACTAAGTTTTGTTATTTGCTGAGGAAAATTATATAACAGTAGATTTTATAAACAGTGATTTATATATATGTATATACAGTAAAATAAACTGCCTTTGTTAGAAGAAAAGAAGAAAACAGATTTTCATATACAAATATATATAAGTGTATGTACAAATTTTAATACAGAAAATAAGTGTGTATATATATATGACTTTACGAAAATATATGAGGGTTTATATAAAAGTTAGTTAAGTAAATCTATTAAATGATAATTAATTGTTCAATTATTTCAAAATGTTAATAAATCTTGAATTGTCTATACAAGGTCTATAATCGTGAAAACAAGTCGAGATTGAGGTGGATTGCAAATTAAGAGGGAAAGGTGAGTTAATCTCACTCATTTGAAATACCATTTAAATTTAAATAGTTACATTTAAATTATTGGCTGAATGGTCGAATTGACTGGATGTGATATTATATAATAGTGTATATATATATTGGAGTGATTGATTTCCCGCATTATATAGCGGATGAGACCCTATGCCCCCTACATAATTACGGATGACCCTTTATACCACGATATCCTGCCTTGAAGAGGAATTGGTATTTTAAATTGTTATGCTAACATCTGTGGATGTAGGGTAAAAGGTTGGAGGGATCCAACTGGATTCCTCAAATGTTGATTTACTTTATAATCAATAATGTGATTTGTGTGATAATTGTGATGGATTATATTGATTATATTGAAAATTGAAATATTGGATGTTGTGGCTTGGTTGAATATATATTGGTATTGAGAAAAATGAAATATATATAAAGTTTGGATTTTTAAAGGAAATAAAAAAGGGAAACTTTTAAGTAAAATAATTATAGTGAATTCAAATAATTTAAAGGAATAAATTTGGAAAAGGGATAAATGTTTGATTTTAAATCCTATCGAATAAATTTTGAATATGGGAAAAAGATTTTTGAAGAAATAGAATAAATGAATTTTTAAACTTAAGTGATATTATTTAAATGAATAAAGAATTTATTTTTAAATTCAAGGTTTAAATTTGTTTGGAAAAGAAAACGAAGGTATTTGGAAAAGTATGAAATTGGTATTTTCAGTTTAAATAAGATTTTAAATCATAATATAAAAGCTGAATCTAAAATTAATGGGTTGGAAATAAATTGAATAAGTAAAGGAATTTATTTTTAAAATGGAGTAAATTTGAAAATCGATTCGGAAATTGATTAATGTTTGAAACTGTGTTTTAAAAGGAGGATAAGACTGTGGAATTTATAAACTAGGTTTACAAAGTGAAATAAGATATCAGTGGATATTTGAAAGTATAAATTCATGGTGGGAATTTATACAGGAATGGGTAATTGGTTTTAAAAATAAATAGTGGTTTTATTTTTTAAGGTTTGGAATGGAAGGTGTAGTTTTCCTAAAAAGCCAAATATGTTTCAAAGCAGATTTTTAAGTAGAAGTTAGAGGTTTTAAAGTGGTTTTAAAAGATTGTTTTAGAAAGAAATTATCATTTAATGGTTTTATAATTTTTAAATGTAAATATTTATTAAGTTAATTATGTAAGTAAATTATTTTAAAGGTTAACTAGTATTTTGATTTAAAAGATAATTATTTAATATTTATACCTTATAGAATAAACTTTATTTTAAAATTAGTATACATTTTTAAATAAAGTGTTTTAAATAGTTTTATTTAAGTATATATTTTTAATAAAGTGTTTTAAATAGTTTTATTTTAAGTGTTTTAAAGTATATATTTTTGGATCAAGTGATTAAATTATTTTTAAATCTATAGTATTTAGACTTGGTGATTTTCAGTAGAAATAAACGATATTGGGAAATTTATTCCACGAGAGAAAGTGATTTGAAAACTATTTCAAAGGGTTGAAGTGTAGAAAAATATCATGCGAATATATTTTAATAGAAATAATTTGGGAAATTATTAAGGCCTGATGATTGTTTGTGAATGTTGTTTGATAGTTAAATAACCGATTATCAATACTTGCCAATGTGCTGATCGTTTCGAAGAGGCCGAGATCGGGATTAATTTTCCAAAAACTACTTCGATTTGGTTTGAACGTTTTCGTGACGAAGACAAGAGCTTGGAGCCAAAGATGGAGCAGTGAAGTGCAAAGGCTAATCGCTACTAATCCTGAGGGTGATTCCAAAATGGATGTAGTAGGAATAGTTCCTTCGGTTCCGTTTAGACCCGGAACAGACTTGTATGGATGAATGTTATTAGAACATCGTCAGGAGGATGACGAGCATTCTAAGTGAATATGTGCTAAAAAGGTAATGCGTAGCCTCGAGCCTCATCAACCAAGAATGTCTAAAATAGGGGAGGTGCACGTAAGGCTAAATGACTAGCAACCAATTAGGGTAAGGTCATCCCTGTCGAGACGTCGCTTTATTTCGGCTGTGTGAGCGGTTGCTGATCCCAACCGTGGGGTGATCTTATTCGGACTATCCAATAAAAGGTAGCTACGGTCTTGTGTAGGAGGGGATCAGCGTGGATCCTCGGTACGGTGATCTAGACCACGTACTATGACAAACGGTACCCCAGTAGCCCTGCCATTGATGGAAAACCATTTTCCAATAAGTTCCTTTAGACTTGTTTGTATACCTATTATGCTGGAATTTAATGAATGTACCAATTTCGGCTCTTTGAATAAGTATTTGTATATAGACACTACTACAATATCAGAGGATGTGATAAGAACTATTTTGGCTATCGTAAGGTAAAAACCCGACACGTTTATTCATGGCGTGGTCTTACGAGATTCCTTTGATTTCAAAAGGATTTTGAAAACTTTAATAATCCAATTGAGTGTGTTTTCTCACGCTGGTTTTCCAGACTGACTCGGGTGTTATTTAACTATAATGCTCGGGTCAGACCGAGTATTATAGATATAGGATGGGATGCTGAGGAGCTCAGGAGATGAGCTGGATGGCGAGACGTATCGCTCGTACTTGATGTTTATTCCATTGTGCTGTGTAAGCTGTATACTCAGCTTTGGGAGGACAAGTTAATGTAACTGTCCGGGATTATGTTGTACTCTGATAATGTAATGTATGAATCAGTTACATATTCTTTGTATAAAATCTGTTG
The DNA here is from genome assembly GCA_030765085.1 of Allium cepa. Taxonomy (NCBI): domain Eukaryota; kingdom Viridiplantae; phylum Streptophyta; class Magnoliopsida; order Asparagales; family Amaryllidaceae; genus Allium; species Allium cepa. Next base: position 233,760,374 of record CM060932.1, on the reverse strand, counting down.
TTATCTATTATATATTGTTCCGCTGCGTTGGTAAGATTCTGATATTATTTTTCTATTCTTCTTCTACCTCTTTCTTTCTTTTCCCTTACGGTCTAGTTTTTCGACGTTCGATTGTTCGGCATTTGATACAGTGGGCGTATTAATATTGATTTTTCGGGCATCGAAAACTCAGGTCGTTACATACATAGTTGTTAAAGTGGTTTTCGGTATTGATAGAGAGTTTGACAATATCCGATCCCGGTCTCTTTAACAACCAATTATTATAACACCATGGTCATTTTAAAATACTTTATACTTCAAAACCAAAATATCATATTATTCAAAACCACATCAATACGTTATCATTTTCACTTTAAATATATCCATTTTCAAAATCATAATACTTTCAAAGTTATAACACTTCCGAAACCAAAACATTTGAAATTATAACACTTTGGAAATTATACACTTTGAAATCATAGTACTTTGAAAAACCATAACTTTGAAATCATAACTTCCACCACTTAAATAGTTTAGATATTGATAATAGTACATATAATAAAATAGTTTATGAAATAAAATAGTTTATATAAAAATAGTTATAAGTTAAAATAGTTTATATTATAAATAGTTTATATTAAAAAGATTTATATTAAAATAGTTTATATTAAAATAATTTATAAAGTAAAATATGATTTATAAATACTTTATATAATGAAATAGTTTCCTTAAATTTCACAAATCGATTCAAATCAACTCAAATTCCAAAATTCCAATTTAATTCAATCTTAATTCTTCAACTTCGATTCAATTCAGTTTCTCAATAAATCATTTCAAATTATATCGATTTCAAATACAGATTTGAACCACAAAATAAACCATTTCAATTTCAATGTATTTCAAAGCATAAATATTCAAACATTTTAAGAACTAAATTTGGTGATTTCATATATACCACATTTAACTTTATTATTATTTAGTTTGGAATGTTAACTTAATAAATCCAATATCATTTAAAAAAAACCTCAAATTTCAAATAACTGAATATTCCTTCAATTTATTTAAACTTGAAATATTCATTTAATCACCTTAAATCAAAATCAAGTTATAAAATCATATCTTTTCAAAAATATCAAATTCAATAAGTTTCAAATTTATTTTAATTAAATATAATTCTTAATTAAATACAATTTCAAATAAATTCAAATTTACCAATCCAATCTTAACTTATAAAATCATTTAAAAATCTATTTTTAAATATAATCTTAAATAAATACTTAAACATCTTATTAAATTTATTTATATATTAAATCGATTTATATATTCTAAAAATAGTAAAAGTATAAATAAATTCTTAAAATTTAAAATCTCAAAATTAACTTATAACTATACAATTTTCAAAACATATAAATTTAAAAAGCTAAATTTTAAAACTTTATAAAAATACATTTATATATAATATCTTAAAATCAATATTTATTAACCATAAATTTCTTTTCCAAAACCATAGAAATCATTTTCAAAATATTTATATACTGAACAACGGTGTTTGTATATCATTTTCTATCCTATGGTCAAGTGACACATATATTTATCATTTTAATCCGTAATTTAAATATGTAAGGGTACATATCATTTCAACCCGCAATTCCAAATCCAGTTCAATAAAAATCTCTTGGGTTTATCATTTCAACCCATAACGATTTTCTTCTGTTCTATAGCTTGTTCGGGTATGTACCATTTCAACCCACAGGGAATTCTATACTAACAGGGAACTTGCATAGTGATAACATATATGATAATAATATAACATGCATATATCATCAATAAATAACAAATAATGGTGTCAGATGTCACAGGTGAACAGATACAGGAAATAAAATATATGTAGCAATGTAAATAACTAACAGCAACATATTTCAATTATCGTTTCAATTGAAATCAAATTTTATAAATATAAGAACATTAGTCGTGAGTGATTGCTCACCTTTCGAGGCTAGAGATGAATGAAAAAGAGATAAGTTACAAATCCAAAGCAAGTGAGATTGGCATGAGTTTGACGAACAAAGCTGACAGCTTGAAATTGACGAAATCAAACCAAAACTGGATTGATGAAGATCAGTTATATAAGTGAATTAATATAGATATAACATATATAAATCTATATAGATAACACGGTTTATAACTCATGAATAACTATATAGATATGAAACTATATATATATATATATCTTTTCCAAACCAAATTCAAAATAGAATCCTTTATAACCAAACATATACTCTATATAATTAACTATTTCCAAATATCAAAATAGCATCAAATCATATTATAAAGTACTCTATACAACATATATATTGAAATAGCCATACCAGCAGATATATATACGACAATATAAAATTTACTATTTCCAAAATCCAAAGTAAGTTATAATATATATAGGAAATATATATATGCAACAGAACATCAGAACTCACATATGTTTGCTTCAAATTCTACTGTTTGTTTTTAAACTGACATATAAACTAGGATATAATCTTTAAATATAACTAACAAATTATAAATATGTATATATACCTATACTTATGTAAACCACTGCAGAAAGTAGTTACAAAATACATATATTATGTATTTGTCACGACCCGAAATCCAGCGTTCGAAAATCGACATCCATACTTCATATGTATTCGAATGCCGCAATTCAAACGTTGAAATTCAATTCGCGCTAGAGCTTATAACACATTAAGTAATAACAACGGAATGGAAACAGAAGAATAACTTTTATTGATACACAACATTAATACAAAAATTTGATACAAATGATTATCACATATCAGAGATACATAATAGCGGAAAACACAGCAGCCGAAAAATACAACTCCAAAACAGGAACACCAACATATGCCTTCAAAGGGAGAAGGATAGAAATCCCAACAACTGCATCTCTAATTCCAAAGCTCCAAAGACTTCCAAATCATAAGCTGGAACCACCATCATGTTGTATTCAGCAAACTAGGCAACTGATGAACCAAATGCGATCGCCAAATCCAAAGGCTTCAAAGATATCAAATCTACATCTACTATCTGACTATCTTACTCAAGGTTGCTCATGTGGAAAATTATGGGCACCCAGAATTTAGAAAGGGAACAATAAACTCCAGGTCAGTCATGGGACTGGTGTGAGTAAACAAAAATAGTTTTATTTGAACAAAAAAAACAAAAAGAATTTAAAAAGAAATCCGCAATGCTTTTTGGAACATGAAATTGCCATAAGTCCTCTCGCCACACACACAATGCAAGCGTACACTTGGAGGAGATTTCTCCTTATGAAAGACAAAAATGCATGATATGCGAAAATCCTTTTGATATTATTATTAGTGCATAGTGCAGAAAACATTTGCAAGTATAATATTAATCTTAGCCAGCATACGTACCATTATAGTATGCCTACTATAGCTATCATATTAGATGGCAGGTTTTACAACTAAAACCGTACAGGGCGCGTATTATTGATTGGATTTCCAACAAATGGTTAGGTTAAGGAACTTCCTACGCCACTTGGGTACGCCTCTAGAGGGATTTCCCCGAGAACCTAACGGGATATCTGCCAACATAAGGCCGGGTTACCTCTCTAACTAGGTAACTACTCACACGATTATGCCATCCCCCGGTCGTCACCGACCTTTATCCAAGGGCCTTCAACACCAACAACCACAAAGCACAAATTTATAGTAACCACATAAGTTAAGTATCTGGGCTCCATACCATGATACCACTTTTTATCCAGAAGGAAATGGACATAGCCTAAGGAGCGCGACCACCTATAACCTTGTCGCATCCTTTCTGTTTCGACCATTATCGGGTTGTGATGTCCTGATGAAGTCTCGTCCATAAAGCCACGCTTTTCACAAAAGCCATGCTTCGATCGACAAATGATCAACAACACTTTGCATGCCACATTACCAAATTTGGAATGTATCACTAGTAACAATCAACTACATAACCTCTGAGCTCGTACGTCTCAGAGAAGGGTCTTAAGCTAGGAGAATAAATTCTCCGCCGCCAAACAAAAATGTGTTTGATAGAAGCCAGCTTTACATCTCAAAGTGTAACGTCAGACATACATCCATACAAGTCCGTTTCTGGTTCGAACAGAACCGAAGGCATTTCGAAAGAAGCCTTTGCAATTCGGATAATCCCTAATCACGTCCGGACTCCCCATCACAAAGGGTGATCAAATCTCTTATACCGGGGCCATTCAGTGCAGAGACATTCGATAGTAATCCTTTCACTTTCGAAAATATCCAGTCTTCACCACCGGTCTTCAAATGCTATCCATTACAATGTATCATTATTCAGAATGGGTTATATGACATAAAGTCCTCTCCCGACTAAAGCGAATAACGAGCGCTTAATTTAAAAAGCATATGGATATATGGGATCTTAATCAAGTCACGGTTTTTTACTCAAAACCTTTCTTTCTAATGCTTTAAACAAATTTCCACTTTAATCTTTTTAAACAAAAGCTCCATCCTTTAATCTTTTAAACAAAAGATTAATCTTTTAAACAAATGATCCATTCATGAAGATCCTCTTCAATTTGAAACAAAGTTCACTAATCCTTCGAAAAGATTCACTCATATCTTTCAAAACAATTCCATTTCAAACTTGAAATCTTTTCAACAAAAATTGGAAGTTCTTTCGTTATATGAAAGCAATTATCATTCGAAAACAAACATTTTTCATTTTGGAAAAATTCGATCAAATATACACAAGTTATAGCCTTTGAAGGTATACATTGGAAAATCAGCGAACTGCCGTATACTCGGCAAGTTCCATTTGCATTAAATTTAAATTCCCAAAATAATTTATTCAATATACTTCAAAATGGTTTAAAATCCATATATATATATATATATATATATATATTGTAATACTTGTATATCCTTTCAAACCATAGTTTCCCAAATAATTTGAAAACTTAAACAAGGTATATTATATTCAAACTACATTTCAATTTCAAAACTTCTTTTCCAAAAGCTTTCCATATTCAACCCAATTCCATTTCCATACCATTTTATTTCGAAATTTAACTTTTTAAAACCATTCTGAAATAAAATAATATTACATTCAAAATATCTATGACTTAGCCGATTTACCGTGAAATCCATATTTGTGTGTGTATGTGTGTGGTGTAGTCTAGGGATTTTACACATAACAATATAATATCATCAATTATCACAATCCAAGCACAACAATACCGATCAGCGGTATAATCCTATAACGCTTATTTTCGTTCACAGATTCAAAGATAAACAATATAAATTCATCACAGATAAATTAATTACATTCATCGTAGCTCAAATCAAAGCAATTCATATCACAGAGCATCACACATCTAGAATATCAAACAATTCAAGACATTAAATTCAATCCAAACATCTATAAACAAGATCAATTAATCATCTGATTAATTTAATCAGATTAATCACTTATGAATAAATTATTAATCCTGGTTAATTAACATTAATTAATTATAACCCTTAATTTAGTTAACCTTTAATCATTTATTAATTAACCTTTAATGATAATTTAATTAACCTTTAATTATTTATTATATTAATCTCAGTTAATAAATCAACCACCCTTAAATCATTAAATGATGAGCCTTTAATTATTGAATTATCCTTTGATTAATTATTCTTAATTACATTAATTAATTAACCCTTAATTAATTATCCTTAATTAATTACATAAAGTGATTATCCCTAATCACTTATATAATTAATTACATTGAGTAATTATCTTTTAATCACTTGATTAATCAACTTTAATCATTAATTAATTACTTTGAATTAAGTAATTATCTTTAAGTAATTAATTACCTTTAATTACTTACATTAATTTATCTTAATTGATTGATTATCCTTAATTAATTTCAAATAAGTGATTACATCTTAATTACTTACACGAATTAATTAACCTTAAATTATCAAAGATAAAACATTATCTTAATTTGTTTCTTAATTATCATTTAAATCCTTATTTAATAAACCTTGAAAAATTAATTATCATTAACATAAGAATTTAACTTAGAACTCGTTAAGTTACTAAATAATCTAAGTCATTTCATTTGCTTGATCAATCACTTAATGATCATTTAATTTATTTTATATAAATTTAATGATTAACTTAATTTATTCAAGTTAAAATAAACTATAAACATATCTTTTATCTATACACACATTTAAATAAACATTTGTTGTTTAAAGAAAATTGATTAAAGAAAATCAATTGAATTTTGATTTTTTTAACTTTAAAACCTATTTTAATTAAAACTTTGTTCACAGATTAACCTATCCAAGTCTAACCCGAAGGAATCTCGAGACAAAACCCGAGTGACCTCCCCTGCTTCCTTACTTCGAGCCAGCCCGAGATTATCCTCGAAACCAACCCTAGTACACTTCTTCTTTCCCAAATCCTCAATAAAAGCCAGACATACTGATACCTCGTGCACATGCACCGATGAACCCACGACCTCCAACCATTGCCAAGGCCGTCGACAAGTCGACGGTGATCATCTCTCCCCAAACAACCAACCAGTTTGATAAAATTCATCTAGAATAAAAATCGAGAATCTCGATCAAAATCTGGAACCGAACCAATCACCAAAAACCACTCCGCTATGACAACTCCGACCACTGGTCACCACGTCTTCGCGTCCAGAGCCTCGCAACTCACCCACGTCTCGATTCCACTCGGTCTGGTTCAATTCAATGCACCGACGACGTTGAAATCCCCTCGATAACCTCCTCGACCCAACCTGTATTTTAAACCCTAAATCGACTTCGCATCACCTCCCCGATGATCAGAAACCCCTGCGACTATTTTTCGTGTAACCACCGGACCTCCAGCCACCTCCTCCCTCAAGCCCGACGAACAATTCATTGCTGTTCGTTGGCAATTGATGAAAATATTTAATCTGATCATCTTGCCATTTCTAACAAATCCCAAACTTAAAAATCTAGATTTGATTATTAAAATTCATAAATTTGCAATACGAATAAAATTATAAATTCAAATCACGAATTCCAGATCTTCGAATTTCAACTTATTTCTAATTATCATTGCGATTTTATCTTTTTATAAATATGTGCTTAATAAACACACTTGAATTCATTTTTAAAATTGATATTACATTGTTATAATCCCTTTTTATTTAGAGATCATTACTTAAAGCAAATCAGAGAAAGAGATTTTAAATTCTGAACTTGATTTAAAAGACTGCAACTAAGAACAGAGCCCTATCTTCATATACACAGACGTGTACACTCAGAAATTTGCATATATACAAACGTGCAAGCATATTCACACCATCATTCAAGCATACTTCAAATATCATCAAGGTATACAGGTTTAGGATCTCATAAAATGGAAGTTTGCTCACCTGACAATCTAAAACAGAGAGAGCCTGGAGTTGAAACTAATCTAGAATTTGAAATGCATTTTTGATCTTTAACTTGATGTTGATCTGTTGTTTTGATCTTTGACTTGCTATTTTAGTTGAACTGAGATTTGATAAGACTGGGTTGAACATTGCATGCTTTCAGATTGAAGTTGTAAAAGATTGAGTTGAATTTGTAAATCCTGAACTGCTTGTTGTTGGGATGATCTCTGCTTTGATATTGATCTATTCTTTAAGTTGAATTGATCTAATCTTGATTTTGTTTTTGAACTGGAATCTTGTTTCTAGGTTTATGAAGTTTTGGACCTTGATATGTACTTTCTTGAATCTCCTATGGTTTTAAATTTCTCTGGTTTTGATTTTGTTCTGGTTTCATTCTCAGGTTGAAGATTGCTTTTGTTTCTTTTCTTAGTTTTTTTTCAGATTTGAAAATGAAGATAGTGTTAATCCTTGAGATGATGGTTTTGATGACAACAACCTTATAATAAGATTATAAAATATAAATGCTAACATTATAGTTTATATATATATATGTATATGCAGGATTTAACCATGCACGTAGCAAGAATGAAGACTGTACAGTATAGAGATTCAAGACTGAAGATATCAAGATTGAAGACTCATAAGTATCAAGATTATCAAGAGTTCAAGATTTCAATAATAAGTACTTTAATTAGGAATTTTGTTAAAACTCCTAGAAAAGCACCGACATCTTAAAATCCAATTTATTCGTGGAATGGAATCCACTTCGAGCCCATTAAAGGGATGGAACTCTAAGTAGGATGGAACCTACAAAAAATCTAGTGGAACATTGTTTTGTATCCACTAACTTTTATTCAAAATGTTTTACAAAATTATATCTTGTTTTCAAAATCTTCCTTTTAAAAGAATCAAAAACATCTATCTTGGTTTTAATACTTTTAGCCTCAAAATAATCTTTATTTTCAAAATCAAAATTATCCATGGTTTTAAACTATCTTTTAATAATAAATATATTTAATAATTGTACTTAGATTTAAATATAAAATTATAGTCAAATTATATATATATATATATATACACCAAAATATTATTCTCTATATTCACTTATGTATTTCAACTGTAGTTAAGTATATTTATAAAGTTTAAAATAGTTTTAATATAAGACAGAAGTTATTTTCATAGAAAAACAAATCTCCAAAATTTCCTTTGGCATGTCGACATCCTCAAGTACCCCATGTCGACATGAAAGCAGTTTATTTCAAAAATTTGAATTTCAGAGGAAGTGTCTATTTGTCATATCCTTTCACGAATGGACATGGCTGTTTTTCTACTATAAATAGGGGTGGTTTTGAACGAATTTCCATTCATATTTTTCTGGTTTTCACTCCTCTTCTTCTTCCACATTTCTTTATACACATTCTTACCATTACTCTGCCGAAATCAACATTGAATCTAACTAGATTATTTCTGGTTTTATTCTCTATCACTATCTCAATAAGATCTCGGTGCTATTTAGAGTTATAGACTTCTTTGTAATCAATTAAGTGAGAAAAGGTGTGATTGTAGCCTTGAAAATCAATTAAGCGAGAAAAGGTGTGATTGTAGCCTAGGAAATCAATTGGGTCAACTTGATGCCCCTGAAATCAAGTATCTCTACCCAGAGGATTTTGAATCTAGAGTGGTGTACCTCGTGGCCTTGAAATCGAGGGTGTAATTGTACAATTGCTTTTGAAAGGAAATCCGTACTTGTGTGCGGGACTGGATGTAGGGTAACTCCGAACCAGTATAAAATCCGGTGTGTTCTTTCCTTTATTGCTTTTACTTTATTTCTGCATCTGTGTTTGTTTCTGTGATCATATCTGTGTCTGAATATTGTTTACTTTTGTGTTCAAATTAACAAAAACTCAAAAAGATTCAGTAATTCCTTAAAACACTATTCACTCCCCTCTAGTGTTAATCCTAGCCTTAAGGTCCGTATTCCGCATTTCTCACATTTGGTATCGGAGTAAGGTTTTTAAAGTTTCATAATCTGATTTTTCAAAATGTTTTTAAAATGGCTATGTTTAATTTTTTTTAATACTAGTTTAGAAATATTCAGATCATCATTGTCTCATGAGTCTGCATATAATCAATATTCAAATTCAAGTTGTCTACTAAGATTGTTTGATATGTAGGAAACATGCTTTATGGGGATTGAGGAACCAATTCACAACGGACAAATTGTGCAGGTCAAAAAGAATAAATGGATACTCGATGGTCGATGCTCTGGACACATGATTGGTAATCCAGATATGCTGAATGATATAATATACAAAGACGAAGGACTGGTTAATTTCAAAGACAACTCAAAAGGATATGTGATTGGCATCGGAAAATTCGGTAACTCTGAAACTCCTATTATTACTAATGTTTTGCTAGTTAAAAATCTGAAACATAATCTGCTATGTATTAGTCAACTTTGCGATAAAGGATATAAAATTAAATTTGAAAAAGATAAATGTCACATTGAAGATATTAATTCAACCATACTATTTGAGGGAATTAGGAAAAAGAATATTTATATTCTTAGTATGAAAGTTTCAAATGATAACCTATGTCTTTTGGCAAATACAATGGACCCTTAGATTTGGCATAAGAGATTTGGGCATTTGAATTTCAAACTCTTATCTAGACTGTCAAAACATGATCTAGTAAGAGGTCTCCCTAAAATGAATTTTAAAGTAGATAGTCTATGTGATGCATGTCAATTAGGAAAACTTAGAAAAAGTTCCTTTAAATTAAAAGATATGATTTCAACTTCAAAACCTCTTAAATTACTTCACCTTGATTTATTTGGTCCATCTCAAATTCTATCAACAAATCATAGTAAATATGTTTTTGTAATTGTAGATGATTATTCTAGATTTACTAGGACAATATTTTTGAAACATAAAAGTGAAACTTTTGAATGTTTTAATAATTTTACAAAAAGGATTCAAAATCAACTTTCTCTAAAAAAATATAACCATCCATAGTGATCACGGTGCTGAATTTTAGAATGAAAAGTTTGAGGAATTCTGCAATAAAAAGGGAATAACTCACAATTTTTCATTTCCAAGAACTCCACAACAAAACGGGCTAGTAGAACGTAAAAATAGGACGATTCAAGAGTGTGCAAGAGCTATGCTTTAAGATAGTAAATTACCAAAGTATTTTTGGGCAGAAGCAGTTGCTACCGCCTGTTATATTTTAAATAGAATTTTAGTTAGACCTTTAACTGATAAGACATCTTATCAACTTCTTCATAGAAAGAAACCTAAGGTATCTTATTTTAGAATTTTTGGAAGTAAATGTTTTATTTTAAATACAAAAGATAACTTAGATAAATTCGATCCTAAATCCGACAAAGGTATTTTATCGGATATTCTAATAGAAGTAAAGCATATAGAGTGTTTAATTTAATAACTAACACCATTGAAGAAAACAATGCATGTTTCATTTAATGAAAATCACAAAAATTTTGAAGATACAAATGATGAAGAGGATTCAATTACTCAAAATCAAGAGTCAACTGAAACTAATAATGAAATTAATCATCCTAATAAAAAGACTAAACTTTAAAAGATCAGTCTATAGAAAATATACTAGGAGATATGCAATTTGTTGTTAAAACTAGAAATCAACTAAGTAAAATGAGCAATGTAGCCTTTATACCATCTATTGAACCCAAAAATCCAAAAGAAGCATCAACTGATGATTCATGGATTTTGGCTATGCATGAAGAACTAAATCAATTTACTAGAAATGATGTTTAGGAACTTATTCCTAGAACTACAAATAAAACTATAATCGGAACTAAATGAGTTTACAAAAATAAAATGAATGAACTAGGAGAGTCTGTTAGAAATAAAGCCCGGTTAGTCGCCAAGGTTATTGTTAAGAAGAAGGAATAGATTTTGATGAAACCTTTGCTCCCATTGCAAGATTTGAAGCCATTAGGATTCTACTTGCTTTCGCAAATCATAATAATTTCAAACTATATCAAATGGATGTTAAAAGTGCCTTTTTAAATGGATTTGTAAAAGAGGAAGTATATTTTGAACAACCACCACTTTTTGGAAATGAAAAATTACCAAATCATGTTTACAAACTTAAGAAAGCTCTATATGGTCTAAAACAAGCTCCTAGAGCCTGGTATGATAGACTAAGATCTTACTTATTACAATCAAACTTTGAAATTGGTAAAGTAGATAATACTCTTTTTATTAAAAGAAATAAAAACGATATTCAACTAGTACAGTTTACGTAGATGATATCATTTTCGGATCAACTAATTTTGAAATGAATAAAGAATTTTCTGAAATAATGACAAAAGAGTTTGAGATGAGTCATATGGGTGAATTAAACTTCTTCTAGGATTACAAATAAAACAATTAGATAATGGTATCTTTATTAGTCAGAAAAATATGCTAAAGACCTAGTTAGTGAATTTGGTTTTTCTACTGCAAGTGGAAAACCCACTCCCATGGCAACCAATGAGTACCTAAGTAAAGAAGATCTCTCGATAGATGTAGATCAAAAATTATATAGAGGAATGATTGGATCACTACTCTATATCACTGCTAGTAGATCTGATATCATGTTGTTTATCTCTGTACAAGATATCAATCCCAACCTAAAGAGACCCATTTAAAAACCGTAAAACTTATCATGAGATATGTTAAACACACCTCTGATTATGGCTTATTTTATTCTAAAAATGATTCTTTTGACTTAATATCTTACTATTGTAACGACCCAGAATTTTTATAAATTAAAATTTGAATATTTAATTAATTTTAAATATTTATAAGTGAATTTTTAAGTCAAATAAATTTTATTTTGATTTATTGGATTTAATTGGATAATTAAATCGATAATTTAATATGTTAAATTATGGAAATAATTGAAAATTGAGTTAAATATGATTGAAAATAATTTGGAAAATTTTATTTAATCATACTGGAGTTATAGAAATATTTTAGAACTTTTAAAAATCGAATTAAAAGTAAATTTGTGAAAATTGAATATTTTAATATTTAATAATCGACTGTAAAATAGCCAATTTTTGAACAGTCTCAGAATTGAACGAAACCAGTTTCATTGGATCCGTAATAGTTAGTTATTACCGGATTTCAATTTTCGTGTCAATCGGAGCTATCGTTTGATCGTGGCAGCTCGAAACGCATCGATTTATTTTTAATTTAAATTTGGCGAGTCAAAATAGCCATTTTTCAAAAAGTCTCGGAATTCGACGAAACCAGTTTCATCGGATCCATAATGTGATATTATTGTAAGGTTTCAAATTTCAAGTCAATTGGATTTACCGTTTGTCCGGTACAAATTAAAACGCCTAGAAATCGATTTAAATCGGTTTAATTTAAATTGAGCGTTTATAGCCATAACTCGCACATACTTCCGAATTAGCTTCCGAAACCTGTTCCATTGTGTCCGGAACGCGGGGTAAACCCTAGGTACGCTGGTTACGGCGTCTAAATCGGAGTTCGGAATTTCCGGGTGAATAGTGTCGAACGGTTCCTTATAAATAGCCCCTACCTCTTCATAAATTGATAAAAATATCAAAACCTAACCCTAATTCAACCCTAGCCGCCACTTTCTATTCTAGGGCCAGAAATTCACAAGCTTCCTCCCTCAAAATCTCTCAATCCATTCATCGATTCACGAAGCCATCAACTACAAAGTTATAGAGCTTCGCAAGATCTTGAAATCCATACGGATTTGATGATGTTTGGAGCTGTGTGGTGGTCGTGGGGGAGCCACGAAGGCAGGCCGTTCGGCCTCGTAGTGCGTGCTAGGGGGGTGACCGAGTTCTATGGCTTTAGGGCCGAAGGTAGAGGATGTCGTGCTCTTCGACGTGGCGGTGTTGTGATCGAGTATTAGCGAGTGTTGATGGAGCAAATCGGAACCCTAGTTGAGCTAATGGGTTTGATGTGTGCGCGGCTATGGTTACTGGAACGTGATTTGGGAAGAAAGGGGGAACGGCTGTGATGCAAAGATGCTAGATCCTGTGGCTCTAAGATGATAGAGGTTATAAATATTAGAAAAGGTTGTAAATTTAAGTTATTAAAGTCGTGTACGAACTTCATAAATTCATAACTTTTTCATACGAGGTCGAAAAAATGCAAACTCAGTTGCGTTGGAATCGTATGGACGAGCACTACGCGATGGAGTTGGTTTGGAGTCGTTTGGAGTTAGTGAGAATTTCGGGTAAAATTAAACGCGCGTTTAATTTTATTCGAAATAAAAGCTAAAACGGAAAATAAAACCAAGGTGAGAATTTCTCACTCAATCGAATAGATTTCGATTTTATTTTAAATAGTTAGATTTAAAATATTTGAATGCATGTTTGAATGATGATTGTAAATTATTGATTGTTAAAATAGACATTATACGCCGTTAGTAAGCGGATAATATTTAATAAGAACATGTACCGCGATAATTTCGTACTGGAGCGAAATTGGTATTGTGCTAATGTTTTTGGATGCAGGAAACAGGTTGGAGGGATCCAACTGGATTCCTCAACAGTTTTTATTTAATTTCAGATATTTTGATATTTGATGGATTATCATATCGATATATGATGGATCGTTGTAGTCGTGATTGACTATTTGGTGTGTAGCATCATTGGACCCAGATTTTGGGATTTTAAAATGATTTTAAAAGTGATTTTGAAAATATACTATATTTTTGGAATTGATCCATTATAAATAAATAAACGTTATAATTTTTAAAGTTATAAAAAATTATGGTTTTTGTGAAATATAGTTAAAAAAGCTGATTTTTAGAAATACGATTAAAAGTCGATTTTTGAGAAATATGAACTAATGATTTTATAAAATAATTTAGATTGGATTTTTTGAATATATGATAAAAGTTTAAATATAGGATTTATAAAATTTGATTATTTTATAAATCGAAATGATGAAATTATAAAGGAATTTAAAGACGTTTTAGAATAATAATATAAATTGATTTATATTAAGAGATTTATAAATGGATATTTATAAATTGAAATATAGACATTATAAAACGAGTTTTTATAAGTGTTTGAATGATTTGTAAATGAATTTCATTAATGAATGAAATTTATAGAATTATATAACGGTGAAGTTATAAATGGAATTTTATAAACAATAGGTTTATAAAGTTTGTAAAGTTCAAAGGAACGATTTTTTTCCAAATAAATAAATTATAAGTGTTTGACTTATAATTTGAACTTTTGGTTTATAATTAAGATTATAAATCGAATAGGTAGATAAAGAAGATTTATAAAGGAAGTTGTTATGAAATAAATGGAAATGGAATTTTTAAACGTTGTTTTATAAATTCACAAATGATTTATTTTGATAAGTTAATTGTTATAACTTATAAATTGAGTTATATTCACGTTTTAGACTGTGAATAATCCTTTAAGTTAAAAAGTATAAAAAGGATGAAATTTGTTAACATAGTATATTCACGTTTTTGAATAGTGAATAACAAGTTAAAGAAAATGTTTTAGAATGTGATATTTTAAACAGAATTAAAACGATCTAACGATGTTTTAAAGGTGTTGAGATTCGAAACCATAGATTTCAACATTTATTGTTGAAATAGACGTTTTCGAGAAATAAAAGGAAATGGTGGACTATAACACTGTTGTTATAGTAAATGATTTCCGAAAGGAAATGTTTTGTATAATATTGGGATTTATATATCTATTTTAATTTCGAATCCCTATACTAGTGATTTTGGGACGTCGTAACGATGTTTTACGCAACATTCGTTTTGGCCCAAATAAATATGTTAAGTGAATGATTTCCTTAAAGAATGAAATATATACTTAATTCGATTTAAGTATATTGAATATTTTCTAAGTGTTGAAAATAAAAGAGATTTGTGAATTACTTATGAATAAATAAGTATGGAAATGTTTTCCAATGTGAAGTGAATATAGAGAATTTATCTTTTTTGAAGATAAATTGAAAATGAATAATTGAAATCGTATATGCACGAATATTTTGAAATATAAATTCATTATGGAATTTATATGTGAAAAGTGAAATTGGTCAAAAATAAATATTGATTTATTTTTGAAGTGTTGAAATTATATATCTTGTAAAGATATTTTGGAAAATAAATAATTTGGAAAATTATTTGGAATCTGGTGATGTATGCATATCCATTGATAGTTCAATAGCCGACTATCAATATTTCCCTTTGAATGGGTATTTGATGTGAATTGATTGAATTTGAATGCACACTTATTTTTGAATAAGCGCTCACTATTCGGGTTAACCGGGAAAGGACCATGGGGTCGTATAACCCATTCCGAATATGTGATACGTCGTTATGAATTGCATTTGAAGATCGGTGTTGAAGACCGAGTATTTGTGAAAGCGATAGGATGACCTATCGATTGTCTCTGCACTGGGTAGCTCCTGGTATTGAGATCTCCTAAGTGATGGGAAATTCGATCGGGATTGTGAATACCCGTATAGCAAGGGCTTCGTAAGAAGTGCCTTCGGTTTTGTTCGATCCCGGAACAGACTTGTATGGATTGTATGCCTGACCTTACAATTTGAGATATAAAGCCGATTTCTTTCAAATATATTTCTGTTGGTGGCGGAGAATTTATTCTTTGCTTAACACCCTTCTTTGAGACGTACGAGCTCAAAGGTTATATAGTTGAAGTTATCAGCGATATATCCCATTTTGGTAATGTGACATGCTGAGTGATGCTGAAATGATCATTGTGTTGATTATTGTGATAGGATCATTTATTTGATCGTCTATCTTAGTGATCATTGTGTTGATCATTTGTTGACCCAAAGCACGGCTTTTTGTACAAAGTGTGTTTTTGTGGACGTGAATTCGTCGAGCCTCACATCCCGGAAATGGTCAAAACAGGAAAGATGCGGCAAGGTTATTAGGGGTTGCTGTAGCTCCCCTTAGGGTATGTGCATTTCCTTCTGGAAAGGGGTGGTATCATGGTATGGAGCCCAGATACTTACTCATGTTGAAAACACTCTATTTATTATGGTGTGATGTTGGATATCGAGCGCTCGGTTGAAAAGGTCCTAAAGGACCGGGGAATGGCGTGCTCGTGTCAGTAGTTACCCAGTTAGGGGTAACCCGGCCTTGTGTTGGCAGAGTTCCGGTTTGGTTCTCGGGGATGTCTTTCCAGAGGCATTCTCAGTGGCAATGGGAAGTTCCTTGGCCTGACCATTTGTTGGAAATCCAATTCCCAATACGAAACTTGTACGGTATTAGTTGTAGAACCTGCTATTCACTTATGGTGGTCACCACTGTTTGGATGGTAGCTATAGTAGGCATAGTTCGAAATGTCTATGTTGGCTAAGATTTATATTCTACTTCCGAAATATTTTTCCTACACTATAGACTAATAATAATATCAAATGTTATTTTAAATGCGTATCAAGCATCTTTGACTATCATAAGGAGAAATCTCCTCCGATTCTGCGTTTGCATTGTGTGTGTGTGCGGGAGGCCTTATGGTAGTCTCATTTTTTAAAAGCATTGCGAATTGATTAAAAATATTCCTCTATTTTGATTTTAAAGTTAAATAAACTGTTTTGAGTTCTCACACCAGTCACATGACTGACTTGGAGTTTATTGTTTTCCTTCCTAAACTCTGGGTGCCCACCATTTTCCACACGGGCAGTTAAGAGTTAGGTTTATCAGGATATTCTGGATATTCTGGAGTTGCTGGAGGCAAGCTGGATGGCATGGCGTATTACTAGTTTATATAGTATTTCTTTTTCCGCTGCACTGTTTGTTGTTGTATGTTGTTGTACACTCTGATGATATGATGTAATGAAATGTAATGTAATGTAATAACTGATATAGTTCTTTGTTTAAAGATTATTCATTCATTATTATATGTTGTTCCGCTGCGAATTGTGAGATTCTGTTGTTGTTCTGTTGTTTCCTTTCTGTCCGTTCTATTATTAAAATGCTTCTATTCTCTGTTTTCTAAAAATTGTCTATCTTCTTTCCCTCTATTCTTCTTTTTCTCTCTTCTTTCTTTTCTTTTCTTTTTAAAACCCATAACTATTCGGTTTTTCGGCAACGAAAATTCGTACTGTTACATTTGGTATCAGAGCTCTGATGGTTAAGCGAGAACCATGGTTCTGTAGGGTTATAATTCATTAGAGATAGAGTCAGCAGTACTCTAGAATGAGTTGAGTGTAATAATAGATATGAGAGCGTATTTGTTAGTGAATATGAAATCGTTTTATATTGTGATGATTGGTTTGTTGAGTGGTATATAGATTCTGGTTAGTACGAGTAATTAACGTTGTTGATAGGAATCTATAAACACTTGAATAGAACAATTCGGCACAATATTGTTTTAAATTGGGTAAATGAAATAATTTTACCTTAAGTATATTTTATATATGAAGGAATAATTTTTCAGAATTATTAAATAGTATATAAGTTGATTGTTAGGTTGTTTGAATAATCTAAATAAAAGAGTAATTGTATAAGCAAATGAATTATAAGAATTGAATTATAATTAAAGTGATGTACAATTGTGAAATAAACTTATATATATAAGAAGTGAAACTATAGGAATATATTTATGAATATGAGTTGTAAATATAAAGTGAATATAAAGTTAAATGGAATACAACTTAAGTGTTGTTGAATGGAATTGATTTTGGTATCGAAGTAAATAATCAAGTGGATTAAATGAATATAAACTTGAGTTATATAAATGAAATCCAACTTTGGTAATTTAATGAAATTAATGGATTGAATGATTAATCAATTGAATGTAATTTAAAGTTGATATGGAATAATGAATGTAAGTGTTGATTCATTTAAAATCTAATGTTATTAGAAGTTGAAAAAAAAAATGAATGAATATCAATTTAATTAAACCAATTGAGAGTGATGGTGTTAAACCAAAATGAATGTAAGTGAAGTAAAGAAATTTGGTTGTAATTGATATACTTTGGTTGTTATATGATTGTTGATTGATTGTATATAATTCATTAAGTAGTTAATGAAATGGAAAGCTATGTAATTGAATTCAAATTAGAAGTAAATAAATTTGAATAGAATTGAAAGTGAATTAGATTTAATTAGTAAATGTAAACTAATTGAATTGAGAATGAATGTTAGAAAATCCCATGTAAACGAATCAAATGTGATTTAGAGTGAAAACCAATTCATTAAATATGAATGAATGTTTATTGGATATGGATGTTAGTTGGTTGATGGTTGAATATATATTGCATTTGTTGTTTAGTTGCATTTGCTATGTGACATATAATTATTATGTAGCTATATGTTGTATATTGAGACTATTTACATATGAGCATGTTCTCATGTTGTTTGTTGAGTTTAGTAGGTGCGGATCGCGTTTGCTTCGCATTTGGAGTTCGCTTTAGCGCTATATTAGCCGTATATGCTTGCTAATAAAATATAAGGTACATATCTCGGATTAAATATCGTACTTTTATACTTTTTTCCCTTCGGGATGCCTCATTACTTGATGAGATGTATATTTGTGATATATATACTGTCATTTTTTTTCGGATCGAGCCGCGCAAAGGAGACTATGGCGAATTTTTCCGGAAATTTAAGGCGTTAGAAAAAATTTTGAGAAAAATTGAAAATTTTTGAAAACTTTAAACTTTGTTTTGAAATTGAAAGTTAAATGATATAATTTGTTTTTGAAAAGATAACTAAGTATGATTTGAAAACTTAGTAAAGTATTGTAAGGAATTTAATTATGAATTTTGGAAAAAATAAATAGATTCTGTAACTTTTCTTACTTGTAATTTCGAGGACGAAATTCTTTTAAGGGGGAAAGATTGTAACGACCCAGAATTTTTATAAATTAAAATTTGAATATTTAATTAATTTTAAATATTTATAAGTGAATTTTTAAGTCAAATAAATTTTATTTTGATTTATTGGATTTAATTGGATAATTAAATCGATAATTTAATATGTTAAATTATGGAAATAATTGAAAATTGAGTTAAATATGATTGAAAATAATTTGGAAAATTTTATTTAATCATACTGGAGTTATAGAAATATTTTAGAACTTTTAAAAATCGAATTAAAAGTAAATTTGTGAAAATTGAATATTTTAATATTTAATAATCGATTGTAAAATAGCCAATTTTTGAACAGTCTCAGAATTGAACGAAACCAGTTTCATTGGATCCGTAATAGTTAGTTATTACCGGATTTCAATTTTCGTGTCAATCGGAGCTATCGTTTGATCGTGGCAGCTCGAAACGCATCGATTTATTTTTAATTTAAATTTGGCGAGTCAAAATAGCCATTTTTCAAAAAGTCTCGGAATTCGACGAAACCAGTTTCATCGGATCCGTAATGTGATATTATTGTAAGGTTTCAAATTTCAAGTCAATTGGATTTACCGTTTGTCCGGTACAAATTAAAACGCCTAGAAATCGATTTAAATCGGTTTAATTTAAATTGAGCGTTTATAGCCATAACTCGCACATACTTCCGAATTAGCTTCCGAAACCTGTTCCATTGTGTCCGGAACGCGGGGTAAACCCTAGGTACGCTGGTTACGGCGTCTAAATCGGAGTTCGGAATTTCCGGGTGAATAGTGTCGAACGGTTCCTTATAAATAGCCCCTACCTCTTCATAAATTGATAAAAATATCAAAACCTAACCCTAATTCAACCCTAGCCGCCACTTTCTATTCTAGGGCCAGAAATTCACAAGCTTCCTCCCTCAAAATCTCTCAATCCATTCATCGATTCACGAAGCCATCAACTACAAAGTTATAGAGCTTCGCAAGATCTTGAAATCCATACGGATTTGATGATGTTTGGAGCTGTGTGGTGGTCGTGGGGGAGCCACGAAGGCAGGCCGTTCGGCCTCGTAGTGCGTGCTAGGGGGGTGACCGAGTTCTATGGCTTTAGGGCCGAAGGTAGAGGATGTCGTGCTCTTCGACGTGGCGGTGTTGTGATCGAGTATTAGCGAGTGTTGATGGAGCAAATCGGAACCCTAGTTGAGCTAATGGGTTTGATGTGTGCGCGGCTATGGTTACTGGAACGTGATTTGGGAAGAAAGGGGGAACGGCTGTGATGCAAAGATGCTAGATCCTGTGGCTCTAAGATGATAGAGGTTATAAATATTAGAAAAGGTTGTAAATTTAAGTTATTAAAGTCGTGTACGAACTTCATAAATTCATAACTTTTTCATACGAGGTCGAAAAAATGCAAACTCAGTTGCGTTGGAATCGTATGGACGAGCACTACGCGATGGAGTTGGTTTGGAGTCGTTTGGAGTTAGTGAGAATTTCGGGTAAAATTAAACGCGCGTTTAATTTTATTCGAAATAAAAGCTAAAACGGAAAATAAAACCAAGGTGAGAATTTCTCACTCAATCGAATAGATTTCGATTTTATTTTAAATAGTTAGATTTAAAATATTTGAATGCATGTTTGAATGATGATTGTAAATTATTGATTGTTAAAATAGACATTATACGCCGTTAGTAAGCGGATAATATTTAATAAGAACATGTACCGCGATAATTTCGTACTGGAGCGAAATTGGTATTGTGCTAATGTTTTTGGATGCAGGAAACAGGTTGGAGGGATCCAACTGGATTCCTCAACAGTTTTTATTTAATTTCAGATATTTTGATATTTGATGGATTATCATATCGATATATGATGGATCGTTGTAGTCGTGATTGACTATTTGGTGTGTAGCATCATTGGACCCAGATTTTGGGATTTTAAAATGATTTTAAAAGTGATTTTGAAAATATACTATATTTTTGGAATTGATCCATTATAAATAAATAAACGTTATAATTTTTAAAGTTATAAAAAATTATGGTTTTTGTGAAATATAGTTAAAAAAGCTGATTTTTAGAAATACGATTAAAAGTCGATTTTTGAGAAATATGAACTAATGATTTTATAAAATAATTTAGATTGGATTTTTTGAATATATGATAAAAGTTTAAATATAGGATTTATAAAATTTGATTATTTTATAAATCGAAATGATGAAATTATAAAGGAATTTAAAGACGTTTTAGAATAATAATATAAATTGATTTATATTAAGAGATTTATAAATGGATATTTATAAATTGAAATATAGACATTATAAAACGAGTTTTTATAAGTGTTTGAATGATTTGTAAATGAATTTCATTAATGAATGAAATTTATAGAATTATATAACGGTGAAGTTATAAATGGAATTTTATAAACAATAGGTTTATAAAGTTTGTAAAGTTCAAAGGAACGATTTTTTTCCAAATAAATAAATTATAAGTGTTTGACTTATAATTTGAACTTTTGGTTTATAATTAAGATTATAAATCGAATAGGTAGATAAAGAAGATTTATAAAGGAAGTTGTTATGAAATAAATGGAAATGGAATTTTTAAACGTTGTTTTATAAATTCACAAATGATTTATTTTGATAAGTTAATTGTTATAACTTATAAATTGAGTTATATTCACGTTTTAGACTGTGAATAATCCTTTAAGTTAAAAAGTATAAAAAGGATGAAATTTGTTAACATAGTATATTCACGTTTTTGAATAGTGAATAACATGTTAAAGAAAATGTTTTAGAATGTGATATTTTAAACAGAATTAAAACGATCTAACGATGTTTTAAAGGTGTTGAGATTCGAAACCATAGATTTCAACATTTATTGTTGAAATAGACGTTTTCGAGAAATAAAAGGAAATGGTGGACTATAACACTGTTGTTATAGTAAATGATTTCCGAAAGGAAATGTTTTGTATAATATTGGGATTTATATATCTATTTTAATTTCGAATCCCTATACTAGTGATTTTGGGACGTCGTAACGATGTTTTACGCAACATTCGTTTTGGCCCAAATAAATATGTTAAGTGAATGATTTCCTTAAAGAATGAAATATATACTTAATTCGATTTAAGTATATTGAATATTTTCTAAGTGTTGAAAATAAAAGAGATTTGTGAATTACTTATGAATAAATAAGTATGGAAATGTTTTCCAATGTGAAGTGAATATAGAGAATTTATCTTTTTTGAAGATAAATTGAAAATGAATAATTGAAATCGTATATGCACGAATATTTTGAAATATAAATTCATTATGGAATTTATATGTGAAAAGTGAAATTGGTCAAAAATAAATATTGATTTATTTTTGAAGTGTTGAAATTATATATCTTGTAAAGATATTTTGGAAAATAAATAATTTGGAAAATTATTTGGAATCTGGTGATGTATGCATATCCATTGATAGTTCAATAGCCGACTATCAATATTTCCCTTTGAATGGGTATTTGATGTGAATTGATTGAATTTGAATGCACACTTATTTTTGAATAAGCGCTCACTATTCGGGTTAACCGGGAAAGGACCATGGGGTCGTATAACCCATTCCGAATATGTGATACGTCGTTATGAATTGCATTTGAAGATCGGTGTTGAAGACCGAGTATTTATGAAAGCGATAGGATGACCTATCGATTGTCTCTGCACTGGGTAGCTCCTGGTATTGAGATCTCCTAAGTGATGGGAAATTCGATCGGGATTGTGAATACCCGTATAGCAAGGGCTTCGTAAGAAGTGCCTTCGGTTTTGTTCGATCCCGGAACAGACTTGTATGGATTGTATGCCTGACCTTACAATTTGAGATATAAAGCCGATTTCTTTCAAATATATTTCTGTTGGTGGCGGAGAATTTATTCTTTGCTTAACACCCTTCTTTGAGACGTACGAGCTCAAAGGTTATATAGTTGAAGTTATCAGCGATATATCCCATTTTGGTAATGTGACATGCTGAGTGATGCTGAAATGATCATTGTGTTGATTATTGTGATATGATCATTTATTTGATCGTCTATCTTAGTGATCATTGTGTTGATCATTTGTTGACCCAAAGCACGGCTTTTTGTACAAAGTGTGTTTTTGTGGACGTGAATTCGTCGAGCCTCACATCCCGGAAATGGTCAAAACAGGAAAGATGCGGCAAGGTTATTAGGGGTTGCTGTAGCTCCCCTTAGGGTATGTGCATTTCCTTCTGGAAAGGGGTGGTATCATGGTATGGAGCCCAGATACTTACTCATGTTGAAAACACTCTATTTATTATGGTGTGATGTTGGATATCGAGCGCTCGGTTGAAAAGGTCCTAAAGGACCGGGGAATGGCGTGCTCGTGTCAGTAGTTACCCAGTTAGGGGTAACCCGGCCTTGTGTTGGCAGAGTTCCGGTTTGGTTCTCGGGGATGTCTTTCCAGAGGCATTCTCAGTGGCAATGGGAAGTTCCTTGGCCTGACCATTTGTTGGAAATCCAATTCCCAATACGAAACTTGTACGGTATTAGTTGTAGAACCTGCTATTCACTTATGGTGGTCACCACTGTTTGGATGGTAGCTATAGTAGGCATAGTTCGAAATGTCTATGTTGGCTAAGATTTATATTCTACTTCCGAAATATTTTTCCTACACTATAGACTAATAATAATATCAAATGTTATTTTAAATGCGTATCAAGCATCTTTGACTATCATAAGGAGAAATCTCCTCCGATTCTGCGTTTGCATTGTGTGTGTGTGCGGGAGGCCTTATGGTAGTCTCATTTTTTAAAAGCATTGCGAATTGATTAAAAATATTCCTCTATTTTGATTTTAAAGTTAAATAAACTGTTTTGAGTTCTCACACCAGTCACATGACTGACTTGGAGTTTATTGTTTTCCTTCCTAAACTCTGGGTGCCCACCATTTTCCACACGGGCAGTTAAGAGTTAGGTTTATCAGGATATTCTGGATATTCTGGAGTTGCTGGAGGCAAGCTGGATGGCATGGCGTATTACTAGTTTATATAGTATTTCTTTTTCCGCTGCACTGTTTGTTGTTGTATGTTGTTGTACACTCTGATGATATGATGTAATGAAATGTAATGTAATGTAATAACTGATATAGTTCTTTGTTTAAAGATTATTCATTCATTATTATATGTTGTTCCGCTGCGAATTGTGAGATTCTGTTGTTGTTCTGTTGTTTCCTTTCTGTCCGTTCTATTATTAAAATGCTTCTATTCTCTGTTTTCTAAAAATTGTCTATCTTCTTTCCCTCTATTCTTCTTTTTCTCTCTTCTTTCTTTTCTTTTCTTTTTAAAACCCATAACTATTCGGTTTTTCGGCAACGAAAATTCGTACTGTTACAACTGTGATGGTGATTATGCTGGTTGTAAATCAGACTGAAAAAGTACAAGCGGAACTTGTCACTTTTTGGGGCATTCTCTGATTTCCTGGTTTAGTAAAAAGCAAAACATAGTTTCTTTATCGACAACCGAAGCATAGTATATTTCTGCTGCTTTGGCCTGTTCTCAAGTAATATATATGCAACAAACCTTAAAAGATTTTGGTTTAAATATCTCAAAATCACCAATTTATTGTGACAATACTAGTGCAATAAATTTATCCAAAAATTCTATTCATAATGCTCGAGCTAAACATATTGATATCAGATACCATTTTCTCAGAGATAATATAAGTAAGGAAGTAATTATTCTCGATTATATCAATTCTGAAAATCAAATTGCTGATATCTTAACAAAACCATTAAATGAATCTATATTTACTAAAGTAAGAAGAGAATTAGGTATTTGTTCAATAACTGAAATATAAAATATAAATAACAAAGTATAATTGAAAAATAAATCAAAATAAATTAAATAGTAAAAATTTCAAGCACCATGTCGACATCCTCATATACCCATGTCGACATATAACGATTTTTTATTTTTGAAATTTTTCCCACCAAAATTGAAATAAGTGGTTATATATTCTTCTTATTTTCGAAAATTTTATCATTCTTTCTGTTTTCTTTCTGTTCTAACTTCTGAAATCAATAAAACTATGGCCTCCTCTTCCAAATCAAACAAAAATTCAACCTTTTCGTTCCCTTCTCCTTCTTCGAGACCTTTTCAACGAACCACACTTGCAAGAGTAATGAAAATGGAGGATTCTTTAAAGGATACACTGCAACTAATGACTGAAATTCAAGTGGTGCAACTTAGAATGGCAAAAGAACAAGAACGGCAAGGCAAAATCCTTAGAAATTTGCAAAAGTTTCTAAACAATCATGCTAATACGATCTTGATTGATGAAGAGTCTTCAGGAGATCAAGTGCAAGATGACAGTGAGGAAGAAGAAGAAGCCCCTATGGAAGAAGAGCACGCTGAAGATGACGACAAAGTTGTTTGCGTTGGCGAAGTGTACTTTGACAAAGATGGAAATCTTGTCGAACAACGTGGAAATTTCTGTTTCCACTATCCAAATTGTCCGGTTCATAGATCTCCCATTTTGAAGGACACGCATTAGTTTCTTTTCATTCTTTCTTATTGTTGTATGTTTTTATCTATGTTCTCTACCCAAACGTACATATAACAATATAATTAATAAATATTTTGTGTGCTTATATTTGATTTCTCAATATTATAAGTATTTTCATAGATTCTTAGGAAGGTTAGTAGTTTAGGACTAAATTTTAGTTTTAGAATTAAGTGTTGATTATTTATGATAGTACTATAATTATAATCACATAGTATTATATTAAGGGGAGTTATATAGTTTCGAGTTAGTTTTTGTTGATGACAAAGGGGGAGAAGTATAAAATAGAATAGTTAGGCATAGATTAAGGGGGAGTTATTAGTTTTAGGGGGAGTTATTAGGATAGAAGTAATATTTTATAACAAAGGTTGTCATTATCAAAAAGGGGGAGATTGTTAGTCCTTCAGATGATGGTTTTGATGACAACAACCTTAGAACAAGATTATAAAATATAAATACTAACATTATAGTTTAGATATATATGTATATGCAGGATTTAACCATGCAGGTACCAAGAATGAAGATTGTACAGTATAGAGATTCAAAACTGAAGATATCAAGATTGAAGACTCATGAGTATCAAGATTATCAAGAGTTCAAGATTTCAATAATAAGTAACTTAATTAGGAATTTTGTTAAAACTCCTAGAAAAGCACTGACATCTTAAAATCCAATTTATTCGTGGAATGGAATCCACTTCGAGCCCGTTAAAGGGATGGAACCCTAAGTAGGATGGAACCTACGAAAAATCTAGTGGAACTTTGTTTTGTATCCACTAACTTTTATCAAAATGTTTAACAAAATTATATCTTGTTTTCAAAATGTTTTCAAAATCTTCCTTTTAAAAGAATCAAAAACATCTATCTTGGATTTAATACTTTTAGCCTCAAAATAACCTTTATTTTCAAAATCAAAATTATCCTTGATTTTAAACTATCTTTTAATAATAAATATATTTAATATTTATACTTAGATTTAAATATAAAATTATAGTAAAATTTTATACATATACAAAAATATTATTCTCTATACTTACTTATGTATTTCAAATATAGATAAGTATATTCATAAAGTTTAAAATAGTTTTAATGTAAGATAGAAGTTATTTTCAAAAAAAATCAAATCACCAAAATTTCCTTTGGCATGTCGACATCCTCAAGTACCCCATGTCGACATGGTAGCAGTTTATTTCAAAATTTGAATTTCAAAGGAAGTGTCTATTCGTCATATCCTTTCACGACTGGACGTGGCTGTTGTTTTACTATAAATAGAGGTGGTTTTGAACGAATTTCCATTCATATTTTTATGGTTTTCACTCCTCTTCTTCTTCCACATTCCTTTATACACATTCTTACCACTACTGTAACGACCCGTAAAATTTAATAATTAAATTGGTTAAATTAATAAGATTTTGTAATTAAATTTAGAAAGAAATAAAAAATTTATATTTTATAATGAAATGAATGCTAAAAAAAGAAGTGTAGCAAAGGTAATTTAAAAGTTAATTATTGACAATTGGAGCGAAATCCCAATAAAGAAATAGTGTTAAACGTTGCATTTGGGTATAAAATTTAAAATAAGTAATTAATAGTAAGCATTTAATTAAGCAGTGCAATAATATATTGATTAGTAGTAACTGAATGTAAATTAAGGCAATAACGTGAATGCAAGGTAAACAATGCTAATTAAAGTTAATAATTAATGAACTTGAATGAAATTCTAATTATAAAAAATAATTTAAATGTTATGTTTGGCTATAAATTGAACATAAGTGAATGAAATTAGTAGTATGAAAATAAATGGCAACATTGATTTGTAAGTAATAAAAGCTTATTTATGTGACTATATGGTAACGGTAATGATTATTGTATGTTTCCTATTTATTTAGATTGTTAATCGAAATTGGATATAAATTTTAATAAATGTTATATTAATGTGAAATGTAATGCAATGTTTAGGAGTTGTTAAATTGGGTATATTAAGGTATTGAATGGAAAAAAACAAGGTAACTAAATTTATAAAATAGTAATGAACTTAATAAAAGATTTGAATTGAAACAAATCAATCCATTGAAATCCAAATTTTAATAAGTGTAATTATTGTAGCAATTGAAATTAAATATGATGCAATTTGAAGTAAAGATAAAACGGGAAATGTTAATGTATCAGGATATATACCAATGTAAATGGTACCTAAGATGATAATATGATAATTAGTTGAATTAAAAGAATGGGAGCCAGGATTTATTTATTTATTGGAATTTAAAGTAAAATAATTGGATTTATTGCAAATAAGTAGAATTAAATATTAAATTTTACATTAATTGAGATGAAGATGGAATATGAGAAAATTAATGTAATAGTTTTGAATCCAATGCTAAATCCACCTATATGACAATAATGAATGGAATAATTATTGATTGATTTAATTAAATGGAATTATTGGGAATTTTATTATAAATTCTGAATTCAATAAATTAAGGTTAACACTGAAATTTGATTAATTAATTAACTTTAAATTGACATCTAAATTTGTTAAATTAGTGTGAATGATTTGAAAATATAAAAATGATAAGAATTGTCAATTTTAGAATTTAAATTGAAAATTTAATTTAATTTAATTAATCAATTTTTAATTTATTTAATTAATGTAAAAATAGCCATTTTGGCCACTGACTCGGATTTCGACGAAACCAGTTTCATCCCATCCGTAACGGTGAATTATTGTAGGATTTCAAGTTTCATAGCGATCAAACCTGTCGTTTGATCGTACGAACGCGAAACGCCTTGAAATCAATTTAATTGAAATCAATTGAAATCAATTTGAAATCAATTTGATTTTGCCATAACTTCTTCATACGATGGAATTTGGACCTAAAACCTGTTCCATTGAATTTAAAATATTTTAAAACATCTATTTTGATATATGGTTGGACCCAATTTCGTTCCGGAGTCTGAACGGGCTTTTCGGGCCATTTTATCGTTCAATGAGTATATCTAATCGATCCGGTCCATTCTAATTTCAGCTTGCCTATATTTACCCTATTATAAACCCTAATTCATTTCTAATTTCTCATTTTTGTACGTTCTTTTAGCTCCTCTTTTCAATGGCTACAAGCCATAATTCCTAAATACAATTCCAAATCAAACCCAAAGCCAAAATTCAAACTCTCCAAACAATATCAAATTATATATCGTCGGAAAGCTCTCGAAGAGCGCATCTCAATTCCATGATCTGTTTTTCAATTCGATGCACAGTTTAGCAAGAAATCAAAGAACCATTTTCGGTCGTTCATCGCGCATCGATGACATCGACCGATCGACGAATCATTTCTGGGTATTGTAGAGTGGACGATGGGGAGAGCACCGGAGTTCTTAGGGTGGGGCTCACTGATAGGCAGAGCTCGTGTGGTGCGTCGCGGCGCGCCAGTTTTGGCCGTGGCGTTCGTGATCGAGGCAGCTAGGACCGGGTTTCGTGCGTATTATTGGGTTTGTTTGAAGGATGAGGGAGAGTGACGTGGCGCTCTGGTATAGGCCTTTGTTTTCTTGTTTTTTTCTTTTATTTTTAATTTCATTTAGATTTCGAATGTTCTAATCGTAATAACTTATACATACGAGGTCGAAATTACGCACGGCTTTCTCCGCTAGGTTCGTATTGGGATTCCGGACATTTTGGTGCTGGTTTGGACGAATTCTAAGGCTGTTTGATTTTTGGGTTTAAATTGGATTTAAATTCAATTTAAATTCAAAAGGTGAGTGTTTTAACCCACTCACGACTTCTAAATTTCTTATGTTTGTTAAATTAATTTCTGATGTGATTTGAAATTTATTTATTGCTGTTTGGTATATTTTTATCATTATTCCATTTAAATTGAATTTATTGAAATAAATTATTATTCAATTTATTTTTGCATATAAACTGACAGTTAAATTAATTTATTATTGAATATAAACATCTAGTAATTACCTGTTGGTTATTATCTGTTATATATTGATATTATTATTTGAATTGGATAATATTTGTGATAAATGGTTGATGATTGATATTGGGTGAATGGATGCTGTATTTTATATTGTTATTGTGACGCCCCACCTCTATACCCACGCTAGCCAAGAACACTCCGGAGTAGTGCTGTCAACTAGCACGGAGAATAAGGCTGTTGAGGAGCGACCATCCATGTAATTGCTTATCACACGGTGGCTATAAATAATCTTCGGAAACAAACATAGAAATAATCCTATCACAAATCAGTCACAGATATCCATATCACAAAGGCGGAAGAAGATATGAATATATAACTAACACATGAAAGTGTACATCAGAGTAGTGGTCAGTAAGATCCACGATAATACAAAAGAATAGCAACACGTGCTATACAAAAGAATACAACTATGAGTCTATATCTCAAGTGTATACAACAAAAAACTGCTAATCTAAACAGTAGCCAAAAGTCAGAGTGATGAATCCCTGGGAAGAAGTCAAGCAGAAGCACCTGTAACATCTCGGTCTGACCCGAGTATTATTTGAGAAAATAATAAACGGATCAGTCTAGCTATAAATATCAGATGACATGATATAAAATAAAAGATATGGCATAAACATAAAATATCCATACTGACATACTACTATAAGTATGCAAATGATGATCAACAGAAGATCAATCGATAAGAGGTAAATCAATATCACAAGAATCTTCTAAAAGATCCAAAGAGGGCATCATACCCTAAACTTGTACTCATAACAAGTCAATGACATAAATTCCAGAAATCAACACGAGAAATCCAGAAATCATAAAAAGGGAAAGAGGCCTATCACATGACGGTCCGAAGACCAAGGGGAGCTACCCCGCATGTGTGAATGGAATCACACAGATTGAGGTCAAGACTAACCAAAAAGCAGAAAGGTATGTGTGAATGGAATCACACAAGTGGTGTCTAGTCTAACCTTGCAATGAAAGAGACATCGCGCAATTGCTAGTCTAATTCATAAAGCGATCATCAAGATCAACGAGAAGTGTCAATTACACTAAGCTAGTAAATATAGAAGTTTAGCCTCATGTCCCATAACCACTTGCTTAACTTAAATATTTACGAACAAACTGTAAATCTTCACTAATAAAATTATCACAAGAGGTTCAATCGAACAAGTCCAAGAATTAACCGACGAAGTGAACGCAAGCGTTTCATACCACTTGTTTTACTAAGTCGTTTAATTAGATTTCTCATCCGAGTGAGGTAAAGGCTTGTATATACTAATAGATTGGAAAACGGTTTAAGAAAAGAGCTTTATTATTAAAAATAGAGTTGAAATCATTTTGTTGAAAGAGTTTTGATATTTACTACTAGTATTGAAACCTTTATATTATAAAGTGACAAAACACAGAAGCAATTGTAGAAACAATCATTCACAAAAATCGCATACGGAGATGTGAACAAAATCCAAGGAAATCAGCTCAATGTTTTTCAGATAAGATCCCCTACGGAGGAGGGGTCCAGGGGGGTGGCAACCCCCCAAGGTGGGGGTGCGGGGGCAACGCCACCGCTTACGGGGTTCGACCTGCCCGGTCAGGTCGCGGGGGTCCAGGGGGCAGCGCCCCCGACGGGGTGCGGGGCAGC
The DNA here is from genome assembly GCA_030765085.1 of Allium cepa. Lineage (NCBI taxonomy): Eukaryota > Viridiplantae > Streptophyta > Magnoliopsida > Asparagales > Amaryllidaceae > Allium > Allium cepa. The sequence goes on along the minus strand of CM060932.1, from coordinate 233,728,938 downwards.
GCCCCGTCCAAAACGGTACGACTTAGTGAAGACAAAATGAGGTCTAACGACCTAAGAGGGATAGAGTCGAGCGACCTAATGGTTGCGACCTAGGGGTCTAAGGGGCACGACCTAGTAGTCCAGCGACCTAAAGGGTAAAGGTCATGCGACCTAAAATGGGTTCGCGACCTAACGGAGACGAGGTCATGCGACCTAACGGAGACGAGGTCATGCGACCTAAAGTGGTTCGCGACCTAAAGGTGTTCGCGACCTAACAAGGTTCACGACCTAACGGAGACGAGGTCATGCGACCTAAAGTGGTTCGCAACCTAAAGGTGTTCGCGACCTAATAGGGTTCGCGACCTAAAGGTGCACGACCTAAGGTCTTTCGACCTAGGGGTATATAGGTAACACGACCTAAAGATGTCGCGACCTAAGGGGCCAAGCGACCTAGTGGGTCATACGACCTAAAGGAAATAGGGTCCAACGACCTAAGGAAAACAAGGTCCAACGACCTAAAGGGATGGGAGTCATGCAACTTAAAGGAGTATGCGACCTAAAGAAGTGCGCGAGCTAAATGAAGGCGGAACAACTCAGGGTCTAACGACCTAGGGGAGGCGACCTAAGGTCTAACGACCTAAGACCGAGGAGACGTTTCCAACAGAGGGAACGACTTATCGACCTAAGCCTAACGACCTACGACCTAAGGTCCCACGACCTAAGGGGATAAGGGCCGAGCGACCTAACATTCGAACGACCTACGACCTAAGGAGCTTGCGACCTAAATCCCAATGACCTAATTCCGAGGCCAACGACCTAACGCTGCAGGGGGAATTTAAGGCCAGAAACGACCTACGACCTAACCCCCATACGATCTAACGTGAAACGACCTAACTCCGAAGTGAAGATTCAAGGCAGTGCAACCTAGCGCGATAACACGCGAACGACCTAAGGGTTAGGTCGCGATCGACCTAAGGGTTAGGTCGCGAGCGACCTAACTCCGAACACACGAAAATGGCCAGAACGACCTAAGTGCAGAAAATTCACCAAAACGCTAAAAATTGGAGTTTTTTCGCAAATCCAATCCAAACCAAATGCAAATGTGCATGCAAAAGTGATAGGGAATCATTCCCAACAGTCCAATATAGTTATAGACTAGATTTGTGAGATAAAAATCTCACCTTTGCACTAAAGTTTATGAAGATGAAGCTTGAAAGCAAGGAGAAGCAATCCAAAGCTTGAATCCAATATCTTCTACTTGAATTTGGAGTTGAATGTTGGATTTGCAATTGAATTTGTGCTTGGAGTTTTAATTTCCCATTCTTTTCACCATTAATGCCCAAGCTTGAGTTAGTTAGGAAATTTATGAAGAGTGAGGAGAAGAGGGTTGGAACTTGGGCTTAATAGGCTAAACTAACCCAAAGTCCAAAGCAGGAAAAGTTAGTGAAATTGCTATAACTCCAAACCTATCGATGTTTATACTTAAAAAAGTTGTAAACGACATTTCGAACTCAATGGAAGTGGTCTCGAGTCCTAATTTGACCGTTTGCAAAAAGTAGCTTTTCGGACCAAAATCCGATTAACGAGTTAATATTTAAATAAAATATTTAAATACAAACTCGATAAATATGCGGGTTGTTATAGTTATATACTGCAAGTTGTTATGCGTTTATTTCATTCGGGATTGCGGTTTGAAATGATATATAACCGTATTTTTATTTCAAATTATGAATTGAAACGATAAATATTCGTATCACTTGACCATAGGGTAAAAAATTATATACAGACACCGTGATATATATATAAAAATATTTTGAAATGATTTCTATGGCTTTGTGAAGAAATATATGGTTTTATGAGATATTAATTTGGATATTTTATAAATTTTATTTTATATATAGTTAAATCCTTGGTTTTAAACTATGTATAAAATTGTTTAAAAATAAAATAAATTTAATAATAAAGTTTGATTTTATTAAAATATAATATGGATAAGTATTTACTTAAATTATATTTTAATATATAGTTTATATTGATTTTTATAAATCAAGGTTGAGAAGATAGTTTTGAAATTGATTTGAGATTTTATTTAATTAAGATTTATATTTAATAAGAATCCATTTGGTACTTATTGAAATTTGGATTTTAAAAGAATATGGTTTTATAACTTAATTCGGGTTTAAGGTAATTTAAGTCAATATATCTAGTCTAAATAAATTGAGGAATATTCAGTTATTGAAATTTGAAGTTTTATTTAAAGGATATTGGATTTATTAAGCAAATATTTCCAAACTAAATAATAGTAAAGTGAATTCGGTGTGTGTGTGTATATATATATATATATGAATTATAAAATTTAGTTTTGAAATATTGAATATTTAAAGCTTTGTAATATATGGAAATTGAAATGATTTATTTGGGGATTCAAATCTGTATTTGGAATTGATTTGTGAAATTAAAGAAGCTAATTTATTATATAAAGTAATTTAATATTAAACCATTTAAGTATTGGAAGTTATGTTTCAAAGTAATGGGTTCAAGGTATTATGATTTGAAAATGTTATGATTTTGGGAAAAAGATATATTTGAAATAAAAATGATATTACATTGATTTGGGTTTTATAAAAATGATATCATATTGATTTATTTTTTTAAAACGAAAATGATATTGTATTTATATGGTTGAAATGAATATCATATCCTGGTTTTGAAGTATAATTATTTTGAAATGACCGCGGTGAAAGTGTGTATGGGATCGTGTAATATGGAATATACTTAAATCTAAATGTGGAAACAGATGATAATAGCAAAGTAAATGGAAATAAGTAAAAATAGAACATGCACACCTGGAATTTTTATACTGGTTCGAACTTCCCGTTCTACTTCCAGTCCCAGACTCCTTCCGGAATTTCAACTACAATAACCCTCACTTAACCTGGAGGAACAGGTATATACAGTCTGAGCAGCAGAATAGACACCTGAGCAACTGAACAGGATTTTCGCCTCAGCAGTAGAAGAGGACTTCACTAATACAAAATAATATCTGACACTGTGTGTTCTTGATAACACTGATTTATCACTGATAGTACAAACCTTCTATAATCAAATCCTCAAGTATATGAAGTGCATGTGAAGATATGAAGAGAAGGTTATGCTAAGAATCGAAGATTACGAAAGTTCTTTGTAGATTCAAAGCAGTAAAAACATATGTTCGCTGTTTGAATGCAAATATTAAAGCACAAGAAAAATATTAGAGAGTAAGAATGAAAATCGGTGAATATGAAGTGTTTGTGAGTATCGATATATAGTAGTTGAAGAGTTACTGTCATTGGTGAAGGGTTTTGACGAAGAGGAGCATCTATTTCCGTTCAGAGAAGAGTTGCATCCTTTCGGAGAAGAAGATGTCTTTTCGAAAATAGGGCAGTTGGTCTCGGGTCAGTCGACTGGTCGTTCATGGTCAGTCGACTGACTATGCAAAAGATTTAAAAAATAAACAGTGCATATGTATATGTACACAGTCAATCGACTGGATGGTTATGGTCAGTCGGCTGGCTGTGACATTTTTACATAATATGCTTCTGTTTTGATTTTTTATGTGAAATATGAAGTGCAGACTATTTTAGGACAGATTTTAACAAATTTCTAAGACTCAATCATACATACTAGACAGTGAAAGCATAGATTAAAGTCTTGATGTATCCATAGTCCTTTGATTATCTCTTTTTGTCATGAATTCTCTTTTTCTTCTACATTGCTTTATCATGAATCAAAACTAGTGATTCAAGACGCGGTGTTATAATAAAGTTTGGTTGTTGAAGAGAGCGGGATCGGAAGTAGTCATACTCTATGCCAACTCCGAAAACCACTTTAACAACCGTGTACGCAGTGGAGATTTCAGAATGAAGTAGGATGGTGGCGGCGTTTCCTTTGAGGTAAATACGTGGACCCGACCCCCGTGAGTTGGCATAAGGTGGCTAAAACAGGAGCGATCTCGGGCCAAGGAGGTAGCCCTTCTTATCGGACACATCTCTTCGATATTATACTCTGACTTTTGGATTGATTCGGTGGCCACTTTTGATTTTTGATTTGGGGGTGTGGCTCAAGGTGGGCGGTAGTAGCTGTTATGCGTTACCACCAACCCATGTGCGTAATTGGTATACCTACCCTGGCATTGCCTTGTGTGTTGTGTCACCTACCCTAGCACGCCTTGTACGAGTTTGGTTTTCTCCCGTAGCCCGTGGAGTATTTAGGGTAGTCTCCTGATCTGGAGATGCACCAATACTGGATGGACTACTGGGACTATTATGTGTTAAGGTGGAAAATGTTAAGCCTTAACGCTATTTAAAAGTAAGTTTATTTTATTATAGACATTATTATAATAGCGGAATATTGCTACATAGTAAATAGTTTAACGGATCCTTCGGAGAAGTGAATCCCGAGTATCTCTTAAGTTACTGCACTCACGTTTGACATTGGATAGGAGATGTCAAATCCCGTAAATATCTTTGATGCCATTCCACTAATATTATTTACCGTTGATTTAACTTACATAAGATCTTTTAGTTCTGACTCGAGTGTTTTGTCTTTTCAATCCGCTCGGGTCAGTCTGAGCATTTTGGGATTCGGAGACTTTATTTCTAAAGGACGAAGACGAAGAGTGTATTACTATTATCTATTATATTATTCCACTACACCATTGTAGTCCGCTGCATTATTAATATTCTCTGGTAAGTGTAACTCCGATATGTATTGTATAAGAATGATCGAATATTTTGTAAAACAACTTCATGAACTGTATATTTGATTATTATATTTTATCGTTCCGCTTCCAGATTCTGTTTTGTTTTATTTCTTTCTTTGATTTTTCTTATTTACCCCATAACAATCCGCCCTTTTATATGGTTTAAGTCTGACGTGTGTGGTTTATCGTCGATTTAAAGCATACAAAAAGGCGAGACGTTACAATTACTCTACCGAAATCAACATTGAATCCAACTAGATCATTTCTGGTTTGATTCTTTATCACTGTCTCAACAATATCTCAGTGCTATTCAGAGTTATAGACTTCTTTGTAATCAATTAAGCGAGAAAAGGTGTGATTGTAGCCTTGGAAATCAATCAAGCGAGAAAAGGTGTGATTGTAGCCTAGAAAATCAATTGGATGCACTTGTTGCCCCTGAAATCAAGTATTTCTACCCAGAGGATTGTGAATCTGGAATGTAGTACCTCGTGGCCTTGAAATCGAGGGTGTAATTGTACAATTGCTTTTGAAAGGAAATCCGTACTTGTGTGCGGGACTGGATGCAGGGTAACTTCGAACCAATATAAAATCCGGTGTGTTCTTTCCTTTATTGTTTTTACGTTATTTCTGCATCTATGTTTGTTTCTGTGATCATATCTGTGTCTGAATATTGTATACTTTTCTGTTCAAATTAACAAAAACTCAAAAAGATTCAGTAATTCCTTAAAACACTATTCACCCCCCTCTAGTGTTAATCCTAGCCTTAAGATCCGTATTCTGCATTTCTCATAGATAGAAGAGTGTTGAACTAAAATAGATTTCTTTCTAATATGTGTTTATATTTTCAAATTAAAAGAAAGAAAAGATTTGCCACTTGTTAGTCTATGTTAACACTTGTTAGTCTCATGTTATTTTTATTTTACAAGTGTTATATATGTTTTTATAAATGTACAAATGTCAAAACAATCACTTTTATGTTTAAATCCTTAATTAAATTAATTTATAAATTGTGTTTTAAACCTTTTCATTTTATAATTTGTGAATTAATTTATCTCTTATGTTTTATAACTCAACATATGTATTATATTTTAAATTTATAAATATACATAATATATTTATTCATTTTAAAAGAAAATGTATCTTAAATCCTTTTATCAGATTCAAGCTTAAGCTACTATACTTACTTAATGTTTATCTTATTAACTTCAAATTTTCAACTTACACACACACACACACACATATATTAAAGCTTCGTATTCATTTTCTGAAAATGATTTGAAATATAATTATACACTAATAATTAATCTTATTTTTATTAAAAATATTTATCTATATACATTTACTTTTATAACTATTTATATAACCTTAAGAAAAATGATTTTGAAAAAAATTATACACTAATAAGTGATCATACATATCTTTTATATATATATATAAATACAAAATAGCCTTTTGAAAATTAGTATATAAATCTCAATCATAACATCCAAATATATATTACCTATATATAATATATTCAAAGTAATTTCCAAAACTTTATTTTCCAAAGTTTTCAAATCCAATACAATTTTAAAATAAATATTATTTGATTTTTCAAATTTAAATTCTATTTACAATCAATTTATATACATATATATAAATAAACAAACAAATATTTTTATTTAATTTGGAAAAATTCAAATTTATTCGCAACTAAATCAAAAAAATTATATTAATTATTAATTTAAATTTGACTTAAAACTGGGATCGTTACAGTATTACTGACATTACTTCGTATTCTTTTAAAATTTCCCAAATCACATAAAACATAATATATATACTTTATAACATATAACTGTATATTTAAAACTAACAAACATATATATATATATATATATATATATATATATTAACATATATGCGATATATAAACATGTACAAACATTATATGTATAAACATATACAGAAAGAACTTTATAATACACACACACACACACACACACACACACACACACACACACACACACACATATATATATATATATATATTCATGCAACTATGCCTCAATAAGCAAAATATAAGCAGGCTGGATATATAGGTATAAGAAAAATGTATGCATGCTATCCTAAATATATAAATACGGACTGTAGATATATATTATGGAGACCCAATGATTTATAACACTATACTTGTAGACTAAAGGTGTATGAACAACATATATGCAGACTATACATATATAAACAACTAATTATATATAAGATACTTAAAACCATACAAGACTACATATATATATATATATATATATATACAAACGAATGTTTATAACTTATGCAGCTAATGTGTACATGCAAATAATTGTATGTGGCCCCTTAACTACAACACGCAACCTGTATGAACAGAAAGAGACAAATAAACAATGTCCTTTAATATATAATGTTGCAATTTGTATAATACTTTAGAATGGAATGAAAGTATGCATATACAATATATATTTACATTTGAAATCTACGCACTCGCCTATACATATATATAGAAATCAAAGTTTCTACAAATTATGTAACTGGCCGCAATTTTGGACCATTCAAATCGACAATAAAACCGTATATGTCTGACTTGAATAATTCAAAATACCGAATTGTTAATAAAAATTTGGCAAAACTTAAAATATACAGTAAATAAATCAATCACAGATCACAGAGTAATATAATGCAGCGGAATAGATAAAGAATAGTAGTTCATGAAGCTACTATATATATCAGTGTTAGAAATAAAATACAACCAAAGAGTTCAAATGCAATGAAGTCTCCAATGCAACAGATGACTTCCCTAAACCAATCAACTGGAAAGGCTGGAATCTGAATCGATAGTTGGATCTCCAAATGAAGCTCCGATCTCCAAAGGTGAGTCTCTAATGCTGTATCACTCAGTCTGACCCGAGCATAAAGCAAAACACAAAACACTCGAGTCAGGATTAACATTCTTATATCAATAAATCCAACTCAAGTGAAATATCAACTGAAATACAAATAACTTAAAGGATGTTTGGGATAACCATCCTACAAGGGTCCATGGAATTATCTACAAGGTAGAAATATATACTATAACACCGAGGCCATTCCCATTTATTTATACTTCAAACCAAATATCATTTTACTTCAATTATCTCTATATCTCCCAAAATAGTATTTATATAAAATAAATAATTTATAAAGTAAAGTATTCAATTCCCTCAACTTAACATATCGTTTCAACATCAACCCGACCTTCCCATTCAAATTAAATTCAATCTCAAATTATCAATTTAAATTCAATTTAAATCTTAAATTAACCACTTAAATTTTATCGATCCCAATTCGGGTTTGAAATCACCAATACCCCTTTATATTTCAATATATTTCAAAACTTTAAGTATTCAGCGTTTCAAACTAAATTTTATTCAATTTAGTTTTCTACATAATAAATTCAATTTAGTTCAACCAAAATTTTCATTTTAATTCAATTTTAGTTTCTAAATAACAATTCAACTATTTTGATTTTTCATACAGATCCGAATCTCAAAGTAAACCATTTAAATTCCAATATAGTTCAAAGCTTTAATATTTAAATGTTCACTTTAACAATTTCATATAGATCTCGATTTAACCTCACTATTATTTAGTCTTGAAATACTTCCTCATTTGATTCAATATTATTTAAGTAACCTTAAATTCCATTTCTACTCAATATTTTCCTTAATTTACTTAAACGTGAATTATTCATGAAATCACTTAAATCAAAAATCCAGTTATAAAATCATACCTTTATATTTCCTATTCAATAATTTCAAATTGATTTAATTAAATAAATTCTTATTTAAATACCATTTTTAATAAACCCAAATTTATCTCCCAATCTTAATTATTCAAATTTTCACAATGGTAAATTTTGAAACATAAATCTTAAATGCTACTTAAACATATTATATGGATTAAATCAATCTTAATAATAATATTATTAAATCTATATATAAAATTTCCATTTATATATAATATTTTAAGAACCAATATTTATTAAATCCCATATATTTCTCTTCAAACTGTAGAAATTATTTTCAAAATAATTATATGGACCAACGGTGTCTGTATATATCTTTTATCATATAGTCGAGTGCTACGGATATTTATCATTTCAATCCGTACACTAAATTTATACGGGTTGATATCATTTCAACCCGTAATTCCAAATTCAAATAAATGAAAATCGCTTGGGTTTATCATTTCAACCCATAACGATTTTCTCCTATTCTAAAGTCCGTTCGGGTATGTATCATTTCAACCCATAGTGATTTCTAAACTACAAGGAACTTGCAGAGTGATAACAGATAATACAATCAAATAACATTCATATATCATCGATAACATTATAATATAACAACAGGATATGGTGTCATATCCCACAGGTGAACAGTTACAGATAATAGCATATATAACAAATTTAAATAACTAATAACAAATTTAAATAACTACAGCATCATATTTCAATTGTCGTTTCAATTGAAATCAAATTTAATGAATAAAAGAATGTTAATCGTTAGTGATTGCTCACCTTTCGAGGCTAGAGAGAGAACTGGATAAGCTACGAATACCAAAGCAAATCAGGATTGACATGGATTCGATAGAAAAGCTGATAGATCAGGAATTTACGAAATCGAATTAGAACATGCTTGATGAAGATAATAGATGCAAGTGAACTCGTATATACAACTATATATATAAAGATTATATTCTAAATTTAAAACACATATTTTAAATTAAATATATATATATATATATGTATTTCAAATCCATTATTTTAAGATTAAATTTCATATTTTAAAGTACACCATATAAATAAAATAAGATTTGAATCGGTGCATTAAAACTTAACGACTAACATATCAACTCATATATAGTAAAACAACTAGTTATATATTAACGAAATGTATAATATAACCCTCTATGTACAATATATATACAGAAATAGTTAAACTTACAGAATATACTATACTTACGTATAATAAACTATATTATATATAAATCGTATACATACAACTTTTTTTTTTTTAAATTGTGAACAACAACCCATATATAAAATCATTAGCCAGCACACCTACCTCATAAACTTTATAAATTTTTTTTATATATATAGTTGAAACCGTTATAACAAAAATATATTATAATACATATTTAAATAAAAGGTTTCCAAAACTTATACTATATAAAATTTACAGAACAAAAGGACCAAAGTATGTAGAAGCTTACGTGTATGCATATCATGTATATAATACGCTTCCCATAACAGCAAGTGGCCAAGATTTCAAAGCACAAAACAAATTCTAACAGATAGTTACCCAAAGTGTTTAACTTCATAAACTTAGTTATGTGAACTAAAATATACACGCACCTATATAGAATCAAACGTATGTATATAATGTATATATGAGTACCTTAATGAATATTTAAACAAGGCAGCTCGGCCTGGAGATGAGGCATGTAGAGGGAAGTGGGGTTCAGCGCAAGATCAGTGGCGGATGCAGGCCAGAGCTAGATGCTCGTGGGCGGAGCCGAGAGGGAGAAGCAGGGCTGCGTTCAGGTAGGAAAGCGCGGGTTAGAGGGAAGGAAGCAGAGAGGCTTGTTGCTCAGAGGTAACGCTGACAGGAGTAGTGATCAGGGAGGGTGTGGCAGGTCAAAGCGCGGTGTAAAGAAATAGGAGATGGGTCGATGGAGGGGCTGAGTTGGATAAAAGCTTGGGAAAGGTACGGGTTGGAGGAGGAACGATCGAAGTCGTGGAGGGTGCTGGATCGATGCGGTGGCATGGAGGGTTGGGGCGCGGCTAGGTGAAGACGAGGCAGAAGGAGGAGGACACGAAGTGAAGAGCAGGTATTGGTCTTTGAAAGGTTCGGCTGCTTTTGGTGGTAGCGGTGAAGCACGGTGGGAGGTAAGGCTGATACGCGAAGAGAGAGAGAGGAGGAGAGAGCTACGTGAGACTCTGAGTTTGTGGGGAGCAGGTCATAGGGAAGTACGGGGCGTGGAAAAAATATTGCCTGCCTTTCCCTTTTTTAATTTGTGTTTTTTTTTTCAAAGAAAGAAGGAAGAGGAAAAGAATATGAAAGGAGTGGTGAGGAAGGAAGCAGATCACATGCTTAGGATAAAATATACGATACTAAATAAAAAAAAGCTTATGCTGAAATGAAAAGACAGAGGAAATGTAATCGAAACGTATAGAAATAAATACGAGTAATAGGAACGGTAAAAACAGTGCACGAAATTTCAGCGAATAATAAAAGCAATTTTTTAATTACACCAGCTGCACGTTCAAATTTTAAAAAAAAGCAGAGTAACGGACCATAAATTAAATTGATACGATGGATTGATGATAGTTGCAAAATTCAAAGCAACTAATAATAGCGTGACCAGCACGTTTTGAGTTTGAAAAGGAAGAATAAAATCAGAATTAAAGGTAACGTTACAACGAACATTTTATTGTTTACGTCGCGTACCGAACCTCAAAATACAGAAATGAATATACCGTAGAGATCAGCATGACGAGGCAATCAAAACGGTATACAGATATTGGTGGTATGATCATCCGATCAAAAGTCGATAATTGGTACCTAAATATGCTGTCAATTTTTCAGAAATAAGGTAAACGGAGTAGTAGACGTCCTAATTTGGAAAAACGAAAAATGACGTCTCACTCAGAAGAGGATTTAGAAATTTTCTATAGAAAAATATCCAGGCTTAAAAATAAATTTAAAATCAGCAATTATTAGCTAGCTTGAATTTAATAGATTTTCACAATGAAATAAACTTTGATAAAATAAATTGAAAATTTAAAATCTGCTATATTTAAATATACGTATTCTAAATATATAAACATTTTATTTTAAAAGTCCAATTATTATAAAATTTCACAACTATCCAATTAAATGCGTTATAAAATCAATTAAAATTATTAAAATTTTACGGGTCGTTACACTCTCCCCCACTCAAAACTTTTCGTCCCCGAAAAGGAAGGAGGTACGAGAGTAAAAACAACCAGCAAAGAATATAGATTGAAAGACAAGATAAACAATCAATTTTTTTTTTTAAAACTGCACAAACTTTATTTGAAATATCTATTTGAAACTTTCATTTGAAATTAAATTTTCTATAATACCATAATGTTTTGCAAATTTCCAAAACCCATTGAGATTAAATATGTTTAAATAACACTTAATAAATATATGAAATTATCTGAAACAACTTATTTACAAAAAGCTATTGAAATACAAAATCCATAATTCTCAATTTATAATTTTATTCAAAATACTTTCAGATGTTATAAATGAATCAATAATTATTTACTTTATATATGTTTTATTAAATTAATACTTTTATAACACCAAAAATTTATGATTAAATCATGCAGTATGAACAAACCATATTTTAAAAGGATAGATTCAAAAAGAAAGAAGGTGGAGTCGGAAAAACAGAACCTGAGTAAATAACTAAAGCTGAGCAGATAAGGTAGATTCAAAAGAATAGTATCAGGTACGAATAATTTATCTAGAACCATAAGAATTTAAATTTCAAATATTAATTCAAAATTTCTTTGTTGGGAAAAATACTTTCATAATAAATACCTTTATAATAATACTTTCATAATAAAATACTATTATATCGAAATAAATTTTCCTTTCGAAAATACTTTTATAATTCGATGTTTCAACAAGTTTATCCTCGTTCTTGCAGACTCTGGTCATGCATTGATCAGGCGCAAAGCTAGAATTCTTCAAGTACTTAGTAGACTTGTTTCAACACCCAGTGAAAATACTTGAAAACCTTTAAAACAGATATGGAAAGTACAATCCGAACAAAACAACCAAGCCAAAACCTTTGTCCGATCATGGTTCGCAGATACACAATGGTTACGCCTGGGTCCCCCAGGAAACAATCCATATCCGTAAGCTTTCTCAGCCCTGCGAGTTACGCCATGATGACTAGTAGAGTGCAGGATACACAATGGTTACGCCTGGATCCCCCACGAAACAATCCGTACCCCTAGGCAAGACTCAGCCAGGCACTTGCGCTACTATTCGCAACCTACACAGATTGCAGGATACACAATGGTTACGCCTGGATCCCCCAGGAAACAATCCGTACCCCTATGCAAGACTCAGCCAGGCAATTGCGCTATGCATTCGCGAGAGAAAAAAAACCATGGGTTACGCCACGGTGGGAACACTCGAGTATTACATCCGGAAAACCAAAAATCAAAGAGAATAATATCGATAGAATGAATCCACGATGTGGCCACAAAGCGGATATCAAGCAGAAGGCACTTTCCATATCTTTACTTCGAAAATATATATCATATAGTACCTTTTCAAATCACTTTCAAATATCATACTTATATAAAGTCCATTATATATAGGATTCCTTTTTTTCCCAAATCGAATACTTTCCAAATCAATAGTATATCAAATCATACTTATATAGGCTTCGATTATATAAAATATCTTTCCAAATTGAGTACCTTCAAATCAACGGATTTCAAATCAATTTCATACTTTTTACAAATCCAATTTATATAAGTTCGACCACTCCCAAATCAAGTGCTTAATAATATAAGGTTCTCAATTTCAAATCATTCAATATCCATTCAGTTTAAAAATCATATATGATTTCACCAAATTTTCTTCCAAATTAAATATCTAAATTTCAAAGTTCCCAAAATAATAGGCTTAGAAAATTACCCCATTTTCCAAATTTAAATAATTCAAGTCAAACAAATTCATTTTCAAAATCACCATATAATTACTGGTTTTTAATTGCAATTTAATTTCAAAACTAAAATTTTTCTCAAAATCAATTATACTCAAATGGTTTCCAAATTTATAATTATCCCTTTAAAACTTTTAAACTATCTATTTCTAGTTGAAATATTCAATTTACCTTTCTGAAAACTATTATTCAAAACTATATTTTTTTTTCAAAACATTTCAAACTAAATTATATTTTTTTTATCAAACATTTTATACTCTTTGAAATTTCTTAGTTTTAAAATTTTAGACCTTGACTTGGAATGTTGAACCTTCAAAATGATAAAGGAGAAATCATATTTTCAATTCAAGAGTTGAAAATCAACAATAAATCGATTTCAATATTTAGGGTTATACCACAACAAATTCGAAACTCGAGGACTGAACACCGGTCTCCCTTTAAATTGTTTCAAATATATACATATATCTTTCGAAAATATCAAATTATACTTCGGAATTTGAAATCATAACGGTTTTACAAAATCACTCGCATAGCAAGCTATTTAAGTGGCCTCTCCCCCACTCTGAAACTCGAAAATCAATGTCGATGATGCGTGCACTCATCACCGAAATTATTTTCCAACGACATACGTGAGTTCTGGACTTCTATTTTCTTGAAAACTTCTTTGAAATTTCTTCAAAATTATTGGAATTCATTTGAACTCATTTGAAACATTTCTTATTCGAAAAAATACTTTTAAATCGTATTATTTTTATATATTTTACAAAATCTTAAAACCAATTTTCAAAATACCAGAATTCAATTCTCGAATTTCAAATTTAACTCTATAGTTATAAATCATTTTTATATAAATCAATTTCTTATAATTTTTCAAAATTTCAAATCCTTTCAAAACCTTTTTATATAGAATAACATTTCTTATTTGCTTTATATATATAGGTATATAATCCTTATCGGAAACATTTTCACTTTTATATATATAAGAAAATCATAGTTGTCAAAATAAAATTTCTGTATAAACAATTTCAAAAATACAAACAAAACCCGATTTTCAAAGGATGATTCAAGAATGGTTTCAAAACAAAGATAGCGATTTAATTTAGAGGAACTCCAATAAATAGAATCCTGATTCGAAGATAGACTCGATTGAAGATGAGATAATTAAATTACAAAATAGAATATGGATATACTTCTTTAAATCGTGGGAAACCTTAACCGGATCAACCGTGAATTTAGCAATATAATCGATGCGGAATTTCAAGGCAAATTGACATTCGATCGCCCGATACAGAATTCGGCATAACTATATATAGTAGCATCATAAACCGAGGATTCAGAATCTCCGGTGAATCAATGCCAATTGTAAAGGAGTTTCATCCCCTTTACAAATCATTCAGTGGAGTCATGGGATACTCCAGAATCGAACGAATATAAATAGGGAGAGACAAGAACGAATTTCAGAACCGAGCGACATTCCAAAATTCAAAGGAAATCGAGTCAAAAGGAAGAGATTGAACTCAAGCGAAAGTGATTCTGTAAATAATTTACCATATATGCTAAGTTTTACCTAGAGCCAAAGCTCCGATACCAACTGTAACGGGCCGCTATTTTGGACCATTCAAATCGACAATAAAACCGTATATGTCTGACTTGAATAATTCAAAATACCGAATTGTTAATAAAAATTTGGCAAAACTTAAAATATACAGTAAATAAATCAATCACAGATCATAGAGTAATATAATGCAGCGGAATAGATAAAGAATAGTAGTTCATGAAGCTACTATATATATATATTAGAGTTAGAAATAAAATACAACCAAATAGTTCAAATGCAGTGAAGTCTCCAATGCAACAGATGACTTCCCTAAACCAATCAACTAGAAAGGCTGGAATCTGAATCGATAGTTGGATCTCCAAATGAAGCTCCGATCTCCAAAGGTGAGTCTCTAATGCTGTATCACTCAGTCTGACCCGAGCGTAAAGCAAAACACAAAACACTCGAGTCAGGATTAACATTCTTATATCAATAAATCCAACTCAAGTGAAATATCAACTGAAATACAAATTACTTAAAGGATGTTTGGGATAACCATCCTACAAGGGTCCATGGAATTATCTACAAGGTAGAAATATATACTATAACACCGTGGCCATTCCCATTTATTTATACTTCAAACCAAATATCATTTTACTTCAATTATCTCTATATCTCCCAAAATAGTATTTATATAAAATAAATAATTTATAAAGTAAAGTATTCAATTCCCTCAACTTAACATATCGTTTCAACATCAACCCGACCTTCCCATTCAAATTAAATTCAATCTCAAATTATCAATTTAAATTCAATTTAAATCTTAAATTAACCACTTAAATTTTATCGATCCCAATTCGGGTTTGAAATCACCAATACCCCTTTATATTTCAATATATTTCAAAACTTTAAGTATTCAGCGTTTCAAACTAAATTTTACTCAATTTAGTTTTCTACATAATAAATTTAGTTCAACCTAAATTTTTGTTTTAGTTCAATTTTAGTTTCTAAATAACAATTCAACTATTTTGATTTTTCATACAGATCCGAATCTCAAAATAAACCATTTAAATTCCAATATAGTTCAAAGCTTTAATATTTAAATGTTCACTTTAACAATTTCATATAGATCTCGATTTAACCTCACTATTATTTAGTCTTGAAATACTTCCTCATTTGATTCAATATTATTTGAGTAACCTTAAATTCCATTTCTACTCAATATTTTCCTTAATTTACTTAAACGTGAATTATTCATTAAATCACTTAAATCAAAAATCCAGTTTTAAATCATACCTTTATATTTCCTATTCAATAATTTCAAATTGATTTAATTAAATAAATCCATATTTAAATACCATTTTTAATAAACCCAAATTTATCTCCCAATCTTAGTTATTCAAATTTTCACAATGGTAAATTTTGAAACATAAATCTTAAATGCTACTTAAACATATTATATGGATTAAATCAATCTTAATAATAATATTATTAAATCTATATATAAAATTTCCATTTATATGTAGTATTTTAAGAACCAATGTTTATTAAATCCCATATATTTCTCTTCAAACTGTAGAAATTATTTTCAAAATAATTATATGGACCAACGGTGTCTGTATACATCTTCTATCACATAGTCGAGTGCTACGGATATTTATCATTTCAATCCATACACTAAATTTATATGGGTGGATATCATTTCAACCCGTAATTCCAAATTCAAATAAATGAAAATCGCTTGGGTTTATCATTTCAACCCATAACGATTTTCTCCTATTCTAAAGTCCGTTCGGGTATGTATCATTTCAACCCATAGTTATTTCTAAACTACAAGGAACTTGCAGAGTGATAACAGATAATACAATAAAATAACATGCATATATCATCGATAACAATATAATATAACAACAGGATATGGTGTCATATCCCACAGGTGAACAGTTACAGATAATAGCATATATAACAAATTTAAATAACTAATAACAAATTTAAGTAACTACAGCATCATATTTCAATTGTCGTTTCAATTGAAATCAAATTTAATGAATAAAAGAATGTTAATCGTTAGTGATTGCTCACCTTTCGAGGCTAGAGAGAGAACTTGATAAGCTATGAATACCAAAGCAAATCAGGATTGACACGGATTCGATAGAAAAGCTGATAGATCAGGAATTTACGAAATCGAATTAGAACATGCTTGATGAAGATAATAGATGCAAGTGAACTCGTATATACAACTATATACATAAAGATTATATTCTAAATTTAAAACACATATTTTAAATTAAATATATATATATATATATATATATATATATATATGTATGTATTTCAAATCCATTGTTTTAAGATTAAATTTCATATTTTAAAGTACACCATATAAATAAAATAAGATTTGAATCGGTGCATTAAAACTTAACGACTAACATATCAACTCATATATAGTAAAACAACTAGTTATATATTAACGAAATGTATAATATAACCCTCTATGTACAATATATATACAGAAATAGTTAAACTTACAGAATATACTATACTTACGTATAATAAACTATATTATATATAAATCGTGTACGTACAACTTTTTTTTTTAAATTGTGAACAACAACCCATATATAAAATCATTAGCCAGCACACCTACCTCATAAACTTTATAAATTTTTTTTATATATATAGTTGAAACCGTTATAACAAAAATATATTATAATACGTATTTAAATAAAAGGTTTCCAAAACTTATACTATATAAAATTTACAGAACAAAAGGACCAAAGTATGTAGAAGCTTACGTGTATGCATATCATGTATATAATACGCTTCCCATAACAGCAAGTGGCCAAGATTTCAAAGCACAAAACAAATTCTAACAGATAGTTACCCAAAGTGTTTAACTTCTTAAACTTATTTATGTGAACTAAAATATACACGCACCTATATAGAATCAAACGTATGTATATAATGTATATATGAGTACCTTAATGAATATTTAAACAAGGCAGCTCGGCCTAGAGATGAGGCATGTAGAGGGAAGTGGGGTTCAGTGCAAGATCAGTGGCGGATGCAGGCCAGAGCTAGATGCTCGTGGGCGGAGCCGAGAGGGAGAAGCAGGGCTGCGTTCAGGTAGGAAAGCGCGGGTTAGAGGGAAGGAAGCAGAGAGGCTTGTTGCTCAGAGGTGACGCTGACAGGAGTGGTGATCAGGGAGGGTGTGGGAGGTCAAAGCGCAGTGTAAGGAAATAGGAGATGGGTCGATGGAGGGGCTGAGTTGGGTAAAAGCTTGGGAAAGGTACGGGTTGGAGGAGGAACGATCGAAGTCGTGGAGGGTGCTGGATCGATGCGGTGGCATGGAGGGTTGGGGCGCTGCTAGGTGAAGACGAGGCAGAAGGAGGAGGACACGAAGTGAAGAGCAGGTATTGGTCTTTGAAAGGTTCGGCTGCTTTTGGTGGTAGCGGTGAAACACGATGGGAGGTAAGGCTGATACGCGAAGAGAGAGAGAGGGGGAGAGAGCTACGTGAGACTCTGAGTTTGAGGGGAGCAGGTCATAGGGGAGTACGGGCGTGGAAAAATATTGCCTGCCTTTCCCTTTTTTAATTTGTGTTTTTTTTTCAAAGAAAGAAGGAGGAGGAAAAGAATATGAAAGGAGTGGTGAGGAAGGAAGCAGATCACATGCTTATGATAAAATATACGATACTAAATAAAAAAAGCATATGCTGAAATGAAAAGACAGAGGAAATGTAATCGAAACGTATAGAAATAAATACGAGTAATAGGAACGGTAAAAACAGTGCACGAAATTTCAGCGAATAATAAAAGCAATTTTTTAATTACACCAGCTGCACGTTCAAATTTTAAAAAAAAAGCAGAGTAACGGACCATAAATTAAATTGATACGATGGATTGATGACAGTTGCAAAATTCAAAGCAATTAATAATAGCATGACCAGCACGTTTTGAGTTTGAAAAGAAGGAATAAAATCAGAATTAAAGGTAACGTTACAATGAACATTTTATTGTTTCCGTCGCGTACCGAACCTCAAAATACAGAAATGAATATACCGTAGAGATCAGCATGACGAGGCAATCAAAACGGTATATAGATATTGGTGGTATGATCATCCGATCAAAAGTCGATAATTGGTACCTAAAAATGCTGTCAATTTTTCAGAAATAAGGTAAACGGAGCAGTAGACGCCCTAATTTGGAAAAACGAAAGATGTCGTCTCACTCAGAAAAGGATTTAGAAATTTTCTATAGAAAAATATCCAGGCTTGAAAATAAATTTAAAATCAGCAATTATTAGCTAGCTTTAATTTAATAGATTTTCACAATGAAATAAACTTTGATAAAATAAATTGAAAATTTAAAATCTGCTATATTTAAATATACGTATTCTAAATATACAAACATTTTATTTTAAAAATCCAATTATTATAAAATTTCACAACTATCCAATTAAATGCGTTATAAAATCAATTAAAATTATTAAAATTTTACGGGTCGTTACAAATTATATATATATATATATATATATAACAACATGTAAGATATACCTATATAGTCATAATACATAACTATTTATACAAATTTAATAGGCTATATACATAAAATATATATAACTTTATACATACATACATACACCTATATATATATATATATATATAAATGGAGAAGCTTACTTAGGCTGAAAATTGTTGCGTGGAGGCTTCAGGAGGTTGGCGGGCTATTGGTGATCGTTCGGCAAGGCCGTGGTGGCGGTTTTTTTGGTTGGGTAGGAGAGATCGGTTGCTTGCTGGAAGGAGGGGGTAAGGTCATGGTGTGTTCGGCTGTGCATATCTTTTTTTTTGATAAGTGTGGCAGGAAGGTTGCATGGAACAAGGGGAGGAGGGGGAAGCCGCTAGCTGATATTGCTCGTGTGTTGCAAGAGGCGGAGGAGATTGCGTGGGAAGGGGGACGAGCAAGCTAATTGGTTGAGGGAAGAAAATGAAGAGGAAAGAAAAGGAGCAAGTGGAGGTAATTTTTAAGTAAAAGAAATGAACAGGCAATGCTATATATATTTTTATTCTATTCAGAACGAAACCAAGAAGATAAAGTGCCACCTTGAACGAACATGCTATATTGGAAACCGATAGAATATTGAAAGTCACGCATGCGAATTTTGGTAGTAATTAGCAAATGACTGTTGGGTTTGTACAGATGAAAATAAAAAGGCACAAAGAAACCAAAAGGTTAGAATTGGGTACCGGTACGATTAATCGTTTTATCGATTTCGTCGAGTACCAAACTTGAAACATACAAACGAATATACTGCAGAGATCAGCATGACGAGACGATCAGAAAAGTATACAGATATCAGTGGTATGATTATCCTATCAAAAGTCAATAATCGGTACCGAAAATGCTGCTAATTTGCTAGAAATAAGATAGATGGAGCAATAGTAGTCGAAATTTGAGGAAATGAATTTTGATGTTTCACTCAAAAGATGATTTAAAAATTTATTATGTAAAAATATTCAGGTTTGGAAAATATTTTATTATCATCAAATATTAACTGATTCAAATTTAAATAAAATTACATAAGAAAATAAATTTCCATAGTATCAGATGAAAATTTACCATTTGCTATGTTTAAATATACATATTCCAATTATCAAATTTTTATTTCCAAATTTTGTTATTTAAAATTACACAAAATTCTATTAAACACATTAATAAAACAAATAAAATTTTACGGATCTTGACCTGCTCGACACCACCTTCCCAACGCCACCTTTCTGATAGTTGATCGGTTGAAAACCCGCCGTTGGATCATAAAAATCTAATATGGACGGCTATGGTTCATCCTTGATTTCTTGTCAAACAGTGCATCAAATTGAGAAACAAATTGTACCAGTGAATTACGCTCATCAAGAGCTTTGAATCGGTACATAATACATTAGGGTTTTGAGGAGTTTTATTTTGAAATTGATTTGGACATTTAGTTTAGGGTTTTGAGTTTGAATTGGTTTCTACCAATAAAGAAACTAATAGACAGAAGGAACTGTACGTATAGAAATAAGAGATGAGAAACAATTAGGGTTAATAGCAGCCTATATATAGGCAAAGCTAAAATAGAAAGGATGGACCAAATCTATTTGGATTGAATGATAACAACGACCCGAAATGCCCGTTTCGTTTCCGGAACGAAAATGGGTCATCCAGTATATAAAAATAGATGTTTTCGATATTTTTAAATTCAATGGATTAGGTTTCAAGTCCTAATTCCATCGTATGAGGAAGTTAGCTTTTAAAATTAGCTTATTCAACTTGAATTCAATTAAATTGTTTTCTACGCGTTTCGAGCCCTACAACCAAACAACAAGTCCGATCGTTGAGAAACTTGAAACCTTACAATAATTCACTAGTACGGATCCAATGAAACTGGTTTCGCTGAAATTCGAGGCAGTAGCAAAATGGCTATTTTCACGTTAATTAAATAAATTAGTATTAAATTAATTAGATCACTTTTTCAATTCAATTTTATAATTAACAAATTTTATTATTTCTAATTACCCAAAAATTTACAATCTTTTCAAAACCAATTTCCCGTATCAAATTCAATATTAATCATTTTACTAATTACAGTGTTTAATTTCAGTTGTAGCAAATTAATTAATTATAATTCAAATTCCATAATTTGATTAAATTTGATGTCAATCTTTTTATTCAACCAGTCATTACTTAATGGGCATCTTTAACATTGGTTATATCTTATCACATTATTATTATTATCCAATTATCATCTTTTACCATACTAGTGGCAATATTTCAATTATATTGAATTTTTGTCAATTTACACATTAATTATAATTTAAAACCCCAATAAATTAATTTATCTTGGTTTCACTCTTTTTATTAATTCAATTATTTCCTTATGAATATAATTGACATTTCTGTACATTTTATTGCATTCACATTTTACAATTATCGTCTCATTTTAAAGTAACATTTAATGCAATTTTTTCTAATTTGATTTCAAAAAGTTAAACAAATAGGTCACAAATAACAATTGTCACCTTTAGCTTAATTTAATCACATTTATAAGGTGATTGTCTACACAAATGTTATAATTATTAGCACAACACTATTTTTATTCAATTACTATTTATTACATACTATTTCATTAATTAATAGAAACATTTAAATTATCAATTTATCTTTCAATCCAATTATCAATTAATACACACATTATTTCATCAATTAATATAACATTTAAATTTATTCCTTATTTTAAATTTATAATCAATTATGACTTACGATTATTATAATTACTTGGGACTACCTATAAATAGTCATCAATTACCTTAAATTAACACCATTAAATTTCATTCTAGTTATATTCTCATTAATAAATCCTAATTTTTTTATTTCTTCCATTATTAAATTACAAAATCTCATTAAATTAACTATTTTAATTATGAAAATTTTTGGGTTGTTACACTTATTGTCTGACCCACTCCTCTATCTTTCCTTTTTTCCCAATAGGCCAGTAGAGTTGAGGATAATTGATTTAGGTTGCTTGGAGATTCATTTTCAGAGTTTGGTCATTTCGGATGTATTCTTCCATTTTTCATCTTTTTCATTTGGCTTATGATGGATTGGCACTTATGAGAGGGATTATTATTGTTGTTACTTTTACTCTGATTATGTGAGGCTGAGATGTATTTTCATAAGACATGTGAGATTTTGAGTTTTTGAGACATGTTATATTTTTATGACATATTTTGAAATGAAGTTTAATTCTGAATGATAAGTTATTATTTAAATGATTTTCGCTACTTTTACTTATTTGTCTTATGAATGTTTGTCTCTATGATGCTTTAGCTACACCGATAATGCACCATATCCATAACCCTTTTTAGGAATACTAAGGGGTGTGGGGTGTTTCACTTTTCTATCACTTTTAACCAAACGATAACTCCGAACGCTATGAAATTTGAAATCCAAAAATAATACACTATTATGCATCTAATGGAATTGGTTAGTCGAATTCCGTGACTGCGCCCTAAATCGTTATTTTAACGCGTCGACAAAATCGATGATTTCAAAAATTAGTGAAATCACTTGAAATTATAGTTTTTTAACCTCACTAACTCAATTCTAATTCAAATATAATTTATATCCATATTAGAAATTATTTTTATTCACATTAGATTCCATATTCAATTATCTAATCAATTCCGTAATTCAAATAACCTTTATATTTGAAAATGAATCTATTTAATTTATATTTAACTTTTCAATATTTAAAATCAATTAAATATTATAATTCAAACGACCGAACAATCTAGGTCGTTACAGTATGTCAGTTCATGCAGAAACCACTGAACAATCATTTGAAAGCTGTACAGCGAATTCTGAGATATTTAAAAGGAATAATAAATCATGATATAAGCATAAAATCATGTAAATCTCTAAGCTTACAAGGATATGGGAATGCTGACCGGGCATCCAATTCAGATGATCGTAGGTCAACATCTAGAATCCACATCTATTTAGGAGATAATCTTTTTCATGGTGGTCTAAAAAGCAATCCATGGTCTCACGATCAAGCACAAAAGCCGAATATTGAAGTGTTGCAGCTGCGACACCTAAAATTATATGGCTCGAATCCCTTATTAGTAAAATCAGTGTTAAATTGTCAAAAAGACTTATAATTTGGTGCGATAACTTGAGCACCATTGCTCTTTATGCAAATCCCATACTTCACTCACGAACAGAACACATAAAAACTGATCTATATTTGTTCGTGAGCAAGTAATCAAGGGTAAAATAGAAGCAATTCATCTACATGCACACTATTAGAGAGCAGATATCTTTACAAAATCATTATAAAGGAAGAATTGAGAAAGATTGAAGTCCAATTTGAAGATTGAAGATGCAGAGGAAATTGGGGACGGAAATAAAAATCCCAAGTTTTATTTGAGGGGGCATAAAAAGATACGTTCGATAATGAAGTGAACCAGAGCAAATAATACAAGGGTTATAAGTGTAGATATGGTATATAAAATTACTAATATTTGAATCTTTCTATTTTTTCTTATATTGTCGAACTGTATAAAAGGAGGCAACATATGTGTAATAATATATTGAATGAAAAACTGCTCATTTTTTACATTTCAGCAAATTTTTGTACTTTTTACCAGAGAAAAATTAAAACTTTAAATAGAAATTTAGTTGCATATTAATCATGACATCACACACCTTTTAATTTGTCATAAACTTAATTTAAATAATTTGAAGTAAACTTAGAAGAAGAATTACAATTTCTCTAGTATTTGGTTATCACAGCATCCCTTTAATGAAAAAGGAGATATATGAGACATTAACACATAAAAATTTTTAGCCATGGATATTTAAGTGCAGGGACTTTATATATACCTCCAACCATTATGTGTTAATACCATATGTATTGACCATATAAATAATACTATTAACTTTTGTCTAAGTTGTGCAGAATTTTTAGATATATTGTAAAAATATTATATAGAGATAAACAACGTACTTGGTTAATAAAGTAAGTAAGTTATATATATATATATATATATATATATATAGGATGATATCGAGCAAATGAATGATATGTTTTACTCGGGATCAATATACACAAGCTCTTCAAAAATAAATATACAAAAAATGGTTAGTGAGTCTACCGAGCCTTAGAAAATATATTAAAGACCCCATAAAAATATCTTTTGAAATTCTTCTTTAGTTAAGTCTATTTTATTTCCAAACAATTTTATATAAACATATACTCTGAGTCCTAAATGTGAAAATTTCCATTTGATTTTTAAAAAGAGAAAGTCAAAAATACGCTTGGTGTAACAATCCACAATTTTGTAGATATTTTTATTTGAAAACTTTAATTTTTAAATTATTTAAATTTGAAATTTTTAAATATTTCCAATATAAGTTTGGAATTTTTTTGTAATTTATTTTCCAAATACAGTAAAATAAACATTTTTTGAAAATTTTGTATTTTTGTCAACTCTAGTCAAATTTTGAATTCCAGTTCAAAATTTTAAATTTGAATTTTTAAATTTTAATCTTTTTCTCTGAAGCAGATATAATTATAATATACATTTTGCTCTTTGTTTCGTTTAATTCTGATTTATACTTATAAATTGAATAAAGTATATCGTTTTACAAATAATTAATTTCTGTGTTTAATTTATATTTTTCCTATGTCCATCATTTATTTTATTTTCTATTTTTTTTCCTCTAGACTTTGTTTATTCATTGGAGTTTATTTGTGTATATTCTCTTATTTAATGACTTGGAAACAAATCAATTAAACATACATTACTTTGGTTAATTAGGCATAGGTTACATTTGCTTTATTTCTTGCCTTTTATTTGCCTATCTCCTTATTTACCTCCTCTAGCCGTGCATTTTATTTTCATTAATCCATGAACTTCACATTCACTTCATTTTTCATTTGCGTGCAAACAAAGAAAAAAAAAATCTATTCAAGATCTCATAGCTCCTTTCTTGGAAATCAAGTAATACCCTTTTAATTTCCTAGCCACTCATCTCCTCATCTCTATCCATTCAAATATTTTGTTAACCAAGCCGACATTTATTTTTTTCACATGAAAAGTTTTTCCTCATTTCTTATTTACGTGAGAAAAAAAATACTAGATCTAAATCCATGGCTTCTTCCTTCTTTTCCTCTTTTTTATTTTTGTTTTTCTTTTATTTCCTTCATGCCTAGCTCGGCCTCACCCTTATAGCCGACCACTACACCATCTCCACCACCACCAAGACCACCTCCATAACCTCATCACCTCCACACAAGCAAGGCCGAACATACATGAAAATGGTTGAGCCCTATGGTGATGTGGCCGAGTGACTTATGTTGGTTGAAACAAAGGTTGTCGTTTCTATCCCATATTTTCCATTGTTGTAAATTCTTTGTATTGAATCATGTTCTTATGTTTGTGATATTTGTTTGCTTTATTTTGTTACGTACAAGATGTGGATCTTGGCTTTCTTTTCACCCAAGTTTGCATCTTTCTTTGTTTTATCAAAAGGTTATGTCCCTTTGATCCATATTGTTCATTGTTTGATTCATAATCTCGTATGTTGAATTATACACTTATGTTTGTGTAATTGTTCATATACAAGATTTGGATCTGACTCTTCATCCACTCAAAAAAACTATAGTCATGCTTTGTCGTGCCTTTTCGTGATTTGCGGATCTTAAATTTGGATTTGAATTTCAATCCTAGCTTTAAAAGGTGAGTTATTCACTCTAGACATTACGTACCTATATGATTGTAAAATGACGACAAGTGAATTGTATAAATTACTATGCTATATTCATACCTGCCTGTGATATTTTTATATGATGTTAATTGCTATTTATATGCCTGTTCCATCATCTGATATGATATTATATGTTGTACTGTTATTTATTTGCTGTTTATAACATTGCAAGTTTCCTATCACTATGGGTTGAAATGATACAAACCCAAACGGACTTTAGAGTAAGGAAAATCATTATGGGCTGAAATGATAGGCCCGAGTGATTTTTATTGTATTTATTTTACTTGGGATTGCGGGTTTGAAATGATAGAACGTGGATTTTTCTTTTAAATTACGGATTAAAAGGATACATATCCATATCACTTGTCCTAGGTTAGAAAATATTATACAGGTCCATGGTTAATATTTTTAAAGAAATATTTTTCTTAAAAAAAAAGAAAATTTTAAGTAGTTTAAATTGTTAGAATATGTGGAATCCTAACTCAAATTTGATTTAATGATTTGAAATATAAAGAGATATTGGTTTCTATAAGTTAAAATTTTATAAGTTGATAATTGGTTTAACATGAAATTTAAAGATCTTTATTTGGTTTTAAATGGTAATTTAAAGATCTTTATTGTGATAAATAATTTAATAATTGAGTTTGACCTAATATGGAAGTTGTAAATCTAACCTAGAAATTATTATGAATTTTACTTTATGAAATGGACATGTTTGTATAATAAATAATGTATTTTGAACTGGTAAAATGGAATACAGTTTAATTGGACATTTTGTAATAATATTTATTTAACTAGAAAATCTTAGTTAATTGATGTCTAAATGAATAGATCTATAATGAAAATTTGATTGTTATATATTAACTATGATAAAATATTCATTTGTGAAATGTTATGTTTTGTAAGATAAATAGCTATGACTTTAAAAAGGAAAAATGTAAGTTAAAACATACATGTCAGATGTAAGTTTAATTAATATTTTAATTGATTAATATAATAAATGTTCTTTACTATAATAACAAAACGAAAGAAACATGTAAAGTTTTAATTAATGCAAGAAACATGTAAAGTTTTAATTAATGCAAGAAACATGTAAAGTTTTAATTAATGCAAGAAACGTGTAAAGTTCTAATTATTGAAAGAAACATGTAAAGTTTTAATTAATGAAAGAAACATGTAAAGTTTTAATTAATGTAATATTGATTAAAATAATAAATGCTCTTTACTATGATAAAAATGTAAAATATAACATACATTTGATAATGTAAGTTATAATTAGTGTAATATCGATTAAAATGATTGGAAAATGAAGAATTATGTTTAGATGGAAGTGAATTTTGAATTATGACTTAACTTAGTGAAACGACCCGCAAATCCGTACCCCTTGAGTCAACACTATTCTACAACAATCAACTCAAGTTGCACAGAAATACGAACTATTTGGGTTAAAGAAGAAGAGGTAGAAGAAGAAAATTTGAAAACAACAACACAGCGGAATAAAATATATAGATAATAAATAATCTTTACTCAACATCAAATATTTCTGTTTACATATATTACATCATCAGAGTACATCAATCACAGCTCAACATCAATATCATACAATGGATACACAGCAACTCAACACAGCGGAATATATATATAACAAGTACGAATGTACGTATCGTCATCTTGCTCGTCTCCTGAGCTCCACAGCATCATATCCTGTATGCTATAATACTCGGTCTGACCCGAGCATTACAGTTAAATAACACCCGAGTCAGTCTGTAATACCAGCGTGAGAAAATCACACCCAATTGATTATTAAAGTTTCAAAAACCCTTTGAAAAACAAAAGCATCTCGTAAGACCACGCCACAAATAAACATGTCGGGTTTTTACCTTACGATTGCTAAAACAATTTTTATAGAAATCCTCTGATATTACAATAGGGTCTATATACAAATACTTATAAAATAGCCGAAATTGTTACATTCATTAAATTCCAGCTACTAGCCACAGAGTGGGTAATACAAACAAAACTCGTACAAGGCTCGTAGGGAGAATGGATTTCCAACTAATGACTAGGCACTGGGGTACCACCTGTCACAGTACTAGTCCTAGATCACCGTACCGAGGAGTACGCCCGCTCCCCTGCAACACAAGGCCGAGACTACCCCTTACTGGATAATCCCGAGTGAGATCACCCCACGGTTGGGATCAGCAACCGCCCACTAAGCCGAAATAAAAAGGGACATCTAGACTGGAATGACCTCACCCTGCTTGGGTGCTACCCACCTAGCCTTGCTGCATAACCCCTGATTTTCAGTCATTCCCATTTGATGAGGCTTGAGGCTAAGCGTTACCTTTTTAGAACAATATCCCTTAGAATGCCCATCGTCCACCTGACGATGTTTCGCAAGCATTCATCCATACAAGTCCGTCCCGGGTTCGAACGGAACCGAAGGCACATACTACATCCATTTTGAAAATATCCTCAAGATTAGTAGCGACTAGCCCTTGCACTTCACTGCTCCATCTTCGAATCCAAAATCGTTTTTCACGAAAACGTACAAACCGGATCGAAGTGGTTTTCGAGAAATAAATCTCGATCTCGGTCTCTTTGAAACGATCAACGTATTTGTCCAATATTGATAGTCGGTTATTTAACTATCAATTAATATTCACAACATCCATCAAATAATAAATAATTTCCCAAATTATTTATTAACCTCAAAACATCTTCACAAGATATATTTCTATTTTCAATCCTTTGAGAACAGTTTCAAACCATTCTTTCTTTCCCAGAATAAACTTTCCCAAATATTTTCTATCTCCTCTGAAATCACCAAGCACAAAAATAGATTTCTAAAATAATTTAAAACATTTTACTTTGAAATATACTTTAAAACATTTAAGCTAAAACTACATCAATAATTTATTAAAAATACATACTATATGAATATTTGAAAATAAGGTTACCTAATAAAATATAAAACTAGGTTTACACTTTTAAAACAAAATACTAAGTCACCCTTTAAATAATTATTTCTATAAAGATTAAAGAAAATACTTACTTTAGAATTTAAATATTAGAAATAATAAATTTTCCAAAACTTGCTTTTTTAAACAACTTTCAAAACTTTTAACTTATATTTAAAAATTTACTCTGAAAACGTACTTGATTATCCAGGGAGAATTCCAACTTCAATCACTTAAATCAATTTCCCAAATTGATTTCCAATTTATTCCATTTGAAATAAATTTCTTTAATTACTCAATTCATTTCAAAATTCATTAATTATGGACTTAATTATTATTGTTATTATTTTCCATTTGATTTTAAATCTTTTAACTGAAATATACAAATTTCAGCTTTTCCCAATTTCTTCTTTATTTTTTTTAAATAATTTAAATCCTAAATTTAAAATAAATGTTTTGTTCTCTTTTAAACAATAACATTGAAGTTTAAGTTTCATTAACTTTCTGTTTATTTAAATTTCATTTCCATCCTCGAGTTTTATTTAATAAAATTTTAAAGTCACTTTATTTCTTTTCCAATTCATTCTTAAATTTATCCAAATTTTCTATAATTATTTTACTTTAAAATGCACTCTTTATTCTCTTTTCAAAAATCCAATTTTATATAATTTGATAACCCTGAGTACCGAAATATATTCAAGAAACTATAGCATTCAATATTTCAATATAATTCATCACAGAATATCCAAAAATCGTAACAGAGAATAATAAACAGTTTATATATATGTTGAGGAATCCAGCTGGATCCCTCCAACCTGTTTTCCCTGCATCCACAGACGTTAGCACAACACAAATACCAATCCCAAAACATACCATACTTGTGACGCCCTACCTCTATGCTCACAATAACAAAGAGTATTAAAGGAAATACTGTCTGTTATTATGAAGAATAAGGCTGGATAGGAGCGGCCATCCGTAGTTAGGCCTTACACTAGTATTGGTTAACTCGATAGGAGTGGTATATATTTTTAATTTTTCATCTCATATTTATTTACTCCCATCGACATACCCAATTCCAGTATAAAATGAACTACGATGGTTCATAATAGTTTAGGACAATATATATAATACTAATACAGATAATATAAATGCGGAACACAGGTAAAACAAAAAGTCTCATATATATAATAACTAATGTCAGTTACAATACATTTGCTACAATACATATGATACAACTACAACTTTCGACTCAGGAAGTTACATATTCAAGTACATTATCGTAAGCAATATACATGAATATACAACATCCTATACTAAGATAGCGACTACTCCAAAAAGTATGAAAAGACTTCATAGCTCTAGCAGCAACTCCAAAGTAAGATATCTATGACCTGAAATAACTCGGGTCTGACCCGAGTATTAAATTCAAAAGAAAATAATACACGGGTCAGTCTAATTCAAACTCAGTTATTAGTGCACAGAAGCAATAATAATTAAGAAACAAATAGACGACAGTCACAATAAATCTCGTCTATCCGATCCTTAAATGAAGAAATCGGATAACGATAAATATAACACATAACAGTGTTAAACAACAATCAACAGATTCAAATCATCAACAAAGATAAGTAAAAAGAATATCAATGAAGATAATTTGGAAAACATCAAAATTGCCAAATCGGCAATTAACAGCAAAATCATCAAATTAAACCAATCAAAATACAATTTAAATCATATTGAATTGAATAAACAAAACAGTTCAAACAATTGAAATATCAATTAAAATATCAACTTGGGTAGGGCTGCAGTACGCGCACGCGTGCACTGCCTCGCCACTATAGCATATGGAATATGCGAAAGATCAATAAATCAAAAACAAAATAAAATATCATAAACCATACCGTGTGGCTACAGTTCACGCTTGCGTACACTGCCTTGCCACTACGGTGATGATGTACACAAAAGCTCAATATCGTGTGGCTGCAGTTCACGCATGCGTGCACTGCCTTGCCACTACAGTGATGATGTACACAACCGGGCACAAGTTCAAACCCGAAATACCGGATTCAACTCAAGTGACTTCGAAAACAATCCAATTACAGCGATACAACGCAACCGACAAGGGCAAACTGCATACATACTATAGGGGTAGAGTGAAGGTGAGAGCACCAAATGCAAATGAATACAATGCATCAATGCAATGTATCAGACTCGGGCTCAAACAAAGGCAGTGGACAGAGCATGCATATGAAGCAACCAGACCTGACTGCAAGGTTCATACATGAACCATAAATCAATATCGAACTAAACTACACAGGAGATCAATGCTCATAACTTAAATGAACCTGATCCTATATTGAACAAGCGGAAATGGCCACAGCATCAAATGAACAGAGAAAAGAGCAACAAGTGGAACGAGACTGAACCAGACAAATGGAACTGAGTTCAAGTGAACAGCAACAACATGAACTCGATGCAGTGCAACTCAATGCAACAAAAGAACAAAAGACTCAACCTAGGCCAATGGAACAGTTGCAACTAATTGAAACTGGAAATTGCAAATAACAATTAAAGTACCCAAAGCAGGGGTCAGAATCAAACAACTCCAGATACATACAAGCATCGTGTGGCAGTACAACACGAAGTCAAGGATAGCAACTACAACCTAGATGCAAACTCGATGAATCAAGGGGACACTTATATACATATACAAGCAACTGAGGTAAAGCCACAAGTGTATCATTATAACAGACCAAATGCCATCACGAGAATAAGACTGCATCAAAATGCCCAGATCACACCTGAGTGCATATACTCGAAGCACAGTGCACATCAAACCAAAAACGAGCCTGAGGCTATAACTCAAAAGCAATCAAACCAAATCAAGCTGTATGTAAATAGTGCAACATGACTCAAAGTATCAGTGGTGAACCAATGAAAAGTGCAGCAGCCTAAACACCAAATAGACCATGGAACAACAAGATGATCGAACAAGTGAACAATGTTAACAAGACCACATACAAGTACATCACTACATTGTACACAGTATACAACCCAAAGTGAACAGAGTCTAAGCAACTGACAACATTACAACGACTACAACATAATGCAACCGTGGTGTCTCGAAAGAAAACTCATGTAACCAAGATAAACCAAATGTGGTCTGGACAACCGAGTTGAATATGCCACACTTATGCAACATATTCAAATATATAAAGGGTTCCAGAAGTAATAGAAACAACACTGCAACCCTAAAGAATGCACGGTAAACTAAATGAACCCATATGGATAGAGCAGCAAAGATCACACATGACACAGCATGCACAAAAGTGGAAATAGCAACCATGAAATACAAGTGCAAGTACAAAATGAATGCCACGACTACAGAGGGTCACGGGCAGTCACAGCTGTACATATTCAAATGCACTTAACAAAGAACTCAGAGACATTATCAAGTTAATGTCGAAGTTCAACCAAAACATCAACTCGATACAGCAAGTATACATATATGCAACTCGAAGTCGAAACAGCAATTGGTACTAAACCAAAGTCAACAGAGTCGAAACCGTAGGGGTCACGAATAAATTCAACATCATCAAGCCAAAACCAAATCAGTGATGACTACGCAAAACATGCAGCTCAAAATCATCTCAAGCATCTCAACAAAATTGAATGGCCGAAGCCCAAAATAGACTAAATCATCAAAAATTCAAAGCAATGATAGCTGTAACAACCCTGTATTTTGTAATTATTTTATTGTATATTTTAATTATTTTAATGTAAGATTTTGATTTAAAAACTTATTTTACTTATTTGAAATGATTAAATTTATTATTTAAATATAAATCTTGATTTTATATGAGTTATAATTCCAAACTTGTGTAAGTTTAATATTTGCCTGAAATGCTGATTTTGGTCAAAATAGTCAAACTGTGACTTTCAACTTAAAATTTTAAAAATTTAAAATTTTAATTTTTTCTTTTATTATGAAAGTAAATAAAATTCTAAGAACACCACTTTTCGTTTCGTTGAAATCGGATGTAAATTGTGAAAGTTATACCCTTTACAATATTGTGCGTATATAGGGTTATTTAAAAATGACTATTTTAAATTGTATAAATTACTTCTTCTTTGTTATATTTTATTTTAATATGTGATAATATGTTATATTATGTATATATTGAGTTTTAAGTATTTTTAAAATGATAATATAATTTTTCTAAAGTTTATTTGAATTTATTTCAATTTATAAAGCCTAGTTGGTATTTACTACATTTTTCTTTATTTAACTTTCTATTTAATAAAAATTAAATTATTATTTTACCTTGAAAATGTTTTAAAACCATATTTAATTCAAATTTTGTGTTATAATATATTTTTTTGTAAAGTAATAAATTTTCCAAAGTTATTGGAGATTTTCTTGTAATTTTTATGTCAGGGTTGCTATTTTTAAGCAATTTCTTATTTCCTTTTTCTATTTTACTTAAAATAAATTATTTATTTTATTTTATTCTTACTTAGTTTCGGTTTTAAATAACATTTCTGAGTTTATTTTGTTTTTATAAAATTAAAAAGAAAAGGAAATGCAAAAGGTTTAGAAAGTTAAGAGATCTTAAAAGCCTGAAACGTAAAGATGTTTTATCCGTTTCTTTTTGCAATTAATACATCAATTTATCTTAGCCATTCCTTTCCTCATCCTTTGCACCTGACTCCCTCATATTATTCACGAATTTTCAAGCTCCAAAACCCTAAATATCATGGCCTCCATCTTGAGAAAAAATCTGGTAATGGCTACATCTTTTTTTCTACCTTTTTCTTCTCATTTTCTATGTATTTTGCCTAGCTTTCTACGCTTTCTGGATTGGCCTCTACCACCCACCGTCACCACCATACTCTCCACCATCCCCTACCACTCTTCCTTGGCATCATCTCCAGCCATCATTTCAGATCCATCCATGGCCACACCTCCCTTGGTGACAAAACTCCACAAAATTTGCAAATAATGTCCAAAACAATGCACTAGCCACCACTATTACTTCACCACCTTCATACTTCACCATGGCCACCATCTCTAGCCACGACCACCACCTTGCTACCACCACTACACTTCATCTTAGCCTCTGTCCAGATCTGAAATTGACATGGCCAAGACTCCATGAACCAAAACTCCACAAAAACAATGCATAAAGCCTTGAAACATTCATGATAGCCACCCTATCACTTCATATCTTCATCCACCACCTTGGCCACCACCACCACCTTTTCCAGACCTCCCCACACCCCTCCATCTACTGTCCAAACCTATACAAGTATGGCCAAGCCCCACTTGACCCAAGGCCGAGCCTTGTTGTGCTCAAAAACTTCATATATGTTGCCTTGACCAATTGTATGCTTCATGTTATAACCCTACCACTCCATACTCCTTCTAGCCAAGAGTTATGGTGCCAAACCTGAGCTATATCATCATCATGGTTGAACCCAAGAACCTCCTAGGCCAAGCATTTGAATGGTTAAAGCAAGGTCAAGTAATCTATTCCTTTGTTGCTTCGTATTTTCATTATTTCAACATTGTTTTGCGTTGAATATTTATGTGTGTATTGTCTTGTTTTGGTTATTGTTTACAAGACAAATATC
Source organism: Allium cepa (assembly GCA_030765085.1). Taxonomy (NCBI): domain Eukaryota; kingdom Viridiplantae; phylum Streptophyta; class Magnoliopsida; order Asparagales; family Amaryllidaceae; genus Allium; species Allium cepa. The sequence continues at coordinate 233,694,017 of CM060932.1, read as the reverse complement.
AAGGCTCTCCATTCATTCAAATCAAAAGTCATGCTATATCGTGCTTGTCGTGCTTTTGGAATCGCACTTATGTTAGTTGTTTTGGTCTTCAGCTTGAAAAAGTGAGTCTTTCTCACCCTGACATTTATACTTATGAAAAGTGAATTGATGACAAGTGTTTAGTAATAAAAAATGTTTATGCAAGTTAATGATGATCATATGATATGCTATGCCATGTTATTACCATATTATTAGCATGTTAAAACTGTTAATTTTCACCTGACATCTGATATATGACTGTATATTGTGATATTGACATTGTTTATATTATTTCTGCATATGATCACACTGCAAGTTCCCTGTTAGAAAAAAAAAATGTTATGGGCTGAAATGATAGGCCTGAATGGTTTTAAATTTTTCATTTTGACTTGGGATTGCGGGTTTGAAATGATAAAACCCGGATTTTTCTTTGTAATTATGGGTTGAAATGATATATTACCTGTATCACTTTACCAAGCGTAGAAAATTATATACAGGCCTGTAGTTAAAATATGTTTTTCTAAAATTTTAAATATTTTAGAAATTTAATTATTATAATATTTTGATTTTAAATAAAAAAAGGATTTTTGTAAATTATTATTGATTTTCTGAATAATTGAAAGTGAAATGAGTTAATGAAAAGTTAGAAAATTTTGAATGTAAGTTATTTTGGAAAATTTGATTTAACTATAATTGGAAATTAAATTGAATATGAAATTATGATAAATTTATGATAATTTGAATTTAAATGAATTTAAAGTGATTTTATCATATTAATGATTTTTAATAAAGTTGAAATATGAAATGAATGAATATTTAAGTTGAAATTTTGAAATATAACTAAAATTGGAAATTTATGAAGTTGACTTAAAAGTGAATTTTTAGTTAAGTAAATAAAAATAAAACTAAGTCATATTTGAGAATTTGAACTTAAGTGTTAAGTTGAAATTTAATGTAATGGATTTAAAATTGAACATTGCAATTTAATAAGTGAATTATTATTAAATCTTGATTTTGAATGGAAATTTAACTTTATAAGATCACGAACTTGAGGAAAAATTAAATGATGTTATAAATGTGAAAATGTATGATTTTATAAGTTAAAAATGTTTTAAATAAAAATATAATTGGTTGAGAAATTATATTGAATATTTGAAGTTAATTGACTGTATTTTTGAAATGCTATTAATTACAATGTAAATGATATTACAGCATTTGAAAATGCTGTAGTTGATGATAATGAACTAAAAAGCTAAGTTGAATTAAAAGCTATTATAGCAATTTTTGTAAGTGCTATAAATTGTTGAATTTAACTAATTTTATTCGAAATTTAAGTAAACCCTATTACAACATTTTAAAATATTGTCTTTTGTTAAATTGAACTGTTTTGAATGTATTTTTCCGTAGCGTTTTCTAAATGCAATGAAAAGTGAATTTTCACTGCTTTGATAAACTTAAATGAATAAATGAACTTTGGAAGTCGAAAATTTTGGAAATTTAATAATTTAATTATTAAACATAATAACTTCATTTTAATGATTAAAAATGATTTTTGGAATATATACTGTTTTGAAATATGGATTAAAATGATATTTTAAATTGAATAAAATGAATAATGATTTGAAATGAATGTGGTTTCAAAAAGATATGATATTTTGATATATTAAATGATTGAAATGTGGTTTTGAAAACATATGATATTTTGATATATTAAAATGGTTTGAAAATGGAGTTTTGAAAGATATGATATTTTGATATTAAAATGATTTGAAAAGAAGATCCGAAAATATGATATTTTGGAATGATTTAATCTTTATTTTGATAAAAATTTGGGTTGAAATAATATTTTATTTTGAAGTAAAATATTGTTTTAAAAGGTTATAACTACGGGTTATAATAACGATTGGTTGTTAAAGAGACCGGGATCGGATATTGTCTTATAGCCGGCCAATACCGAAAACCACTTTAACAACTGTGTACGCGGTGGAGATTGCAGAATGAAGTAGGATGGTGGCGACGTTCTCAAGGTATATTACGTGGACCCAACTCCCATGAGTTGGCATAAATGACTAAAACAGGAGCTATACCGGGCTACACAAAGGGTCGCACCCTTTCATCGAGCATGCTCCATCGAAAACCATTCTATTACTTTTGCGATTCGATATGTGGCGCCACATTGATTCGGGGGTATTGTTCGAGGTGGGCGGAAGCTGCTGGCTTGCCATCACCACCGGTCCGGGAGTGCAAACGGTGTATCCACCCTGGCATTGCCTCGCGTGCCATGTCATCTCCTTATATCGAGCCCACTACGATTTTGGTTTTAAAGATCCGACCACGTTAAGGTTCACCATCCCCTTAACGCTATTTTCTATATGATTATACTTTACTGATTAGACACTACTGTATATAGCGTATATTAGTACATAGTAAATAGTTTAACGGATCCTTGGATGATGGGCGGTCTCAAGCATCTTCTAAGTTACTTGTACCTTTGCTACAGTTCACTTGAGTTGGTTTACATTGTATAAGTATGTATGTCCTGACTCGAGTGTGTGTATTTTTATTTACGCTCGGGTCAGCCTGAGTTATTCACAGATTTGGATTTCCACTTTCTGGAGATTGGAATCGCTGGAGATTATCTACTTGTCAAGTTTCATCTTTTCAGTTCGGTTGTTCTATTCAGATTGTACTTGGTTATCATATTTAAACTTCTGTTGTGCTTTATTTCTTCTATTGTATCTTATGTAACTCTGATATATTTATATAGTAGCTTCATGAACTATTATCTCTTTTACTTCCGGCGCATTATTATTACTCTGTGTCTGTGATCTGTGATTTTTATTTACTACATATTCTGAGATTTGCCAAATTTTTATTTACAACGCGGTATTTTGAGAAATTCAATTCCGGCATGAGTGTCTACCTATACACTTATAATGGATGCGAATGGTTGAAAATATCGATTCGTTACAGTTGGTATCAGAGCTTTGGTAGCTCTAGGAAAAACTCAGCATATGGAGTGAACGTATTTACAGAATCACTTTCATTCGAGTTTGAATCTCTCCCTTTTGACTCGATTCCTTTGAATTTTGGAACATTCCCTACGGTTTCAAAATCCATTCGTATCCCTCACTATTTATCTTCTTTTGACTCTGGAGCATTCCATAACTCCGCTTCAAATGATCTTTTCAATGAGTTGGCGGTCACGCCAATTTCAAATTTAATTGAAAAAGGGGGAAAACTCCTTTGCAGTTAGCATCGATTCACCAGAGATTCTTGTCTATCCTTGGTTTAGATGCTAATATATTTTGTTATTTCAAACTCTAACTCTTGGGATTGAATGTAGATTTACCCTAGAAAAATCAACATTGATCTTATTCTTTAAGTCACGGTTGACCCGGTTAAGGTTGCCCGTGATTTATATAAGCTTATCCATCTTCCTATTCTGTTATTTAATCATGTCATCCTTGTTTCCAACTTATTTTTAAATCATAATCTCCTTTGATTTGTGTTAATCAAAAATTTGAATCTCTATCCTTATTTGAAAATCTATTCATGTATAGTGCATTTGTAAACTAGTATTTAAAATTAAAATGTTTTATATATTGTGTTGTTTGAGTTGTTGATGTTGAGTTGGATTTCTGATCAATACGTCTGATCAGCGCCATCGATAAGATTTCCAAAACACTTTGACAGAACAAACGGGCACAATATATTTTAAAAAAAAAAATTGGTTAATGAAATAAATTTTGATATATAAGTAAATTTATGAAACTTAATGAAATGATTTAAATTGATAATTTGAAATGATAATACTTGATTTATCATTTATTGTTCTACAAATAGATCTATAAATATTTTTTTATAAATTTATTTGGGAACTGAAATGAATTTAAAACAAGAATTTGAGGATTTAAATTCCGATTATTTCGAACTTTGGTTTAAAGTTTTAAAAGGTTATATTATTTAAAGTATTTTGAATAGAATTTGTTTTTCAAAGAATTTTAAAGGTTTAAAATTAGTGCTCTTCTCTTTGTCGCTGGAAAATAACTTCGGTGATGATCGCGACATCATCGACATTCATTTTCGAGTTTCGAAGTTAAGAGACTGTTCTGTAGTCTTGCTACAGCTTTGTTTTGGGAAATTAAATTGATTTGAATTTCTAAAATATGACTTGATTTATAATATATATATATATATATATATATATATATGATTGAAATTTGATTTGACATATTATATATGTATATGTATTATTTCTTATCTCTAAATGGTCTGAAGAAATCGGAAATTTAATTCTTAAATTCTATTTTTAAAGAATAATTTCAATTATAAAAAGAAAATAAAAAAAAAGTTTAATGATTTAAGCTTGAAATGATTGAATTGGAAATTTTATTTGTATAATACAATTGCATTCAAATATAACTTACCAAAATTTCAGAAGTTAAAAATGTAATTGGATAATATACGATATAAAAAGATTTTATAAATAAAATTTGAGTAGTTATAATAAATGTTATACACTTAAAATGTAATTATAAAATGATTAACAGAGATAAATATAATAAAGGGTAATTGAATGACTTACAATAAAATGATGTTAAAAGAACTAAGAATAAAAGAAAGTAGTTATAAAAAAAAAGTGTAAATATATTTAACATGAGTGATAAATATATTGAGAGGAATAAATTTAATTTTGATTAGGAATAAAGAAGAATAAAATTTATTAAGTACACTGTGAGTGTAATAAATGATTATTTTTCAAACCCATGGTTTTAAAAATGGTTAATTTTAGATGATTGGATAATAAGATAATGAAATTTGAGATAGTTAAGATTTATTTAACTTGTGTAAAGATTTATTCTCTGTTTAAGTTGAAATTTCCATGCTTTCAAATTCATTTCCTTATTTTGTTTTCAAACTATCTTTTGGTTGTCCTTATTATCCTTATCTTGCTATAGATCGGTATAGGCATCTTTCTATAATCTTTCTGTTTAGAAATCTTTCTATAATCTTTGATAGACCTTTGGTAATCATTTTGAATCCACCTTTTTTGTGCTTGTGTTCTTGATTCTGGAGGATCTTGGAAAGAACACCTCCACCTTGTAAAACTTACCTATAACAACAGTTATCAGGTATAAATTCAATCTTCTTATCATCTTATCTTAATCCTATTTCACTCTATCTTTTCTGTGCCCTTCCATACCTCATTCCTTTTCGGGGACGAAAAGTTTTGAGTGGGGGAGAGTGTAACAACCCTGTATTTTGTAATTATTTTATTGTATATTTTAATTATTTTTAATGTAAGATTTTGATTTAAAAACTTGTTTTACTTATTTGAAATGATTAAATTTATTATTTAAATATAAATCTTGATTTTATATGAGTTATAATTCCAAACTTGTGTAAGTTTAATATTTGCTTGAAATGCTGATTTTGGTCAAAATAGTCAAACTGTGACTTTCAACTTAAAATTTTAAAAGTTTGAAATTTCAATTTTTTCTTTTATTATGTAAGTACATAAAATTCTAAGAACACCACTTTTCGTTTCGTTTAAATCGGATGTAAATTGTGAAAGTTATACCCTTTACAATATTGTGCGTATATAGGGTTATTTAACAATGACTATTTTAAATTGTATAAATTACTTATTCTTTGTTATATTTTATTTTAATATGTGATAATATGTTATATTATGTATATTTTGACTTTTAAGTATTTTTAAAATGATAATATAATTTTTCTAAAGTTTATTTGAATTTATTTCAATTTATAAAGCCTAGTTGGTATTTACTGCATTTTTCTTTATTTAACTTTCTATGTAATAAAAATTAAATTATTATTTTACCTTGAAAATGTTTTAAAACCATATTTAATTCAAATTTTGTGTTATAATATTATTTTTTTGTGAAGTAATGAATTTTCCAAAGTCATTGGAGATTTTCTTGTAATTTTTATGTCAGGGTTGCTATTTTTAAGCAATTTCTTATTTTCTTTTTCTATTTTACTTAAAATAAATTATTTATTTTATTTTATTCTTACTTAGTTTCGGTTTTAAATAACATTTCTGAGTTTATTTTGTTTTTATAAAATTAAAAAGAAAAGTAAATGTAAAAGGTTTAGAAAGTTAAGAGATCTTAAAAGCCTAAAACGTATAGACGTTTTATCCGTTTATTTTTGCAATTAATACATCAATTTATCTTAGCCATTCCTTTCCTCATCCTTTGCAGCTGACTCCCTCATATTATTCACTAATTTTCAAGCTCCAAAACCCTAAAAATCATGGCATCCATCTTGAGAAAAAATCTGGTAACGGCTACATCTTTTTTTCTACCTTTTTCTTCTCATTTTCTATGTATTTTGCCTAGTTTTCTATGCTTTCTGGATTGGCCTCTACCATCCACCATCACCACCATACTCTCCACCATCCCCTACCACTCTTCCTTGGCATCATCTCCAGCCATCATTTCAGATCCATCCATGGCCACACCTCCCTTGGTGACAAAACTCCACAAAATTTGCAAATAATGTCCAAAACAATGCAATAGCCACCACTATTACTTCACCACCTTCATACTTCACCATGGCCACCACCTCTAGCCACGACCACCACCTTTCTACCACCACTATAATTCATCTTAGCCTCTGTCCAGATCTGAAATTGACATGGCCAAGACTCCATGAACCAAAACTCCACAAAAACAATGCGTCAAGCCTTGAAACATTCATGATAGCCACCATATCACTTCATATCTTCATCCACCACCTTGGCCACCACCATAGGCCGCCACCACCACCTTTTCCAGACCTCCCCACACCCCTCTATCGACTGTCCAAACCTGTACAAGTATGGCCAAGCCCCACTTGACCCAAGGCCGAGCTCTGTTGTGCTCAAAAACTTCATATATGTTGCCTTGACCAATCGTATGCTTCATGTTATAACCCTACCACTCCATACTCCTTCTAGCCGTGAGTTATGGTGCAAAACCTGAGCTATATCATCATCATGGCTGAACCCAAGAACCTCCTAGGCCAAGCATTTGAATGGTTAAAGCAAGGTCAAGTAATCTATTCCTTTGTTGCTTCGTATTTTAATTGTTTCAACATTGTTTTGCGTTGAATATTTATGTGTGTATTGTCTTGTTTTGGTTATTGTTTACAAGACAAATATCAAGGCTCTCCATTCATTCAAATCAAAAGTCATGCTATATTGTTCTTGTCGTGCTTTTGGAGTCGCACTTATGTTAGTTATTTTGGTCTTCAGCTTGAAAAAGTGAGTCTTTCTCACCCTGACATTTATACTTATGAAAAGTGAATTGATGACAAGTGTTTAGTAATAAAAAATGTTTATGCAAGTTAATGATGATCATATGATATGCTATGTCATGTTATTACCATATTATTACCATGTTAAAACTGTTAATTTTCACCTGACATCTGATATATGACTGTATATTGTGATATTGACATTGTTTATATTATTTCTGCATATGATCACACTGCAAGTTTCCTGTTAGAAAAAAATGCTATGGGCTGAAATGATAGGCCTGAATGGTTTTAAATTTTTCATTTTGATTTGGGATTGCGGGTTTGAAATGATAAAACCCGGATTTTTCATTGTAAATTATGGGTTGAAATGATATATTACCTGTATCACTTTACCTAGCGTAGAAAATTATATACATGCCCGTAGTTAAAATATGTTTTTCTAAAATTTTAAATATTTTAGAAATTTAATTATTATAATATTTTGATTTTAAATAAAAAAGGATTTTTGTAAATTATTATTGATTTTCTGAATAATTGTAAGTGAAATGAATTAATGAAAAGTTAGAAAATTTTGAATGTAAGTTATTTTGGAAAATTTGATTTAACTATAATTGGAAATTAAATTGAATATGAAATTATGATAAATTTATGATAATTTGAATTTAAATGAATTTAAAGTGATTTTATCATATTAATGATTTTTAATAAAGTTGAAATATGAAATGAATGAATATTTAAGTTGAAATTTTGAAATATAACTAAAATTGAAAATTTATGAAGTTGACTTAAAAGTGATTTTTTAGTTAAGTAAATAAAAATAAAACTAAGTCATATTTGAGAATTTGAACTTAAGTGTTAAGTTGAAATTTAATGTAATGGATTTAAAATTGAACATTGCAATTTAATAAGTGAATTATTATTAAATCTTGATTTTGAATGGAAATTTAACTTTATAAGATCATGAACTTGAGGAAAAATTAAATGATGTTATAAATGTGAAAATGTATGATTTTATAAGTTAAAAATGTTTTAAATAAAAATATAATTGGTTGAGAAATTATATTGAATATTTGAAGTTAATTGACTATATTTTTGAAATGCTAATTAATTACAATGTAAATGATATTACAGCATTTGAAAATGCTGTAGTTGATGATAATGAACTAAAAAGCTAAATTGAATTAAAAGCTATTATAGCAATTTTTGTAAGTGCTATAAATTATTGAATTTAACTAAGTTTATTCGAAATTTAAGTAAACCCTATTACAACATTTTAAAATGCTGTCTTTTATTAAATTGAATTGTTTTGAATGTATTTTTCCGTAGCGTTTTCTAAATGCCACGAAAAGTGAATTTTCACTGCTTTGATAAACTTAAGTGAATAAATGAACTTTGGAAGTCGAAAATTTTGGAAATTTAATAATTTAATTATTAAACATAATAACTTCATTTTAATGATTAAAAATGATTTTTGGAATATATACTGTTTTGAAATATGGATTGAAATGATATTTTAAATTGAATAAAATGAATAATGATTTGAAATGAATGTGGTTTCAAAAAGATATGATATTTTGATATATTAAATGATTGAAATGTGGTTTTGAAAACATATGATATTTTTATATATTAAAAAGGTTTGAAAATGGAGTTTTGAAAGATATGATATTTTGATATTAAAATGATTTGAAAAGAAGATCCGAAAGATATGATATTTTGGAATGATTTAATCTTTATTTTGATAAAGATTTGGGTTGAAATAATATTTTATTTTGAAGTATAAATATTATTTTAAAAGGTTATAACTACGGGTTATAATAACGATTGGTTGTTAAAGAGACCGGGATCGGATATTGTCTTATAGCCGGCCAATACCGAAAACCACTTTAACAACTGTGTACGGGGTGGAGATTCCAGAACGAAGTAGTATGGTGGCGACGTTCTCGAGGTATATTACGTGGACCCAACTCCCGTGAGTTGGCATAAATGACTAAAACAGGAGCTATACCGGGCTACACAAAGGGTCGCACCCTTTCATCGAGCATGCTCCATCGAAAACCATTCTATTACTTTTGCGATTCGATATGTGGCGCCACTTTGATTCGGGGGTATTGTTCGAGGTGGGCGGAAGCTGCTGGCGTGCCGTCACCACCGGTCTGGGAGTGCAAACGGTGTATCCACCCTGGCATTGCCTCGCGTGCCATGTCATCTCCTTATATCGAGCCCACTACGATTTTGGTTTTAAAGATCCGACCACGTTAAGGTTCACCATCCCCTTAACGCTATTTTCTATATGATTATACTTTACTGATTAGACACTACTGTATATAGCGTATATTACTACATAGTAAATAGTTTAACGGATCCTTAGAGGATGGGCGGTCCCAAGCATCTTCTAAGTTACTTGTACCTTTGCTACAGTTCACTTGAGTTGGTTTACATTGTATAAGTATGAATGTCCTGACTCGAGTGTGTGTATTTTTATTTACGCTCGGGTCAGCCTGAGTTATTCACAGATTTGGATTTCCACTTTCTGGAGATTGGAATCGTTGGAGATTATCTACTTGTCAAGTTTCATCTTTTCAGTTCGGTTGTTCTATTCAGCTTGTACTTGGTTATCATATTTAAACTTCTGTTGTGCTTTATTTCTTCTATTGTATCTTATGTAACTCTGATATATTTATATAGTAGCTTCATGAACTACTATCTCTTTTACTTCCGCTGCATTATTATTACTCTGTGTCTGTGATCTGTGATTTTTATTTACTGCATATTCTGAGATTTTCCAAATTTTTATTTACAACACGGTATTTTGAGCAATTCAATTCCGGCATGAGTGTCTACCTATACACTTATAATGGATGCGAATGGTTGAAAATATCGAGTCTTTACAATAGCTCAGAAATTACGCAACGAAATTCACGAATTAGAACAAGACAGAAATCAACGAGATTCGACTAGATGTGAGTAATTTAAAAATCACTCACCTTGATTTCGAGCTTGACCAATTCAAAGAGCCGTGAGCAAAGGAGAATCGATCTAGCAAGGCAACGGATTCATCACTTGATCGCGCAGATAAAGTCGGCCTCTTCGAAAATCAAAGCCCTAATTTGGATCGAAGGACGAAAAAGAACGGCCGCCATTTTCTCTTAGGTTTTAGAACGAACGAATAATGAAAAGGAACGGGTCGAATTTTGAAATAAAAAAAAACGGAACGGCACAAAACAAACGAATGAAAATGTGGGCCAAATTCAATTGAAGCCCGCAACCATTTTCATCAAATTTTTGAAAGGAATTTAATCCGGGTTTTATAAACTCCGAACAGCAATTAGCAACAATATTAATCGTTTAATGTCGATTATCAATTGATGCTAAATTCTGTGTTGTTGCAGACTCCCCTCCTTAAAGAAATTGCATCCCCGCAATCATAAGGAATAAATGGACAAAAAGTAACAACCATAAGAGCATATCATCACAAGATGAAGAAAATTCGAAATAGGAAGTTCACCGTAAAGAGCATGAAAGGGTGAACTTGAACGTGTTTGCTCGCTGGATTCTCTGGATCCCTAAGTGCAATCCTTAGGATTTGAGAACCATTGAACTTCCGCAAGAAAAACATCTTTATTTCGAAGGTGCTACACCCCCGAAGCAATGATGTGAATAGAAGGTTGCTCAAGAATAAAAATCGAAAATCTCTAAGGCATTTTCGTAATTGGAAGACGTCGAAAACATCATGAATAGCAGAAAATTGAGCCGGTATACCGGCGTAGTACAATATAAACACCATAGAAATCTTTTAATTTCATAAAAGAAATTCTCAAATTCTCTACAAAATTTCATTATCAAATAGATAATCAGAAAACACCTAGACTGAATAATCACACTTATCAGCAATATTCAATTATCAAAACGATAATCAAATCTTAAATCACAAATATTTAATTATCACAAATGATAATCAAATTTCAAATCAACAATTATTTAATTATCACAAACGATAATCAAATTACAAATATTCGATTATCAAAAATGATAATCAAATCAACAAATATTCGATTATCAAAAACGATAATCAAATTACAAATGTTCGATTATCAAAAATGATAATCAAATCAACAAATATTCGGTTATCAAAAACGATAATCAAATCAACAAATATTCGATTATCAAAAACGATAATCAAATCAACAAATATTTAATTATCAAAAACGATAATCAAACCACAAATATCTAATTATCACAAGCGATAATCAGAAATCTCAAATCACAAATATTTAATTATCACAAACGATAATCAAATCAACAAATATCTGATTATCTCAAGCGATAATCAAAAACAACAAATATTCGATTATCAAAAACGATAATCAAGTCAACAAATATTCGATTATCAAAAACGATAATCAAATCAACAAATATTCGATTATCAAAAACGATAATCAAATCTCAAATCAACAAATATTCGATTATCAAAAACAATAATCAAACCTTAAATCACAAATATTTAATTATCACAAACGATAATCAAATTTCAAATCAACAATTATTGAATTATCACAAACGATGATCAAATTACAAATATTCGATTATCAAAAACGATAATCAAATCAACAAATATTCGATTATCAAAAGCGATAATCAAATAAACAAATATTCGATTATCAAAAACGATAATCAAATCAACGTATATTCGATTATCGAAAACGATAATCAAATCAACAAATATTCGATTATCAAAAACGATAATCAAATCAAAAAATATTTAATTATCAAAAACGATAATCATACCTCAAATATCTAATTATCGAAAAGATAATTAGAACTCATATCAACAAATATCCAATTACCTGCAGATAATTGGAAACAACAAATATCTAGTATCAATTAAGATAACTAGAAAATCAACATAAAAGGTGGATCGATCCCAACAAATGGCGAGTTTTTAAGCTACGCCGCACGTGCATCAACATATGGCCGAAGCCTACCAAGTACCCAACATAATTTTTGGCGTCCAACAAATGACCCGGAGGTCCAACAAATGACCCGAAGGTCTGGTACTGGTATTGACCCGAAGGTCCAACATATGACCCGAAGGTCCAACATAGTGGCTCGAAAGCACACGAAAATCATCAAATATTTCAATTAACGAGTCCAGACTTAACCAAAATAGAAAACGCACATGTCCCATAACCACGAGTTTTACTAAATTGTTTAAATCTCTTCATCGTTTCCTTGAAAGTGCAAAATTGGGTATTCCAAAAATAACAATTCACATTCTCAAATGAACAAGTTCGGAATTAAGCGAATCAGTGAAAGAAAGGGGTCATAATCCTCGATTTTATTGAAACGTTTAAATGGCTTCCTCATTCCTTTGAAAGCGCAATCTGCAAAAATTCAAAAAACAATTTCATTTATTTTATAAAAGTAATAATTTACATTCTCAAACGAACAAGTCCGGAATTAAGCGAATCAGTAAAAGAAAGGGGTCATAATCCTCGATTTTGCTGAAACGTTTAAGTCACTTCCTCATTCCTTTGAAAGCGCAAACTATAAAAAAATTAAAACAATTTTATTTTTAAAACGATTTGTAAATCCGTGATAAAAACAGCAACATTAGTGACAATTTCGATAAGTAAATTGTACTTCTTAAAACACCATAAAAACAGATCTCAAAATCAGCATTGTGGGATAACCGCTAGAAAATCCACTTTAAAATATGACGGCCACTGAAGTCAAAGCGACAGTGATTTTTAAACGTCAAAATCTCATCAAAATAATTTTCATCAAACTATAATACCAGTGAATTTTCATTCATTAAAATGTCAACAAAACACCGTGCTTCAAAAATTTAGCGTTGGTGTATAAATCCCGTTATAAAAATAACGACAATAAAATACGTTTCATAACCAAACATCGGTTCAACGTAAAATTAATGCAGTAACATGCTACCTAAATTTGCACATATACCGCAAAATGAACAAAGAAATCATTCAAATATATCTTCAATGAAGATAATCCTAAAACAACCAAAATCTCAACAAATTCACATAACTGCAATCGCTTCGAATCCTCAAATCAGATTCGAAATTTTCAAAGAAAACAAAATAAACACAGTTATGTAAGCAACAAATGAAATTTATTTCAATTTCATATTTTGATTATCAAATCAAAAAGGTTATCAGTCGTACTCAGCGAAGACAGTCACTGTTTCCGCTGCGCACTTTGATAAACAGAACACACTCAATCAATCATCAAAACACAGTTTCACTTTTTATTTTTAAACAAATATATTTAAAAATTTCAACATATTTTCAAAACTTTAGTTTTGACTCAAAGCACAACTAAAACATCGACAATTAGTTGTAACACATGTTCCATCTAAGTTATGTTTTATATTATGTCCATAAACCCCAGGCTTTGATACCAACTGCCCACCTCTATGCTCACAATAACAAAGAGTATTAAAGGAAATACTGTCTGTTATTATGAAGAATAAGGCTGGATAGAAGCGGCATTCGTAGTTAGGCCTTACACTAGTATTGGTTACCTCGATAGAAGTGGTATATATTTTTAATTTTTCATCTCATATTTATTTACACCCATCGACATACCCAATTCCAGTATAAAATGAACTACGATGGTTCATAATAGTTTAGGACAATATATATAATACTAACACAGATAATATAAATGCGGAACACAGGTAAAAAAAAGTCTCATATATGCAATAACTGATGTCAGTTACAATACATTTGGTACAATACATATGATACAACTACAACTGTCGACTCAGGAAGTTACATATACAAGTACATTATCGTAAGCAATATACATGAATATACAACATCCTATACTAAGACAGCGACTACTCCAAAAAGTATGAAAAGACTTCATAGCTCTAGCAGCAACTACAAAGTAAGATATCTACGACCTGAAATAACTCGGGTCCGACCCGAGTATTAAATTCAAAAGAAAATAATACACGGGTCAGTCTAGTTCAAACTCAGTTATTAGTGCACAGAAGCAATAATAATTAAGAAACAAATAGACGACAGTCACAATAAATCTCGTCTATCCGATCCTCAAATGAAGAAATCGGATAACGATAAATATAACACGTAATAGTGTTTAACAACAATCAGCAGATTCAAATCATCAACAAAGATAAGTAAAAAGAATATCAATGAAGATAATTTGGAAAACATCAAAATTGCCAAATCGGCAATTAACAGGAAAATCATCAAATTAAACCAATCAAAATACAATTTAAATCATATTGAATTGAATAAACGAAACAGTTCAAACAATTGAAATATCAATTAAAATATCAACTTGGGTAGGGCTGCAGTACATGCACGCGTGCACTGCCTCGCCACTACAGCATATGGAATATGCAAAAGATCAATAAATCAAAAACAAAATAAAATACCATAAACCATACCGTGTGGCTGCAGTTCACGCTTGCGTGCACTGCCTTGCCACTACGGTGATGATGTACACAAAAGCTCAATATCGTGTGGCTGCAGTTCACGCTTGCGTGCACAGCCTTGCCACTACAGTGATGATGTACACAACCGGGCACAAGGTCAAACCCGAAATACCAGATTCAACTCAAGTGACTTCAAAAACAATCCAATTACAGCGATACAACGCAAACCGACAAGGGCAAACTGCATACATACTATAGGGGTAGAGTGAAGGTGAGAGCACCTAATGCAAATGAATACAATGCATCAATGCAATGTATCAGACTCGAGCTCAAACAAAGGCAGTGGACAGAGCATGCATATGAAGCAACCAGACCTGACTAGAAGGTCCATACATGAACCATAAATCAATATCGAACTAAACTACACAGGAGATCAATGCTCATAACTTAAATGAACCTGATCCTAAATTGAACAAGCGGAAATGGCCACAGCATCAAATGAACAGAGAAAAGAGCAACAAGTGGAATGAGACTGAACTAGACAAATGGAACTGAGTTCAAGTGAACAGCAACAACATGAACTCGATGCAGTGCAACTCAATGCAACAAAAGAACACAAGACTCAACCTAGGCCAATGGAACAGTTGCAACTAATTGAAATTGGAAATTGCAAATAACAATTAAAGTACACAAAGCAGGGGCCAGAATCAAACAAGTCCAGATACATACAAGCATCGTGTGGCAGTACAACACGAAGTCAAGGACAGCAACTACAACCTAGATGCAAACTCGATGAATCAAGGGGACACATGTATACATATACAAGCAACTGGGGAGTAGCCACAAGTGTATCATTATAACTGACCAAATTCCATCACGAGAACAAGACTGCAACAAAATGCCCGGATCACACCTGAGTGCATATACTCAAAGCACAGTGCACATCAAACCAAAAACGAGCCTGAGGCTATAACTCAAAAGCAATCAAACCAAATCAAGTTGTATGTAAACGGTGCAACATGACTCAAAGTATCAGTGGTGAACCAATGAAAAGTGCAGCAGCCTAAACACCAAATAGACCATGGAACAGCAAGATGATCGAACAAGTGAACAATGTTAACAAGACCACATACAAGTACATCACTACATTGTACACAGTATACAACCCAAAGTGAACAGAGTCTAAGCAACTGACAACATTACAAAGACTACAACATAATGCAACCGTGGTGTCTCGAAAGAAAACTCATGTAACCAAGATAAACCAAATGTGATCTGGACAACCGAGTTGAATATGCCACACTTATGCAACATATTCAAATATATAAAGGGTTCCAAAAGTAATAGAAACAACACTGCAGCCCTAAAGAATGCACGGTAAACTAAATGAACCCATATGGATAGAGCAGCGAAGATCACACATGACACAGCATGCACAAAAGTGGAAACAGCAACCATGAAAAACAAGTGCAAGTACAAAATGAATGCCATGACTACAGAGGGTCAAGGGCAGTCACAACTGTACATATTCAAATGCACTTAACAAAGAACTCAGAGACATTATCAAGTTAATGTCGAAGTTCAACCAAAACATCAACTCGATATAGCAAGTATACATATATGCAACTCGAAGTCGAAACAACAATTGGTACTAAACCAAAGTCAACAAAGTCGAAACCGTAGGGGTCAAGAATAAATTCAATATCATCAAGCCAAAACCAAATCAGTGATAACTACGCAAAACAAGCAGCTCAAAATCATCTCAAGCATCTCAACAAAATTGAATGGGCGAAGCCCAAAACAGAAAAAATCATCAAAAATTCAAAGCAATGATAGCTCAGAAATTATGCAACGAAATTCACGAATTAGAACAAAATAGAAATCAACGAGATTCGGCTAGATGTGAGTAATTTAAAAATCACGCACCTTGATTTCGAGCTTGACCAATTCAAAGAGCGTGAGCAAAGGAGAATCGATCTAGCAAGGCAGCGGATTCATCGCTTGATCGCGCAGATAAAGTCGGCCTCTTCGAAAATCAAAAGCCCTAATTTGGATCGAAGGACGAAAAAGAACGGCCTCCATTTTCTCTTAGGTTTTCGAACGAACGAATAATGAAAAGGAACGGGTCGAATTTTGAAATAAATAAAAAAAAGGAACGGCACAAAACAAACGAATGAAAATGTGGGCCAAATTCAATTGAATCCTGCAACCATTTTCATCAAATTTTTGAAAGGAATTTAATTCGGGTTTTATAAACTCCAAACAGCAATTAGCAACAATATTAATCGTTTAGTGTCGATTATCAATTGATGCTAAATACCGGGTTGTTACAATACTATAGCACATCAATCAATTCAACAATTCAAACAATTATTTAACTTTAATCGTTTAAATTTATTCAACTGAGTGAGACTAACTCGCCTTTGATTTTGCAATCACAATCCAAACCGGCTTGCCTCCTTTCAGATTATGACCTTGTATAAACATTTTATACAGTTTATTAACATTCGAATTAACTAAATAATAAATTGCCATTTTAATAATTTAATCAATCAAAAGTTCAATTTAAACTAATTTTCTTTTACTAAATTATCCTAGTAACTAAAATAATCGATCCACCAGTTAAACAAATTCATTATCTTAACACATTGTTTAAAATAAATTTTTAAATTTAAAATGTATATATTGACATTTAATTCCCCTTTTGAGCAACATATACACCAAAGCTATATATATTTTCAAAAATCTAATCCTATAAAATTTCCAGCATTTTGAATCTTCTACTCTCCTGTTCAACTTGTATATATATATATATACATTAAAACAGGTATGTGTCTTTATACATATATCTATATATATTATTATTATTATTATTTTCCTGTATAAACAGTTTATAACCTCAGTAGATATATATAGATATATAACCTAATTTAATAACATTTTAAATTCCACAAATTAAAAGAAAGAAAGAAAAAGAAGCCGTTACCTACACACATCGCCAACGAACACACCAGCTATGCTCGAACAACCACCTGATATCACACGTCTCCTTCGTCACGTGCTACTCAAGTCACCGCGTCAGCCCACTGCCTTTCACGACCTTCCAGCATCGAAGACAAACCAACCATCACGAACGACGAGCCTCCAAATCGCGAAACCCAATCGAACGCGGAGCCTCCCAAATCGCGAAACCCCCCACAGTCTAAGTCGCAGCCACGATTCGCGCGACCCCCAATCTTTCTTGAATCGATTCCGCGAAGACGAAGTCGCGGTGATCTGATTCTAGTAACTAGGCTTTAGCTTTCAAATCGCCACCTCATGCGTATACCAAAGGCCGCCCTTTCGATCGAACGAATCAGAGACGCCACGCCTCCCTATATTTGAATGCAACGAAGCCGTGCTCTCTTTTTTTTTAGAAGAATACGATTTTGAAAGGAAGAAAAAAAGGGAAACGTAATTTGAACGATGATGGCTTCGGTCATTATTCGAAAGTTTTCGATTTGAGGAATTTAGGGCTTCGGCCGTGATTAATTTTTTTTGCCTTGATTTCGTTAAAGCTTCGGCTGAAAGATAAACGCGACATGATCTTGCGTGATGTTATAAAAAGAGGGAACACGGAGATGAAAGAAAGTCGGCGTGCTGTCCTGGCTGCTACAGTGCCTTTGAGGTGAAAGAAAAATGACTATGTGAAATTATTTCAACTGGTTGATCAATTTAAAGTTTTATTTAGTTTTCCATGCGTTTATTTATCGTGTGCTCACATAACAACTCCGATCAAAACGAAATTTGAAATCTGACAATAATTCAATAATACAGACCCAACGGAACTAGTTTCGTCGAAATCCGAGACTGCACCTCGGAAGGCTATTTTTAAATTCAATTTAAACGATATAAATTTTAAAACTGAACAAACCACTGTTAATTTCAATTTTATTACTTCTATTATCTTCAATGTTACCAATATAAATTTTACAAGCCTTCAAATTATTTTTAATCGGCTTAAAACTCTAGATTCAAAAATTTTCCCAACCTCGAATTATTTAATTCAATAATTAAATTATCGAATAAATGGTGATATTCGAAATTCAAGTTAAAATTGCTCTATTGAATACTTAAAATCAATTAAATATTCCAATTTTAAATGCTCTAAAATTCCGGGTCGTCACATTCCTCCCCCCTTAAAAGAATTTCGTCCCCGAAATTACTAGTTAGGAAGAATGGTCCAATACCCATTTACTTTTCCTCAAAACCAAAAAATTCAACATCCAACCAACTATCTTTTATAAAAGACCATTATCATTCTTGTTAACTTTCCAAACCTTTCCCTAGTTTGCAAACAATCCCGTTTGCTCAATTATTCAAGTATTAATTTAAAACCAAATTTTGAATTACTAAAATTTTCTCAAAATTTTTCTAACTCTCAAAATTTTCAAAAAATTTTTCCAGCGTCTCCTTTGCGCGGCTAGCTCGGTACTACTACATAATGGCTCTACGGCCTCCCAAATCCAAAAAGAAATCAAAAGCCAAGTGGCTAGATCCAAAATCTCAATCCAATTTCATACTGAAATTTAAACACATACCTTTTTGTCGAGTAATTCAAATTTATCTTTTGAAATCAAAACCAATTCTCCTTTCCTTCTACAATACCTGTATATCCTACATAGCAATAATATCCAATCACAACATTCAAAAACATTTTATCGACTTCTTTATCAGATGTCAATATCTATTCATCCAAATATTAACTTACGAATATATTTGTAATATCAGTTTCCAACCAAGAATTCACCATTCCTTTCTTAAATTTAGTATAAGCAATTTATATGCTTCTTATATTCCCTTTCATCTTACCACTTAAGTTTATATCTATTTCTATTCAATTTAGTTTTCACATTCCATATGAATTTTATTTATTTTCAACTTTGAACATTTAATTTTATCTTCCATTTATAACTAATTTATGTCATTGTTTTAATTAGCTTCATTTACTAATTTATTTCAATTTCCAGTTTGAATACGTTTGTCGTTAACAAAATTTTCCAAAAATTTCAAAATTTTTCTAACTCCCAAAATTTCTGAATTTTTTTGGCAGAATCTCCTTCGTACGGAGGAGCTTCTGCGATATCGCAGGATGCACAGATATACACACACACACACACACACACACACACACACATCGGCCTCAGGCCGAAAATCACAATATATATCAATATATGCAGTTCATATCTCCTATTTTGAATTCTTTTGCGTAAGCGTACCTTTGTTTAGCATTTAAAAGCAAGCGGCTTATTTAATTTGCATTTTGCGCGTTCGAATCCAGCCAAACGGCTTCCCTGAACCTGTACTTACTCAGTGTAAATATGTAAGTGCCAAAATCATGTAGCTTAACAACCTTTTATATATTTAACTAGCAAACAGGTGAATCTTCATAAGCAATGAAGGTTAAACAACATTTATAAGCAACTTATAGGGTTTCAACATTTATTTTAATTGTTTACAACCAATATACACACAGCTTCATTCAATTTAAATGGTTTACATCACAGTTGCTTACATTCAATTCTTTTTAGCAAAACAAACTCATATTTAATTCAATTGATCTCAAAATCAACTTATTTTACTTCTATCAACTCATAGAATTTTAATTACCTTTGTTTACGTCAATCGACACTTCATTTTATATGCAGTTTGATAGTATCCATGTGAATAAATAAGTACTTACGTTTTATAACCAATTTAAATGGATTACAACTCAATTTATACTTAATTCTATTCCATTTTTAAATTTATTCACGATCCATATATTCTCATCTTTATTACATTCCAGATTTGAATCCAATCATTTGCATTTCATTTTATTAACCAAACCAGTTTCATTGTTCAAACAGGTTCCATTCAAAATCATTTGATCTAGCTCGACACATTCTGCTTAAATTTCATTTAATAACCATTTCTCAACTCATTTGAACCACATTTCATTTTGAGTTCGGCTTTTATTCAACACTTACTTAAGTCAATAACTTGAGTTCATTTCCATTTTTTTTCTTTTATTTTTATAATAAGTTCTACTTCCATCTTTCATTTGATTCTTATTTATTCTATCCATTTATTTATTTAACATAATTAGTTTATCCACTCAATCCATTTTTCATTTCCTTAAATATTATTTATTACTCACCGAATTCTATTTCGATTCAAATTTATTTCTCTTGATTTAAATCCAACCCAATCTCATTAAACTTAGTTTAAGTTTTATTCAATTCATTTCTCAATTAAATCTCATTTTTAATCTACAATTTCGTTTGATTAGTTATTATGAAATTTTAAATTTCCAGATTTAACTCATTCAATTGATTACATGGCCATTTCCAATTTATTTCCACTTATTTGGATTTTATTTGCAATTCATACCATTACTATTTTAAACCATTTCCATTTTTATTTGATACATTTCAATTATATTCAATTTGTTAACACTTCAAGTTAAATTTTAATCAATAACTCAAGTTCTGATTCACCATACACTTTTAAATTACCATCCAATTTTATTAACTCACAATTCAACTTCATTCTCAATTCATCTAATTAATTGCAAGGCCACCTCCAATTATATTTTTTTCACCCATGATTCAAGTCGAATTTAATTATAACTTGAGTTTATTTCTAAACTTTAATATTAACTCACCAATTCAGCTTTTATTTAACTGCATTAAGTTCTCATTACATATTTCATTAACTAATTTATTAACAAATTGGTTCTTCCCTTATTTATAATCCAACACTTAATTTTAAATCTCAAAATCACTTCATTTAATTTTCTAAAGTTCAAATTTATTTTATAATTCAAGTTTGGATTCTTATTTTATTCTCCAATTCATCAATAATATTTATTTTGGGTTTTCTATCCCATTTTTCAATTTTTAAGTCATAACTTATTATTTTACACATTTCCATTCATTATAGGCTTGAATATATTCATCTTTTAGTTTTAACTCAAGCCTTATGCTTATTTATAACCCAAACATATCTTATTCCATGCATTTTTAATTCTTTTACAAGTTATCCTAATTTATTTATTTCAATTCCAATCCTTATCCCACTTATTTCCTTTTATTCAGGTAAGAATCTAATTCCATTTAATAATTCAATTGAATTCTTATTCCAATTCAATTTTATTTTAACTCAGACTTATTTAACTCAATTCGATTTCAACTTAATTCGAATACAACTGGATAATATTTCAGCCTATTTAAATTATTTTTCAATCCAGTTAAATTTTATTTCCCAATCCAAGTTAATTTCATTTTTAACTTTTCCCTTTATATTTAAATTCCAACATTCAAAGTTTATATTTCCTTCCTGATTTAAAACTCATCTCAATTTATAAGCTTACAATTTATAAGCTTACAACCAATCTCATCAGGATTTTTTTTTAAACTCCCGGCTTTTGGTTTCAAATCATTTTGAAATCTTCAACTTCTCAAATCAGATTTCTCAAAATTTTAAACCAATCCTGGTTTTACCCTCAACAAATTTTCTTTGAAATTTTGAAAAACAACTAGCTTTCTGAACAAATCAATTTGGTAGCAATCCGTCACTTAGAAATTCGAAAATGAATACTGATGATGCGACCGTCATCATCGGAATTATTTTCAAATAATCCAAGTGATTTCAATGCTATTTCACTTTCTAAATTCATTTAAAACACATTTCCTTTCAGAAATACCTCTAAAACAATAATGTTATTATTAATCTTCAAATACTTCGACCAATACTTCCAAAATCTCTGAGATTTTAAATTTCCAAATCCTACTTAAATCAATTTTAACTATAATTCATTTGCACAGCTTATTCTCATTCAAATTCTCATTTGATTATATTTCAATTTATAATTTACATTTATAATTCATATTCATAAATTCCATTTTATAATGAGTTTATTCCCTTAAACTTTAGTTATATTTTATTTTCTAATTAAATTTTCACTTAACAATGATAATACATTAAATATCATCATTCCTAACATCCAATTAACATCCAATTAAACATATATTAGCTAAATAGTTTTCAAAAACTTTCTTTATATCAAAATATATTTTTGGGTAAAATTATTTCATTTACCCACATTTAAAACAATATCGTGTTGATTGTTCTATTCAAGTGTTTAGAAACCCCTTCGATACAGTTGCGCAGACTGTGTCGACGAAGGTCCATATGCCACTCTATAAATCAATCAATGCAATATTAAAACAATTTATATTCACTAACAAATACGCGCTCATATTTATTAATACGCTCAAACTCATTTTAGAGTACTATGGCCTCTATTTTAAATAAGTAATTCCCACCAGAGCCAAGGTTATCACCAACATATGCTATGATACCAAGTGAAACGACCCGCAAATCCATACCCCTTGAGTCAACACTATTCTACAACAATCAACTCAAGTTGCACAGAAATACGAACCATTTGGGTTAAAGAAGAAGAGGTAGAAGAAGAAAATTTGAAAACAACAACAGAATCTAACCATCGCAGCGGAATAAAATATAATAGATAATAAATAATCTTTACTCAACATCAAATATTTCTGCTTACATATATTACATCATCAGAGTACATCAATCACAGCTCAACATCAATATCATACAATGGATATACAACAACTCAACACAGCGGAATATATATGTATAACAAGTACGAATGTATGTATCGTCATCTTGCTCGTCTCCTGAGCTCCACAGCATCATATCCTGTATGCTATAATACTCGGTCTGACCTGAGCATTACAGTTAAATAACATCCGAGTCAGTCTGGAATACCAGCATTAGAAAATCACACCCAATTGATTATTAAAGTTTCAAAAACCCTTTGAAAAACAAAAGCATCTCATAAGACCACGCCACAAATAAACATGTCGGGTTTTTACCTTACGATAGCTAAAACAATTTTTATAGAAATCCTCTGATATTACAATAGGGTCTATATACAAATACTTATAAAATAGCCGAAATTGTTACATTCATTAAATTCCAGCTACTAGCCACAGAGTGGGTAATACAAACAAAACTCGTACAAGGCTCGTAGGGAGAATGGATTTCCAACTAATGACTAGGCACTGGGGTACCACCTGTCACAGTACTGGTCCTAGATCACCGTACCGAGGAGTACGCCCGCTCCCCTGCAACACAAGGCCGAGACTACCCCTTACTGGATAATCCCGAGTGAGATCACCCCATGGTTGGGATCAGCAACCGCCCACTAAGCCGAAATAAAAAGGGACATCTAGACTGGAATGACCTCACCCTGCTTGGGTGCTACCCACCTAGCCTTGCTGCATAACCCCTGATTTTCAGTCATTCCCATTTGATGAGGCTTGAGGCTAAGCGTTACCTTTTTAGAACAATATCCCTTAGAATGCCCATCGTCCACCTGACGATGTTTCGCAAGCATTCATCCATACAAGTCCGTCCCGGGTTTGAACGGAACCGAAGGCACTATTCCTACTACATCCATTTTGGAAATATCCTCAGGATTAGTAGCGACTAGCCCTTGCACTTCACTGCTCCATCTTCGAATCCATAATCGTTTTTCATGAAAACGTACAAACCAGATCGAAGTGGTTTTCGAGAAATAAATCTCGATCCCGGTCTCTTCGAAATGATCAACGTATTTGTCCAACATTGATAGTCGGTTATTTAACTATCAATTAATATTCACAACATCCATCAAATAATAAATAATTTCCCAAATTATTTATTAACCTCAAAACATCTTCACAAGATATATTTCTATTTTCAATCCTTTGAGAACAGTTTCAAACCATTCTTTCTTTCCTAGAATAAACTTTCCAAAATATTTTCTATCTCCTCTGAAATCACCAAGCACAAAAATAGATTTTTAAAATAATTTAAAACATTTTACATTGAAATATACTTTAAAACATTTAAGTTAAAACTACATCAATAATTTATTAAAAATACATACTATATGCATATTTGAAAATAAGGTTACTTAATAAAATATAAAACTAGGGTTTACACTTTTAAAACAAAATACTAGATCACCCTTTAAATAACTATTGCTATAAAGATTAAAGAAAATACTTACTTTAGAATTTAAATATTAGAAATAATAAATTTTCCAAAACTTGCTTTTTTAAACAACTTTCAAAACTTTTAACTTATATTTAAAAATTTACTCTGAAAACGTACTTGATTATCCAGGGAGAATTCCAACTTCAATCACTTAAGTCAATTTCCCAAATTGATTTCCAATTTATTCCATTTGAAATAAATTTCTTTAATTACTCAATTCATTTCAAAATTCATTAATTATGGACTTAATTATTGTTGTTATTATTTTCCATTTGATTTTAAATCTTTTAACTGAAATATACAAATTTCAGCTTTTCCCAATTTCTTCTTCATTTTTTCTAAATAATTTAAATCCTAAATTTAAAATAAAAGTTTTGTTCTCTTTTAAACAATAACATTGAAGTTTAAGTTTCGTTAACTTTCTGTTTATTTAAATTTCATTTCCATACTCGAGTTTTATTTATTAAAATTTTAAAGTCACTTTATTTCTTTTCCAATTCATTCTTAAATTTATCCAAATTTTCTATAATTATTTTACTTTAAAATGCACTCTTTATTCTCTTTTCAAAAATCCAATTCTATATAATTTGATAACCCTGAGTGCCGAAATATATTCAAGCAACTATAACATTCAATATTTCAATATAATTCATCACAGAATATCCAAAAATCATAACAGAGAATAATAAACAATTTATATATATGTTGAGGAATCCAGCTGGATCCCTCCAACCTGTTTTCCCTGCATCCACAGACGTTAGCACTACACAAATACCAATCCCAAAACATACCATACTATAGCACATCAATCAATTCAACCATCCAAACAATTATTTAACTTTAATCATTTAAATTTATTCAACTGAGTGAGACTAACTCACCTTTGATTTTGCAATCACAATCTAAACCGGCTTGCCTCCTTTTAGATTATGACCTTGTATAAACATTTTATACAGTTTATTAACATTCGAATTAACTGAATAATAAATTGCCATTTTAATAATTTAATCAATCAAAAGTTCAATTTAAACAAATTTTCTTTTACTAAATTATCCTAGTAACTAAAATAATCGATCCACCAGTTAAACAAATTCATTATCTTAACACATTGTTTAAAATAAATTTGTAAAATTAAAATGTATATATTGACATTTAATTCCCCTTTTGAGCAACATATACACCAAAACTATATATATTTTCAAAAATCTAATCCTATAAAATTTCCAGCATTTTGAATCTTCTACTCTCGTGTTCAACTTGTATATATATATATATATATATATATATATATATACATTAAAACAGGTATGTGTCTTTATACGTATATATATATATATATTATTTTCCTGTATAAACAGTTTATAACCTCAGTAGATATATATATATATAACCTAATTTAATAACATTTTAAATTCCATAAATTAAAAGAAAGAAAAAAAACAAGCCGTTACCTACACACATCGCCGACGAACACACCAGCAATGCTCGAACAACCACCTGATATCACACGTCTCCTTCGTCACGTGCTACACCAAGTCACCGCGTCATTCCACTGCCTTTCACGACCTTCTAGCATCGAAGACAAACCAACCATCACGAACAACGAGCCTCCAAATCGCGAAACCCAATCGAAAGCGGAGCCTCCCAAATCGCGAAACCCCCCACAGTCTAAGTCGCAGCCACGATTCGCGCGACCCCCAATCTTTCTTGAATCGATTCCGCGAAGACGAAGTCGTGGTGATCTGATTCTAGTAACGAGGCTTTAGCTTTCAAATCGCTACCTCACGCTTATACCAAAGGCCAATGTAACGTTTGCGATTTTTCGTCCATGAATGCCGACAACAATACGTCCACGGTATCAACTGTCGAGCAATCGAAGGCCGAAAAACCGTACCGTTATGGTTAAAGAAGAAGAAAAGGATAGAAGAAGAGAGAGAAAGAAAGAAAAGCAACAGAGCAACGGAAAGAATTAAAAGAACAATATCAGAATCTCACAATCGCAGCGGAACAACATATAATAGATAAATGAATAATCTTTAAACAAAGAACTATATCAGTCATTACATTACATTATATTACATCATCAGAGTGTACAACAACAAACAACAACTAACAGCGGAAAAGAAAATACTATATACTAGTAATACGCCATTCCATCTAGCTTGCCTCCAGCAACTCCTGAATTCCAAAATATCTTGATAAACCTTACTCCTGATTGCCCGTGTGGAAATTAGTGGGCACCCAGAGTTTAGGAAGGAAAACAATAAACTCCAGGTCAGTCATGGGACTGGTGTGAGAACTAAAAAAGTTTATCTTTTAAAAATAAAGAACAGGATAATTTTTTTTAAAATAGATTCGCAATGTTTTTTAGAAAATGAGACTACCATAAGACCTTCCGCACACACACACAATGCAAACGCAGAATCGGAGGAGATTTCTCCTTATGATAGTCAAAGATGCTTGATACGCATTAAAAAGAAATATTTGATATTATTACTAGTGCATAGTGAGGAAAACATTTCAAAAGTAGAATATTAATCTTAGCCAGCATAGACATTTCGAACTATGCCTACTATAGCTACCATCTAAACAGTGGTGACCACCATAAGTAAATGGCAGGTTCTACAACTAAAACCGTACAGGGTTTCGTATTGGGAATTGGATTTCCAACAAATGGTCAGGGCAAGGAACTTCCCATTGCCACATAGAAATGCCTCTGGAATGACGTCCCGAGAACCTAACCGGATCTCTGCCAACACAAGGCCGGGTTACCTGTCAAACTAGGTAACTACTAACACGAATATGTCATCCACCAATCGTAACCGACCTATCCGAGGATCCTCGATTTCCAACAACCACAAAATTTGCAGCAACAACATAGGTTAAATATCTGGGCTCTATACCATGATACCACCTCTATCCAGAAGGAATGACATACACTAAAGGGGCGCTACCCCCTAATAACCTTGCTGCATCCTTCCTGTTTTGACCATTTCCGAGGTGTGAGGTCCGACGAAGTCTCATCCACAATGCCACGCTTTATACAAAAGCTGTGCTTTGGGTCAACAAATGATCAAAGTAATGATCACAAAGATAAATGATCAAACAAATGATCATATCACAAATGATCAAACAATGATCATCTCACAGCAACACTCAGCATGCCACGTTACCAATTTGGGAGTATATCACTAATAACCTTCAACTACATAACCTCTGAGCTCGTACGTCTCAGAGAAGGGTGTTAAGCTAAGAGAATAAATTCTCCGCCACCAACAGAAATATATTTGAAAGAAATCAGCTTTATATCTCAACTTGTAATGTCAGACATACAATCCATACAAGTCAGTTCCGGGCTCGAACAGAACCGAAGGCACTTACGAAGAAGTCCTTGCATTCTGGATAATTTCTAATCAAGTCCAGACTTCCCGTCACTAAGGGTGATAAAACCTCTATATCGGAGATCAACCGATGCAGAGCAACTCAACGGTTATCCTTCCGTTTTCAAAAATATCCGGTCTTCAACACCGGTCATCGAATGCAATCCATTACGACGTATCACATATTCAGAATGGCTTATACGACCCCAAGGTCCTTTCCCGGCTAACTCGAATAGTGAGCGCTTATTCAAAAATATGTGTGGCATTCAAATTCAAGCAATCACAACAAATACCTATTTAAAGGTAAATATTGATAGTCGGATTATTTAACTATCAATAGGCGTGTTCAACATCACCAAATCCAAATAATTTCCCAAATTATTTACTTTCCAAAATATCTTTACTAGATATATAATTTCCACACTTCAAAAATGAATCAATGTTTATTTTTAAACAAATTCCCCTTTCTTTTATAAATTCCATAGTGAATTTATAATCCCAAAATATCGATGAATATACGATTTTCAAATCGATTTCTAATATTCATTTTCAATTTATCTTTACAAGGATAAATTCTAAAATGTTCATTTCACATTGGAAAAGTATTTCCATACTTATTTAATAATAAGTAATTCACAAAACTATATATTTTCAACATTTGAAAATATTCGATATACTTAAAATCAAAATTATGTATACATTTCATTCTTTAAGGAAATCATTCTCTTAACACATTTATTAGGGTCAAAAACGAATGTTGCGTAAAACATCGTTACGACGACCCAAAATCACTAGTATAGGGATTCAAAGTTTAAATAGATATATAAATCCCAATACTATACAAAACATTTCCTTTCGGAAACCATTTACTATAACAACAGTGTTATAGTTCACCATTTCCTTCTATTTCTCGAAAACGTCTATTTCAACAATGAATGTTGAAATCTATGTATTCGATTTATAATACATTTTAAAACATCGTTAAAACGATTAACTTCATTTTTATAATATTCATTTTCCCAAGCATATCCAATTTATTTGATAATATATTCACTATCCAAAATCATGAATATACTTCCATAACCAATTTCAACTTTCAATTTATCAAATTCTATTGATTTTGAATTTATAAACAATGTCTATAAATTCCATTTCTATTTATAAGCTTCGGTTTATAAATCTCCTTTATTAATCCAATTTAATTTATATAATTCAATTATATACCAAAAGTCCATATTATAAGTCAAATTCTTATAATCCATTTATTTACAAAATCGTTCTTTTAAAACTTCACAAATTATAAATCTTATTACTTATAAGATTTCATTTATAACCCTATTTTCAATATTAATAGAACTCCTTTTAAAATTCTATTATTTCGATTTATAAAATATATATATTATAAATCTCAACTATAAACCATTTTTGCTTCATCAAAGATTTCAATTTAAATGCAAAAATCTGATTTATAATTTAATTCCTTAAAATCTTTTGTCTTACAACATCTATTCATTTTATAACTTCACAATTCATAAATCTATAAATTTTCATTCACTTATGAATCCATTTATACTTCATTTTAACACTTATAAACTCGTTTTATAATTCTAATATTTTTAATTTTAAAATATCAAATTTATACATCTTTCATATAACCCGTTTTAAAATAATTCAAAAATCCCAATTTAACTATTTTATAAATTTATTAACTACTTATCTCAAAAATCACCTTTTGGTTATATTTCACAAAAATCTTAATTTTTATAACATAAGAATTTATTACGTTTTAATTATTTAAAATGAATCAATTCAAAAATTTAATAAAACGTATACTTTCAAAAATTACTTTCAAAATTCTTTTAAAAACCAAATCATTATTGTAAAATTCAAAAATGGATCCGATGATGCAACAACACCAAATAGTCAATCACGACATCGAAATATCATATATCAATATGATAATCAACAAAAATCACAATATCTGTAAATAAATCAATATAGTTGAGGAATCCAGTTGGATCCCTCTAACCAGTTTCCCTGCATCCACAGACATTAGCACAATACCAATCCCGTTTCAAGACGGGATATCGCGGTATATGGGATTTATAAAATATTATCCGCTTAATAGGCGGTGGAATAGGGTCTCATCCGCTATATAATGCGGGAAATCAACAACTCCAATATATACATATTCCAATATATATATATATATATATATATATTGCTATATATAGATATATCCTACTATATCTAATATCACAACCAAACAGCAATCAATAACTGCAATCCAAATTTTCAATTTGAGTGAGAAGATCTCACCTTTGATTTAATTTTGCAATCCATTTCCATCTTGACTCGATTTTTCTTGATTCATACCTTGTATAAATATTTATACGATTTATTAATATTCGAAAAAAATCAAACAATTCAATTATCGTTTGGTAATTTTAATTATTCACTGATTTAATTTCAAACTAATTCTCTTCAACAACTTTATTTAACTAAAAATTAAATTTAAAAACTAAATTTCCTTTAATATATTTATTTCTATTTAACTAAACAGATCAAATAAACTTAGCAAACAAATCAATTTCCATTAATAAATTCGTTTAACTAAAATTTTAGTTTAAAACTAAATTTTATTTAACCATTCCTAAAAATAAATTAAACAAGTTAAATAAATTTATCTCCCTTTTAAATAAAATATCATCTATTATGTAAATCACATAATCGGAAATTTGCTTTGCTGTAAAACTTCCCTGTCTGTATAAATATTTTTCAAATATATTTATATCCATATCAACAAATTACATTTAAAATTAAAACACAATTCAATACCTTACTACATAATCTTCATCTGCATACGCATATAAAAATTTAATAAAGAAAATACCTATTTACGCAGAAACCCTCTCCAACTCCGAAAACAAACCCTAACTGTCATGGAGTGGCTCCTCGAAATCACATCGCCTCTGCTGCCTCGTCCTCCTCTCGCGCGCGACACCGAGTCTCCAACGTTTCACGCGCCTCCATGCTCGATACACCGCTGCGCCCTGCCCACGAGCCCAGCTTTCGAATCGTGAGAATGAGATCGCGATGCCACTGAGCAACACGAATGCCTGAGCCCGGCCTATCACCATCGCGACGCGGCGATGAGGCCACCGCCGATCCAATCGCCCTGCACGCGAGTCCTCCTCCCCTTCGATCGAACGATCGATTCAGTTTTTTTTTCGAATATGAGAAAATCGCGGCCACCATTTTTGTTTTGAACTATTGACTTCGAATTTGGTTTAAGTAGGAAGAGAAGAGAGGAAACTCGTTTGAACGAGACAGAAGAAAAGGGAAGAACGAGACTTCGGCCATTTATTTGTTTTTGAATCTGAGAGGAGCCGAATTGAAGATGGGTTTGATTTCGAAACCGAAGAGGTGTATTTAAAATTTGAAGGAGGCATGCTTATCACGATTTTTTCGTGATTCTAGGCGTGGGTTAAGGCGTGATTTAAGGAGAAGCTGAAAGTAGCTGAAGTTGACAAATTTCAAAGTTAAATTTAAATTGAATTCAATTTAAACTTCAACGCGTTTTCTTACCGTGTGCTCACATAACAACTCTAAAAGATACGAAATTTGAAATCCGATAATAATTCAATATTACGGAACCAATGGAACTGGTTTCGTTGAATTCAGAGACTGTGCATTGGAAGGCTATTTTAAATATCGATTCAAACGATAAAATTCCAAAACTGAACAAATCACATTCAAATTCAATTCTAAAGCTTCTATTATCTTCAGTATTATCAATATAAATTTTATAAGCCTTTGAAATATTTTTAATCAGCTTAAAATTGAAGATTCAAATTTATATTCAACTTTCAATAAATTAAACTTATAATTAAATCGCCAAATTCATTCTGATAATTTGAAATTCAATTCAAACCATCATTCAAATATTTAAAATTAATTAAATATTTTCAAATTAAATTGTTCAAAATTCTGGGTCGTTACACCGCCCCTTCGATCGAACGAATCAGAGACGCCACGCCTCCCTATATTTGAATGCAACGAAGCCGTGCTCTCTTTTTTTGTTTTTTTAGAGGAATACGATTTTGAAAGGAAGAAAAAAAGGGAAACGTAATTTGAACGATGATGGCTTCGGCCATTATTCGAAAGTTTTCGATTTGAGGAATTTAGGGCTTCGGCCATGATTAATTTTTTTTTGCCTTGATTTCGTTAAAGCTTCGGCTGAAAGAGCGTCATGATCTTGCGTGATGTTATAAAAAGAGGAAACACAGAGATGAAAGAAAGTCGGCGTGCTGTCTTGGCTGCTACAGTGCCTTTGAGGTGAAAGAAAAACGACTATGTGAAATTATTTCAACTGGTTGATCAATTTAAGGTTTTATTTAGTTTTCCACGCGTTTATTTATCGTGTGCTCACATAACAACTCCGATCAAAACGAAATTTGAAATCCGACAATAATTCAATATTACGGACCCAATGGAACTAGTTTCGTCGAAATCCGAGACAGCGCCTCGGAAGGCTATTTTTAATTTCAATTTAAACGATATAAATTTTAAAACTGAACAAACCACTGTTAATTTCAATTTTATTACTTCTATTATCTTCAATGTTATCAATATAAATTTTACAAGCCTTCAAATTATTTTTAATCGGCTTAAAACTCTAGATTCAAAAAATTTCCCAACCTCGAATTATTTAATCAATAATTAAATTATCAAATAAATGGTGATATTCGAAATTCAAGTTAAAATTGCTCTATTGAATACTTAAAATCAATTAAATATTCCAATTTTAAATGCTCGAAAATTCCGGGTCGTCACACTTGGAAATTGGAAATTTGGTTTAAATGGAAATTTTAAGTTAAGTATATAAATGGAAAAATAAAATTTATTTAGGAGTTGGGTATGTTAAATAAAATATTAAGTTATTGGTTGAAATAGAAGTTAAGCAATTTATAAAGTATTGACTTAACAAATGAATTTTATTCCAAATTGGATATTTATTAATAAAATTTTATTTTATTAAAATTTATAAGTTAAGTAATATCCAAATAAAGATTTTTGAAAAGTGAAATAAGTTCGATAGGTTAAAAATGAGAAAAACTGATGAAATATTATTTTAAAGGGTATAACAGAAATTATAGCGGTTCAGAAATGTTGTGGTTTAATGAACTATGGCTTGAATATGCTAAAGGTACCTATAACATCATTTCTGAAGTGCTGTAATTTCTAAAATTTGAACTATGGCTGAAATATACTAATGATACCTATAAGCAATTCTGAAATGCTATAGTTTCTGAGTTTGAACTATGTTTTCACATATACTAAATATACCTACCACAACACTTTATTAGTGATGCTGTTTGAAAATTTCAATGTTTTGAAATGTTGAAATTGAATGAATAAACTTATAAATGTTACAATTTTGAAATGAATATTATTTGACATTGAATTTAAATAGTTAAATGAATCTTGTTTGGAAGATATTAACAATGAATTTAAATGGTCTAAATAAATATGTTTCAAAGTGTTTGGTTTCAGAGTTGTTAAAACTTGAAAGTAATATGGCTTTGGAAATGAAATTATTAGAAATTGTATTTAATTAAGAATTGTCTATAAATATATAAATTTGAACTTATTGAAATTGAAAATTTAAGAATATGACTTTATAAAGTGGTTTGATTTAAGATGATTTAATGGAATATTTCAAGTTTAATAAATTGAAGGAAATATTCAGTGATTTGACATTTGGGTTTTATTTAAATAATATATGGATTTGGTTTTGGAATTTGAATGAGATATCATTACTTTGGTTTTTGAAATGGATATGATATTTTGGTTTTAAAGTATAAATGATTTTGAAATTAATATCCATGGGTTATAATAACGTTAGGTTGTTAAAGAGACCGGGATCGAAAGTTGTCATACTTTATGCCAACCCCGAAAATCACTTTAACAACCGTGTACGTGGTGGAGATTCCAGAATGAAGTAGGATGGCGGCGGAGTTCCTTTGAGGCATATACATGGACCCAACTCCCGTGAGTTGGCATAAGGTGGCTAAAGCAGGAGCGATCTCGAGCCAATGAGGTCATTCCTCTGATCGAACACACTCCTTCGATATTATAATCTGACTTAGAGATTTATTTGGTGTCCACTTTTGATTTGGGGGTGTGGCTCGTGGTGGGCGGTAGTAGCTGCTACGTGTTACCACCAGCCCTTGTGCGTAATTGGTATATCTATCCTGGCATTGCCTTGCTGTGCCGTGTCGTCTACCCCTAGCGAGCCTTGTACGAGTTTGGTTTTCTCCCGTAGCCCGTGGAGTATCCTCTGGTGGCTTCCCGATCAGGAGGGACCATGATACTGGATGGACTACTGGGACTATTACGTGTTAAGGGCTATACGGGTAACCCCATAACGCAATTTAAAAGTAAGTTTATTTTACTATAGACATTATTATAATAGCGAAATATTACTACATAGTGAATAGTTTAACGGATCCTTGGAGGATGGGAGGTCCCAAGCATCCTTTAAGTTACTTGTACCTTATATTACAGTTCACTTGAGTTGGTTTACACTGTATAAGTATGTATGTCCTTACTCGAGTGTTTTGTGTTTTGCTTTACGCTCGGATCAAACTGAGTGATACAGCATTAGAGACTCACCTTCGGAGTTGGAGCTTTGCTTGACGATCCAGTTATCTATTTCAACTTCCATATTCAGTTGATTCCAGTGTTGTATTCAGCTTTGTACTTGATTATCATCTTGTTATTTCTGTTGTATCTTGTTACTCCTATTGTATCTTGTTTAACTCTGATGTATTTATATAGTAGCTTCATGAACTACTATCTCTTTGCTTCCGCTGCATTATATTACTCCGTGTCTGTGATATGTCATTTATTCATACTGGATACCCTGAGTTTTGCCAAATTTAAATTAATAATTCGGTATTTTGAGCAATTCAAGTCCGTCATGTGTGGATGCAAATGGTTAAAAATATCAGGTCATTACAGTTGGTATCAGTGCTTTGGCTCTAGGAAAAACTTAGCATATATGGTAAATTTATCTACAGAATCACTTTCATTCGAGTGTGAATCTCTTCCTTTTGATTCAGTTTCCTTTGAATTTTGGAACGTTCCCTGCGGTTCCAAATTTCATTCTTGTTCCCCACTCTTCATCTTCTTTTGATTTTGGAGTATCCCATAACTCCACATCGGATGATCTTTACAATGAGTCGGCGGTTTCGCCAATCTTCGATTTATTTGTATTGAATGTAACGACCTGGAATTTACGACTCTGAAAATTCCAAATAGTTAGGAAAAAGAAGAAAGAGGTTGAAGAAGAAGAAACAGAAACACCAAAACACAGATTCTCACATTCGCAACGGATCAAAATATAATATCAAATAATAACGGTTATACAAAGGAAAACTATACTTGTCAATTTACACTTTAATACATCAGAGTTACAACATTTTCACAAATTATGAGCAGTTAAAGCAACATGTTCCAGATACAAATCAATAATACTCAACGGGTTACACTCCATACGTTCCTGCCATCCAGCTCGCCACCTGAGCTCCAGAACGTCCTTACCTGAAAATCTGTAATACTCGGTCTAGCCCGAGCATTACATCAAAGTAACACCCGTGTCAGGCTGGAAACCAGCGTGAGGAAACTCATCTAACATGGAATACAAAAGCATAAAGCTTATATAAAACCCGGGGTAACTCTTATCAATTTACAAATTCACAATTTGTTGAAGACATCACTTATTTCACACATCAATTTCTAAGTACCAAAACTTAGATTAAATGGTCCAATTTACTTAAATCATTCCATTCCAGCCTATTAATATCATATATCAATCTATAAAAATCGAAGTGGTTTCGGGTATTTACTAATACCCGACTCCGGTCTCTTCGAATCTCATGTCATCTCAACCCAAGTTATTCCATTAAATACAATACAACTTTAAATACAGGATGTCACTTATACACAGCAATTTATCATCGATAAATAACTACATTATCACTGTCCACCTAATCATATCATATCACAAAACATTTTGTATCAGAGATATCAACCAATTCAAGGCATTTAATATCATTCAATCATTCATAAGCAAAATTTGATCACTTCCCAATTAATTTAATTATCTCGAATGAAATGAGTTGCTAACTTTAATCACTTAGATTATCCTAACTTATTAATTAATTACAAATCAAATAATTAATCATCTTTTAATTATCCATCCTAATTAATCACCCTTGATTAATGATCCTTTAATTACATTAAGTAATTAACCGTTAATTAATTACACAAATTAATTAACCTCCCATTCAAATTAATTACATTGATCCTTAATTAAGTACTCAAATTAATTATTCTATAATCATTCATATTGATTAATTATCCTTCATTACTCACACTCATTAATTAACTAACCCTTAATTAATTTTCTTAATTAATCAATCTTTTTATTTATTTTCATAAATTAATTACCTCATTGGTTAATTATCCTCAATTAATTAACCTTTATTTATTAATTAATTTAACCTTTAGCTATTAAATAATTGACCTTTAATTATTTAATTATCTTGTAATTAATTTTCCTTAATTAATTACAATAAGCGATTATCCATAATCACTTAATAAATCACAAATTAATCTTAATTACTTGATTAATCAAGTTTAATCATTAATTTATTGCTTTTAATAAAGTAATTATTTTAAGTAATTAATTACCTTTTTTACTTTACCAAATTAACCTTTAATCACTTTAGTTAATCAACCTTTAATTATCGTAAAGTAATTAACCTTTAAGTAATTATCCTAATAAATTATCCTTTGATTATTCAAGTCGTTAATAAATCAAAGATAAATCATTTTTCTTTATTAATCACATAATCACATTATTAAATTTTCATTTTGATAAACCTTTGAAAATAATGTATCATTAACATATGAGTTAACTTAAAATCACAACATTTTTACATTCTTAAATTAAGTAAACTTTAAGAATTAACTTACTAAGGTTTAAAATAAACTGTACAACTTAATTAATCAATATTTAAATAAACACTTTATTTAAATGAAATATTTAAGGGAATTATAAAAACTTAATTTTTTTCTAATAACACTTTAACCTTACCCGACTCACACCAGGGTTCACCCGAACTAAGACCTGAGCCTTCCATCCTTCTTCTTTTCTTATTTTAAAAAAAAACATATTTTCTTAAATTAAATAACTGATATCAAAAGAAAATCATGCGCAAAAACTCGCGTCCGCACCCGAGCCACTATACATCTACCCCGAGACAACCTGATTCCCTCTCTTCTTTACTTCCTCCTTACTAACATGCACCGAAACATCATCGTCCACGTGCACGCAATGACGACACACAGTCATCCACCACAGATCATCCTTACCCATCACCTCCGAGTCTCGCAAGATCCCAGACCACCCAGTAATCATGACAAACCCCAAAATTGAAAAATGAGACAGTCGATACCTTCAGGCATTAACTAGGTCACCTCAACTCTCCCCGCACACCCGATTTCGAACACCAGAGAGTCTGCTAACACGCCTAGAACCTCGCCACATTCTCATCTTCCTAATCCCTTTCACTAGACCCACTCGATGTTGTCTCAACGACGAAATCATCATGATAACCAAGTCGACCCACACGGGGTCTTAAACCCTAAATCCAGACGATATACACTCGCCGATGCTCAAAAAAATACAAGGCCATTTTTCCTGCCACCACCGACCCATGAACTACCTCCGCCATGAACCCCGACTTCACCATGCTTCGCGTTCGCCAGAATTTGATGAAAATACAACTTCCGTTCAAACCCAAAATTTCCAACAATCTTAAAAATCACAATATTGATATCAAAAATCATGTTATCCATATACGAATCCAATTTTAGAATCAACACTTGAAAATTTATAAATTGTTTTTTCGATTTGAATAAGCTTTCTCTATAAATTTTATTTTTTTGAAGTAATTGCTTGATTTAATCGCTTCAAACTATTTTTAAAAATGAAATCATATCCATATCATTACTTTTCTTTCAATGATCATGATCTAAAAATCCTTGTAGCAAGAGGAATTGATTTTTGATTTAGATTTAGTGTCTGTAAACAGGGATAACATCTTTGCAGAGACGTGCATCCATACTCACACTCATATATACATATAACCATCTCTGAACAAACATGCAAAATGCACTGCTCATCATAATTTCAAAGATTATCTCATGCAAACTCATATATAGACAGATTAAGGTTCGAGATTCAAGTTTACTCACTAGTTAGAAGATGAATCAGAGGGCTTGAAACAGATGCTTGAAACCGGAATAAAAATGCTTGATTTACTGGAAACTTGAATTTGTAACAATCCGCATATTTTACGATTGCATATTTAAAATATTTTATTTCAATATAGCATCGTAAGTAAGATTGAAGTTCGAAATGATACTTTTTGCAAACAGTCTAATTAGAACTCGAGACCACTTCCATTGAGATCAAAATGGTGTTTGCGACCTTTTTGAGTATAAACATTGATATGTTTGGAGTTGAGTTGAATTTTGATGTTTTCACTCAGGGCTGTGGGTTTGGATTTGGGTTTGGATTGGGTTTCGGCCCACTAACCAATCTCATCTTATATCCTAACTCCACCCCTCTCCTCTTCATTCATTCTATTATTTTCCTAACACTTCAAGCTTTAGCAAAAATGGAGGAAGAGATTGGAAATTCAAAATCCTAAGCCCTGGTTTCTTTTGCAAATTCAAGTTCTAGCTCCAAAATCAAAGGGAAGCTTAGGTACGCATCCTCTTCTTCATCTCCATCTTAGTCTCTCTCCCATTTCAGAAATTTCCTATAACCTAACTTAGGAAATATTTGCTTATGATCTTAGATTGGAGCTTTTAGAGTTGAGATTGAAGAGTGGTTGATCTTCCTTTTGTTTTCAAGCTTCTCCTTGATTGTTTTTGAATAAAAGGTGAGTTTTTGAACTCACATATATGTCTATGACTTTCATTGTTGTTAGGTATGAATTCCTAACATCTATTCATGTTCATTTTGCTTTTGATTTGAATTGTTTTCATGAATTTTCCAATTTTGGAATTTTGAAGTCAAACCTTTAAAGATCCTATCTTGGATGTTTGATCATGTTATTTGTGGCGTATCGAAGAGGCAATAGTGATGGGTTGTCGATTGGTATAAATCACTAGCATCCATTGCTCGTTCGATCGAATTTCAGTTTGGATTTGCCATTTTTTCTCTAGGTTGTTTTTTTGCCTAGCAGAAAATTGCAGACGTCTGAAACAAAATCCAGAAGTCTGGTTGAAAAATCCAGACATTTGGAAAGGGGTGTGGAAAAGGCAAAAACAAAATCCAAATGTTTGAAACAAAATCCAAACGTCTGAAACCAAATTCAGACGTCTAATTGAAAATTTCAGACGTCCGAAATGGCCTAGGAATTAAAAAGAGAAAGGAGAAAAGCATATATTTTGCCTATTTTGGCTATTTTTGAGTTAATTTCCAATTTTAATCGATTTATGTCGATACAATTAGTTGTCATCACTTATTATCGACTTTGATGACTTCTTTCTTTGGATTTTTGGAAATATCCATTTTGATGGATTTGATATCGATTTCTTTGGATTTTATTCACATCTTCGTATGTGAATTTTTGGTGATTGGTTGTTTCTACATTTCTATGGTTTGCCACTTTAAATTGCAAAGGTTTCTATACTAGTAGTAAATATTCAAACTCTTTCATTAAAAATATTTCAACATTTACTTTCAATATCAAACTCGCTTTTAAAATCGTTTTCCAATCTATTAGTATATACAAACCTTTATCTCATTCGTTTGAGAAATCCAATTAAACGACTTAGCAAAACAAGTGGTATGAAACGCTTGCGTTTACTTTGTCGGTTAATTCTTAGACTTGTTCGATTGAAACTCTTGTGACAATTTTCGAGTGGAGATCTACAATTTGTTCGTAAATATTTAAGTTAAGCCAGTGGTTATGGGACATGAAGCTAAAATCATTTATTTACTAGCTCAGTGTGATCGACACTTTTTGATGATCAATGACGATCAATTTTGTGGTTTAGACTAGTAATGTGCGATGTCTTTTTGTCTGCGAGGGAGACTAAACCCCGTTTCTATGGAGCTTGGGCAAAAATTGGTGGGGTAGCAACCCATGGTCTTCAGGCCGTTTGTGGAGCCTCGGCTCAAAATTGATGGTTAGCAACCATGAAATAGCGTTCCGTTTGTGATACACGTGTTGGTGAGTTTTCATGCTCCCGTTTTGTGATAGGCCTCCCCCCTTTGTGATTTCTGGATTTCTAGTTGATGATTTCTAGAATTTGCGTTTCACCAATTTTGTGATTGGCATTGATGTATATTTGTCAATATTTGTGGTTTGGTGAACAAAATATATAATATGACATTCTTTTCAGTGCTTTGAGATTTCTTGAGATATTGTATGATTTTTGTTGTTGTTTAATGTATACTTGTAGCAGTATGGCATTATTGTTATCATACGTTTTTTTCATATCTCTTATCCTATCTCATTTTATCTGATATTTATATCTAGACTGATCCATTTATTATTTTCTTATTAAATAATACTCGGGTCAGACCGAGATGTTACAGGTGCTTCTACTTGACTCCTCTTTTGGAAATTACCTGACTTTTGACTAACTACTCTAGTTTAGTAGTTTTTGTCAATATACATTCGAGATGGAGAATCCTTGATGTATATATATTTTTTGTGTCAGACTTGTATCTATTCTTTTGTGATATTGTGGATCTTGTTTGACCACTACTCTGGTGTACACTTCTATGTGTTATATTCATATCTATTTCCGCCTTTGTGATATGGATATCTATGACTGATTTATGTTATGCTTACTTCTATATTTGTTTTCGACGATCATATAGCCACTGTGTAGTAGCTTTGAGTTTGTGTCGGTATGTCAGATTGAAATGCATGTTATATTATCTGACATATCGGTGCTCGCACAAAGCAATTACATGGATGGTCGCTCCTCAACAGCCGTATTCTTCGTGCTAGTTAATGGCATTACCTAGTAGTGTCCTTGGCTAGCATGAGTATAGAGGTGGGGCGTCACAGCTTTGTATCAAAGCCAAACTTCGGAACAATGTAGAATAATCTAGCACGGATCATTGTCCTAGGTCTTTCTTAGGAGTCGTGCCTTAGGATTTATTCGAGTCATTGGACCCGTTTTATCCTTTTCTTTTATGGTGCCTTGTTTTATCAATCATGATTGTTTGATATTCATTTTGTGAACAACCTTTTTCTTCTTCTTTCTTTCTTTCATAAAGAAGAGAAATGGTTAGACCAGGCTGTTCCAACGTCGGTCAATCTAGTGCTACTCCTCAGGATGGAGTATTTATGTCTGTCCAACAGCTTCTTGATCGTGTAAGGAATGCTCAAGCTGTCGGACCTATTCCAAAGCCTACTCACCCTAAATCTGGGTTTGCACGCTTGTGCGATGACTATACCAATTTGGATGGAAGGCCATTCAAGGGTTCCGAAAGCGTTATAGAAGTCCAAGCTTGGCTTAGAACATGTGATCGCATCTTTTCTCGCATGAATCTTATTGATCTTCATCGAGTCCAAATGGCTTCTAGTATGCTCCAAGAAAGAGCATTAGATTGGTATGAACTTTTGATTTCTGAAATTATTGAAGTGAATCTTACTTGGGAGCAATTCTGGGAAAGATTTGAATCGAAGTTTGTACCGGAAGCTGAAAAAGTGACTTTGGCCCATCGTTTTATTGACCTTGTTCAAGGTGAATCTTCTATGGCAGATTATGTCGCATCTTTTGAATCCCTCTCTAAATATGGGGTTGAGTATATAAATACCCCATTGAAGAAAAATCAGAGGTTTATCTATGGCTTGAATAAGAATATCAAAAAGCCTTTACTTTTGAAATTGGAAGTTTCTTTCGACCAACTTGT
Organism: Allium cepa; assembly: GCA_030765085.1. Taxonomy (NCBI): domain Eukaryota; kingdom Viridiplantae; phylum Streptophyta; class Magnoliopsida; order Asparagales; family Amaryllidaceae; genus Allium; species Allium cepa. Next base: position 233,651,806 of record CM060932.1, on the reverse strand, counting down.
TGATATCGCTCTTGGACTTGAAGAGGCAGATAAAGAGAGTGATGTTGAAGTTGGAAGTGCCAAACCGAACTTCAATAACAACAAGAAGAGGCCTAATAAGTTCAAAGGTCCTTATCCCAACAAGAAAGGGAAGCAAGCAACTCCGATAGCAAAGACTTCTACCTCTAGTGGTGGGCAATGCTACAATTGTGGTTCTAAGGACCATTTTGAAAATAAATGTTCAAAACCCTTTGCATGTCGCTATTACAAAAGTTTGGGTCATTATATATCTGCATGCCCCAAACTTCAAAGAAACAAGGAGGGAAAGCTAAATGTAGTGCAAGCTCCTAGAACACTTCTCGTGGTCAAGGTATTTCTCATTCTATCCTTGATGGCATTATTATGTTTCATGATCATCCTATTCGAGTTCTTTTTGATACAGGTGCATCTCATTCTTTTATATCAAAAGAACTTGTTGTTACTTTTTCTTTAAGTGTTATGACTTTGATGACTTCTGTGAGAATTGCGAATCCGGTTGGTGGATCCGCAACACTCAATTTGCTTTGTAAAGATGTCGAGATTATTTTATGTGGTTTTTCTTTCCGAGCCGATTTGCATGTCATGCGTTACTTAGGCTTCATAATGATTTTGCGAATGGATTGGCTTAATCATTATGAAGCCTATATCCTATGTCCTGAGCGAACTATTCATCTTTGACACCCTCAATCTGTTAAGTAGATTTCTATTGTTCTTAAAGATTCGTATTCTCTAAACCCTCATGATGACGATAATGATGATAAGGAAGATGTCATTTCTATCATTCATGTTGTTCGTGAATTTTTCGATATATTTGAGCCCATTTTAAGGTTACTACCTAAGTGAGCAATTGAGTTCAGAATTAATCTAATCCTTGGAGCTCTACCTATCACTCGTCCTCCTTATCGTATGTCCAATAAAGAAAATGAGAAGATGCGTAAAAAATTATCCGAATTGGAAGAGAAGCAATTTATTCATTCTAGTTCCTCTCCTTAGGGAGCTTCGACTATTTTTGTGAAGAAATCTGATGGTACACTTAACCTTTGCATTGACTACGCAAGGCTTAATGATCTTACTATCAAGAATATATATCCTTTATGCCGGATTGATGATTTATTTGATCAACTTAGTGGTGCTCAAGACTTTTCACAGTTAGACTTAGCAACCAGTTTTCATCAGCTTCGAATTGCAGAGGATAGCATTCGTTTGGCATCATTCCATACTCATTATGCATCTTATGAATGGCTTGTTATGCCATTTGGTTTAACGAATGCCCCAGCTTATTTCTTTGACCTTATGAATCGAGTTTTCAAAGACTTCCTCGATCGATTTGTTCTCATCTTTATAGATGATATTCTTGTTTATTCTTAAACCGACGAAGAACATGAAAAGCATCTTCGGATTGTGCTGGAAACTCTTAGGAGTAATCAATTGAAAGTAATATTTTCTAAATGCCACTTTTGGCAATCTCGTGTGAAATTTCTCGGTCATATTATTTCTGAATCTGGAATTTCCGTGGATCCTTCAAAGATCGAACCGATTCAAAATTGGAAGAGACCGGAGAGTGTGACGGAAATTTGTAGTTTTCTTGGATTGGTGGGTTATTATCATCTTTTTATAAAAGACTTTTTTAAAATTTCTGTGCCTCTTACTAGTTTGACAAAGAAGGGAGTTAAGTACATTTGGTCAGACAAATGTGAAGCTTCTTTTTAGAAATAAAAAGAACTCCTTTCTGATGCTTCTATTCCTGTGATTCCTGAAGGGAACCAAGACTTTATAGTTTATACCGATGCTAGTCGTGTTGGTTTGGAAGCCGTTCTCATGCAAAGGGAACATGTTATTGCTTATGCTTCTACGCAATTAAAGCCTGCCGAGACTAGATATGCCACATATGATTTAGAGCTCGCGGCTATTGTTTTTGCCCTTAGAATTTGGCATTATTATCTTTTGGGAGAGAAATTTATTCTCTATACCGAATAAATCTTTGAAATAATTATTTTCTCAAAAGGAACTTAATTTGCGTCAACAACGTTGGCTTGAGTTCCTTGCATCTTATGATCTTAATATTTTTTATACTCCCGGAAAGGGAAATCGTGTTGCCGATGCCCTTAGTCGTAAGCAACAAGAGGTTGTTTCTATGATGATATTTGAATGGAACGATCTTGGGATTTTTTCCACTTGCGAGATTCGAGTTCGTGAATCCGATTTATGTTCATCTCTTGTTCTATGTAGCCTTGAGGCTTATCCTTCTCTTTTAGACCGCATTGTTGAAGCTCAAAAGCTAGATTCCGAATTGGCTCTTTTTACCCAAAGTTGTAGGGATAAAATTAATATTGAAGGTTTGAAAGACTTTGATATTGATGCTTGTGGCAGCATTTAAAAATCTGGTAGACTTATTGTGCCAAATATTGGTAATCATCATAAAGACTTTAGAAGATTCTCATCGTTCTAAATTTACCATTCATCCCGGTAGCAGTCAAATGTACGTGGATATGAAGCGACTTTATTATTAGGATGGAATGAAATCTGATATTTCTAACTTCATTAATTGCATGACTTGCCAACTTGTTAAGGCCGAACATCAAAGGCCTGGTGGGTTATTGCAACCTTTGGACATTCCAATTTAGAAGTGGGACCAAATTTCCATGGATTTTATTGACGTTCTTCCCCCTCCCGTTTGGGTCATGATAGCCTATTGGTGATAGCTGATAAACTTACTAAATCCGCCCATTTTATACCCGTTCGGTCCAATCGGACCATACCTCTCTTGGCCAAACTCTTTCTTAAAGAAAATTTTAAATCGCATGGAGTTCCTACTTCTATTGTTAACGATCGTGATCCATTGTTTACTAGTGGATTTTGGAAGAGTCTTTAAAAAGCTTTGGGAATGAAGATTAATTTTAGCACCACTTATCATCCTTAGTCCGATGGACAAACCGAGCGAGTGAATCAAACTCTTGAAGATCTTCTTCGTGCATGTGTTCTTGATTTTGGTGGAAGTTGGGAAGATCATATTTCTCTTGTTGAGTTTTCCTATAATAACAGCTTCCAATCTAGCATTGGTATGGCACCTTTCGAGGCACTCCATGGAAGGCCATGCCGATTTCTTGTTTGCTTGAGGACGGCGAGAAGCTAGTTTTAGGTCTAGGCTTTATTCGTGATTCCACAGAAAAGAATGACCGCATTCGCCATAGGATGATAGAAGCTCAAAGTAGACAAAAATCCTATGCCGATAACCGAAGAAGGAAACTAGAATTTTCTGTGGGAGATTTGGTGTTTATTCGTGTTTCACCTATGAAGGGTGTTGTGCGTTTCAATCGACCGGAAAAATTAGTGCCTCAATATATTGGTCCGTTCCCCGCCACCGAACGCATTGGTTCCATGGCTTATCGCCTATTATTACCAGCTCAATTTTCTGCTATTCATAACGTGTTTCACGTTTCTCAATTACGAAAATGCCTTCGATATTCCGATTCTATTCTTGAGCCCGATGTTGTGGAGGAAATTGAAGTTTCTCCTAATTTGACTTATGAGCAACATCCTATTCGTATCATTGCTACGGAGGTTAAACACCTTTGAAATAAAGATGTCCCGCTTGTGAAATTCCAATGGTCCTCAAATCCCGAGGATTGCTCTTGGAAATCTAGAGAATTCATCGAGCGATCACATCCGGACTTACTCTCTCGTGCTCCTTGGAGGTGAGCTTCTTACTTTAAATTTATTTTGTATTGATATGCTTTTATGGTTGTTACTCTTTATTTTCTTCTTAAATATTGCGAGGACGCAATTTCTTTAAGGAGGGGAGTCTGTAACAACCCGCATATTTGACGATTGTATATTTAAAATATTTTATTTAAACAACATCGTTAGTCGGATTGGAATCCAAAATGCTACTTTTTTGCAAATAGTCGAATTAGAACTCGAGACCACTTTCATTGAGTTCAAAATGGTGTTTGTGACCTTTTTGAGTATAAATATTGATATGTTTGGAGTTGAGTAGAATTTTGATGTTTTCACTTAGGGCTTTGGTTTGGGTTTGGGTTTGGGTTTCAGCCCACTAACCCAACTCATCTTATATCCTAACTCCATTCCCTATCCTCTTCATTCATTCTATTATTTTCCTAACACTTTAAGCTTTAGCAAAAATGGGGGAAGAGATTGGAAATTCAAAATCCTAATCCTTAGTTTCTTTTGCAAATTCAAGTTCTAGCTCCAAAATCAAAGAGAAGCTTAGGTAAGCATCCTCTTCTTCTTCTCCATCTCAATCTCTCTCCAATTTCATGAATTTCCCATAACCTAACTTAGGAAATATTTGCTTATGATCTTAGATTGGAGCTTTTAGAGTTGGGATTGAAGAGTAGTTGATCTTCCTTTTGTTTTCAAGCTTCTCCTTCATTGTTTTTGACTAAAAGGTGAGTTTTTGAACTCACATTTGCGTCTATAACTTTCATTGATGTTAGGTACGAATTCCTAACATCTATTCATGTTCATTTGCTCTTGATTTGAATTGTTTTCGTGAATTTTCCAATTTTGGGATTTTGGAGTCAAAATCTTTGAAGATCCTATCTTGGATGTTTGATCATGTTATTTGCGGTGTATTGAAGACCCTATATTGCTGGGTTGTCGATTGGCATAAATCCCTAGCATCCCTTGGTCGTTCGATTGCATTTCAGTTTGGATTTGCCATTTTTGCTGTAGGTTGTTTTTTGCCTAGCAGAAAATTTCAAACGTCTGAAATTAATTTCAAACATCTAAAACCAAATCCAGACGTCTGGTTGAAAACTCCAAACGTTAGGAAAGGGGTCTGGAAAAGACAGAAACAAAATCCAAACGTCTGAAACCAAATTCAGACGTCTGGTTGAAAATTTCAAACGTCTGAAATGGTCCAGGAAATAAAATGAGAAAGGAGAAAAGCATATATTTTCCAAAACATAGGGCCAGACGTTTGGAAACATGTACCAGACGTCTAGAACTGTCAATTTTGCCTATTTTGGCTATTTTTGAGTTAATTTCCAATTTTAATCAATTAATGTCAATCCAATTAGTTGTCATCATTTATTATCGACATTAATGACTTCTTTCTTTGGATTTTTAGGAATATCCATTTTGATGGATTTGGTATCGATTTCTTTGGATTTAATTCACATCTTCGTATGTGAATTTTTGGTGATTGATTGTTTCTACAATCATTTCTATGGTTTGTCACTTTAAAATGCAAAGGTTTCTATACTAGTAGTAAATATTCAAACTCTTTCATTAAAAAGATTTCAATGTTTACATTCAATATCAAACTCGCTTTTAAAACCTTTTTCCAATCTATTAGTATATACCAACCTTTACCTCATTCGTTCCAGAAATCCAATTAAACGACTTAGCAAAACAAGTGGTATGAAACGCTTGCGTTTACTTTGTCGGTTAATTCTTAGACTTGTTCTATTGAAACTCTTTGTAATATCCCGGAATTTCCAGGAGTTTAAAACGTTGATAATCTCTTATTTAAATTATCTGAAATTGATAAAACTGTTATTTTCAAAAATAATTAACCAAGTAATGTTTTAATTTTGTTATAAATTGGTTTTATATTAAGAATAATTATTTTGTATTGTGTAAACCAATTCTAAATTGATATATTGTTTTCAAAATTTATAAGTGTGTTTAAATTACATCTATATCTGTGTATTTAAATCTGTGTATTTTAAATTGCTTTTAGAATAGGATATATTATTTGTAAATAATAATGTGCTTATTTAAAAATAGATGTTTATATTTATTTAAATTGATTGGTAGATTTGATTTTTAAACTTGACTTTAAAATGAATATAAATTTGAATTCAAGAATATACATACATTTTAAAATAAAATAACAATATAGTTTGGTTTTAAAATATATAGATAATACTTTAATTAGAAATAAGATTTTGTTTATTTCTTTTTATAAAAATTTACCTATGAAAATATTATTTGTGTTTATTTAATAAAATGAATGTAAGGTTTTTGAAATAGCATCTTTAATATGAGTTTGCAATTTGTTTATAATTTTATTTAAAATCATATTTGGTTTCATTTCTTTTCAAAGATTGTATTTTATATAAATTAGAAAACTTGTGTAAATGACAATGTATTTGTTAAATTAGAAATTTAGTTAGAAAAGCATTTTTAAAAATTTAGAAAACACATTAGTAATTAGGAAAATAATTTTAAAAGCTTTTAAATTTTCTTTTAAATTAAAAATAAACTCAATAGTGACAAATGTTTAATTCTTAAACACCTTGTTTACAAGTGTTACAACATTAATGCAAAGTTGAGACAAGTGTCCATTTTTGTTTGTAATTTTCTTTTTAATTTATAAAATCTGAAATTATCATATATAATCACTCTTGCTTATTTCCTTTGAATTCTTGGTATTCATGTCTAAAAGAAAATTAAAACCATCATGCAATCTTTATTCAAAACACCCAAAACCAGAAATATTTCTCAATATAAAATCTGCATTTACTCCTCTAAACCAAAATCTGGAACTTCCTCAAACTCTTGTTCAACATCCAAAACATGCATTTACTCCTCAATTCAAACCATGCTCCTATTAAAAACCTGAAACCATTTTGTTTACAAATCAAAGCATGTAAACATTCTTTCCAGATTAATGTTCAAACATATAAATCATTTTCTAAAGATCTGGAAATTTGTTTACCTGAAGCAATTCATTAAAACCCAGATTTGCAAATTTCAATCCATATCTGCATCATGTTTCAAGTATTTTTGCAAATCTATCAACCCAGATCTGCAATTACTCTTGTCTGCCTCAAATCTTTCAAGTGCATGCAAAGCTCCGGTTTTAAAAAGCTTCAAAACTCAATTATCTATCTCAAAACTTTCAAGAAGCATGCAAGTAAATCCAGTTTTTATGGCAAACCTGTCAAAAAGCATTACCTGAAAACAAATTCAGTTTCAAGGCTCCTGATTTTAAAGCTTCAAGTTCAATTCTTTTGCAATTTCCTGCTCTTCTTCAAAACTCTGGACTAGGTTGAGGTGAGTAAACAACAACTTAAAGGCTTAAGTGATTACTGATATGTTGTTTGTTTAACTTCTGAAATAATTGATGCTTTCATATTTATATGATTGGTGATTGTTCTGTGTATATGAATGTTGAGTATGCATGCTAGATTAAACTGCTACTCTCTGTTATTTTTTGTACAGAGATTAAAATGAACCAAAAGACCAAACTCTTATCAAATCACTTTGGAGTTTTGATTCTAAACAAGATGATTTGGTTTAAACATCATATAGTTTTTGAAAGACAAGTTCTAGTATTTTTATTTTAGTTTGGAAATTTACTGGAACATAGATAATGCAGTAAATCTAAGATATTTGGTAAAATCCAATGTTAAATTATATTGATTAGAATATACAACTTGAATCATCTTAGAAAGTTATGAATTTTAAAATCAAAATAACAATTTTTAGTAAAATATTGAATGTAAATTTGGGGGTTTCTGCATATTGGGATTTTACAAAAATCAATTGATTTGTGCAACTGGATTTCTCGAGATTGTGGATAGAGTTAGGTGAAGCATCAGTAGATGTAGCAAAAATTGTTGAAGGATTTTTAAATCACTGAATAATTTAATTTTTCCAAGAGATTCATTTTAACCAAGTTTAGAAGCTGTCTGTAAATTGATCACTGCACCTTCAAATTTGCATCGAGTGGTATGATTTTTGGGGAGGAGAATGCATGGTGGGTCGGTGATCTACGGCCGGAGATGAGATGTCTAATAATGATCGGAGGTGGTGATTTTTTTTGGGTTTTTGCTGATGATGTTGGGTTTCAGTAACCGCCAAGATGCTTGATTTTGATTCGAGGCATGAGTTGTTGTTCGGTGGGTCGTAAGTGGATGTATGGGGTTTGGGTGTCTCGGCGGTGGTTTCGCTGTTGGCCAGAGGAGGTCCGGCAATGGTGCAGGGTGCACGGTGGAGTGGGTGTTGTCAGTTGTTTTGGGTTAGTTTTGTTTGTGTTTCAGGATTTAGTTGGGTAGTACGGAAGGAGACTCGGGGGGGGGGGGGGGGGGGGGGGCGGGGGAGGGGAACTCGGGTACATTTAGTTGTGGCTCGGGTTATAGCTCGCGTGGACTCAGGGTTAAGCTGCAGTGTTTAACTGTTTTATTTCAACCGTTTTTAAAATTTTAATTTAAGACGGTTTAAAATTTTTTAAAAAGGGGGCAAATCGATTTAAAGGAAGTAAATGAATTTGTACTTGAATTCGATATATGAAGGGAGTTAAACCCAAATTAATATTCAACCTGATATTTTATTTAAAATAAGTTTTAAACTTTAATAAAATTTTAAGTTAAATTTAAAGTTCTTATTTTTGAAATTGAATTATTTTTATGAATAAACTTGTATAATGTTTAAATATCTTAAAGTTAAAATCTTAATATTATTTCGAATTTTATTTTGGAATATAAAGAGAATTTAAGTAAATGTTTTATTTAAATTAATTAGTTGGAAATGATTTTTAATAAACAATTAAAGTTTAAGATAATTTATTAACTTGAAATTAGATTTGTTAATTAATAATTAAGGGAAGTAATTAATGATTTCTTTATAAATTAATTTAATTTATGAATTAAGTTAAGTAAAGATTTCAAGATTTATTTAAGATAATATTTTATCTTAAATAATAATTAATTATTTATAAATTGTAATTAGTTAGTTAATTAAAGAATTTTAAGTTAATTAATTAATTTAAATTATTATTTAAAGGGGTTTAATTAAGTAATTAATTAAGTATATTAATTACTTAATTAACTATTAATTAAGTTGATGATTTAATTAATGACAAATGATTAATTAAATTGTAATTACTTATTAACTAAGTAATTAAGGGTTAATTAAAATAGTAATAAATTAATAAAGGTGTTATTAAGTTTTAATTGGGTTTTCTCAATTAATGATTAAAGGAAAATGCTAGTTAATTAAGAATTAATTAACTATTTTTATTTAAGGTTAATTAATTTTAATTAAGGATTAATTAATTATATTTATGGATTAATTAATTTGTAATTAAGATTGTTAATTAATAATTAAGTTTATTAATTAATGATTAAGAATTGATTAATTAGTTAATTAAGTTTAATTAATTAATTATTAAAGTAATTAGTGATTAATTACTTTTGATTAAAGAATTGATTAATAATTAAGGTTTATTAATAAATATTTGAAGATAATTAATCTGTTAATTGAAGATTAATTTGGGTTAATGAGTAATTAGGGATGGATTACCCAATGTTGTTTTATGAGATGAGTGAAATCAAGTAGGTTAATTAATTTGTTAATTAATTAAATATGGTCACTTGATAAATGATCAAGTATTATTACTTAACAAGTTTTGGTAAGGCTAATTACTTAAGATAAGTAATTGATTAATTACAGAAGTAATTGAGTTAGGTAAATTACTGATTGGAAAGTAATATTTTTTACTGGGTAAATTACTTGTTAAAGTAATTTAAGGTTTATTACTTAGTGTAATAAATCAATGAATTTATAAAGTAATTAAGAATAATTAATTACTATATCTAAGTTGATTAAATTTAAGCAATTAATCTAAGCCTGATTAATTAATTAAGGTTCATTAATTGATATGATTAATGAAAATAATTAAGGATTAATTACTTTATTAAGAGATAATTAATCAAGGTTGATTATGATTAATTAATTGGTTTAACTAATGGTTATTTAAGCAAGATTTATTTTGATGAAGGTAATTAATTTAATTAATTTTAAATTAATTAAGAAGTAATTAATTTAATTCACTTTAAATTAATTAAAGAATAGAGATAGTTAATTTAATTCATTTTAAATTAATTATATTGGTATGAGTGAATCATTGCTTATGAATGATTGGATGACATTGATTGTCTTGAATGCCTTGTGATCTCAGTAATGAGATAAGTATGGTTGTGTGATATGAATGCTTGGTTGAATTGTGATGATTACATAGATTGTCAATTTGGATGTTGATATATGGATTATCTATTAGGATATTGATATTGTGGATTACTTGTTATTTGATAATGTTGATTATCAATTATGATTTATGAATTATCTATTCTGTGTGTATATAGATACTGTATTGAATTGTTTTAAACCTTTAAAACAACTTGGACTTAAAAGACACGCTTTGGATTTCGATGAGACCGGGATCGGGTTTCCATATTTGGATATCCGAAAACCACATCGATTCCAAATAACGTTAGGTCGTGAGTCATAGTGGAGCTTTGTGAAGACTCGAGGTGTAAGGGCTATACGTCAGTATAACTCTGTGGGTGATTCCGTAATGAGTTTGACGGAATAGTACTTATAGATTCGAGATGGTGGTTTAGAGTGCAAGGGTTATTGTCGTTAACTCTGAGGGTGATTCCAAAATGAGTGTAACGAGATAATGCCTTCGGTTTCGTTCGAACCCGGAACGAACTTGTATGGATTGAATGCTTTCAGAACATCGTTAGGTGGACGATGAGCATTCTAAGTGATATGTCCTACAAGGTAATCGTAACCTCAAGCCTCATCAACCGGGAATGGCTAAAACAGGGGAGGTGCAGCAAAGCTTCGTGGGTAGCCCCCACTGGAGAGTAAGATTTACCCCTGTCTAGAGGTCCCTTTTATTTCGGCTGTGTGGACGGTTGAATAGCTACAACCGTCGGGGTTGTCTTATTCGGAACTGTCCAGTAACGAACGGGTCCAGCTTTGTGTTGCAGGGGAGTTAGGGTGGATCCTCGGTACGGTGATCTAGGCCACGTACTGTGACGGGCGGTACCCCAGTAGCCCTGCCATTATATGGAATCTAAAATCCAATAAGTGTCGTACGTATTAGTTGTGCCCAACTATATTGGAACGTGAGATGTAAGCATTCCAGCTATTTCTGTATTTTACGTGAAAACCCTAGACACTATTATAATACCATCGGATTTCCTATCAAATATTTTGGTTAGCGTAAGGTAAAAACTTTTCCATGTTTATGTGTGGGAAGTCTTACATGATACCTTTTCTTTCAAAAAGGTTTTTAAAAGTTAATCAACTTTAACCGTTTACTCACACCAGACCCATGTCTGACCCGGAGTTTATTCTGTTTTTCTTAAACTCTTGGGTACTCAAATTTTTACGAGTAGCCAAGGGATTCAGGTTAGGATTTTTAGTTGGCTTGATGAATTCTGAAGGAGCAATGGAGCAGGAGGCTTCGGCGTGTAGATATATCTATAGTTTTCCGCTGTGTGTTCTCTGAGTTGTTGTCTTTGTACTGTAATGAGTTTTATAACTAGACAGGTGTTTATAACTGTGTAGTATGTGTTGTATATCTGTGTACTCTGATAATGGTTGTAAACTATGTAATATTTATGTTATTAATATAATTTATTCGTTCCGCTGTGTAGATTCTGATGTTGTTTCTTTCTTCTCTTCTTTCTTTTCTCTTTTCTATCCCTTTCTTTCTTAAAGATGATTCGATTTTCCGGGAGTGGAAAGTCGGGTCGTCGCAGTTGGTATCAGAGCGTTAGGTTGAGTGAATACCTAGGCTCTGTAGTGGTGTCTTTCTTGAGAGAGCGTATTTGTAATTTTTAATATACATACATACATACATATATATATATATGTATGTATATATATATATATTTCTACCTATCTGTTGAGTTACCTGTTCAGGTTTTCCGATATAAGTTATAAAGGTAGATGAGGTAGTGGTGTGTGTAACACAACTACCATTGGTTGGAGTTTGAATGTTTAAGGTTGGAAGTGTATTTGTCGAGACTGTAGACCTAATACCGTCTCCAGTAATCTTTGTAGTTTGGTATAAGGATTTCATTGATCTCTGAAGGAAACCTGTTAAGGTTCGGAGTTCATCTTTGAAGAGTAAGTTGTTTGGGCTCGTGTGAGCGGCTTTTTGAGAGTTTGGATCTGTTGGTTGGGCGGAAGCGAGTGATGGTATTTTGATACCTCAGGAAGTAGTAGCTGCGTGATGAGATGCAGTGACTATGGAAGTCTCTGGAGATGTTTTCTTTCGGAGCAAGTTTAAGGAAGTGTGTCTGCTTCAGAGTTGTAGCAGAGTTCAGCAAGATGTATGTGTTTTGTTGGAGGTCCGAGTTTCTCCAAGAGCTTTGGATAAGAAGTCTTTGGCATCTGTGCTAGCGGTGTAGTTCGGGAGTGTTCTGTGTTTTGGCAGAAAGATCTTTTTGGCTTAGCATTTCCTGGAAGTGGAATTCAAAAACAGCAGTGAGGATCTGTTTCTTAGATGGATTAGTTTGTCGAGGATAAACTGTTCTGATTAATGGAGAAAGAACCGTTTTACTTGGATTTGGTTTGGTGGATCGCAAAAGTGACTTGCGATTGTTTGAGTGTTCTCTTGGATTCTCTGAGTTTTTCTGGATATATCTTCAGGAAAGTTAGAGTTTTGCCCGCATTGGAGTTTGAGTTCTGAATCGACTTGATATCAAGAGTGATAATGGTGATTCAACTGGATAGAAGGTTGTTTCCTAGGTTGGTTGTTTGGTGTAGCAGCTCTGTATTTCTTGGAATTTCTGTTGAACCTTATTTCTGAGATGTGATGTTTAGTCTGTGCCTGTGTTCATTCGACGGCATTTTCATCTGCTCCAGATCAGAGTTGTGCAGCGGAAGCATGGTGGCTTTTGTTCTTGTGTAGAAGCAACTGGGAATTGCAGTATTTTGGATTTGAGAGTTTCTACTGGAATTTTCAGAATTTGAGGCAAGTTGGCGAGTGAATTCTGTTCTGTCTTTTCCAGATGGGAGAAGTTTTTTTCTTTTGTTGATAGTAGAGTTTGGTTTTGATTTTTGGATTGATCTTGTGAGGATCAGTTTGTGAGTTGATCCAGTTTGTTTGTAGAAGTATCAGCGAAGGTTGAGTTGATCGGGAGGGATCGGTAGGCAGCCCGGATCATCTGGGAAGTTTTGAGGTTAAGTAACAGAAGAATTCGGAATTCGAAGTTGGAGACTTCGATGTTGTTAAGATATTCTCTGGTAAAGGAAGTAATAAGTTTTGGTGAGCTCCGAAGTATATTGGATTCTACTAAGTTTTGTAGGATCATTGTTTTGGATTGAGGAGTTGAATTGCCAGTTTGGAAGACTGAAATTCAAATTATTTCACGTGTCTCTGAGGGAGTACGTGTTTTGGTCATCACTGGTTTTGGGACCAATTGTTCTGTGTGGTTTTAGATGTTGATCAGACTTGTCTATGGTCTGGTATCTTGGGTAGATTATAGATCTAGTGGAGTGGGAACTCAGTAGCTTAAGTATAGCTAGTTTGGATTTAATAGAGCGAGTATCCCTGTGTCTGTATTGGGGAAACTCGAGATAATTTTAGGAAGTTTATCTGGATCTATGTCCGGATAACTAGTGTAGTTTATTTGATTAAATTGGTTGTTTGGATGAAATTGTTTGTTTGATTGATAGTGTATAGCTGATATGTATGTTTGAATTGGTTGAAAATAAAATAAAACTTTGGATTATCTTTGTTTAAAATTTCGAGGACGAAATTCTGTTAAGGGGGGAGGATTGAAATATCCCGGAATTTCCAGGAGTTTAAAATGTTGATAATCTCTTATTTAAATTATTTGAAATTGATAAAACTGTTATTTTCAAAAATAATTAACCAAGTAATGTTTTAATTTTGTTATAAATTGGTTTTATATTAAGAATAATTATTTTGTATTGTGTAAACCAATTCTAAATTGATATATTGTTTTCAAAATTTATAAGTGTGTTTAAATTACATTTATATCTGTGTATTTTAAATTGATTTTAAAATAGGATATATTATTTGTAAATAATAATGTGCTTATTTAAAAATAGATGTTTATATTTATTTAAATTGATTGTTAGATTTGATTTTTAAATTTGACTTTAAAATGAATATAAATTTGAATTCAAGAATATACATACATTTTAAAATAAAATAACAATATAGTTTGGTTTTAAAATATATAGATAATACTTTAATTAGAAATAAGATTTTGTTTATTTCTTTTTATAAAAATTTACCTATGAAAATATTATTTGTGTTTATTTAATAAAATGAATGTAAGGTTTTTGAAATAGCATCTTTAATATGAGTTTGCAATTTGTTTATAATTTTATTTAAAATCATATTTGGTTTCATTTCTTTTCAAAGATTGTATTTTATATAAATTAGAAAACTTGTGTAAATGACAATGTATTTGTTAAATTAGAAATTTAGTTAGAAAAGCATTTTTAAAAATTTAGAAAACACATTAGTAATTAGGAAAATAATTTTAAAAGCTTTTATATTTTCTTTTAAATTAAAAATAAACTCAATAGTGACAAATGTTTAATTCTTAAACACCTTGTTTACAAGTGTTACAACATTAATGCAAAGTTGAGACAAGTGTCCATTTTTGTTTGTAATTTTCTTTTTAATTTATAAAATATGAAATTATCATATATAATCACTCTTGCTTATTTCCTTTGAATTCTTGGTAATCATGTCTAAAAGAAAATTAAAACCATCATGCAATCTTTATTCAAAACACCCAAAACCAGAAATTTTTCTCAATATAAAATCTGCATTTACTCCTCTAAACCAAAATCTGGAACTTCCTCAAACTCTTGTTCAACATCCAAAACATGCATTTACTCCTCAATTCAAACCATGCTCCTATTAAAAACCTGAAACCATTTTGTTTACAAATCAAAGCATGTAAACATTCTTTCCAGATTAATGTTCAAACATATAAATCATTTTCTCAAGATCTGGAAATTTGTTTACCTGAAGCAATTCAGTAAAACCCAGATTTGCAAATTTCAATCCATATCTACATCATGTTTCAAGTATTTTTGCAAATCTATCAACCCAGATCTGCAATTACCCTTGTCTGCCTCAAATCTTTCAAGTGCATGCAAAGCTCCAGTTTTAAAAAGCTTCAAAACTCAATTATCTATCTCAAAACTTTCAAGAAGCATGCAAGTAAATCCAGTTTTTATGGAAAACCTGTCAAAAAGCATTACCTGAAAACAAATTCAGTTTCAAGGCTCCTGATTTTAAAGCATCAAGTTCAATTCTTTTGCAATTTCCTGCTCTTCTTCAAAACTCTGCACAAGGTTGAGGTGAGTAAACAACAACTTGAAGGATTAAGTGATTACTGATATGTTGTTCGTTTAACTTCTGAAATAATTGATGCTTTCATATTTATATGATTGGTGATTGATCTGTGTATATGAATGTTGAGTATGCATGCTAGATTAAACTGCTACTCTCTGTTATTTTTTGTACAGAGATTAAAATGAACCAAAAGACCAAACTCTTATCAAATCACTTTGGAGTTTTGATTCTAAACAAGATGATTTGGTTTGAACATCATATAGTTTTTAAAAGACAAGTTCTAGTATTTTTATTTTAGTTTGGAAATTTACTGGAACATAGATAATGCAGTAAATCTTAGATATTTGATAAAATCCAATGTTAAATTATATTGATTAGAATATACAACTTGAATCATCTTAGAAAGTTATGATTTTTAAAATCAAAATAACAATTTTTAGTAAAATATTGAATGTGAATTTGGGGGTTTCTGCATATTGGGATTTTACAAAAATCAATTGATTTGTGCAACTGGATTTCTCGAGATTGTGGATAGAGTTAGGTGAAGCATCAGTAGAAGTAGCAAAAATTGTTGAAGGATTTTTAAATCACTGAATAATTTAATTTTGCCAAGAGATTCATTTTAACCTAGTTTAGAAGCTGTCTGTAAATTGATCACTGCACGTTCAAATTTGCATCGAGTGGTATGATTTTTGGGGAGGAGAATGCATGGTGGGTCGGTGATCTATAGCCGGAGATGAGATGTCTAATGATGATCGGAGTTGGTTATTTTTTTTGGGTTTTTGCTGATGATGTTGGGTTTCAGTAACCGCCAAGATGCTTGATTTTGATTCGAGGCATGAGTTGTTGTTCGGTGGGTCGTAAGTGGATGTAGGGGGTTTGGGTGTCTCTGCGGTGGGTTCGACGTTGGCCAGAGGAGGTCCGGCAACGGTGCAGGGTGCACGGTGGAGTGGGTGTTGTTAGTTGTTTTGGGTTAGTTTTGTTTGTGTTTCAGAATTTAGTTGGGTAGTAGGGAAGGAGACTCGGGGGGGGGGGGAACTCGGGTGCATTTAGTTGTGGCTCGGGTTATAGCTCGCATGGACTCAGGGTTAAGCTGCAATGTTTAACTGTTTTATTTCAACAATTTTTAAAATTTTAATTTAAGACAGTTTAATTTTTTTTAAAAAGGGGGCAGATTAATTTAAAGGAAGTAAATGAATTTGTACTTGAATTCAGATATATAAAGGGAGTTAAACCCAAATTAATATTCAACCTGATATTTTATTTAAAATAAGTTTTAAACTTTAAGAAAATTTAAGTTAAATTTAAAGTTCTTGTTTTTGAAATTGAATTATTTTTATGAATGAATTTGTATAATGTTTAAATATCTTAAAGTTAAAATCTTAATATTATTTCAAATTTTATTTTGGAATATAAAGAGAATTTAAGTAAATGTTTTATTTAAATTAATTAGTGGGAAATGATTTTTAATAAAACATTAAAGTTTAAGATAATTTATTAACTTGAAATTAGATTTGTTAATTAATAATTAAGGGAAGTAATTAATGATTTCTTTATAAATTAATTTAATTTATGAATTAAGTTAAGTAAAGATTTCAAGAAATATTTAAGATAATATTTTATCTTAAATAATAATTAAGTATTAATAAATTGTAATTAGTTAGTTAATTAAAGAATTTTAAGTTAATTAATTTATTTAAATTATTATTTAAAGGGGTTTAATTAAGTAATTAATTAAGTATAATTAATTATTTAATTAGCTATTAATTAAGTTGATGATTTAATTAATGACAAATGATTAATTAAATTGTAATTACTTATTAACTAAGGAATTAAGGGTTAATTAAAATAGTAATAAATTAATAAAGGTGTTATTAAGTTTTAATTGGGTTTTCTCAATTAATGATTAAAGGAAAATGCTAGTTAATTAAGAATTAATTAACTATTTTTATTTAAGGTTAATTAATTTTAATTAAGGATTAATTAATTGTATTTATGGATTAATTAATTTGTAATTAAGATTGTTAATTAATAATTAAGTTTATTAATTAATGATTAAGAGTTGATTAATTAGTTAATTAAGTTTAATTAATTAATTATAAAAGTAATTAGTGATTAATTACTTTTGATTAAAGAATTGATTAATAATTAAGGTTTATTAATAAATATTTGAAGATAATTAATCTGTTAATTGAAGATTAATTTGGGTTAATGAGTAATTAGGGATGGATTACTCAATGTTGTTTTATGAGATGAGTGAAATCAAGTAGGTTAATTAATTTGTTAATTAATTAAATATGGTCACTTGATAAATGATTAAGTATTATTACTTAACAAGTTTTGGTAAGGCTAATTACTTAAGATAAGTAATTGATTAATTACAGAAGTAATTGAGTTAGGTAAATTACTGATTAGAAAGTAATTTTTTTTAATGATAAATTACTTGTTAAAGTAATTTAAGGTTTATTACTTAGTGTAATAAATCAATGAATTTATAAAGTAATTAAGAAATAATGAAGAATAATTAATTACTATATTTAAGTTGATTAAATTTAAGCAATTAATCTAAGCCTGATTAATTAATTAAGGTTCATTAATTGATATGATTAATGAAAATAATTAAGGATTAATTACTTTATTAAGAGTTAATTAATCAAGGTTGATTATGATTAATTAATTGGTTTAACTAATGGTTATTTATGCAAGATTTATTTTGATGAAGGTAATTAATTTAATTAATTTTAAATTAATTAAGAAGTAACTAATTTAATTCACTTTAAATTAATTAAAGAATAGGGATAGTTAATTTAATTCATTTTAAATTAATTATATTGGTATGAGTGAATCATTGCTTATGAATGATTGGATGACACTGATTGTCTTGAATGCTTTGTGATCTCAGTAATGAGATAAGTATGGTTGTGTGATATGAATGCTTGGTTGAATTGTGATGATTACATAGATTATCAATTTGGATGTTGATATATGGATTATCTATTATGATATTGATAATGTGGATTACCTGTTATTTGATAATGTTGATTATCAATTATGATTTGTGAATTATCTATTCTGTGTGTATATAGATACTGTATTGAATTGTTTTAAACCTTTAAAACAACTTGGACTTAAAAGACACGCTTTGGATTTCGATGAGACCGGGATCGGGTTTCCATATTTGGATATCCGAAAACCACATCGATTCCAAATAACGTTAGGTCGTGAGTCAAAGTGGAGCTTTGTGAAGACTCGAGGTGTAAGGGCTATACGTCAGTATAACTCTGTGGGTGACTCCGTAATGAGTTTGACGGAATAGTACTTATAGATTCGAGATGGTGGTTTAGAGTGCAAGGGTTATTGTCGTTAACTCTGAGGGTGATTCCAAAATGAGTGTAACGAGATAATGCCTTCGGTTTCTTTCGAACCCGGAACGAACTTGTATGGATTGAATGCTTTCAGAACATCGTCAGATGGACGATGAGCATTCTAAGTGATATGTCCTACAAGGTAATCGTAACCTCAATCCTCATCAACCGGGAATGACTAAAACAGGGGAGGTGCAGCAAAGCTTCGTGGGTAGCCCCCACTGGAGAGTAAGATTTACCCCTGTCTAGAGGTCCCTTTTATTTCGGCTGTGTGGATGGTTGAATAGCTACAACCGTCGGGGTTGTCTTATTCGGAACTGTTCAGTAAGGAACGGGTCCGGCTTTGTGTTGCAGGGGAGTTAGGGTGGCTCCTCGGTACGGTGATCTAGGCCACGTACTGTGACGGGCGGTACCCTAGTAGCCCTGCCATTGTATGGAATCCAAAATCCAATAAGTGCCGTACGTATTAGTTGCGCCCAACTATGTTGGAACGTGATATGTAAGCATTCCAGCTATTTCTGTATTTTACTTGAAAACCCTAGACACTATTATAATATCATCGGATTTCCTATCAAATGTTTTGGTTAGTGTAAGGTAAAAACTTTTCCATGTTTATGTGTGGGAAGTCTTACATGATACCTTTTCTTTCAAAAAGGTTTTTAAAAGTTAAGCAACTTTAACCGTTTACTCACACCAGACCCATGTCTGACCCGGAGTTTATTTTGTTTTTCTTAAACTCTTTGGTACTCAAATTTTTACGAGTAGCCAAGGGATTCAGGTTAGGATTTTAAGTTGGCTTGACAAATTCTGAAGGAGCAATGGAGCAGGAGGCTTCGGCGTGTAGATATATCTATAGTTTTCCGCTGTGTGTTCTCTGAGTTGTTGTCTTTGTACTGTAATGAGTTGTAACTAGACAGGTGTTTATAACTTTCTAGTATCTGTTGTATATCTGTGAACTCTGATAATGGTTGTAAACTATGTAATATTTATGTTATTAATATAATTTATTCGTTCCGCTGTGTAGATTCTGATGATGTTTCTTTCTTCTCTTCTTTCTTTTCTCTTTTCCATCCCTTTCTTTCTTAAAGATGATGCGATTTTCCGGGAGTGGAAAGTCGGGTCGTCGCACTCTTGTGAAAATTTTCCAATGGAGATCTAAAATTTGTTTGTAAATATTTAAGTTAAGCCAGTGGTTATGGGACATGAAGCTTAACTCGTTTATTTTCTAGTTAGTGGAATCGACACTTTTTGATGATCAATGACGATCATTTTGTGGTTTAGACTAGCAATGAGCGATGTCTCTTTGTCTACGAGGAAGACTGAACCCTATTTCTATGGAGCTTCGGCTCAAATTGGTGGGGTAGCGACCCATGTTATTCGAGCCGTTTGTGGAGCCTCGGCTCAAAATTGATGGTTAGCAACCATGGAATAGCGTTCCGTTTGTGGTACACGTGTTGGTGAGTTTTCATTCTCCTATTTTATGATGGGCCTCCCACCCTTTTATGATTTCTAGATTTCTAGTTGATGATTTTTAAATTTTGTGTTTCACCAATTTTGTGATTGGCATTGATGTGTATTTGTCAATATTTGTGGTTTGGTGAACAAAATAAAGAATAAGACATTCTTTTTAGTGCTTTGAGATTTCTTGAGATGTTGTATGATTTTTGTTGTTGTTTAATGTATACTTGTCGTAGTATGGCATTATTGTTATCATACGCTTTTATCATATTTCTTATCCTATCTCATTTTATCTGATATTTATAGCTAGACTAATCCATTTATTATTTTCTTATTAAATAATACTCGGGTCAGACCAAGATATTACAGTGCTTCTGCTTGACTCCTCTTCTGGAAATATATCTGACTTTTGACTAACTACTCTAGTTTAGTAGTTTTTGTCAATATACATTCAAGATAGAGACTCCTTGATGTATACATATTCTTTTGTGTAGCACTTGTTTCTATTCTTTTGTGATATTGTGGATCTTGTTTGACCACTACTCTGATGTACACTTCTGTGTGTTATATTCATATCTATTTCCGCCTTTGTGATATGGATATCTGTGACTGATTTATGTTATGCTTATTTCTATATTTGTTTCCGAAGATCATACAGCCACTATGTAGTAGCTTTGAGTTTGTATCGGCATATCGGATTGAAATGCATGTTATATTATTTGACATATCGGTGCTCGTACAAAGCAATTACGTGGATGGTCGCTCCTCAACAGCCGTATTCTTCGTGCTAGTTGACGGCATTACCTAGTAGTGTCCTTGGCTAGCGTGAGTATAGAAGTGGGGCGTCACACTTGAATGCTAGAATTTGTAGCAGAAAGTATTTTGAAACTTGAAAGTTTGAAACTGGAAATCCTTTTATTGCTGAGATGATTTAAGACTTTGATTGTGATGCAGGTTTGCTTGATTAGCTTGCTTCAGATTTTCTTGCTTTGTTGATAACCTTGTTACAGGATTTTGAAAAATGGTTTACCGGATTTTTGATTTATTTTTTAGGAATGTTTTCAGTGTTTTGATTCTTGGATTTTGTTGTTTAAGAAAGATAGTGTTACAAGTTAAGTTTCTTTGCTTTTTGAAAAGAGAAGATGGGAAAAAGAAAATAAAGAGAAGATGGATGATTATATAGTGTAAATTAGGATTTATTTATAATTAAAGAAAATAATAACAAATTATGACACTTGTTCAAATGTTAACATTTGTCATTACCAATTTTTAATTAACTTACACATGTTCTAACAAGCTTTAAAATTAAACACTTGTAATAAGCAATTTTTTATATTTTAAAATGATTTAAAAGCTTTTAAATTAAATTTCCTAATTAATATTTCTAAATTAATAAATGCTTTTCTAAATTTATATAAATAAAACCTTTAAAAGAAAATAAATTAAAAAATAATTATATCCTAAATAAAATCATATATAATATATCAAATTCATTTTAAAATGTTAATATAAAATTTAAATATTTATTTACTATTTAAATAAATACTCTCTTATTTTATATAAATAAAATTCTTTTAAGGAAAAATAATATAAAACAAATCTTATGCTAATAAAAATATTATTCACATATTTTTATATCCAAAATATTTTCAAGATATATATCCATTTAAATTCAAATTTAAATCTAAATTCAAATTCAATTTAAAACTCATTCACATACCAATACATTTAATAACCACATATTTAATTTGTTTTCATAAGAATAATTTGTAAATTTTAAGTAATTATATTAGGAGATTATCAAATAAATATTTATCCAGATATAAATATTTATTATCAGATTTATTTGTACGATCTATAAAATAGTTAAATCAGATAATTATCGAATTATTTAAAGGCCAAAAATCCAAGTTATCACATTCCTCCCCCCTTTGAATCTTTTGGTCCTCGAAAAGAAACTAAGCCAGAATTTATTCAATAACTTAAAACCAAATAAATTATTCTTTGATCATTTTTAAAACACTTCTAAAATTTACATGATATTATAAAATAGTTTTTATAAAGATACTTTTATAAATCGATGTCTCAACCAGTCCATCCTTGTTCTCACAGAAATTCGGTCATACGTTGATCAGGCATAGGACTGAAAATCTATAAGTACTTAGTGGATCCGTTTTAAACACCCAGTGAAACTAATTGGAAAAATAGTTTTATTGAAATATAGAAAACATTTTGGAAAATAGAGGAAACATCTTTAGTGAGAATGCTCTGGAAATCATCACCCCCATCCACGGTCGCAGTTAACCCTGGTTACGTTGCATCCCGGCAAAATCCATAGATAACTATAGGCACTCCGCACACCTCGATTACGCCATGGAACCCGCTACAGATCGCAGTTACATCTAGGGTTACGTTGCTATCACAGCAAAAACCCATATAACTGTAGGCATCAGCGCCCTCGAATTTCGCTGCCAAAAGAATGAAACTTCTCCTCCACTCGACCATAGATCACAGTCTACCTATGTTACGTTGCCTTCCCAGCAAAATCAAACATAGACCGTTGACACTCACCTCCACACGATTTCCACAATGGTCCACAGTAGATCGCAGCGACATCTAGTTACACTATCATCACAGCATAACCCAAATGCCTCTGTAGGCATCAGCGCCCTCGACTTTCGCTACCCAATAATCCTTTAAAACTTCAATTTGTCCGGACTTCCTCACAGGATCCACTTTAGAAGCTCCCCCTTTGAGGCTCAAGGCAGTATCAACCTATGGTACTCTTGAGAAGTTCATTTCAAGGGGGCACCTTTTTCTCCAAAGCCATTTTCAAAACACTTTATACTATACACATATAGTATCTTCCAAATCATACCCCTAGTATGAATCCTATATAAATCTCCTTTCTCAAAATCGATTATCCCAAAATCGATAATTCTCAAACTTGGCTTTTCAAATTTCCAAAATTGATTTTTCCCAAAATCAAAACCTTTCCAAATCCAAAAGTTCCAAAAACCTTTTTTTTCTTCAAAATCATTCTCATAAGATACTTCACATATATGTGTGTGTGTGTGTGTGTGTGTGTGTGTGTAACTTAGAAAATCTTTAGATCACTTCATACATGTAAAAAATTCCTTTTTTATGCTTCAAATACTATTAAAAACCCTTTTCTTCTGGTAATAGATTCAACAAGGGGAGATTTATCTTATATAACAAAGATATATAACTTTGTTTATTCCAAATCAATATTCAAACGTGAATACTTTATAAAGTCACTTACCATGTTACTTACTTCCATAAAGTAAATTTCTAAGATAGAAATATCCAATTTCCACTTTATTTCATCATATATCTCAAAATATACTTTCTATTTCAAAAATCATTTTACATTTCTAATCTACAAATTTTCAATATCAATTTCATTAAAACCCGTACGATGTACACATATCATCCGTACGCAATATCAATCTGATTGCTCACTCGATCACACAATTTCTCTTCCGAACTAGTATCGTCCACCCGACTTCCAAGTGCGGACTCAGATCTGGTTTCTTGATCAAAAACCGTCATTCTCCTTGCATAGCCATAATTATGATAGAGAATTTTCAGAATCAATCAAAAATCCATATCCAGGTTCGCCATTGTAAATCGAGTGGAAAATCCCAACTCGGATCGATATACTATCTCGAAATTCTGTGCTCGAATCTGGATCAAATCATTATACGAATAGAACAATATACGCACATCCTATGTATTTATGTTCATTGATCATTAGCTAAATCAATTCCCTTTCTATTCACATTCATTTATGATTCTATTCACTTATTCACAGTTGCTTCAATCCTCATTTGGATTATCACTTCAATTCTTATCTCAACTGGTAATAAATCATAAACAGTTTGAACTTTGTCCAGCTTAAATTTAGAAAATAGCTTGAAAAGTTTACAATAGATAAATAGTCGAAAAATAGTTATCATTTGTAAAATAGTTATAAAATAGTTAAGTAGTTACAAAATAATTGTAAAGTAGTTATAAGATAGTAATATAATAGAAATATGTTTATAAAACAATTGTAAAATTGTTAAATAGTTTAGCTTTTAAAAAGAAAGGTTGTATATAGTAAATATCTAGGAAAAATAGGTTTATATTAAAATAATTTATTTTGAAAATAATTCAGAGTCAAACTGTTCAATTCCCAATCTTCATTCCCATCAATTCAATTTAAATTTCCGCTTTCATTTAAACTGACTCAATTCCAATTTAAATAACTTCAATTTCCATTGAAATTGAATTAATCCCAATTCAAGTTGAATTAACCTCACTTTCTTTCCAAAATCAAATCAAATTCCATTTGAATTTGAAACTATTCAACTTTAATCACAATTCCAAATTATTTAAATCAAATTTCAATTTGAACTAATTTCAAATTCAATTTCACTTTAAATCATCTCGAATTATATAAATTCGAGTTAAATTTTCAAATGTTGATTTAACCACTTAAATCAAATTAACCTTTATTTTTTTAAATCAACAATCTAGATCTTTAAACAATTTAATTCTGAGTCCAAATTTCAAAATTCCATTTTAAATTATCTTTACTTAACTTATTTCAAAGTTAAAATAAGAGTTCAAAACAATTTTATCTTTCAACCTTGAAACAGATTCCAAATCCTTAATTTCAAATTAATGTTTAATTTCCCTTTTATCTCAATAATGGATATATTACCACAATCCATTTCTTTATTCATTTAAACAAATCCTTAATTTCCCTTTTATCTCAATAATGGATATATTACCAAAATTCATTTCTTCATTCATTTAAAGAAATCCAATTCACAGTTCAAAGATTATTAATAACAACAGGATGAGATCATCCAAATTATTTAAAACATCCATTCATTTTTCAATTTCCAGATTTCAAACCCATTTTGAGATCACACAAACTCCCCATTCAAATCAACCATTTAACTTTCCAAGTTAAATCTCAATTTCATCTTGAAATTTCCAAATCAGGTTGTTCATTCAATCTTATTTAACTTTTTCTAAGTTAAATTCAATTTAATCTCATCAACCTTTCCTAATTTGAATCCTCACTTCAAATTTCAAATTTCTATCAATATTCTTTCTTACTTATAAGTTCAAAGATTCATTTCACTATGGGTTTTTACATCACATCTCAAGGGAAAATCAAAACTCAATCACTTAGAGTTTATTTTAAATCATCGTTGATATCATGTATATCCATACATATATACATATTTATTTCTTAGCCCACTAAGCCATATTTTTAAATTTAAACCACCTTTTGTTTTAATTCGAAACAGTTTTCTTTAAAGCTTTTAAACAACTCTCATTTTAAAATAAGATTACATTCAAAATATTCTGAATAATACTATTTATTATTATCTCTTAACATTTTGAAAACAATTTCAAATGTTTTTGGATTAGAATTCAAAACTTCTCAGTTTACATCCTTTCTAATTTACAAGTTATTTGTTGGGTGCGTCTCCAGCACCTACCGAACC
Organism: Allium cepa; assembly: GCA_030765085.1. Taxonomy (NCBI): domain Eukaryota; kingdom Viridiplantae; phylum Streptophyta; class Magnoliopsida; order Asparagales; family Amaryllidaceae; genus Allium; species Allium cepa. The sequence continues at coordinate 233,626,319 of CM060932.1, read as the reverse complement.
AATTCCCCTCTCCTCCATCACCGAACCGAGTCCTCCCACTTCACCACCGAACCAGCTCATCTCCAGCACCTATCGAACCAATTCCCCTCTCCTCCATCACCGAACCGAGTCCTCCCACTTCACCACCGAACCAGCTCATCTCCGGGTCCTAGCCGGACCAACCACCACCGAACCAGCTCATCTCCGGGTCCTAGCTGGACCACTTCACCACCGAACCAGCTCATCTCCGGGTCCTAGCCGGACCAACCACCACCGAACCAAACTCACTCCCAATCTACCGCCGGTCCAAACAACATACCACTCTCCACCGAACCAAGACGTCCCGGATCAACTTAGTCATGCCAGATTGCATCAGCCTAGGCCCACCAGCAGCTATATACATCCAAGACCCCTGCCCATAGCCTCACTATATAAATAGACGAGCAGGGGTACAACAATGGCAGACAAGTTTGAGAGCTCAAGCACGGATAAAACTTTCAAACAACTTTCAGATACTTGTAATCAAAACTTTGTACTTGTAATCTGAACAGAAAAGGAGAATAACATATAAAGTGGACGTAGGCACATTCTGGCCGAACCACTATAAATCTGTGTGTCTTTTACAGTTCAGTCCATCTATTTTATATATTTATATAAATCACCCAGATCATTGAGAACAACATATAATCAACTAAATCATACGACTTGGAGGTGTTTGCCCATTTTTTGTGCAAACATTTTTGGTGCTTTCACTAAGACCAGGAGCTTGAAGCTTCAGCTTTTCCCACTTAACCCTTTTCCTATCAGCATCGATCATTGCTTGGAAAGCATGCCTCCCGGACGGAAGAAAGATACTAACAAAGGAAAGAACATCGCAACTAGCAGTGTTCCAGATCCAGTGATCAGAGATCAAGACAATCGTCCGGTTCCTACAGCAAATGGAAATCAGGCAAACCCAACAGCCCCTGCTACGGAACAACCAATTACAAGGACGGATCTGGACAGGGTTGTGGATGAAGTAACTAACCGCTTCGCATCTCAACAAGAAGCCTTGATGGACCAACTCATGTCACGCTTAAGGGATGCTGAAGAATCCAACCGCAACACTGAATCATGGGGTGAGTCCCGGTCTGGAGGATCTGGGAGACGACAGAAGTCTTTCTTCTTCGAAGAGGCTAACAACAGAAACAGCAATGGTAGGAGCCGAGCCCGGACTCAGCCCGAATTCCGACCCGAGGAAACACTTGGAACCGAACCCAACAGGGGAGGTACCAGGCAAGGGTCGGATGTAGCTGAGACTGTCGTGCTACCTAACCATGGAAACACCAGTAGACGGGGCCGAGCTGGAGTCCAGACCGAAGTTGGACCCGAGGAAGTGCTGAGAACAGAACCCAGTAGGGGAAGATCAAGGCAAGGGCCAACTGTGGCTGACGCCGGCATGCCCCCGGAAGACCAGAGGCAGCCATTAGAGAATGTTAGGAGTGACAGACGATACCATCCCTACAGGTCATCTGGACGGAATCAATCTCGCAGGGAAGAACGAAACTCATTTTTATCCGCTCCAAGTTCTGATGAAAGGATGGCGCGATTGTTCAGAGATTGCGTCCAACGGGACCAAAGGGATCGGGGGATAGGCGCTAGGGTAACCAGCCCCTTCACCCGCAATATCAAAACTGCCATCACCCCCCGGGAATGGAAAATGCCAACAATGGAACCTTACAAGGGAACCTCTGACCCCGTTGTACACTTGCAGAGATACACACAGAATATGCTTATGAGCGGAGCAACAGAGGGAGTGTTGTGTAAATGCTTCCCACTATTCTTGGCAGATCTAGCTACCTCCTGGTTCTGTCATCTACCCCAAGGATCCGTCAGCTCATGGAAAATGTTGAAAGAAAAGTTCATCAGCCAGTTCCGCATTCATGTGGAACAACCCAAGGACGCTTATTCCCGTATCTAATATAAAACAGAAGCCCGGAGAGACAGTGCAACAATATCTAAACCGATTCAACGCCGCAGCGGCCGCATTCCAAGATGTCGATGAGAAACTTATCCTAACGGCCCTCTGCAGTGGTGTGCATCCGCATACTAAGTTTGCTAGAAGATTAACGAAAGAAAAACCGGCTACCTTACCCGATTTCTTCCATGAAGCCGGAAAGTATATGAGACTTGAAGACGCTACCATTGAGAGGCAGTCGGAGCAATAGACTAAGGCAACTCTAGACAGGGCTCCCGTTGCAGCAAAGGATGTTCGAAGAAATCACTCTAGAGACAATACTGGGGGCAGGAAGGGAGAAAAACGCCTATATCGGCCGGGACCAAGGTTTGACGCTTACACTCCTTTAAATGAAACAATCGAAAACATCTTCCTGACCACCCAAGACGAAGTTAGATACAAGCGCCCCCCACATAAGGAGGAGTCAAATAACGCATTCAAGTCTGGAAAGTTCTGCCGCTTCCACGAATCTCATGGACATGACACCAATGAATGCCATCATCTCCGGGACTTGATTGAAGAACACATCAGGAGGAAGAGACTGGAACGTTATGTAAAAAGTCAGAACAGGACTCCAGCTCCCGCCAATGAAAACCTAGGGCTACCCCTCCCAGAAGTAGGCGGAGGAAATCGCAACACCAGCGGCTCTAGTCAAGAGAAGATAGTGGTCCATACCATATCAGGAGGACCACACATCGCCGATAGAAGCTGGGCAGAGATGGAAAGATACGGTAAGTCACTTAGAAACGATGAAGGTTACGTTAATTCTGTTATGGGAGAACGCCACCCGAAACGAAAAGAGAATGACGACATCACATTCAGTAGGAGTGATCTAGAGGGAAGGCAGTACCCACACATGGATCCTATGGTCATCTCCGCCTGGTTCGGTCCAGCCAAAGTATTCCGAATTTTAGTAGACACTGGAAGCTCAGTAAATATCCTATTCAAGCATGCTTTCGACAAAATGAAGCTGTCAATGAAGGATGTGTCTCCCTGCAACAAACCACTACATGGTTTCACTGGAGATGCGAAGATGCCTCTCGGGCAACTGGACCTCTTTGTCGAAATAGGAAGTCACCCCCGCTCCGTTGTGCGAAAACAAACATTTGTGCTAATAGAGAACCACTCGGCCTACAATGCCTTCTTGGAAAGACCAGCCTTATCTGACTTTCAAATTGTCCTAGCCCCGTGGTGCCTGAAGATGCAATTTCCAACAGATAACGGAATAGGAGAAATAGAGGGAGATCAAGACGCCGTTCGAGATTGCTATGTGACTGAACTTCGTAATAACCACAGGAAGGGTAAAGGGAAGGATGCGGAGACTTCTCTCTGAAAGAAAAACTTGGAACCATAGCAACTAAAGAAAGCCCCTCCTCTTCGATATACCAGTGATCCTTTCAATGAATTAGACCCTAGGGACAAAGAGGAGGAGGCCACTGCCGAGCCTGCAGAGGCTATGGAGTTTGTATCTGTAGACAAACATGACTCAAGTTGACTATTGAAAATCGGATCTCAACTAAAAGCAGAATTAAAGGATCAACTCATTGATTTTCTCTGCCACAACTTGGATGTATTTGCATGGACGCACGCTGATATGACTGGAATCTCCCCAGACGTAGCATGCCACGTACTGAACGTCGATCCTACCAAAGTGCCAGTAAAGCAGAAAAAGAGGAGTATGGGGGCAAAACGATCAGCAGCCCTCGAGGAAGAAGTAAAGAACCTACTTGCCAATAACTTCATACGAGAAGCCATCTACCCAGAGTGGATCGCTAACCCGGTACTAGTAAAGAAGGCTAATGGGAAGTGGCGAACATGCATTGACTTCTCCAACTTAAATGACGCTTGCCTGAAGGATTGGTTCCCACTCCCCCGAATCGATCAACTAGTGGACAGCACAGCTAGGCACGAACTCTTATCCTTTATGGACGCATACTCAGGATATAACCAGATTCCTATGCACGCCCCCGATCAAGACCACACTAGTTTCATCACTGACCGGGGATTGTACTGCTACAGAGTAATGCCTTTTAGACTTAAAAACGTCGGAGCTACTTATCAGCGCCTCGTCAACAAGATGTTTGCAGAACTAATAGGACGAACTATGGAAGTTTATGTGGACGACATGCTGGTAAAATCAAGGAAAACCTACGATCATGTAAGCCACCTGGACGAGATGTTTCAAGTACTTCGCCAATATGGAATGAAGCTGAATCCTCTAAAGTGCTCCTTCGGAGTATCGTCGGGAAAGTTCCTAGGATTCATCGCCCATGCTCGGGGGATTGAAGAAAACCCTGAACAAGTTAGGGCTTTGCAAGATATCAAGATACCATCCACTCGAAAAGAGATGCAAAGCCTAAATGGGAAGGTGGCCGCCCTATGCAGATTCATCTCTAAGGCAACCGACAAATGCATCCCTTTCTTCGAAGCCCTAAAAAAAGACAAAGGAAAGTTTGAATGGACTGACGAATTCTCAACAGCCTTCCTTAACCTAATCGAACACCTCCAGATACCACCAGTACTCTCAACTCCAAATGAAGGCGAAGAACTATACCTATACCTTGCTGTGTCGTCCCATGCTCTAAGCGCCGCTTTGGTGAGAGAAGACAACCGCGCGCAGCGGCCCGTATACTTTGTAAGCAAGAGGTTTACGGGGGTAGAAGCCAGATACCCTAAACTTGAGAAGCTAGCATATTGTTTGCTAATCACGTCACAGAAACTGCGACACTATTTCCAATCTCATTCCATTAGAGTTTTAACCGATCAATCGCTAAGGCAGGTACTCCATCGCCCTGACACTTCTGGGCGACTACTTAAGTGGTGCATTGAACTGAGTCAATATGATATCACCTACCATCCTCGCACCGCCATCAAGGGACAAGCCATAGCCGATTTCATTGCCGAATTCACTACTAACGAAGATAAGGAGCAATCTGAAATAACAAAAGATATCAAGTGGAATCTCTTCGTAGATGGAGCATCAAACGAACAAGGCTCGGGGGAAGGTATTGTGATAGTCACCCCCAAGGGAAGAAAGCTGCACTATGCCCTAAGGTTGGAATTCGCTGCCACTAACAATGACGCAGAATACGAAGCAGCGATAGCCGGATTAGAACTTGCACTGGAGATTGGAGTCGGTTCTTTATGTCTCCATAGTGATTCTCAACTTATTGTAAATCAAATACTGGGAGAATTCCAGACTCGAGGAGAACGACTCACGGCATATCTAAAGAAGACCAAGCTGCTGCTCGATCAATTGGATCACTATTTAATCAAACACATTCCTCGAGAGGAGAACCGAGAGGCCGATGAACTGGCAAAGCAAGCTAGCATGAAGAACAGCACCATTTCTGAAACAGTAGCCATCTTAAAACAACTAGCCCCAAGTTTCGAAAAAGAGGATCTGATAGCTGCAATCGAAGAAGAAACTTGGATGACTCCTATCCGGAAATACTTGCAAGATGGCACACTACCCAACGAGCGTAACGAAGTCAGGAAAATCTTGAGAAGTGCTTCCCGCTACACAATACAAGAAGGCATCCTCTATCGGCGCGGCTTCTCTAACCCCTTATTAAGGTGTGTCGCTGGAAGGGAAGCCAAGGAAATTTTATCCAACATCCATCAAGGAAGTTGCGGAGACCACACTGGAGGGCAGACTCTGGCAAAGAAGATACTCCGTTATGGATATTTCTGGCCCACCTTAAACAAAGACGCCTTGGACTTCGTCAAAAAATGCGACAGATGCTAGAAATTTGCTAAGATCTCTCGACTACCAACCAATGAGATTACTCAGATGACCAGCCCTTGGCCCTTTGCAATATGGGGAATTGACTTGATTGGCGAACTGCCAATGGGCCGAGGCGGAGCCAAATATGCAATAGTGGCAGTCGACTATTTCACCAAATGGGTGGAAGCGGAACCTCTAAATAAAATATCTTCGGCAAAATTCATTAACTTCTTGATCAAAAATGTTTTATGCAGGTACGGGGTTCCACTCAAAATCATATCGGACAATTGACTTCAATTTGACAGCGTGGAATTCACCGGCTGGTGCCAAGAGCACGGAATTCACAAAAGCTTCTCATCTGTAGCTTACCCCCAGGCAAACAGACAAGTCGAAGCTGTCAACAAAATTCTCAAAACTCTAATCAAGAAGAAACTTGAAAAGTCAAAAGGCGCTTGGGTGGATGAACTTCCTACGACACTTTGGGCCTACCGCACATCTTACAGAACATCAACAGGGCATACTCCTTTCTCTTTGGCATACGGATCGGAGGCCATGCTCCCAGTTGAAACTGTAGTGCCTTCCCACCGTAGGATCCACTACAACCCATAAGAGAACGAAGAACTCCTCCACATGTCTTTGGATCTAATTGAAGAGAGAAGAAACGATGCAGCACTCAAAGCGACAGCTCCTCACAAGCAAAAAGTGGCAGCACGATACAACTCCAAAGTCAAGCACCGCAGCTTACAAGAAGGAGATCTTGTCCTCAAACGGATCTTTCCGCGCCCTGGAGCGCTAGATCCAATCTGGGACGGACCCTATGTAATTCATAAAGATCTCCACAACGGAGCTTATATTTTGTCAACAGTGGACGGAGAGGTGTTCCAGAGGGCATGGAACATTCAACACCTTCGTCGATACTTTTCTTAACTTGTACTGCCCATATGAAGTGAATTAATAAAGAGAATCAGTGGACGTAGGCATTTTTGTGCCGAACCACTCTAAAAATCTTGTCTCTTTTTAACTTGTTCCTTTATATCTTGGCTGCTTGTTAAGCTTTATCCTTTTCTGTTGAACAAAATCCTGTGTAACGGCGTTTCCATTCTGGACACTTCACGGCACAACCTCACCTGGACAAGACCTAACAGGTACTATACGAATCTATGCCCTCGCCAATGAGACACTTTTGCTTCAGCATCCCTCTGCTGCGGGTTAACTCATTGCTCGCGACGACCCTCAAAGCCAACTGTAAAGAGCCGATTATAAGCCAACGAGAAGGCTGACTATAGCCGAGGCAGCTCATTACGGCGTTCGGCTCGCTGGCAACCGCGAACCGGTTATAAGCCCCAACATAAGGTGTGGCCAGCCAGGGGCAGTTCACAGTTGACGATCGGCACCCGCGCTAGCCGGCCATAGTAAATCGAATAATACCCACGATTACGGGCCATAATGGCCTGGGTAGTTAATGTGCGCAATCTCGGCTCCTATGTGTCTTAAGTACGACTGTGGTAAAAAAGAAAACTCCCCACGGAGGCGTAAGATGGGTGACAAATGTCTCCAAGACCCACAGCTAGGGAAATGACTACAAAACCCGGTTTCCACGAACTTAAGCACATCGAAGCCTTCCGTGATTGGAAGTTTTACTTTTTCTTATATTTCCATTCTATTTAAAAACTTTCTTCCTATCCTCTATAACAACACTTAAAGTACAGGACACCAAATAGGATGCACTCGCTAATGGGAATGAGAACTCTCAGATGGATGACGAGTCACTCGACTGCATCCCGTGCTCGATCACACAAGGCATTCAAAGCTACCATCTACAACTAAAAATTGAAAGGGCGGTACTTTCTTCTCTTGTATACAAATAAGTAGCTCTGATATATTCACACATCACATTAACATTGCAAGACATTAAATTATATTTTAAGCAAGAACTTGACACCGAAACACAATTGAATCACTAGCACATGCACAGCTATATTTTCTATGCAACACATCAAAATAATGACAGCATCCTAATATGACAGAATCATCTTATGTTATAAAATTACATGTAAAAAATAAAGTCGTTCATTGCAATGACATAATTACAACCTAAAAGTACATTAATGTTTTGGAACCAGTATATACGGGAATGTCAATTAAAACCAAAAATATCCGGATCAAGCTAAAATAGTCGGCAGCATCAGAACTTCATTCCTATCATTCCGACCCCCCAAGATCTACTTAACCGCAGGATCAGAGCTCCCAGCATGTTGACCAGAGGTCCCACCTGTCCAATTCAGGAGAAGAATCTATTAGATAAACGATAAGCAACCAAGCTATGAAAAGGCTAAAAGGGAAGACTTACCAACATCCGTTCCTTGATCGTCGTCTCCCAACTGCACGCCTACCTCCTCGGCAGCAAGCAGCCGCATGCCCTCCTTCACCGCCACTTTATCTTCCTTAGTGAACTGGGCCGTAACCACATCCATCCTGAAGGCCATGCCACCCTCTTTATCCGCATCAGCCTTGGCGTCCTCCAAAGCACGGAGATATATCCTAGCCATGACCCGGGGGTAATCGTCCATCCAGGATAGGTTGCCCTGCTTCCAAGTACGAAAATACATATCCTGCAGCATATCATCCATCATCCCCTCGTTCTCCTCAAACTCCCTCATAGGGGCCTCAGAAGCCGACAACTTCGCAACGGCAGCATCCCTCTCCAATCGGTATCGCGAGCAGTCAGCCTGAAGGGATCTCTTCATCGCCTCCATCTCCTCCTTTAGCTTGGCCTGAGCAAGCCCCACGGCTTCAAGCCTTCCAGATAACTCCTCTACCTGCTTAAGATCCACTCTCCGAACCTCATCCACCGTTGCGATGGCCATGTCAATTCGTTTCTTGCAAACAGCCTCCATCTTTCGCAACTCTGCCTTGCTAGCCTCTTCCATGGTTTTCTTTAGTCGTCTAGAGGCCGCCTCATGCTGGGAGATCTGGATGGCCTGATCGGCATGCTGTTTGGCCTGATCGGAAACCGTTAGCCGCAACCAAATGTTAGCACTTCTGATTTCCTCTCCAGCCTTGACCAGTCGGGCATGATGCGCCATCAGCTTCCTGGTCTCCTCAGCCACCCGATCGATGTTTGCCTTGGCCTCATCCCCCATAGTTACAATCCGAGTAGTAAGCAAATCAAGGTCTAGGGACTTGGCCTCATCAAGCACCTTTACCATAGGATTGCAGGGGAGAAGGTGCTCACCAGTAACCCCGTCAAAGGAAATATCATGAGAACCTGGATCCAGATCTGGATGACCCGCAAATGGATTACGAGCCAAGCCGGGACGATCAATCTGAGTAACGGTAGGATTCTCAGACGGATGCGGAGAGGGTATGAACTCAGTATCCTCCTCCGTGATATCGTGAATAGGCTGGGTTGGGGGCTGAGAACCAGGTGAATGTTCGAATAAGGAGCGACTCCTCTTTCTCTTTTGAATATCCTCTTCAATAACTCCGAGAAGAGGACGGTAGCCGACTACGTCCCCGGAACGGTTGGTGGGAGGTTTTGGTTTAGCGGAAGCTTTGAGGAGTTTGAATTGTTCGAGGCGGTGTCGAACATCTGATGTCTTGACCACCTCGCCTGCCCCTGGAATAAAGAACAAGTGTTACGAGCATACACTAATCCATAATTCAAGAAATATTTTAAAGTTAAAAGGAGTAAGAAGGCGCATTTATTATACAAACCCTGAGGGGGAGTGGGATACCGCAATAAGTCCTGAATCTCATTCCAAGACGGGAGCTGGCCATAAAATATTCCTAAGTCCTTATCATAAAGGGAGTCTGCAGAAGTCAAAAATTCACCTTGAATCACTGGAGTCGCCTTAGCTGAAATGCTCTCAGAAGATGGACTGGCACCAGTTCCGGCCTTATCAGTTTTCTTCGTTTTCTCCACCAAGGCCGACCCTTCCTCTAACCCCTCAAAAGTTTGGCGGAAGACATCATCCGTCCACTCTTGAATCTCACCTGCTTGCCCAGAGGTCAAGGCACCAACGCCACTACCACTTTGTCCTTCGCCACCATCACCACCATCACCTTCTCCATCACCTCCGCTCTCCTCCTCGCCTCTTTCCTCCTCTCCACCTTCCTCCTCCGGAACATCTTGGCATGTGCTGGGAGAGGGTCCATCAGTTTTCTTGAGCTTCTTCCCCCCGACGACTGGAGGTATCGAGAAGGGTTTTCTCTTGCTGCTCTTTGTCGTGGCCCCTCCTTTGGATTTAGCAGCCCTTTCCTCAGCCGAATCCCTCTGCTTGACCACAGACTGATGTGATAGAATCAAGTTATGCCCCAGGAGAGTGGCATTCCTGATCAGGTAAGAAGCTGACCTATCCCTTCCCGAAATGGCTTCTATCTCCGCGGCCATCTGAACTAGGTGATCGTTCTCCATGACCGCAAAGCCACCTGTCGCTAGCAGGAAATAAAAACACATGAGAAGAAGCATTTCAGTCAGAATGGAGATTATAAATAAGCTTCAATTTACAGCCAGAGGTGAAGCGGTGGATAGAAACGGAGTCATCCCGGATGAAGAACCATTCCTTCTTAAACATGTGAACTTTGAATACAAGTCCAGGACCGGCTTGAAGGACACGGCCGATTCCAAGCTGATGTATGGAGACCCCTTATTGTAACCTCTCAAGTTATATAGGTACCGAATCTCCCGGTTGGAAGGGGGCGCCCTTACTTTCTTTGGAAAATCACGAATAGGCACACCAAGATAGCGTAGGAGTTGGGCTGGAGCTGGAAAGGGGCCACCTTCAAATAGGCGACGGAGCTAACTATCCAAGCATTGATTGGAGGAATGGCCCCACACATGCAGTGGTACCTACTATAAGCGAAGTATCCTTCAGGGGGATTATATGGTATGACCCCTTCCCTGGCAACAGCATGCGCGCTCTATCAATCCCAAAGGAGCAAGAGATAACATCAAGCTGCTCTTCTTTGAGGGAGCTAGGAAAGCAGTCAGGCAGAGAATCGAGAAGCCCTTCAGGACCATACCCATCTACTAGCGATCTCGGGGTGGGTCCACGATGTTCCGGTCCTGGCTGAGCTGGGGGCACTACGGTGGACTCTCCTTCGTCCTTGGATTTCTTCTTATCCGATCGAGTTTCCACTTTACGAGACATTTATCTGCACCACGAGAAAGTACATCGTTATAACAGAGGATATAAACATGCAAGTATATGTAGTCCGGAATGTCACTTGTAATTCAAAACATGAAAAATTCAAGTATATTCATTCGTCACTCAAATCCCCCAGTCTCGTTCGGCAATTCAAAAATAAAAATCCATTCGATATACGAACCCCATGTTTCATTCGGTAGTCCCATCATAATAACTCATTCGGCAGAAGAAACTCACCTGGTCCGGCAGTTAGGTTTGATTCGGCACTTGGTTGATTCGGTATTTGATTGATTCAGCACTTGGTTGATTCGACACTTGGTTGATCCGGTTCTCGATTGATCTGGCTATCTCAAAACGATAAAGGAATAACGAAGGCCTAACACCCCTATTTATAAACTAACGCAGGACGACCGGACCGGATGGTTCGGCACAAAGGACCGGACGGAAACACCCAAGTTAAAACAAAGCGCGGCATATGCCAACATATGCCCCGCTTTGGGGGGCAAATGTTGGGTGCGTCTCCAGCACCTACCGAACCAATTCCCCTCTCCTCCATCACCGAACCGAGTCCTCCCACTTCACCACCGAACCAGCTCATCTCCAGCACCAACCGAACCAATTCCCCTCTCCTCCATCACCGAACCGAGTCCTCCCACTTCACCATCGAACCAGCTCATCTCCGGGTCCTAGCCGGACCACTTCACCACCGAACCAGCTCATCTCCGGGTCCTAGCCGGACCAACCACCACCGAACCAGCTCATCTCCGGGTCCTAGCCGGACCACTTCACCACCGAACCAGCTCATCTCTCGATCCTAGCCGGACCAACCACCACCGAACCAAACTCACTCCCAACCTACCACCGGTCGAAACAACATACCACTCTCCACCGAACCAAGACGTCCCGAATCAACTTAGTCAGGCCAGATTGCATCAGCCCAGGCCCACCAGCAGCTGTATACATCCAAGACCCCTGCCCCAGCCTCACTCTATAAATAGAGGGGCAGGGGTACAACAATGGCAGACAAGTTTGAGAGCTCAAGCATGGATAGAACTTTCAAACAACTTTCAGATACTTGTAATCAAAACTTTGTACTTGTAATCTGAACAGAAAAGGAGAATAACATATAAAGTGGACGTAGGCACATTCTGGCCGAACCACTATAAATTTGTGTGTCTTTTACAGTTCAGTCCATCTATTTTATATATTTATATAAATCACCCAGATCATTGAGAACAACATATAATCAACTAAATCATACGACTTGGAGGTGTTTGCCCATTTTTTATGCAAACATTATTCTCATCTAATAGTTACCTTCTTAAAACATTTTATTGTTTATTGGAAAAAAATCATCTCATTATTAAATACAATAACCATTCTATTTTCTGGTTTGAAACCAATTCTAATTCATCTTATTTGTATAGTTCATTTTATCCAATTCCTATTTGGTATATATATATATACATATATATATATATATTCATCACTTAATTCTTATCCAATTTCAATATCCAACAACCAATTATTGCTTTATATAAAATATAAGCTTTTATAAAATCATTCATTAAAACCGTTTTTAAAACCTTTATATAAGAAAATAACAAGTACGCTATCATATATATATATATATATATATATATATATATATATATACACACACATACTCATCTTAGGGTACCACTGACCCACCTTCTGCTCCGATACCAAAATGTAATGACCCAGAATTTTTGACTTTGAAAATTCTAGATAGTTAGGGAAAAGAAGAAAGAGGTAGAAGAATGTAACGACCCGTAAATTTAACCGGTTTTAATAACGTTATTAATTGAAATTTTGTGGGAATTTAAACGATAAAATTTTGAAATATAAATTTTATATTTGGAATGCGTTTAGTTAAACATAGCAACTGGTAAATTTTCGTCCGAAAATATGAAGTTTATTTTCGTGTGTAAATTTATTTCAATTTAATCAGTTAAAAATCGACGAAATAAAACGTTTTCGAAACCAAAATATTTTTATATAGAAAAATTGTAAATCATCTTCTGAGCAAGATGTCATAGTTCGTTCTCGAAATTTTGACTGTTATTGCTCCGTCGATCTTATTTTCGACGAAATAACATTTGAATTCAAAAGTTTTCCGAAACCTAAATGTGTCAACTTGAGAAAATTTATTTTGAGCACTCTGAATAAGACTGCGTAATCCATTTCGCGAAATTCGGACGTTTCTAGCTCCGTTTGGATTTTTCATACGAGAAAGCAAAGTATATCAGTGTCCGTATGGACTTTTGATAGGAAGATCCTAACACAGATATTTTGACTTCCTCTTGTCCGTCTCATCGCGCTGATCACCGTGATATATTCATTGGTGTACTTTGGAGTCCGGTGCACGACGGAATAAACAGAATGCAAAGTGTGACGATTCGCTAAATTGGGTCCATTTGCAATTCTGTGTCCTCCATCTGGTTCAACTCGATGTGTTAATCATGAATATATTTTGTTTCCTTTTCATTCGTCAGTATGGATAACCAAAAGTCTAAAATATGAATCGACACAAGAATTTCGGTGCACACAATCATCTTTACTTCTTTTCATATTTTCTATTCTGCTGCATGCTTTTCCTATTCCTTTTGGTAACAGTTGATTTATTTTTCCGACCCTTTCTTTCTGTAATATTCTTTAATACGTTCATTCATACTTGCCTGTCACCCATGATTCATATTCCTATGAACACGCACGCTAATCTCTTCTCTCTTTTCTACTCTTCCTTTTTTTGGCATGTGCGTTGTTCTTCCTCCTTCCTTCCTTTGATAACCCATGGCCGAATTTAAAAAAAAAGGAAACGTTGCATGCATGCTCCACCTGGCCATCCACCACCTATTTCTTGCCATCTTCTTCTCCTCCACACCGCTCCTTTCTTCTCCCAGACCCGTATAACCTCCCTGCCATCATTAACAACCTTGCTCCCCCTATCACCATCTAGCCGAGCCTACCACCACTTCACAGCTAATCAATGCTAGCCTCCTCTCTCCCTTCTACGCGCAGCGGCCTTCACTAACTCATGCTCGGCTCTTCTCCTCTTGACTGTGCCACCGCAAGCCTTTATACGTTTGAAGGAAAAATATAATTGGAGGTAAGCCTATATATAGTGACACATGTGTTTTTTTAGCTTTCCGAGTTATGAGAATTTGTTTCAGGATGTATTTTTTTTAAAGGAGTATACTTGTTTATAGTATTGATGTGTGTGTATTTAATAGTTTACATATATTTGAAATGTTAGACGTTTACGTATAAGTTTAAATAATTATGCATATATATATATATATATATATATATATATATAAGTACATTATATGACAGTTTTATACTTCAAGTAAAATATATCTTATATAGATGTTTTGTATCTACATATCTCGTATAAGATGCCAAGTTAAGGATGTTTATGTAGTTTTATTTATTTACACTGTGTTAAAACCATGAATGATAAATAAGTATAATTATCTTTCATTATACATACGTTTCTCTTTAGTTTTTTTTTACATAAATATTTTCATACCTTCGTCTACTTGCAACAGTTACTACATAATAATCAGTTAAGTGATAAAACATCTGGAAGATGTGAGAACATAAGAAGTGGCAAATTCTTTCCACCATCACCTAGTCATTCATCAGACCATTACCTTGTCAACATCAATTCAACAAATAGGATACTGATATAATAATGCAAGGTCACAAAGGTTTTGGTAGTGACAGTGTGTTACGGTTGACAGTGTTTCAAGGTTAGTTGTTCATATATATATATATATATATATGAATAAAGCATATGCGTGAGTTTGTAGAATTTTATTAGTGTATATACATATGTTGTTTAAATTATATGCTGGTTTTACGCTATAACTATATACTGGTTAAATTGTTTATATAATAAGATTTTGATGTATATAAAAATATATAGTCGTGGTATGTCACTATTATAAAATTTTATAAGAATGTATATGTATTTTAAATTGAATTTTGGGTTTAAAGAAAATAATAGTATAATATACTTTACATTTCAATTTTATTAAATAATTCTGATAAGCTCTCATCGATTCTTATTTATTAGCTTGTCCATCAAATTCGTGCAATCCAGCTTGGCTTTGAAATTCATGTTTGGATCCACAATTCGCTTCCATTCTTGTGCATCTCTCTAGCTTCGAAAGGTGAGCAATCACACATGATTAATGTTCTTTTATTTATTAAATTGATTTCAATTAAAACGACAATTGAAATATGTTGTCGTTAGTTATTTACACTATTATATATGCTATTACCTGTATCAGTTCACCAGTGACATTTGATACCATTATCTGTTATTTATGAAATGATAATCCAGTTTGGTTGATAATTGATTGACTGTTTGTTGTTTATATTGGACGTTAAATTGTAATGTATAAAGTGATAAATATGACGTAATTGAATTTGACGTAGGATAGTTAAAATTTTGAATTGACATATGTGTTGAATTTGATTAGCTGAATTTGTATAATATGACCCTTAAATGTTTAATTATTTGTGTAAAGATCGCGATTTTTCGTTGCCGAAAAACCGAACCTTTATGGTTTTTAAGAAGAAGAAAGAGGTAGAAGGAGAGAGAAAAAGAGAGAAGAAGAAAGAAAAGAACAACAACAGAACAACAGAAAGAACAATATCAGAATCTAACCATCGCAGCGGAACAACATACAATAGATAAATGAATATTTATTAAAACAAAAGAACTGAATATTTTATACATTACATCACATTACATTCATTATCAGAGTTTACAACATCAAACAGCGGAAAAGAAATACTATATACAATAGATAATATACTACGCCATCCAGCTCGCCTCCAGATATCTGTAGCAACACCTGAATCCAAAATGACCTGATAAACCTGACTCTTGACTGCCCGTGTGGAAATTGGTGGGCACCCAGAGTTTAGGAAGGGAACAATAAACTCCAGGTCAGTCATGTGACTGGTGTGAGAACTTAAAACAGTTTATTCTTAAAAACAACCAAAGAAATATTTTTCTTTAAGTAAATTCGAAATGGTTTTGGAAAATGAAACTACCATAAGGCCTCCCGCCACACACACAATGCAAACGCAGACTTGGAGGAGATTTCTCCTTATGATAGTCAAAGATGCTTACTACGCAGAAATCAAATCATTTTTGGTATTATTATTAGTGCATAGTGTAGAAAACAATTTCGAAAGTAGAATATAAATCTTAGCCAGCATAGGTACCATTATATTATGCCCGCTATAGCTACCATATTAAATGGCAGGTTCTACAACTAAAACCGTACAAGGCACGTATTGAAGAATGGATTTCCAACAAATGGTCAGGCCAAGGAACTTCCCATTGCCACATGGAAACGCCTCTGGAATGACGTCCCGAGAACCTAACCGGATCTCTGCCAACACAAGGCCGGGTTACCCCTAACTGGGTAACAACTGACACGAATATGTCATTCCCCGATCGTAACCGATCTATATCCGAGGATCCCCGATTTCCAACAACTACAAAGTAATAAATTTGCAGTAACCACATAGTTTAAGTATCTGGGGTCCATACCATGATACCACCTCTATCCAGAAGGAATGGCATACACTAAAGGGGCGCTACCCCCTAATAACCTTGCTGCATCTTTCCTGTTTTGACCATTTCCGGGGTGTGAGGCTCGATGAAGTCTCGTCCACAAAGCCACGCTTTTCAAAAGCAGTGCTCTGGGTCAACAAATGATCAAAGTAATGATCATCAAGATAGACGATCAAACAAATGATCCTATCACAAATGATCAATACAATGATCATTTCACAACATCAGTCAGCATGCCACGTTACCAATTCGGGAATGTATCACTAGTAACCATCAACTATATAACCTCTGAGCTCGTATGTCTCAGGGAAGGGTGTTAAACTAAGAGAATAAATTCTCCGCCACCAACAGAAATATATTTGATAAAAACCAGCTTTACATCTCAAATTGTAACGTCAGACATACAATCCATACAAGTCCGTTCCGAGATCGAACGGAACCGAAGGCACTTCCAAAGAAGCCCTTGCAATCCGGATATTCACTAATCACGTCTGGACTTCCCGTCACTAAGGGTGATAAAACCTCTGTACCGGAGATCAGCCGATGCAGAGTAACTCGATGGTAATCCTTCCGTTTTCACAATTATCCGGTCTTCAACACCGGTCTTCAAATGCAATTTATAACGTCGTATCACTATTCGGAGTGGGTTGTACGACCCCATGGTCCTTTCTCGGTTAACCCGAATAGTGAGCGCTTATTTTAAAATAATACGTGTGGCATCCAATTCAAGCAATCACAACAAATACCTATTTAAAGGTAAATATTGATAGTCGGTTATTTAACTATCAATAAAGATGCGCCACATCATCAGATTCCAAATAATTTCTCAAATTATTTAATTTCCCAAAAATATCTTTACACGATATATAATTTTTCACATTTCAAAATAAAACAACGTTTATTTTGAAACCAATTTCCCTTTCCGTTACTAAATTCCATAGTGAATTTATATTTCAAATTTATCTATTGATCTACAGTTTTCAATAGATTTCAATTATTCAATTCCAATTTATCTTCAAAAGGATAAATTTTTTAAAACGTTCCATTTCATATTGGAAAAACAATTCCATACTTATATTTAATAATAAGTATTTCAC
Organism: Allium cepa; assembly: GCA_030765085.1. Taxonomy (NCBI): domain Eukaryota; kingdom Viridiplantae; phylum Streptophyta; class Magnoliopsida; order Asparagales; family Amaryllidaceae; genus Allium; species Allium cepa. The sequence goes on along the minus strand of CM060932.1, from coordinate 233,608,750 downwards.
AAATCCATTTATTTTCAAAAATTTGAAAATATTCAATATACTTAACCCATAGTTAAGTATATATTTCATTCGTTAAGAAAATCATTCTTTAATTCACATTTAATTGGGTCAAAATGAATGTTGCGTAAAACATCGTTACGACAACCCAAAAACACTAGTATAGGGATTCGAAATTAAATTAGATATATAAATCCCAATACTATACAAAACATTTTCTTTCGGAAGTCATTTACTATAACAACAGTGTTATAGTCCATCATTTCCTTATTTTCTCGAAAACGTCTATTTCAACAATGAATGTTGAAATCTACGACTTCCTTTCCTTCTATTTCTCGAAAACGTCTATTTCAACAATGAATGTTGAAATATATGTTTTCGATACTTGATGCATTTTAAAACATCTTTAAATCGTTTTAAATTCTATTTAAAACATCCTTTTCCCAAAAGATATCCATTTTCTTTAATAATATATCCACTGTTCAAAATTGTGAATATAGCTCCTTTAATAAATTTTAATATTAAATTTATCAAATTAAATTTGATTTTTGAATTTATAAACAATGTTTATAAATTCCAACCCTATTTATAACTTTGATTTATAAATTTCCTTTATCAATCCAATTCAATTTATCAAATTCAATTTTATACCAAAAGTCCATATTATAAGTTAAGTACTTATAATTCATTCATTCATTTACCAAATCGTTCTTTTTAAGCTTCACAAATTCCAAATCTTATTGCTTATAAGATTCTTTTATATTCCATGACAATTTCAACTTATAAAAAAAATTCCTTTATTTACAATTTCTATAAATATTTCATTTAAATGCCCAAAATCCATTTTATAAGTTAATGACTCATGAATCTTTTATTTTCAATATCTATTCATTTTATCACTTTCACAATTTATAAGTCTATAATTTTAATGAAATTCATTTTATACATCAACTCAACACTTTATAAACCCGTTTCAGAATTCCAATAAATTTAATTCACAAATATCCATTTATAAAATCTTTTATATAAACCGATAATAAATTTATCCAAAATCCCAATTTAACTATTTTATAAAAATCTATGTATTTTAAAAATTACCTTTCTGTTATATTTCATGAAAATGTTAATTTTTTTATAACATAAAAATTTATACATTTTTTTTTAAAGTGAATCAATTTAAAATTTTAATAAAACATATACTTTGGAAAAAATCACTTTCAAAATCCTTTTAAATTCAAAATCGTTATTTTTAACTTTAAAAATGGATCCGATGATGCCACAGCATCCAATAGTCAATCATGGCACAAATATCATATATCGATATGATAATCAATAATCACACAATATCTATAATCATATAAATATTTGTGAGGAATCCAGTTGGATCCCTCCAACCTGTTTTCCCTGCATCCAAAGATGTTAGCACAATACCCATTCCACTTCGAGGTGGAATATCGCGGTATATGGGATTTTATAAAATATTATCCGCTTACTAACGGCACAATAGGGTCTCATCCGCTATACAATGCGGGAAATCAATCAATTGCAATATATACATATGCCAATATATATATATTGCCATATATATAGATATATCCTACTATATCTAATATCACAATCAAGCAATCAATCAATCAATCAACAAATTTTAAATATAACTATTTAAAAATTTAAATAACCCTTTTTGAGTGAGAAGTTCTCACCTTTGCTTTTATTTTGCAGTCCATTTCCCATCTTGGCTTGATTTTCTTGATTTATATCTTGTATAAACATTTTATACAATTATTAATATTCGAAACAATCGAATAACCAGTTACCGTTTAACAGTTTACTTAACTGATAGTTTCGTTTAAATCAATTTTCTCCCATAATTAAATTTATTTAACTAATTATTTTACTTTAAATAAATATCTTTATTTTAAATCAATTTCTTGTAAATTAATTTATTTAACTATCATTTTAGTTTTCAACTAACTTTCCTGTTTCTTTAACTAAATCTCATTTATATATACATATTTCAAACCTTTTTACTTATAAAAATTTCTTCAACATTTAAAATTTCGAATTTCAAAACCTCTCCATTTTTTTTCTGTTTTCCTGTAAAAATTATAAACAGCAATTTTTTTTTCCTTTTAATGTAAACTCTTCTGCAATTTTAAACAGTAATAATCTTACTGTAATTATAAAAAAAAAACTTTAGGATCTAAGAAGTAAATTATACCTCACAGTATAAATCGATCGAGCATCGTCGCCCATTCACCTGCGACCCACGCCACCATCGCGAATTGCGATTCACGAACCCCAGCTTTGCCGATATCCCCAAATCCTGCTCTAGCCTCCACGCGATCGTCAATGCCTGCGCCCCCCTGCCGCACTTGCCACCGCGAGTGAAAATTGAACGCGGCACGCCCCTACTCCCATAAGCGATGCCGATGATTCCCCCCCCCCCACGTGCGAGCGCCACCGCCCACGGCCGCGACATCTTGCCCTAGATCAGACGAAATCGCCTCGAACGGATCGCGAGTCGCCTCCCTAGGCGATGATTGCCAGGCCACCGCTCGATTCGATCGAGTGTAAGATGGAAGAAAGGGTCCGGCCATGATTTCGTTTTTTTTTTCATTTGAATTTTGATTTGAAGAAGGTGGCTAGGCTTGTTTTGAGAAAGAAGGGAAAGGAACGACGTTTTCGTTCGTTTTGAATTTTGGGAACGAAACTGAATTGATTTTTCTTACAGGCTTCGTCCATTAATTTGTACAAGAGGGAGAGAGATGCTTGCGACTTTGAATTGAAGGAACACAGAGGAGATTGATTTTTATAAAGGGCTGTGGCCATTATTTTTATCTCGTTTGATTTTTATTCATTTTTTTTCTTACTGCGTACACAAAAATGGGAGAGGAGGTAGGGTACGGGGGAGACAATGCTTCAGAGGGTAGGTCTGCTTAAACAGCATAGGGTGGCTTTTGAGTTGACAAATTTTAAAATTTTAAATTTAAATTGAATTTCGTTTTAAAATCTCAACGCGTTTACTCATCGTGTGCTCACATATCAACTCCGAAAATACGAAATTTGAAATCCGGTAATAATTCGATATTACAGACCCAATGGAACTGGTTTCGTCGAATTCCGAGACTGTATGAAAAATGACTATTTTTAAATATCGATTCGAACGATAAAATTTCAAAACTAAACAATTCACTTTCAAATTCAATTCTGAAGCTTCTATTATCTTCAATATTATCAATATAAATTTTATAAACCTTTGAAATATTTTTAATCAGCTTTAAACTGAAGATTCGAATTTTTATTCAACTTCCAATAGATTAAATTTTAGAATTTAATCGTTAAATTCAAAGTTATAATGGAAATTCAATCCAAACCATTATTCAAATATTTAAAATTAACTAAATATTTTCAATTTAAATTGTTCAAAATTCTGGGTCGTTACAATCTTCCCCCCTTAAAAGAATTTCGTCCCGAAATTACAAGTTAGGAAGAAATGGTCCTTAACTGGTTTACTATTTTTCACAATCCAAATAGTTTTATTAACTTTCTAACACAAATCTTTTTATTAAAGATTCATTATCATTTTAACAAGCTTTCTAACTTCAATTATAAATTTCAAAGAACATTGTTTACCTCACAATTCAAGTTTAAATTCAAATTCAAATTTTAAACTTTCAAAATTTTCTCAAAAATTTTCTAACACCCTAAATTTTCGAAAAATTTCGCCAGCGTCTCCTTTGCGCGGCTCGATCGGTACGACTACAAAATGGCACCACGGCCCCTCAGAATCAAAAAGAAAAGAGAAAGCCAAGTGGCTGGAGAAGAAAATCATCAAATCCCATACTAAAATTGAAATACGTACCTTTTTGTCGAGCAATTCAATTTTATCTTTGAAATCAAAATCCCAATTCCTATTCCTTTTAATATACCTGTATAACCTGCTAGTAGTAGTATCCAATTCCAACATTCAAACTATTTTGCACATTCCATTTCAAAATATTAATATATACTTCTCATACATTTTTACTTCACTATTGAAGTTACATATTTGTTTTCATTCAATTTTATATTTCAATTTCATTTGAATTCAATTTAACTTCTGAATATTGGATTTTTTATCTTTCAATTGCAGCTCTCATTTACAATTGATTCATATTAGTTTGAATTAGTTTCATTCACTAATTTACTTCAATTTGCAATTTATCAAGTTTCAATACAAATTTTAGTCGTTTTCATCAAATTTTACATTAAATTCAATGGCTTACAATGCAGTTTCTTGATGTTCGATTCATTTTTTTAAACAAAATGAATTCATATTCATTCTAGTTTATAACTAATTTAAATTGATACCAATTCAATTTATTTTAATTCTACTTCATTTGCAATTGATTCCATTCAATTTTGTTTACATTCCATATTCATATTCATCTCGAATTTACTTAAGCTAGTTCAGTTCAACTCAAGTTCATTTCCTTGTAAACAATTTCCAATTTCATTTATTTGCTAATGTAGCTTCATTTGTTCATTCCCCGTTTCATTTATCTCAACTTATTGAGTCCATTAGATTAAATTCTCAAATTTACTTTTATATAGCATTCCAAAGTCTTTTCAACCTTTCAAAACCATTTTTTTGAAAACAAATCAAATTTATCCTTTGAATTTCCAAAACCAAACCCAAATTTTCCAAACATCTTTCATTTAAAACAATTCGGCAGCAATTCCTCTTTTGGAAACCCGAAAATGAACACCGATGATGTCGCGATCACCATCGGAATTATTTTCCAGCGACCGACAAGAGTTTAGAGCTTTTCATTCCTTCAAAACAATCTTCAAAACCTTTTAAATACATTTTCCAAATCAAAAAGGAATTTAATTTCTAAAATTTCCAAATTCTTTCAAAAACATTTCCAAAAACTTCTCTGGAATTCCATTTCCAATTATAAGTCACATTTATAATTTACATTCTCAAATTTCATTTGTATATGGATTTCATTTTCTAACTTTTTGATTATGATTCCAATTTCTTATCCAATAATCAATGGTAATAACTTTTAACATTATCAATTCCTAACATCCAAGCATCCATATATATATATATATATAATAATTTACAGAAAATCATTTCTTTTTATATACAAAAATAGTTTTGGGCAAAATTATTTCATTTCCCTATTTTTTAAAACAATATTGTGTCGAATTGTTCTATCCAAGTGTTTAGAAACCCCTTCGATTCAGTTTCGAGGCTGCGCCGACGAAGGTTCATATACCACTCAACAAACCAATCATCACAATATAAAACAAAATTTTTATATTCACTAACAAATACGCGCTCATATCTATGATTACACTCACACTCATTCTTGAGTACTACTGACTCTATCTCTAATGAGTAACACCCAACAGAACCATGATTGTCGCTTAACCATATGCTCTGATACCACTTGTAAAGATCGCGATTTTTCATTGCCGAAAAACCGAACCTTTATGGTTTTTAAGAAGAAGAAAGAGATAGAAGGAGAGAGAAAAAGAGAGAAGAAGAAAGAAAAGAACAACAACAGAACAACAGAAAGAACAATATCAGAATCTAACCATCGCAGCGGAACAACATACAATAGATAAATGAATATTTATTAAAACAAAAGAACTGAATATTTTATACATTACATCACATTACATTCATTATCAGAGTTTACAACATCAAACAGCGGAAAAGAAATACTATATACAATAGATAATATACTACGCCATCCAGCTCGCCTCCAGATATCTGTAGCAACACCTGAATCCAGAATGACCTGATAAACCTAACTCTTGACCGCCCGTGTGGAAATGGGTGGGCACCCAGAGTTTAGGAAGGGAACAATAAACTCCAAGTCAGTCATGTGACTGGTGTGAGAACTTAAAACAGTTTATTCTTAAAAACAACCAAAGAAATATTTTTCTTTAAGTAAATTCGAAATGCTTTTGGAAAATGAAACTATCATAAGGCCTCCCGCCACACACACAATGCAAATGCAGACTTGGAGGAGATTTCTCCTTATGATAGTCAAAGATGCTTACTACGCAGAAATCAAATCATTTTTGGTATTATTATTAGTGCATAGTGTAGAAAACAATTTCGAAAGTAGAATATAAATCTTAGCCAACATAGGTACCATTATATTATGCCCGCTATAGCTACCATATTAAATGGCAGGTTCTACAACTAAAACCGTACCAGGCGCGTATTGAAGAATGGATTTCCAACAAATGGTCAGGCCAAGGAACTTCCCATTGCCACATGGAAACGCCTCTGGAATGACGTCCCGAGAACCTAACCGGATCTCTGCCAACACAAGGCCAGGTTACCCTTAACTGGGTAACAACTGACACAAATATGTCATTCCCCGATCGTAACCGATCTATATCCGAGGATCCCCGATTTCCAACAACTACAAAGTAATAAATTTGCAGTAACCACATAGGTTAAGTATCTGGGCTTCATACCATGATACCACCTCTATCCAGAAGGAATGACATACACTAAAGGGGCGCTACCCCCTAATAACCTTGCTGCATCTTTCCTGTTTTGACCATTTCCGGGGTGTGAGGCTCGATGAAGTCTCGTCCACAAAGCCACGCTTTTCAAAAGCAGTGCTCTGGGTCAACAACTGATCAAAGCTATGATCATCAAGATAGACGATCAAACAAATGATCCTATCACAAATGATCAATACAATGATCATTTCACAGCATCACTCAGCATGCCACGTTACCAATTCGAGAATGTATCACTAGTAACCATCAACTATATAACCTCTGAGCTCGTACGTCTCAGAGAAGGGTGTTAAGCTAAGAGAATAAATTCTCCGCCACCAACAGAAATATATTTGATAAAAACCAGCTTTACATCTCAAATTGTAACGTCGGACATACAATCCATACAAGTCCGTTCCGGGATCGAACGGAACCGAAGGCACTTCCAAAGAAGCCCTTGCAATCCGGATACTCACTAATCACGTCCGGACTTCCCGTCACTAAGGGTGATAAAACCTCTGTACCGGAGATCAGCCGATGCAGAGTAACTCGACGGTAATCCTTCCGTTTTCACAATTATCCGGTCTTCAACACCGGTCTTCAAATGCAATTTATAACGTCGTATCACTATTCGGAGTGGGTTGTACGACCCCATGGTCCTTTCCCGGTTAACCCGAATAGTGAGCGCTTATTTTAAAATAATAGGTGTGGCATCCAATTCAAGCAATCACAACAAATACCTATTTAAAGGTAAATATTGATAGTCGGTTATTCAATAAAGAAGCGCCACATCATCAGATTCCAAATAATTTCTCAAATTATTTAATTTCCTAAAAATATCTTTACACGATGTATAATTTTCCACATTTCAAAATAAAACAACGTTTATTTTGAAACCAATTTCCCTTTCCATTTCTAAATTCCATAGTGAATTTATATTTCAAATTTATCTATTGATCTACAGTTTTCAATAGATTTCAATTATTCAATTCCAATTTATCTTCAAAAGGATAAATTCTTTAAAACGTTCCATTTCATATTGGAAAAACAATTCCATACTTATATTTAATAATAAGTATTTCACAAATCCATTTATTTTCAAAAATTTGAAAATATTCAATATACTTAACCCATAGTTAAGTATATATTTCATTCGTTAAGAAAATCATTCTTTAATTCACATTTAATTGGGTCAAAATGAATGTTGCGTAAAACATCGTTACGACAACCCAAAAACACTAGTATAGGGATTCGAAATTAAATTAGATATATAAATCCCAATACTATACAAAACATTTTCTTTCGGAAATCATTTACTACAACAACAGTGTTATAGTCCATCATTTCCTTATTTTCTCGAAAACGTCTATTTCAACAATGAATGTTGAAATCTACGACTTCCTTTCCTTCTATTTCTCGAAAACGTCTATTTCAACAATGAATGTTGAAATCTATGTTTTCGATACTTGATGCATTTTAAAACATCTTTAAATTGTTTTAAATTCTATTTAAAACATCCTTTTCCCAAAAGATATCCATTTTCTTTAATAATATATCCACTGTTCAAAATTGTGAATATAACTCCTTTAATAAATTTTAATATTAAATTTATCAAATTAAATTTGATTTTCGAATTTATAAACAATGTTTATAAATTCCAACCCTATTTATAACTTTGATTTATAAATTTCCTTTATCAATCCAATTCAATTTATAAAATTCAATTTTATACCAAAAGTCCATATTATAAGTTAAGTACTTATAATTCATTCATTCATTTACCAAATCGTTCTATTTAAGCTTCACAAATTCCAAATCTTATTGCTTATAAGATTCTTTTATATTCCATGACAATTTCAACTTATAAAAAAAAATTCCTTTATTTACAATTTCTATAAATATCTCATTTAAATGCCCAAAATCCATTTTATAAGTTAATGACTCATGAATCTTTTATTTTCAATATCTATTCATCTTATCACTTTCACAATTTATAAGTCTATAATTTTAATGAAATTCATTTTATACATCAACTCAACACTTTATAAACCCGTTTCAGAATTCCAATAAATTTAATTCACAAATATCCATTTATAAAATCTTTTATATAAACCGATAATAAATTTATCCAAAATCCCAATTTAACAATTTTATAAAAATCTATGTATTTTAAAAATTACCTTTCTGTTATATTTCATGAAAATGTTAATTTTTTTATAACATAAAAATTTATACATTTTTTTTTAAAGTGAATCAATTTAAAAATTTAATAAAACATATACTTTAGAAAAAATCACTTTAAAAATCCTTTTAAATTCAAAATCGTTTTTTTTAACTTTAAAAATGGATCCGATGATGCCACAACATCCAATAGTCAATCATGACACAAATATCATATATCGATATGATAATCAAAAATCACACAATATCTATAATCAAATAAATAATTGTGAGGAATCCAGTTGGATCCCTCCAACCTGTTTTCCCTGCATCCAAAGATGTTAGCACAATACCCATTCCACTTCGAGGTGGAATATCGCGGTATATAGGATTTTATAAAATATTATCCGCTTACTAACGGCGCAATAGGGTCTCATCCGCTATACAATGCGGGAAATCAATCAATTGCAATATATACATATGCCAATATATATATATATATATATTGCTATATATATAGATATATCCTACTATATCTAATATCACAATCAAGCAATCAATCAACAAATTTTAAATATAACTATTTAAAAATTTAAATAACCCTTTTTGAGTGAGAAGTTCTCACCTTTGCTTTTATTTTGCAGTCCATTTTCCATCTTGACTTGATTTTCTTGATTTATACCTTGTATAAACATTTTATACAATTATTAATATTCGAAACAATTGAATAACCAGTTACCGTTTAACAGTTTACTTAACTGATAGTTTCGTTTAAATCAATTTTCTCCCATAATTAAATTTATTTAACTAATTATTTTACTTTAAATAAATATCTTTATTTTAAATCAATTTCCTGTAAATTAATTTATTTAACTATCATTTTAATTTTCAATTAACTTTCCTGTTTCTTTAACTAAATCTCATTTATATATACATATTTCAAACCTTTTTACTTATAAAAATTTCTTCAACATTTAAAATTTCGAATTTCAAATCCTCCCCATTTTTTTTCTGTTTTCCTGTAAAAATTATAAACAGCAAATTTTTTTTTTCCTTTTAATGTAAACTCTTCTGCAATTTTAAACGGTAATAATCTTACTGTAATTATAAAAAAAAAACTTTAGGATCTAAGAAGTAAATTATACCTTACAGTATAAATCGATCGAGCATCATCGCCCATTCACCTGCGACCCACGCCACCATCGCGAATTGCGATTCACGAACCCCAGCTTCGCCGATATCCCCAAATCCAGCTCTAGCCTCCACGCGATCGTCAATGCCTGCGCCCCCCTGCCGCACTCGCCACCGCGAGTGAAAATTGAACGCGGCACGCCCCTACTCCCATACGCGATGCCGATGATTCCCCCCTCCCCCCACGCGCGAGCGCCACCACCCACGGCCGCGACGTCTTGCCCTAGATCAGACGAAATCGCCTCGAACGGATCGCGAGCCGCCTCCCTAGGCGATGCCAGGCCGCCGCTCGATTCGATCGAGTGTAAGATGGAAGAAAGGGTCCAGCCATGATTTCGTTTTTTTTCCGATTGAATTTTGATTTGAAGAAGGTGGCTCGGCTTGTTTTGAGAAAGAAGGGAAACGAACGACGTTTTCGTTCGTTTTGAATTTTGGGAACGAAACTGAATTGATTTTTCTTACAGGCTTCGACCATTAATTTGTACAAGAGGGAGAGAGATGCTTGCGACTTTGAATTGAAGGAACACAGAGGAGATTGATTTTTATAAAGGGCTGCGGCCATTATTTTTATCTCGTTTGATTTTTATTCTCTTTTTTTTTACTGCGTACACAAAAATGGGAGAGGAGGTAGGGTACGGGGGAGACAATGCTTCAGAGGGTAGGTCTGCTTAAACAGCATAGGGTGGCTTTTGAGTTGACAAATTTTAAAATTTTAAATTTAAATTGAATTTCGTTTTAAAATCTCAACGCGTTTACTCATCGTGTGCTCACATATCAACTCCGAAAAATACGAAATTTGAATCCGGTAATAATTCGATATTATGGACCCAATGGAACTGGTTTCGTCGAATTCCGAGACTGTATGAAAAATGACTATTTTTAAATATCGATTCGAACGATAAAATTTCAAAACTAAACAATTAACTTTCAATTTCAATTCTGAAGCTTCTATTATCTTCAATATTATCAATATAAATTTTATAAACCTTTGAAATATTTTTAATCAGCTTTAAACTGAAGATTCAAATTTTTATTCAACTTCCAATAGATTAAATTTTAGAATTTAATCGTTAAATTCAAAGTTATAATGGAAATTAAATCCTAACCATTATTCAAATATTTAAAATTAATTAAATATTTTCAATTTAAATTGTTCAAAATTCTGGGTGGTTACAATTTGACACGTAGAAAGTTAATTACCCTTGAACCATTTGAATTTATGTTTTATTAATTGATGAAGTATGAAATCGAATAATCAAAGTCAAGTGTAGAATTGCATAGAATAATTAGTGTAATAATCTTTAATCTACATGAAATGATAGTGTAGATTCTAGAAATAATTATATTAATTTGCACAAACAACAAATGCGAATTAATACGATTATTTCGGGACTATTTGAAATAAATTATTGGTTGTTTTTTATTGTTTTTATTGCTTGTTTATTTACTTTGACACCATCCCAGTTATCACACTGCAAGTTCCCTTTGCTATGCTATTTTTGAATTTAAATGGAATTGGGTTAAAATGATAAATACCCAAATGAACTTGACCCAGGATAGAGAATTAAATAAAAACCCGATTGGTCAATGATTTGATTTAAAAATAAAAATAAAGATTTTATTTAAATAAATAATAAGATTTGAAATGAAGTTGGAATTTGAATTTAATGGAAGGAAATTGTTAATATTTTAAAAATCTGAAATAAAAATATTAACTTAGTAGTTATTGAAAGAACGTTGTTATAAAATAAATTATTTGACAATAGGATTTGGAATTATTCATTGAATTAAGTTTGAAATGATTTAATAATTAAGTTTGAATTTATAATTAAGTTGGAATTATTAAGTTTTGAGATGATTTAATAATTAAGTTTTAAATTATTTAATAATTGAATAGGATTGAATTATCTGAGAATTAAACAAAAATGTGAATTCTTTGATAAGAGAAATTGAACTTTTGATTAAGTGAATTGGGACTACGTTAATAAATGAAATTGGATTTCTTTATATATTAAGTTTGGAAAATTATTTAAGTAAGTTAATAGGTGAAATTGGACTTCTTGAATATGTGAAATTTAGTTTCTTTATTAATCGAGTTTTGAAATTTGTAATTAAGTAAATAAATAAATGAAATTGAATTTCTTTATCAAGATATAAGACTTGGAATTTAAAGAATTTGATTTGACGAATCTAATTTAATTCAATTTGAAGTTTTGATACAATAAAGTTGAACTTGAGTAATTGATTTAATGAATTGGAAATTTAATAGAAATTTGTTTTGGATGATAAATTAAATCATCAAATATTGAATGAAATCGATAAATGAATTTAAATTGATTTGAATGTTAAATTTAATTAGTCTAAATGATTATGAAATGAAACTTATATATGAACTTGAATCAACATTTGAATTGTTTAAATAAAATTTGAAATTGAATTATAAGATTTTGAAATAGTAATTTGGAAGTTTGAAACGTAAATTATGGAAATTTGTTTAGGAAGGCGAATGAAATGTTGTTTTACAAATTCCAATTGAAATTGAATTTAATTTGGCTTTGAAATTTATTAAACGACCAATCGGTGTAATAATTACGAAAGTTATTAAAGAAACCGAGATCGGTTATGGACATACTCTCTGTCTAGACCGAAAACCACTTTAATAACTATATGCAGAGTGATGATCCAGAATGAAGTGGTTGGAATGATGTACGTGATGACTGAAGAAAGAGAACGATAATGGATAGCCTTGACACTTGTGTTAAATTGGAAATGACTAAAACAGGAACCGTGCTGGGCCAAATGGGGTTAGCCACCTCGAGCGAACACACTTCTTCATAAACTACTCATTACTTGTTATTGATTGGTGCACCTTCGTACTTTTGGGAGTGTTGTTTCGCGGTGTTGCGATCCTTGTCGCAATGCGTTCTCACTAGTCCGGATCAAGCAAACTGTAGTTTCACTATCTTCGGTATTGCCTCATGTGCCTTGTCATACTTGTATCCCTATATACGTGACCACTACGATTTTGTTTCGTGTTATACCTATGGAGTACTCGCTGATATCCCACTAGTTTACGATGGAGTTTACAGTGCTGTATAGACTATAACACTTATAAAAATGTGTTAAGAGGGATAATGGTAACGCCTTATGTGACGCCCCACCTCTATACCCACGCTAGCCAAGGACACTACAGGGTAATGCCGTCAACTAACACAGAGAATAAGGCTGGTTAGGAGCGAGCATCTATAGCCTTGATCTAACTATCTATTGAATACATCGACAATAGACATACCAAGAAGGTCGACATATCAAATGAATACTTAAAACAAAACCATAGGTGGTTGGAGGATCTATTAGAACAGAATATAACAACTCAAATGTAATATACATCACAAAACAGTAGATCACCATATACACATATACTGATACATAACAAAGTATACAAACTGATACACGTCAAGTGGTATAGCAAACCACAATATACAGACGAATTCAAAATAATACATATATCAGAGTTATAATAAAAAGGACTACACAAAAAGCTATAACAAAAAGGAACAAGCTGGATAGTCCATGCGAAAGCAAAATAGGCTAAATCCAAATGCACCTAACCTGAAACATCTCGGTTTGTCCCGAGTATAAAATACACGGGTCAGTCTAGCTAAACAAATCAGTTAGATAAACTGAACAACAATAACCTGCTAGGTCACAATGTATAACAAATATCTCTAAAAGAGACAACACAATCATCTAACAAAAAGATGAATCATATCATAACAAGCCTCATATCATCGGCAACATAATAAACAAAGGATATGAATATCCCGAAACAAGCCATAAAGGTAAATAACAAATACCAATGAAGGTAACACAAGTTCCACAAGGTAATCGCTATACATCATGCGGCTCAAAAAGACCAACACCGAAGGGCGATACCTAGGGAATATACATATCAATGAAACATCATAAAATTTGCACGTGTTCAGTACTGTATAAACAAGGATCCATGAGCCCGAAGACTCCAAACCCAAATATCACTCGAGCGGCTCATAAAGACCTAACTCCGAAAGCGATACAATAGGGCAACAAACCTGAAGGTACAAACCCGAAGGCAACATACCCGAAGGAAACAAACCTGAAGGAGACAGTCCGAAGACACTATCCCAAAGGCAACAAACCGTAGTGGTGAAGGTCCGGAGGCCCAGTACTGGACACCACTAACTGGCGGAATGTGTCATAACTCTCAAAAAGGAATCCGAAAAGTGGTAACGTGAGTCCCATAACCACTCGTTCGCACTAAACGGTTTACTATCCGTTAGTTAATTTCACACTCAAAGAAGTACAAAGTTCACCTCATCCAATCGGTATACCAGACGAAAAGGTCAAAACGATCAATCGAATAGGTTAGGGATTAATCGGAAAGACAAACGCATGGATTCATGGTCCATGTTTTACCTAACCATTTAATCTCCCTTCCACTCCGCTCGAAGTGCGAAATTGTGTATGTTTAAATAGAATTTATAAATTGGAGAAACGAGCTTTTAATGCAATTTTAGAAGATTATTTTATAAAAACCCGTGAATGAAGTCAAAAATAAGTTATCTAAGCCAAAGATGCAATAACAACCACTAAGAACCAACTTGAATCGATAAAATTTGGAAAACACACAAAAAGGCAAAAATAGGCAAAACAGCAGCAGGTCGGTCGGCCGGCTACAGAGCTCGGTCGGCTGGCCAGAAGCAGAAAAATGCTCGGGGTAGCAGGTCGGTCGACCGGCCCAGGGGGTTCGGTTGCCCGAACTACAATTTTCTGCAGTTCCTGCCCTTTCTCAACGAAGTGCAAACTCTTCCAAAACGCAACCGGTCGAGTAATGGACCTAAGGAGTCTTAGCCAATCTATAACTCAGCTCCATTAGCTCTCCAATTCGTCAACAAAAACATATTCAAACATCAAAGTTAGGATCTTTAAAGAATTGAACCCAAACACTAATTATTTGGATATTCACCAATTCAATCCAAACCAAAAGCAAGTGCACATGAACAAGTGTTAGGAATTCATACCCAACAATCAAAGATAGATATAAGCATAGATGTGAGATAAAAATCTCACCTTACATCAATAATATCAAGAGAAGTAGATGTGAGTTCAAAACTCACCTTTTATCTGAAAACAAAGAAGAAGAAGCTCAAAAACAAGAAGGAGACTAACTACTCTTCACTTCAACTCTACAAGCTTCAATCTAAGGATAAAACACATATTTCCTAAGTTAGGTTTAGAAAACTTTCTGAAATTGAAGAGGAGAAGAGTTGGAGAAGATGAAGAAGAAGCTTACCAACACCTTCTCTTTGATTTTGGAGCAAGAATTCAAGTTGCAAGAAGAAACTAGGGCTTGGAATTTCTAATTCCCATTCCCCTCCCCCATTTTCAGTTTTTAGCTTCAGTTTTATGAAATGAAATAAGAGAATGGGGAAGAGAGGGCTGAGCTAGTGTATTAAGTAAGCCAGTGGTTGAACCCAAACCCAAAGCCCAACTAGAAAAAGTAGCCAAACTCAACTTACTCCAAACACATCAAAGCTTATACTTAAAAAGATCTCAAACGTCATTTTGGACTCAATGAAGGTGGTTTCGAGTCCTAATTCGGCCATTTGCAAAAAGTAACATTTCAGACCTTAATCCGACTAATGACGCTATATTTAAATAAAACATTTAAATATAAGATCGTTAAATATGCGGGTTGTTACACCTTAACACTATTTTGATACTTTATATCACTGATAGACATTATCTATTTAGCATACACTACTAGATAATAGATAGTTTAACGGATCCTTAGAGGATGGTTATTCCAACATCCTTTGAGTTATTTGTATTTCAATTGTTATTTCACTTGAGTTGGATTTATTGATATAAGAATGTTAATCCTGACTCGAATGTTTGTGTTTTGCTTTACGCTCGGGTCAGACTGAGTGGTTCAGCTTTTGAGACTCACCTTTGGAGTTGGAGCTTTGCCTAGAGATCCAGCTATCTATCAGCATTCAGATATTCAGTTGATTCCAGTGATGTATTCTGATATTGTATTTAACTATTATATTTGAGATTTCTATTGTAACTTATTTAACTCTGTTATTTATATAGTAGCTTCATGAACTACTATCTTTTGCTTCAGCTGCACATTATTACTCTGTGTCTGTGATTCTGTGATTATTTATTTACTGTATATGTTCAGTTTTGCCAAATTTAAATTAACAATTTGGTATTTTGAATTATTCAAGTCCGACATGTGCGGATGCGAATAGTCCAAAATAGCGGGTTGTTATAGTTGGTATCAGAGCTTTGGTAGCTCTAGGCAAAACTCAGCATATAGGGTAAATGTATTTACATAAACACTTTCACTCGAGTTTGAATCTCTTCCTTTTGACTCGATTCCCTTGAATTTTTGGAACATTCCATACGGTGCCAAAATCCATTCATGTCCCTCACTATTTGTCTTCTTTTAATTTCGGAGTATCCCATTCCACTTTGGATGATCTTTATAATGGATTGGCGGTCTCGCCAACATTCATATGATTTATAAATGGGTGAAACTCCTTTACAAATAGGCATTGATTTACCAGAGATTTCTGTATCCCCGGTTTAAGATGCTATCTATCTTCTGCTATACCTGAATTCTATTTCTTGAGATCGAATGTAGATTTTCCTTGAAATTCCGCATCGATCTTTTATTGAAGTCACGGTTGACCCGAAAGGTTTCCCGTGAATTAAATAAGCTTATCCATCTCCTGATCCTGTTAATTGAATCATCTTATCTTTTCTTTCGAACTTGTCTTCAAATCAGAATTCTCTTTAATTTGAGTCCATCAAATTTGAATCTCTGTCCTTGCTTTGAAAATCCATTCATTTATCGTCGAACAAGTGCATTTGTAAATTAATATATAAAAGAAAAATGTTATAAATATTTTATATATTGTGTTGTCTGAGTTGTTGATGTTGATTTGGGTTTTCAGTCGATTCGTCTGATCAACGCTATCGACAGGATTTCCAAAACTCTTGAACGGCGCAAACTGACACAATATTGTTTTTAAATTTGGTAAACAAGATAGTTTTGTATGATTATATTATATACAAATATAAGTTTTCTGAAATTAAATTGTTAATGAATCTATTGTCCGAAATGATAATATTTAATTTTCAATTATTGTTTTATAAACCATTGACTATTTCAACATGCAGATTTGAAAATTTAATTGAATTTAAATTTAGAATTTGAGAATTTAATTTTCGATAATTCCAAACTTTGGTTTAAAGTTCTAAAATGTATATTATTTAAAATATTTTCAAATAGAAACCATTCAAAGAATTTTAAAAGTTTAAATTTGAGCTCTTCTCCTTTGTCGCTGGGAAATAATTTTGGTGATGACGGCCGCATCATCGACATTCATTTTCGAGTTTCGAAGTGGAGAGACCGATTCGTAGCTTTGCTACAGTTTTGTTTTGGAAATTAAATCGATTTAAAATTCTTAAGCATGATTTGATTTATATATATATATATATATATATATATATATATATATGTAGGTATATTATTTTAAATTTGATTTGATATATATAGTATATACATAATTATCTCTAAATGGTTTGAAGTGAATCGAAAATCTAATTCTTGAATCTATGATTAAATAATGATTTTAATTATAAATAAATCTAGAATTTTGAATAAATATTTGAAGTTAAATAATTGAATTAGAAGATTTTACTTATATAATACTCAATTGCGTTCCATATATAACTTCCCTAAATTTCTAAAAGTTAATTATGTAATTGAATATTATACAATATAAATGATATCAAAGGAATTTTTAAATAAATTTGAGTAGTTATAATAAATGTAAATATACTTAATATATATATGTGATAGGATATATTAAGAAGAATAAATTTAATAATAATTTGAAAGAAAGAAGAATTAAATTTGTCGAATAAAGTATGATTATAATAAATGACTATTAAAATTTATGATCTCGTAAATTGTTAGTTTAGGATATTTGGATAGTATACAATGAAATTGTCTTTATAAATAAAATTTGAGTGCGTATAAAAATGTTATACACTTAAAGTTTAATTATAAAATGATTAATAGAGATAAATAGAATACTAAGTTAGACGAATAATAAATGGATTAATAAAATAAATTGTTGTTTGAAATAAATTTTGTAACGAACAATGATAAATTAAAAATAAACCAAGTTAATGAAATTCCTTGAGTTTAAAGAAAATTAGTGAACATAAATTAATTTAATTGAAATTTATATGGTTTAAATTAAATGTTTTACTCTATTTCCGATCTGTTTTCTTTCTGCTTGTTTCTATTCTCCTACCTCCTTCCTTTTCGGGGACGAAAAGTTTTGAGTGGGGGAGTGTGTAACGACCCGTAAATTTAACCGGTTTTAAAAACGTTATTAATTGAAATTTTATGGGAATTTAAACGATAAACTTTTGAAATATAAATTTGATATTTGGAATGCGTCTAGTTAAACATAGCAACTGGTAAATTTTCGTCCGAAAATATGAAGTTTATTTTCGTGTGTAAATTTACTTCAATTTAATCAGTTAAAAAAAGACGAAATAAAACGTTTTCGAAACCTAAATATTTTTATATAGAAAAATTGTAAATCATTTTCTTAGCAAGACGTCATAGTCCGTTCTTGAAATTTTGACTGCTGTTGCTTCGTCGATCTTATTTTCGACGAAATAACAGTTGAATTCAAAAGTTTTTCGAAACCTAAATGTGTCAACTTGAGAAAATTTATTTAGAACACTCTGAATAAGACTGCGTAATTCGTTTCGCGACATTCGGACGTTTCTAACTCCGTTTGGATTTTCTATACGAGAAAGCAACGTATATCAGTGTCTGTATGGACTTTTGATAGGAAGTTCCTGACATAGATATTTTGATTTCCTCTTGTCCATCTCATCGCGCTGATCACCGTGATATATTCATTGGTGTACTTTGGAGTCCGGTGCACGATGGTATGGACAGAATGCAAAGTGTGACGATTCGCTAATTGGGTCCATTTCCTATTCTGTGTCCTCCATCTGGTTCAACTCGCTGTATTAATGACGAATATATTTTGTTTCCTTTTCATTCATCAGTATAGACAACCAAAAGTCTAAAATATGAATCGACACAAGAATTTCGGTGCACACAATTATCTTTACTTCTTTTCATATTTTCTATTCTGCCGCATGCTTTTCCTATTCCTTTTGGTAATAGTTGATTTATTTTTCTAACCCTTGCTTTCTGTAGTATTCTTTAATATGTTCATTCATACTAGCCTATCACCCATGATTCATATTCCTATGAACACGCACGCTGATCTCTTCTCTCTTCTTTACTCTTACTTTTTTTTGGCATGTGCGTTGTTCTTCCTCCTTCCTTCCTTTTATAACCCATGGCCGATTTTAAAAAAAAAAAGAGGAAATGTTGCATACGTGCTCCACCTGGCCATCCGCCATCTGCTGCTCGCCATCTTCTTCTCCTCCACACTGCACCTTTCTTCTTCCAGACCCGTATAACCTCCCCGCCATCATTAACAACCCTGCTCTCCCTTTCACCATCTAGCCGTGCGTACCACCACTTCACAGCTCATCAATGCTAGCCTCCTCTCTCCCCTTTGCGCGCAGCAACCTTCACTAAATCATGCTCGGCTCTTCTCCTCTTGACTGTGCCACCGCAAGCCTTTATACGTTTGAAGGAAAAATATAATTGGAGGTAAGCCTATATATAGTGACACGTGTTTTTTTTAGCTTTTCGAGTTTTGAGAATTTGTTTCAGGATGTATTTTTTTTTGAAGGAGTATACTTGTTTATAGTATTGATGTGTGTGTATTTAATAGTTTACATATATTTGAAATGTTAGAGGTTTACATATAAATTTAAATAATTATACATATAAATATAAGTACATTATATGACAGTTTTATACCTCAAGTAAAGTATATCTTATATAGCTGTTTTGTATCTGCATATCTCATATAAGATGCCAAGTTAAGGATGTTTATGTAGTTTTATTTATTTACATTGCGTTAAAACCATGAATGATAAATAAGTATAATTATCTTTCATTACACATACGTTTCTCTTTAGTTTTTTTTTACATAAATATTTTCGTACCTTCGTCTACTTGCAACAGTTACTACATAATAATCAGTTAAGTGACAAAACATCTGGAAGATGTGAGAACATAAGAAGTGGCAAATTCTTTCCACCATCACCTAGTAATTCATCAGACCATTACCTGGTCAACATCAATTCAACAAATAGGATACTGATATAATAATGTAACGTCACAAAGGTTTTGGTAGTGACAGTGTGTTGGTTGACAGTGTTTCAAGGTTAGTTGTTCATATATATATATATATATATATATATATATATATATATATATGAATAAAGCATATGCGTGAGTTTGTAGAATTTTATTAGTGTATATACATACGTTGTTTAAATTATATGCTGGTTTTACGCTATAACTATATACTGGTTTAACTATTTATATAATAAGATTTTGATGTATATAAAAATATATAGTCGTGGTATATTGCTATTACAAAATTTTATAAGAATGTATATGTATTTTAAATTGAATTTTGGGTTTAAAGAAAATAATAGTATAATATACTTTTCGTTTCAATTTTATTAACTAATTCTGATAAGCTCTCATCGATTCCTATTTATCAGCTTATCCGTCAAATTCGTGCAATCCAGCTTTGCTTTGAAATTCGTGTTTGGATCCACAATTCGCTTCCATTCTTGTGCATCTCTCTAGCTTTGAAAGGTGAGCAATCACTCACGATTAATGTTCTTTTATTTATTAAATTTGATTTCAATTAAAACGACAATTGAAATATGTTGCTGTTAGTTATTTACACTATTATATATGCTATTACCTGTATCATTTCACTAGTGACATCTGACACCATTATCTGTTATTTATGAAATGATAATCCAGTTTGGTTGATAATTGATTGATTGTTTGTTGTTTATATTGGACGTTAAATTGTAATGTATAAAGTGATAAATATGACGCAATTGAATTTGACGTAGGATAGTTAAAAATTTGAATTGACATATATGTTGAATTTGATTAGCTAAATTTGTATTATATGACCCTTAAATGTTTAATTATTTGACACGTAGAAAATAGACAATTACCCTTGAACCATTTGAATTTATGTTGTATTAATTGATGAAGTATGAAATCGAATAATCAAAGGCAAGTGTAGAATTGCATAGAATAATTAGTGTAATAATCTTTAAGCTACATGAAATGATAGTGTAGATTCTAGAAATAGTTATATTAATTTGCGCAAACAACAAATGTGAATTAATACGATTATTTCGGGACTATTTGAAATAGATTATTGGTTGTTTTTTATTGTTGTTATTGCTTGTTTATTTATTTTGACACCATCCCAGTTATCACACTGCAAGTTCCCTTTGCCATGTTATTTTTGAATTTAAATGGAATTGGGTTGAAATGATAAATACCTAAATGAACTTGGCCTAGGATAGAGAATTAAATAAAAACCCAATTGGTCAATGATTTGATTTAAAAATAAAAATAAAGGTTTTATTTAAATAAATAATAATATTTGAAATGAAGTTTGAATTTGAATTTAATGAAAGGAAATTGTTAATATTTTAAAAATCTGAAACAAAAATATTAACTTAGTAGTTATTGAAAGAACGTTGTTTTAAAATAAATTATATGACAATAAAATTTGGAATTATTCATTGAACTAAGTTTGAAATGATTTAATAATTAAGTTGGAATTATCAAGTTTTGAGATTATTTAATAATTAAGTTTGAAATTATTTAATAATTGAATAGGATTGAATTATTTGAGAATTAAACAAAAATGTGAATTCTTTGATAACAGAAATTGAACTTTTGATTAAGTGAATTGGGACTTCGTTAATAAATGAAATTGGGTTTCTTTATTTATTAAGTGTGGAAAATTATTTAAGTAAGTTAATAGGTGAACTTGGACTTCTTGAATATGTGAAATTTAGTTTCTTTATTAATTGAGTTTTGAAATTTGTAATTAAGTAAATAAATAAATGAAAATGAATTTCTTTATCTAGAAATAAAACGTGATTTATTGGAATAAATATAATACTTGGAATTTAAAGAATTTGATTTGACGAATCTAGTTTAATTCAATTTGAAGTTTTGATACAATAAAGTTGAACTTGAGTAATTGATTTAATGAATTGGAAATTTAATAGAAATTTGTTTTGAATGATAAATTAAATCATCGAATATTAAATGAAATCGATAAATGAATTTTAATTGATTTGAATGTTAAATTTAGTTAATTTAAATGATTATGAAATGATACTTATATAGGAACTTGAATTAACATTTGAATTGTTTAAATAAAAATTGAAATTGAATTATAAGATTTTGAAATAGTAATTTGGAAGTTTGAAATGTAAATTATGGAAAATTTTTACGAAGACGAATGAAATATTATTTTACAAATTCCAATTGAAATTGAGTTTAATTTGGCTTTGAAATTTATTAAACGACCAATCGGTGTAATAATTACGAAAGTTATTAAAGAAACCAGGATCGGTTATGGACATACTCTCTGTCTAGACCGAAAACTACTTTAATAACTATACGCGGAGTGATGATCAACAATGAAGTGGTTGGAATGATGTACGTGATGACTGAAGAAAGAAAACGATAATGGATAGCCTTGACACTTGTGTCAAATTGGAAATGACTAAAACAGGAGACATGCCGAGCCAAATGGGGTTAGCCACCTCGAGCGAACACACTTCTTCATAAACTACTCATTACTTGTTATTGATTGGTGCACCCTCGTACTTTTGGTAGTGTTGTTTCGCGGTGTTGCGATCGTTACGGCGATGTGTTCTTACCAGTCCGGATCAGGCAAACGGTAGTTTCACTGCCTTGGGTATTGCCTCATGTGCCTTGTCATACTTTTATCCCTATATACGTGACCACTACCATTTTGTTTAGTGTTATACCTATGGAGTACTCCCTGATATCCCACTAGTTTACGGTGGAGTTTAAAGTGCTGTATAGACTATAACGCTTATAAAAATGTGTTAAGGGGGATAATGGTAACGCCTTAACACTATTTTGATACTTTATATCACTGATAGACATTATCTATTTAGCGTACACTACTACATAGTAGGTAGTTTAACGGATCCTTAGAGGATGGTTATTCCAACATCCTTTGAGTTATTTGTATTTCAATTGTTATTTCACTTGAGTTGGATTTATTGATATAAGAATGTTAATCCTGACTCGAGTGTTTGTGTTTTGCTTTACGCTCGGGTCAGACTGAGTGATTCAGCTTTTGAGACTCACCTTTGGAGTTGGAGCTTCGCCTGGAGATCCAACTATCTATCAGCTTTCAGATATTCAGTTGATTCCAGTGATGTATTCTGATATTGCATTTGACTATTGTATTCGTGATTTCTATTGTAACTTATTTAACTTTGTTATTTATATAGTAGCTTCATGAACTATTATCTTTTGCTTCCGCTGCACATTATTACTCTGTGTCTGTGATTCTGTGATTGTTTATTTACTGTATATGTTCACTTTTGCCAAATTTAAATTAACAATTCGGTATTTTGAATTATTCACGTCCGACGTGTGCGGATGCGAATTGTCCAAAATAGCGGGTCCTTACAAAGAAGAAGAAGAAACAGAAACACCAAAACACAGATTCTCACATTCGCAACGGATCAAAATATAATATCAAATAATAACAATTATACAAAGGAAAACTATACTTGTCAAATTACACTTTAATACATCAGAGTTATAAATTTTCACAAACGCTGAACAGTTAAAGCAACTTGTTCCAAATACAAATCAATAATACTCAGCGAGTTACACTCCATACGTTCCTGCCATCCCGCTCGCCTCCTGAGCTCCATAACGTCCTTACCTGAAAATATGTAATACTCGGTTTGACCCGAGCATTACATCAAAGTAACACCCGGGTCAGGCTGGAAACTAGCATGAGTAAACCCATCTAACATGGAATACAAAAGCATAAAGCTTATACAAAACCCAGGGTAACTCTTATCAATTTACAAATTCACAATTTGTTAAAGACATCACTTATTTCACCCATCAATTTCTAAGTACCAAAACTTAGATTAAATGGTCCAATTTACTTAAATCATTCCATTCCAGCCTATTGATTTCACATATCAATCTATAAAGAATCGAAGTGGTTTCGGGTATTTACTAATACCCGACTCCGGTCTCTTCGAATCTCATGTCATCTCAACCCAAGTTATTCCATTAAATACAATACAACTTTAAATACAGGATGTCACTTATACACAGCAATTTATCATCAATAAGTAACTACATTACACTGTCCACCTAATCATATCATATAACAAAACATTTCATATCAGAGATATCAACCAATTCAAGGCATTTAATATCATTCAATCATTCATAAGCAAAATTTGATCACTTCCTAATTATTTTAATTATCTTGAATTAAATTAATTGCTAACTTTAATCACTTAGATTACCCTTACTTATTAATTAATTACAAATCAATTAATTAATCTTCTTTTAATTATCCATTCTAATTAATCACCCTTGATTAATTATCCTTTAATTACATTAAGTAATTAACCGTTAATTAATTACACAAATTAATTAACCTCCCATTCATATTAATTACATTGATCCTTAATTAATTATTCAAATTAATTATTCTATAATCATTCATATTGATTAATTATCCTTTCATTACTTACACTCATTAATTAACTAACCCTTAATTAATTTTCTTAATTAATCAATCCTTTTATTTATTTTCATCAAGTAATTATCCCATTGGTTAATTATCCTCAATTAATTAGCCTTTATTTATTAATTAATTTAACCTTTAAGCATTAAATAATTGACCTTTAATTATGTAATTGTAACATCCCGCCCTTTTGACCGCCCCTAGTCGGTAATTAAGCCAACTTTGAAACGTTCAAAATGACAAATTGTTATTTAGTTTATAGAGTTTAAACAGAATCAGCCACAGAAACACAGAATAATAATATTTCACAAAAATGAATTTTTTTTACAAATATCAGAGTTTATACAATGTATTAAATTTATACAACGGAGTATTTCTTTAAGTACAAAATCCCCGAACTAAAGTGAGCGTTTTCCCACTCTATCTAACTTTGCTGCCCGAAAATCTTCAAGGTGCAAAACACTCGGTCTGACCCGAGCGTTTTATGCAAAACACAAAAACACTCGAGTCAGGATTAATCTTAATTCAAGTAAATAAATTTGCAATGAACTGAAATATATTGGTAACAGCCCAACAGGGTTAATAGTGCAATATAGGCAGCAGAGATAACAAAGTAAATTGAATCAGTCCACAAAAAGAAAGTGTAAATAATATAAATGTCCACAAATGAGCATATGAAGTGTACAGGAGTACACATATATCAACCCAGCGAGCACAAATCTGGGCAGCAACTCATAGGCTAGCAACTTAACCCAAATCAAGTGAAACAAATGTGCCCAAGATAGTTTGAGAATATAAGTGTGAGGCAGCCCCAAAAGAACTGGGTAATCAATGTTACAAAGCAACGCAGAGATGATCTTATTCAATTTCAGGTGTAAAGCAGCAAAACACATGAGCAACTCGAGTGAACACATTTTCATACAACCATATAGTTTACAAAAGTCATGGCAATAAGTAAATGAGGCAAACCAGGTCAGTAATTTAAAGCAAAGGAGCAGGTCATGATGGCGCAGGCCAGGGTAGCTCATATGCACAGCAAGGGACATGCACCAGTGGGTGCGCATGGATGCTACACACACAAACAAACACATACACATATGTGTGAATAGCGGTATGAATGAATAGGTGTTTGTACATATGTAAATTCAACACAAGTGAATAGGAGAAGAACAAGGCAGCTGAAACATAAGGACACGGCAGCAACCACAGAGTGGTGCATGACATGTGAGAACAAAGGAGCAAGATGCTACTAAGTATATACAACAACCACATTCTCAAAACCAATCAATCTAACTCATGCAAGAGGGAAAGGAGGGGCGGCCAAATCAAGTGTAGGAACTATTCAGATTACATGAATTCAGGGCAAAGGTTAAATATAGCCAACATACTCCAGAGCAACAAGCAACAAGCAGCACATACATGTACACACACATGTATATTTGAATGAACACATTTGTGCACCCTTAACAAATGTAAAACCCAAATTCAGTAAACAAAACACAACAACTCAGCAAAGTCATGGGACCAAAATGCTGCAGCAGCACCCAGGGTTAGATCAACCCATACAAACTGGTGCAACCAAGAATAGGCCGAGTGAATGAATATGACCAATAATTTAAACTAGCAGAGTATGCAAATATAGGCAACAGCATGGTTAACAAAGGCAACTGGGTTGAAATGCAACCTTAAAAAGAAATCACAAATATTGGCACAAAACAGAACTGGCAAGCAAAAGGAGCAAGGGTAACCACTAACACACATAAGTATATGTGTATATATGGCATATACAAGTGGACAAATTCAGTAACTAGAATCAGCAAGTCCAATGTGTAACGACCCGTATTTTTAGCTATTTTAATTAGAAAATTTAAGGTGATTATTGAAGGAAAATGATTATTAATGTAATTTGTTGAATAATTTAATATTTGAAATTATTTGAATAATTGGATAACGGGTTTAATATGATTAAAAATGATTTGTAAAATTCTATTTTATCATATTAAAGTTAGAATGATGTTGTAGAACTTTTAAAATCGAATTAAAAGTAAATTTGTGAAAATTGAATATTTTAATATTTAATTGACGAATTAAAATAGCCATTTTTCAAACAGTCTCGGATTTCGACGAAACTTGTTTCATCGGATCCGTAATAATAAATTATGGTAGGATTTCAATTTTCGTAGCAATTGGACTTGTCGTTTGGCCGTGCGAGCTTGAAACGCGTAGAAATTTAATTTCGAATTTAATTAAAATAATCGACTTCGAAAAGCTATCTTCCAGATATGATCGAATTAGGCCTTGAAACTGTTCCATTGCGTCCGGAATGGGGGTAAAACCTTATAAACGCCTGGCGGCACGTCTCGATTGGAGTTCGGATGATTTTGGACCTACCTATATAAATACGCACGCAAACCGAGACAGATTTATTATTATTTTAATCCAGAAACCCTAATTCTAAATCATGGCCGCCACCTATTCCATGGCCAGAAATTGCCGATCTTCTTTCCTTAATATCTCTCAATCCGTTCGACGAAATCGAAAAATTCCAAAAGCAAAAGTGTAAACCTCGACGAGCTCTTCAAATCCATATGGTTGATGTATGCTAATTTTTCATGGATTCGTCTAGATCTGACTTGGAAGTGTGTACGTATTTCCTTGGATTGCGTGCAAACAACGGCGAATGACGGGATGAAACTTGGCGCGTAGGTGGCTCTGGTGAAGGGCTTCGTGGTGGCGCTAGCTGATCGTTCTGGAAGTCGACGAGGTGGTCATGAAAATTGCTTGAAGATTGACGGCTAATGGGTTTGCATACGTGAATTTCACGTTGGGGAAGAAGCGCCGGAATCACGGAGATGAGAGCTGCGCTGCAGTGCAGATCCGAAAGTGTTTGGAGCTCATTAAAATTTTATGTTAAATCGAACGTCGTTCGATTTGATTTAAAATCGAAAAATCAAGGTGAGTGTTTTATAACGCTCACAACGTACTGAATATCTTTATGCTTGTTAAATTTGACATTATGCATAGTTATGATTTTTATTTGTTGTTGTTTGATAAAATTTAATTATCATATTGATTGTCATTTGAATTCACCGTTAAAAAAATTAAATTGACAGTTAAATTAAAATTAAATTGCGATAAATTACCTGACATTGATAAATATGAAATTGCCGTGAATTGTATTGCCTATTGGATGATGTATTTCGATGGATGTTATTGGTTGATATTTAAATGTTTGAATGTTTATTTGTTTATATATATCCTGCTATGCATACATATGACACTGTGATTGATTTAAATGATATATTCATCCCTGACATTTAATTGTAGTAACTAATCACTTGGCCATAGGTTAGAAAATTATATACGGACACCGAGTTGGATAAATTAAATGATTTTAAAAGTTGTTTTGAAATTATTTAAATGAATTGATTTTAAGAATAAAATCCAATTTATGGAAATTGAATTATTTTGAATTGGAGCTCGAAATGTTAGAATTTAAACTTGGTAAACGAAATTATTAAATAAAATCGAAGTTTAGATTTAAATTGAAAATTGAAATACGGTGTAAATTTTTGAAAGTTGATTTGTTTTAAAAGATTGGACTTTTAATCGAACTCTGAATATTTCTAAGAAAATTGACATGAAATGATATTTCAAGTTTGAGTTTGGAATTAAAAATTTATTTGAAATTTAGATTTAAATTAATTTGGAATTGAATTGAAATTTAAAGAAATTTGTGAATTGAAATCGAAATTTATGTGGAATAGAAATTTATTCAAGTTGAAATTGGAATAAATCGATTAAATCGAAATGGAATTTGGATTTGATTTGGATAGGAAACTTGGGAAGTTGACCGGTTTGACTTTGGAATTATTTATCAAATAATTTTTGATTTTTCCAAACTATTTTATATATAACCATTTTATATTCAAATTATTTTCGATTAAACTATTTAAATATTTTCTATTAAACTATTTTGAATTATTTAACTATTTTAAACTATTTAAACTATTTTCTTAAATTCAAACTGGTTAAAGAGACGGAAATGTTTATATTTAAACCTTTGGTTTAAATACGAACTAGGTTAAAGTAGAGATTATAACCTAAATTGAATTCGAATCAAATTTTGAAGTGAAATTGATTTATCGGACAAAATTGATAATTTTGAATATATGATGATTTTGAAATGGATTTGATTTTAAAGCGAATATGATATTTTGTTATCAATCATGAATCAATTTGAAATATAAAAGAGCCATCAGTGTAATAATACGTAGTTATTAAAGA
Source organism: Allium cepa (assembly GCA_030765085.1). Taxonomy (NCBI): domain Eukaryota; kingdom Viridiplantae; phylum Streptophyta; class Magnoliopsida; order Asparagales; family Amaryllidaceae; genus Allium; species Allium cepa. Next base: position 233,579,771 of record CM060932.1, on the reverse strand, counting down.
GACCGGGATCGGATATGGACATACTCTCTGTCGATACCGAAAACCACTTTAATAACTATTATACGCGGAGTGTTGATCCAGAATGAAGTGGATGGTTTGGTGAACGCGTTGACTGAAGAAAGAGAACGATATTGGATGACCCCTGACATGACTAAAACAGGAGCCGCGTCGGGCCATTGAGGTTCGCCACCTCTAGCGGACACACTTCTTCGATACCATATCTATTACATTTGTGATTTGATTTGGGTGCGCCCCTTGATTTGGGAGTGTTGTTTCGCGGTGTTGAGGTAGTAGCTGCTATGCTCAACATCAGTTCGGATCACGCAACTACTAGTATCCTAGTTGGTATCGCCTCATGTACCTTGTCATACTGATTATCCTATTCGCGACCACTACATTTTGGTTTGTACCTTGAGTATATGGAATGCCCTCTGGTGACTTCCGGTTTTGGAGAAACTACGGTCTTGTATATGCTTTTGGGAATATAAAATGTGTTAAGGGGGATTATGGTAACGCCTTAACGCTATTTTGATACTTTATATTACTGATAGAAATTATCTACTTATCGTACATTACTACCTAGTAGATAGTTTAACGGATCCTTGAAAGGTGGAAAATCCCGTAACATCTCTTAAGTTATTGCACGCACGTTGACACTGGATATGAGATGTCAAACCCCGTAAACATCTCTGACGCCGTCACACTCATATTTATTTACGATTGATTTAACTTTCATATGGATATTTTAGTCCTGACTCGAGTGTTTTGTCTTTTCATTACGCTCGGGTCAGTCCTGAGTTTTCAGATTTTTGAAGATCTATTCTGGAGGACGAAGACGAAGATTTGATATACTATTACTATTATTATCTGTGCATCATGTTGTCTGCTGCATTATTTATTTGTTCTGTTGTATATTTATAACTCTGATAAATGTTGTATAAATAATTGTCTAAGTATAGTAAACAGCTCCATGAACTGTTTATTTGACTATTATATTTTATCGCTCCGCTGCGAGATTCTGTGTTGTTTCATTTCCTTTATTTCTTTTCTTTTCTTAATTACCCCAATAACCATCTGCCTTTTTTTAATGGTTTGGAACCGGCATGTGTATTTGATCGTTGGTTTAAACTGTCCAAAAAGGCGGGTCGTTACAGTTGGTATCAGAGCTTTGGTTTAGCGATAAACCTTGGCTCTAGTGGGGAATAACTCATTGAAATAGAGGTAAACTATATGAATGAGTTGAGTGTATATGAGAGAGCGTACTTGTTATTTGATATAAAATGGTTTTATATTGTGTTAATTTGTTCCGTTGAGTATTTATGAATTCTGGTCGATACTTGGGACGCCAAGGCGTCGATAGGAATTTCTAAACACTCGAATAGGACAAACCAACACAATATCATTTTGGAATATATTTTATATAAAAGAATTATTTGAATATTTATTCATTTTGATTGAATTGATTGTTAGGAGATGATAATATTAGATTATTATCGTTATTGTTTGATCAGTCAATATTTACAACAATTGATTAAATAACAATGGATTTAGGAAAATGAAATCTTGTAAACACAATTGATAATGAATATAAATGAATTTTAACTTGGATTTGGGAATTTAAATTCCGGTGTTTGAGATTGACTTACAAGAATTTGAAAAATATAATATGAGCATTATATGATAGTATAATTGAGTTGAAATTGTTTTCGAATGATTTTTTTTATGATAAGTGTTATATTCCCTTCTCTTGACGCTAGAAAATGATTTAGATGATGTGTGCATGCATCATTGGCGTTTATTTTCGAGAGTCCGAGTGGGGGAGACCACTTAATAGCTTGTCTAAACCTTGTTTTGACTCAAATTTTATTTTGTTTTGCATTCTCTATAGTATGATTTAATATATAAATTATATAAGTATATATTATTTCAAACCTTGATTTGAAATGAAACCGGGATTGGAATTCTTAAGTTCTTTAATAATTAATGATTTTTTTTTATGATTGAAATGAATTTAGACTTGAATCATTAAGGAACTTCTGAATTGTGAAATGAGAAATGAACCTAAGAGCTAAGTGAAAATATCAATTGAAGTAGAAATCCTTAGAATTAGGAAATTATGAACTTAAAATAAAATTGAAACTGTAAAACTCGCATAGTATTAAATTTCATTCTATAGCTTAGATATAACTTACCAAAATACTTAAGAAGTTCAAAAATGTTATATGAATTGTTAATTGGATAATATACAAGTATAGGTTTGAATAATGAAATATGCATTTAATTAATGGTTTGCAAATATAAATAAAATTGTTAGTAAATAATTGGAATTTAAATTAACATTTAAAGGTGATTCACAATTATGTTAATATAAAATGAAAATACTATATGTGAATGTAAATGTGAAATTAAATTATAGTGAAATTTAAGTAATGACTTAAGAATTGATAAATTGAAAATTCAACTTTAAATGAAAAGAAGTTGTATGTTGTTTAACTACATTCTATTTGCATAACTATAACTTACCAAATACTTAAAGGGTTTAAAATGCTAATAAGGATAAGTAGAGAAATAATATACCAGTGTGAGAGTGAAAAATAAAATGTAAAGATCTATTGATAGTTGTAAATATAAAAGAAATTTAAGCTATAAAATGAATGATACATGTATAAGTGAATGAATAAAATTTAAACTTAATGAAATATAAAATTGGTAAATGGAAACTAATTAAATTTGAATATAACTAAATGTCAATAAACTTGGAAGTGTATGAAATTAAAATTGACTTGGAAATGTATAATTGATTTAGTGTAGATTTTGGATGGATGTTAATGTTTGATATGCATTGGTTGTTAGATGGATGATAATTGATTAAGTAGAATTCATTAGTGTTAATGGAATTGAATAAACGGAATAAAATTTTAAATAATTAAATTCAAATTGGGAGCAAATTGACTTGAATTAAAAATGTGAATGAAACAAACTTGAATAAATCGAAAACAAATTGAATGTAAACCTATTGCATGGATGAATAAGAAAATAGATGACTTTGTGTTTATGATTGTTCTTTAGAAAATTCGAAGTTTTGATGTTTTGTACTTTGAAATAATAAAAGCAAATTTTTGGAAAAAAAAAATCAAACATTGTCCAATATATGCTGAAACGAAAACAACCATAACTTTTAAATGACTGAACGAAATTTGACGATTTTAGACTTTTCGGAATGCTTAGAAACTATAGCACAACTTTTGTTTAGATAACTTGAGAAAATTCCTTCGTCTGCTTGGTTAAAAACTTAAATGTTACTCGTTGTCCTGTGTAAAAATAAGTAAAATCAGTAGTATACACCCTTAGTATTTTCGCCATATCTTTTGACTGGTTTATCGGATTTTGATGATCTTGCACTTTCTGGAAAGCGAAGAACTTAATCTAAAATTTTTGTTTTAAGTATTTTGTGTTTTGACATCGTTTAGAAGGTCGAAAACGTGGGTGAACGTCGCTGACCTGCGCAATTCATTGCCCAGGCTGAGGCGTATCCTCTAAGTAAAACGGCCGTAACTTTTGAATGTATGGTCCGAATTCGATGATTTTGGACATTCCGGAAAGCTTGAAATGAATACAACAACTTTTGTTTAAATTTTGTTGCCAAATTTTATAGTTTAGGTGACCTAAAACTGAGATTTGTTTGCTGTCCTGAAATTGGAATCTCAGTTTTGAGGCTAAATAGGTTATATATATGTTGTGTAGGCTAAATATATCGATCTATCTTTATATGTATGGTTCTAACTTAGTTATTGAGCATTTTAGTAGGTAGCAAAGGGGTTGCGCTTCGTTGTAGAGCTCGCTTCTGTGCTAAATACAAAATGTAAGTAAACTGCTGATAAATGCTAAATAAAAGGTACGCTTATGGTTTTATACGGTATTGGTGATATATATATGTTGTTTCCCCAGATATGGGATGCCTCATCATTGAGATGAGATGTATATTTGATATATATTGGTTATATTTGTGTTATATATTGAATTGTAAAAATTTTCGATTGAGCCGCGCAAAGGAGACCCTGCCGAAATTTTCCGTGAATCCGGGTGTTAGAAAATTTTTCAAGTTTTTAAATTTTATAACTTGTTTTGATAACTAACTTTTAAATTTAGAAAGCCGTTCGGAGTAACATTGTGGAAGCGTATTTATGACTTTATAAATGGAATTTCATTGTTTTATAAGTTGGTAACTTTGAATAAAATATATCTAATGTTGAATTCTATACTTAGTTCATTTTCCCTTCTTTTTATTTTCGGGGACGAAATGTTTTGAGTGGGGGAGAGTGTAACGACCCGTATTTTTAGCTATTTTAATTAGAAAATTTAAGGTGATTATTGAAGGAAAATGATTATTAATGTAATTTGTTGAATAATTTAATATTTGAAATTATTTGAATAATTGGATAACGGGTTTAATATGATTAAAAATGATTTGTAAAATTCTATTTTATCATATTAAAGTTAGAATGATGTTGTAGAACTTTTAAAATCGAATTAAAAGTAAATTTGTGAAAATTGAATATTTTAATATTTAATTGACGAGTTAAAATAGCCATTTTTCAAACAGTCTCGTATTTCGACGAAACTTGTTTCATCGGATCCGTAATAGTAAATTATGGTAGGATTTCAATTTTCGTAGCAATTGGACTTGTCGTTTGACCGTGCGAGCTTGAAACGCGTAGAAATTTAATTTCGAATTTAATTAAAATAATCGACTTCGAAAAGCTATCTTCCAGATACGATCGAATTAGGCCATGAAACTAGTTCCATTGCGTCCGGAATGGGGGTAAAACCTTATAAACGCCTGGCGGCACGTCTCGATTGGAGTTCGGATGATTTTGGACCTACCTATATAAATGCGCACGCAAACCGAGACAGTTTTATTATTATTTTAATCCAGAAAGCCTAATTCAAAATCATGGCCGCCACCTATTCCATGGCCAGAAATTGCCGATCTTCTTTCCTTAATATCTCTCAATCCGTTTGACGAAATCGAAAAATTCCAAAAGCAAAAGTGTAAATCTCGACGAGCTCTTCAAATCCATACGGTTGATGTATGCTAATTTTTCATGGATTCGTCCAGATCTGACTTGGAAGTGTGTACGTATTTCCTTGGATTGCGTGCAAACGACGGCGAATGACGGAATGAAACTTGGCGCGTAGGTGGCTCTGGTGAAGGGCTTCGTGGTGGCGCTAGCTGATCATTCTGCAAGTCGACGAGATAGTCATGAAAATTGCTTGAAGATCGGCGGCTAATGGGTTTGCATACGTGAATTTCACGTTGGGGAAGAAGCGCCGGAATCACGGAGATGAGAGCTGCGCTGCAGTGCAGATCCGAAAGTGTTTGGAGCTCATTAAAATTTAATGTTAAATCGAACGTCGTTCGATTTGATTTAAAATCGTAAAATCAAGGTGAGTGTTTTATAACGCTCACAACGTACTGAATATCTTTATGCTAGTTAAATTAGACATTATGTATAGTTATGATTTTTATTTGTTGTTGTTTGATAAAATTTAATTATCATATTGATTGTCATTTGAATTCACCGTTAAAAAAATTAAATTGACAGTTAAATTTAAATTAAAATTAAATTGGAATTAAATTACATGACATTGATAAATATGAAATTGCCGTGAATTGTATTGCCTATTGGATGATGTATTTCGATGGATGTTATTGGTTGATATTTAAATGCTTGGATGTTTATTTGTTTATATATATCCTGATATGCATACATATGACACTGTGATTGATTTAAATGATATATTCATCCCTGACATTTAATTGTAATAACTAATCACTTGGCCATAGGTTAGAAAATTATATATGGACACCGAGTTGGATAAATTAAATGATTTTAAAAGTTGTTTTGAAATTATTTAAATGAATTGATTTTAAGAATAAAATCCAATTTATGGAAATTGAATTATTTTGAATTGGAGCTCGAAATGTTAGAATTTAAACTTGGTAAACGAAATTATTAAATAAAATCGAAGTTTAGATTTAAATTGAAAATTGAAATACGGTGTAAATTTTTGAAAGTTGATTTGTTTTAAAAGATTGGACTTTTAATCGAACTCTGAATATTTATAAGAAAATTGATATGAAATGATATTTCAAGTTTGAGTTTGGAATTGAAAATTTATTTGAAATTTAGATTTAAATTAATTTGGAATTGAATTGAAATTTAAAGAAATTTGTGAATTGAAATCGAAATTTACGTGGAATAGAAATTTATTCAAGTTGAAATTGGAATAAATCGATTAAATCGAAATGGAATTTGGATTTGATTTGGATAGGAAATTTGGGAAGTTGACCGGTTTGACTTTGGAATTATTTATCAAATCATTTTTGATTTTTCCAAACTATTTTATATATAAACCATTTTATATTCAAATTATTTTCGATTAAACTATTTAAATATTTTCTATTAAACTATTTTGAATTATTTAACTATTTTAAACTATTTAAACTATTTTCTTAAATTCAAACTGGTTAAAGAGACGGAAATGTTTATATTTAAACCTTTGGTTTAAATACGAACTAGGTTAAAGTAGAGATTATAACCTAAATTGAATTCGAATCAAATTTTGAAGTGAAATTGATTTATCGGACAAAATTGATAATTTTGAATATATGATGATTTTGAAATGGATTTGATTTTAAAGCGAATATGATATTTTGTTATCAATCATGAATCAATTTGAAATATAAAAGAGCCATCAGTGTAATAATACGTAGTTATTAAAGAGACCGGGATCGGATATGGACATACTCTCTGTCGATACCGAAAACCACTTTAATAACTATTATACGCGGAGTGTTGATCCAGAATGAAGTGGATGGTTTGGTGAACGCGTTGACTGAAGAAAGAGAACGATATTGGATGACCCCTGACATGACTAAAACAGGAGCCGCGCCGGGCCATTGAGGTTCGCCACCTCTAGCGGACACACTTCTTCGACACCATATCTATTACATTTGTGATTTGATTTGGGTGCACCCCTTGATTTGGGAGTGTTGTTTCGCGGTGTTGAGGTAGTAGCTGCTATGCTCAACATCAGTCCGGATCACGCAACTACTAGTATCCTAGTTGGTATCGCCTCATGTACCTTGTCATACTGATTATCCTATTCGCGACCACTACGTTTTTGTTTGTACCTTGAGTATATGGAGTGCCCTCTGGTGACTTCCGGTTTTGGGGAAACTACGATCTTGTATATGCTTTTGGGAATATAAAATGTGTTAAGGGGGATTATGGTAACGCCTTAACGTATTTTGATACTTTATATTACTGATAGACATTATCTACTTAGCGTGCATTACTACCTAGTAGATAGTTTAACGGATCCTTGAAAGGTGGAAAATCCCGTAACATCTCTTAAGTTATTGCACGCACGTTGACACTGGATATGAGATGTCAAACCCCGTAAACATCTCTGACGCCGTCACACTCATATTTATTTACGATTGATTTAACTTTCATATGGATATTTTAGTCCTGACTCGAGTGTTTTGTCTTTTCATTACGCTCGGGTCAGTCCTGAGTTTTCAGATTTTTGAAGATCTATTCTCGAGGACGAAGACGAAGATTTGGTATACTATTACTATTATTATCTGTGCATCATGTTGTCTGCTGCATTATTTATTTTTTCTGTTGTATATGTATAACTCTGATAAATGTTGTATAAATAATTGTCTAAGTATAGTAAACAGCTTCATGAACTGTGTATTTGACTATTATATTTTATCGTTCCGCTGCGAGATTCTGTGTTGTTTCATTTCCTTTATTTCTTTTCTTTTCTTAATTACCCCAATAACCATCTGCCTTTTATTAATGGTTTGGAACCGGCATGTGTATTTGATCGTCGATTTAAACTGTCCAAAAAGGCGGGTCGTTACACAATGCCATTGCTAGATTTGCTAAAATGAAAATACAATGGCAATTATATATATATATATATATATATATATATATATATATATATATATATATATTTGGGGCAGCTGAAATTTCATGTCACTGAAAGAACCAATGGGGATTATTAACCAAATGATCAGATGAAATGGCTCAAATGTGCCAAGGGACAGTGTACTAATAGCAAGTGCAGCATCTGTTTCCTTCTTTTTTTCATGTCTTGTAAAAATGTAGCATCAGGGTTTGAGTTAAAAGGATGCAACTAACAGACTAATATGGAGTGCAACATAACAGTCTAACATGAAAGTGCATAGCCACACACATACACATATACATAGAAATGTATATGTATATGTATGGACATATATACAAGTGTAGTTTACAAAAAATCCAAAATCATCACAACAGCAACTCAGTCTGTTCATATTAGTTAAATTTTTATTTAACAGGGAAGTGTGACAAGACTAAGTAAAGCATCAGTTTATTTTCCTCCTTATGACCTAGTGATAGCATCTGTTCTCATCAATTTAAATTCATTTAAAAGAGCAAATGGAAGCAAACAACACCCAACAACCATTTATACACACATGAACACATGGGTCTATGCAAAAGATCATACATGCAGTATCTGTCCTCATCAGATTTTTTCGTTTCTCTTATTCAACACAGCCATGCATAAGAACTGATGCAACCAAAATATCCATATGTAGGTGAATCACTCGCAAAACATCAGACCATAGCAACACAAATCATAGCATGCAACCAAACACCCAACTCAACCAAATTTAAAAACTTGAATAAGATTAATCGTGGGAGAAAAAACTCACTGTTGCTAGCTGGGGTAAAAGACGATGCAGCTGGCAGCAATGGTGTTGCTCACGGCGATTTCGAAAGCGCTTGTGTGATTCGAATGGCGATGCTCCAAGGCTAACACGATGGACAGCTAATAGCATTAGCATGGGTGGAGAAAGCATCGACAACTTATGTGAGGAGCAACCATCGCTTTGATGAAGAGGCGAATCGATTTTTTAGGGCTAGGGTTTTTCTTTCTTTCTTTTTGTTTTGAATGATTTGAATTCTTGTAAGATAATGATGCTTTTTTTTCTTTTTTTTCTTTTTTTCTTTTTTGAACGAACTGAAGACAATATGGTGTAAGTAAATATAGAAGAGTGTTTGTGCATATATAGGCTAATTATCTTAGTAGCAAAGGAATGAACGTACAAACCATGTGATGCAAACACGTTTGCATTAAATGCAAAGAAGAAAATGCTTGTTATTTGCAGGTACACTATCTTTTTCTTTTATTTTGTATCAGAGATTACTTTTTCTATAATAAGGACTGAAATGATTTTAACAAATTCGAATTGACTTTATTTGTTGCTTGCATTAAATGCACTGGTACTTCATGCTTCATAATAGATGTAATATATATTTGCTTCTAGCCTTGCCTTTGCATCACTACTTTACAGGCTACACACTATACCCTTACTTATTCTTGTCTTTGCATATCTTATCTACAAGCTACCTTCATATTATATTTTTACTTTGTTCTTGCATTCAAAACTTTTACAGGTTGCATACAAATATTTTCACTTGCCTAGGTATGCTTTTATAAAGTTATTATATTTTAGTATCATCTTAAGTATTCAATTTATATATTACTTTCCTCTAGATTTATTGCTTTGTATTATAAATGACTTTCCATAATTAATATGTTGTTGTAATTTATTTTAATGTATTCACTTTCTCATTTACAAAGTTTATTAATATGTCATCTGAATTTATCTGTGCATTTATTTATTTTGTATTGATAAAATTTATTCCTTTTTAAACATCATTATCTATATTACATTCATTTGCACATATCATATCAAATGCCAAAATGTAGAGTCTTAAATTTAATTGAATAAGATAAATTTGATTTTTAAAATCCAAAGATTCTATATTATAAAATTTCAAAGCAAATTTCCTTTACATTATTTATAAATCCCAATTCAAATTTAAATTCAAATATATTTCTCATATTAAACTTGAAAAATTCAAACAACTTCACAATTTTAAATCAAAAATTAATTTAATTATTAATTTAAAATAATTTAAAATTCTGGATCGTTACAGATCGAAAATAATTTTTTTCCAAAATTACCGGGTTGTTACAGTAATTATCATGTAATTAAATTTTTCTTAACTAATTACAATAAGAGATTATCCCTAATCACTTAATAAATCACAAATTAATCTTAATTAGTTGAATAATCAACTTTAATCATTAATTAATTACTTAATTAAGTAATTATTTTGAGTAATTAATTACCTTTTTTTACTTAAATAAATTAAACTTTATCACTTCAATTAATCAACCTTTAATTACATTAAAGTAATTAACCTTTAAACAATTACCCTAATAAATTATCCTTTAATTATTCAAGTCGTTAATAAATCAAAGATAATGTAACAATCCTTTATTTTGTGATTATTTTAATTTTATATTTTAATTATTTTAACTGAAATTCCTGATTTAAAAACTTTATTTTATTTATTAAAATGGGTAAAAAAAATTATTTTAAATATAAATTTTGATTTTTGTGTGAATTATAATTCCGAACCTGAATAAATAAAATATTTTCCATAAATGTGAATTTTGATCAATATGGTCAAACTTTGACTTTTAAATTTAAAATTTAAATTTTTGAATTTTTGAATTTTACCTTTTATTATGAAAGTAAATTAAATTTCAAATATACTGCTTTTCGTTTCATTGAAATCCGATTAATATTGTGAATGTTATGCTTTTTATACTATTGTGTGTAAATTGTTTTATTTAACAAAAAAATTGTTTATTTTAATTGATATAAATAATATTTTTGTTTGATATATCATGTTATAATTGTGTATATATGTGTAAAATGACATGTTATGTATATATTTTGTAAGGACCCGATTCTTCGTCTTTCGAAAATTCAACATCGATACTCACTTTATCGACTGCCGAGCAATCGAACGACGGAAAACCGAACACTTAGGGTTTTAAGAAAAAGAAAAAGACAGAAAAGATAGAAAATAGAGAGAAAAGAAATAGAAAATAGAACGGAACAGAAGAAAAACTGAACAACAACAGAATCTCACAATCGCAGTGGAACAACATATAATAATAAATGAATAATCTTTAAACAAAGAACTATATCAGTTATTACATTACATTTCATTACATCATACCATCATCAGAGTGTACAACAACAAACAACATCAAACAGCGGAAAAGAAATACTATACATAATAATACGCCATGCCATCCATCTTGCCTCCAGCAACTCCAGAATATCCTGAATAAACCTTAACTCTTGACTGCCCGTGTGGAAATTGGTGGGCACGCAGAGTTTAGGAAGGAAAACAATAAACTCCGAGTCAGTCATGTGACTGGTGTGAGAACTCAAAACAGTTTATTTATCTTTAAAAATCAAATAGAGGAATATTTTTAAATTCAATTCGCAATGCTTTTAAAAATGAGACTACCATAAGGCCTCCCGCACACACACACAATGCAAACGCAGAATCGGAGGAGATTTCTCCTTATGATAGTCAAAGATGCTTGATACGCATTTAAAAGAACATTTGATATTATTATTAGTGCATAGTGTAGGAAAAATTCATTTCGAAAGTAGAATATAAATCTTAGCCAACATACGACCATTATCGTATGCCTACTATAGCTACCATCTAAACAGTGGTGACCACCATAAGTAAATGGCAGGTTCTACAACTAATACCGTACAAAGTTTCGTATTGGGAATTGGATTTCCAACGAATGATCAGGCCAAGGAACTTCCCATTGCCACATGAGAATGCCTCTGGATGGACATCCCCGAGAACCAAACCGGATCTCTACCAACACAAGGCCGGGTTACCCCTAACTGAGTAACAACTGACCGAATATGCCATCCCCCGGTCCTTTGGGACCTTTCATCGAGCGCTCGTAATCAATTCACACAATCATAAAGTGTTTTCAACATGAGTAAGTATCTGGGCTCCATACCATGATACCACCCTTTTCCAGAAGGAAATACACATATCCTAAAGGGCGCTACCCCTCATAACCTTGCCGCATCTTTCCTGTTTTGACCATTCCGGGGTGTGAGGTTCGACGAAGTCACGTCCACAAAAACATACTTTATACAAAAGCCATGCTTTGGGTCAACAAATGATCATAGAAATGATCACCAAGATAGACGATCAAATAAATGATCCTATCACAAATAATCAACACAATGATCATTTCACAGCAACACTCAGCATGTCACATTACCAAATTGGGAATATATCGCTGATAACCTTCAACTACATAACCTCTGAGCTCGTACGTCTCAGAGAAGGGTGTTAAGCTAAAAGAATAAATTCTCCGCCACCAACAGAAATATATTTGAAAGAAATCTGCTTTATATCTCAATTTGTAATGTCAGACATACAATCCATACAAGTCTGTTCCGGGCTCGAACAGAACCGAAGGCACTTACAAAGAAGTCCTTGCAATCCGGATATCCACAATCCTGATCGGATTTCCCATCACATATGGAGAACTCAATACCGTAGCTACTCGGTGCAGAGTCAATCGACAGGTCATCCTATCGCTCTCGCAAATACCGGGTCTTCAACACCGATCTTCAATGCAATTCATAACGACGTATCACATATTCGGAATGGGTTATACGACCCCATGGTCCTTTCCCGGTTAACCCGAATAGTGAGCGCTTATTCAAAAATAAGTGTGGCATTCAAATTCAAACAAATCACATCAAATACCCATTCAAAGGGAAATATTGATAGTCGGTTATTGAACTATCAATTGATATGCACAACATCACCAGATTCCAAATAATTTTCCAAATTATTTATTTTCCAAAATATCTTTACAAGATATATTATTTTCAATACTTTAAAAATAAATCAATATTTATTTTTAAACAAATTCTCCTTTTCATTCATAAATTCCATAGTGAATTTATATTTCAAAATATCCATGCATATACGATTTCAATTATTCATTTCAATTTATCTTTAACAAGATAAATTCTCAAAATGTTCACTTTATATTGGAAAACATTTCCATATTTATTTAATAAGTAATTCACAAATCCATTTATTTTCACCACTTGGAAAATATTCAATATACTTCAATCGAAATTGAGTATATATTTCATTCTTTAAGGAAATCATGCTCTTAAACATATTTATTTGGGCCAAAACGAATGTTGCGTAAAACATCGTTACAACGTCCCAAAATCGCTAGTATAGGGATTCGAATTTAAGATAGATATATAAATCCCAATATTATAAAAAACATTTCCTTTCGGAAATCATTTACTATAACAACAGTGTTATAGTCCACCATTTCCTTTTATTTCTCGAAAACGTCTATTTCAACAATGAATGTTGAAATCTATGGTTTCGAATCTCAACACATTTTAAAACATCGTTAGATCGTTTTAATTCTATTTAAAACATCACATTCAAAACAATTTCTTTAACATATTATTCACTTTTCAAAAACGTGAATATACTACGTTAACAACTTTCATCACTTCTATTCATTTTATTTCAAAGGATCATTCACAGTCAAAAATGTGAATATAACTCCATTAATAGGTTTCAACAATTTACTTATCAAAATAAGTCGTTTACGAATTTATAAAACAACGTTTATAAATTCCATTTCTATTTATTTTATAACTACTTCCTTTATAAATTCCTTTATTAACCTATTCGATTTTATATCTCAATTATGAACTAAAAGTCCATATTATAAGTTAAATGCTTATAAAACGATTATTTTACAAAATCGTTCTTTTAAACTTCATATTATAAATCTTATAACTTATAAGATTCAATTATTTATCCAAAACCATTATTTTAATAACTTTACAAATTTTATAAACCTACTGCTTATAAAATTCCATTTATAACTTCACCGTTTATAATTCTATAAATTTCATTCATTTCCGAATTTCATTCATAGTTCATTCTAACACTTATAAAAACTCGTTTTATAATGTCAATATTTCAATTTGCAAATATCCATTTATAAATCTCTTAATATAAACCAATTTATATTATTCTTTAAAACGTCTTTAAATTCCTTTATAATTTCACCATTTTTATTCATAAAATAATTAAATTTTATAAATTCTATATTTCAACTTTTAGAATAAAATCCAAAAATCCCAATTTTAAACTATTTTATAAAACCATTAACCTCATATTTTCAAAAATAAATCTTTAATCATATTTCTCAAAATCATAATTTTTATAACATTAAAATTATACGTTTATTTATTTAAAATGGATCAATTCAAAAAAATATTTTTATAACGTATACTTTCAAAAATCACTTTAAAATCATTTTAAAATCCCAAAATTTGGTCCAATGATGCTACATACCAAATAGTCAATCACGACTACAACGATATCATATATCGATATGATAATCCATCAAATATCAAAATATCTGAAATCAAATAGAAACTGTTGAGGAATCCAGTTGGATCCCTCCAACCTATTTTCCTGCATCCACAAACATTAGCACAATACCAATTTCGCTCCAGTACGAAATTATCGCGGTATATGGGATTTAAAATATTATCCGCTTAATAGACGGCGCAATAGGGTCTCATCCGCTATGCAAATGCGGGAAATCAATAACTCCAATATATACATATGCCAATATATATATATTGCTATTATATATAATACCAATTTCACTGTTTATGAAATATTCGCGGTATATGTTTTTAATAAATAACATCCGCTTAATAGACGGCGCATAATGTCTATTTTAACAATCAATAGATATCAATCATCATTCAAACATGCATTCAAATATTTTAAATCTAATTATTTAAAATAAAAATCGAAACTGATTCGATTGAGTGAGAAGTTCTCACCTTGATTTCAATTTCGTTTTAGCGATTTATTTCGAATAAAATTAAACGGACGTTTAATTTTACCTGAAATTCTCACTAACTCCAAACGACTCCAATCCAATTTCATCGCGTAGTGCTCGTCCATACGATTCCAACGCTTCTTGTTTCGCGCGTTTTCGACCTCGTATGAAAACGATATGAATTTTTGAAGTTTACACAATTTTTATTTATAATATTTACAACATAACTTTTATATTTTCAACCTTCAACAAATCTGGGACTTTGGATCCATCACCCAGCAAATCACCACCGTCCCCTCTCTCCATCTTCCCTTCGTGCATCTACAGACATTAGGCCGACATCAACAAACCCATTCTCAAGAACTAGGGTTAATTTTTGCTTCCACCACGTCGCGTTTGAAGGTGATCAGGGACTTGCATCTCGAAGCTCATCTCCTCCACTTCACTCGGCTGCCCCCTTGATGAACTCGGCCGCCCCTAGGTCATTGAAATGCGTGCACAACTGTAGGCGTCGGCCCCCCCTTTCTCCCTCCATACGACGTCATTTCAGATCTCAACCGTATAGATTTCTAGCTCTCTTCATGCTCTTCGACTTCCGTGTTGAACACTTTGGCTAATTATCGACGGATTGGAAGTAATTGAGGAGAAAAGAATATTGTTTTCTGGCCATTGAATGCTATGGGTGGCGGCTAGGGTTTAGGATTAGGGTTTATATTTTTTTTTTAATTTATGAAGAGAGTGGTCTAGGAAAATCGATCGACACTATTCATCCCGGAAATTCCAAACTCCGATTCACGCGCCGTAACCAGCGTTTCTAGGGTTTACCCCGCGTTCCGGAAACAATGGAACATGTTTCAAAAGCTAATTCGGACATCTGTGCAAGTTATGGTAATAAACGTTCAATTTAAATTAAGCCGATTTAAACGATTTTCTAGGCGTTTTAATTTATACTGGACAAACTGTAAATCCGATTGACACGAAATTTAAAAACTTACAATAATATCACATTACGGATCCGATGAAACTGGTTTCGTCGAAATCCGAGACTGTTTGAAAAATGGCTATTTTAACTCGCCAAATTAAAATTAAAAACA
Organism: Allium cepa; assembly: GCA_030765085.1. Lineage (NCBI taxonomy): Eukaryota > Viridiplantae > Streptophyta > Magnoliopsida > Asparagales > Amaryllidaceae > Allium > Allium cepa. The sequence goes on along the minus strand of CM060932.1, from coordinate 233,563,788 downwards.
ATTCGATGCGTTTCGAGCTGCCACAGTCAAACGACAACTCCGATTTCTACGAAAATTGAAATCCGATAATAACTAACTATTACGGATCCAATGGAACTGGTTTCGTCCAATTCTGAGACTGTTCAAAAATTGACTATTTTCACTAGTCGATTTAAATATTAAAATATTCAATTTTCACAAATAAACTTTTAATTTGATTTTAAAAGTTCTAAAATATCATTCTAACTTCAATATGATAAAATAAAATTTTACAAATCATTTTCAATCATATTTAACCCAATTTTCAATTATTTCTGTAATTTCACACTTTAAATTATTGATTTAATTATCCAATTAAATCCAATTATTCAAATTAAATTTTATTTGACTTATAAATTCACTTATTAATATTTAAAATTAATTAAATATTCAATTTTTAATTATCAAAAATTCTGGGTCGTTACAATCTTCCCCCTTAAAAGAATTTCGTCCTCGAAATTATCAAGTAAGAAAAGTTACAGAATCTATTAACTTTCCAAAATCCATAATTAAACTTCTTACAATACTTTACTAAGTTTTCAAATCATACTTAGTTATCTTTTCAAAAACAATTACTATTGTTTAACTTTCAATTCCAAATCGAAGTTATAGTTTTCAAAATTTTCCCAATTTTCCCAAATTTTTCTAACGCCTTAAATTTCCGGAAAAATTCGCTATAGTCTCCTTTGCGCGGCTCGATCCGAAAAAAAAATGACAGTATATATATCACAAATATACATCTCATCAAGTAATGAGGCATCCCGCAGGGAAAAAGTGTAAAAGTACGATATGTAATCCGAGATATGTACCTTATATTTTATTAGCGAGCATATACGACTAATATAGCGCGAAAGCGAGCTCCAAATGCGAAGCAAACGCGATCCGCACCTACTAAACACTCAACAAACAACATGAGAACATGCATATATGAAAATAATTTCAATATACAACATATATCTCCATATGCTAACATAGCAAATGCAATAAAAGCTATATATTCAACCATCAACCAACTATCATCCATCTAAGATTCATAACCAATAAATATTCATTCATATTCTCATTAATATTCATGGATTGGTTTTTAATTTAAATCATATTTGATTCATTAACAGTGGATGTTTTTATTAACATTCATTTTCGATTAGTTTATATTCACTAATTCATATTCAAGTTGGTTCACTTCCAAATCAAATTCAATTCTATTTAAGATTCACTTAACTTTCAATTGAATTTCAATTACTTTAGCTTTCAATTTAATTAACTCAATTTCATTAACACTTAATGAATTATATACAATCAACTAACATCCATATAACAACCAATGTATATCAATTTCAACCAAATTCCTTTGCTTATATTCATTCACTTTGGTTTAACACCTTTTCTTTCAATTGGTTTAATTTAAATTGATTTCCATTCAATTATTCAACTTCCAATTACATTAGATTTTAATGAATTAACACTTATATTCATTATTCCATATCAATTATTTACATTTAATTGATTAACATTCGATCTATTAATTCAATTCAATTACTAAAGTTGAATTTCATTACATAACTCAAGTTTATATTTATCACTTACCTTATTAATTTACTTCGATACCCAAATCAACTTCATTCAACATCTCTTAAGTTATATTTCCATTTAACTTTAAATTCATTTTTATTTACAACTCATATTCATAAATATATTCATATAGTTTCACTTCTCATATATATAAGTTTATTTCACAATTGTAAATTACTTTAATTATAATTCAATTCTTATAATTCTTTTGCTTATACAATTATTCTTTTACTTAGATTATTCAAACATCTTATTCAACAACCAAACAATCAACTTATATACACTTTAATAATTCTAAAAATTATTCCTTTATATATAAAATATAATCTAGGTAAAATTATTTCATTTACCCAATTTTAAACAATATCGTGTCGAATTGTTCTATTCAAGTGTTTAGAAACCCCTTCGGCATAGTTGTCGAGACCACGCTGACGAAGGTTCAAATGCCACTCAACAAACCAATCATCACAATATAAAACAATTTTATATTCACTAACAAATACGCTCTCATAGCCATTATTACACTCAAACTCATTCTAGAGTACTATTGACTCTATCTCTAATGAGTAATACCCAACAGAACAATGGTTGTCGCTTAACCATAAGCTCTGGTACCAGATGTAAGATCTAGGCTTTTCAACCGTCGACAGCAGTCACAACCGGTAGGCTTTTCAACCATCCCAGCCCCACCGTGGCAACAAATGGTATCCCAATCTTGCTTTTACGGCTAACCTTTCGAATGTCACGGCTTCGCCTAACCAACCCCGTAAAGAGGACGTGTGGGGGTAAGAGTCTCCCGTTCGCCACCTAACCGCGAAGCGAGAACTCCCCATCACATATCACCTAGCATAAGCAAGACTGGTGTGAGAACTCAAAACAGTTTATTTATCTTTAAAAATCAAATAGAGGAATATTTTTAAATTCAATTCGCAATGCTTTTAAAAATGAGACTACCATAAGGCCTCCCGCACACACACACAATGCAAACGCAGAATCGGAGGAGATTTCTCCTTATGATAGTCAAAGATGCTTGATGCGCATTTAAAAGAACATTTGATATTATTATTAGTGCATAGTGTAGGAAAAATTCATTTCGAAAGTAGAATATAAATCTTAGCCAACATACGACCATTATCGTATGCCTACTATAGCTACCATCTAAACAGTGGTGACCACCATAAGTAAATGGCAGGTTCTACAACTAATACCGTACAAAGTTTCGTATTGGGAATTGGATTTCCAACGAATGATCAGGCCAAGGAACTTCCCATTGCCACATGAGAATGCCTCTGGATGGACATCCTCGAGAACCAAACCGGATCTCTACCAACACAAGGCCGGGTTACCCCTAACTGAGTAACAACTGACCGAATATGCAATCCCCCGGTCCTTTGGGACCTTTCACCGAGCGCTCGTAATCAATTCACACAATCATAAAGTGTTTTCAACATGAGTAAGTATCTGGGCTCCATACCATGATACCACCCTTTTCCAGAAGGAAATGCACATATCCTAAAGGGCGCTACCCCTCATAACCTTGCCGCATCTTTCCTGTTTTGACCATTCCGGGGTGTGAGGTTCGACGAAGTCACGTCCACAAAAACATACTTTATACAAAAGCCATGCTTTGGGTCAACAAATGATCATAGAAATGATCACCAAGATAGACGATCAAATAAATGATCCTATCACAAATAATCAACACAATGATCATTTCACAGCAACACTCAGCATGTCACATTACCAAATTGGGAATATATCGCTGATAACCTTCAACTACATAACCTCTGAGCTCGTACGTCTCAGAGAATGGTGTTAAGCTAAAAGAATAAATTCTCCGCCACCAACAGAAATATATTTGAAAGAAATCTGCTTTATATCTCAATTTTTAATGTCAGACATACAATCCATACAAGTCTGTTCCGGGCTCGAACAGAACCGAAGGCACTTACAAAGAAGTCCTTGCAATCCGGATATCCACAATCCTGATCGGATTTCCCATCACATATGGAGAACTCAATACCGTAGCTACTCGGTGCAGAGTCAATCGACAGGTCATCCTATCGCTCTCGCAAATACCGGGTCTTCAACACCGATCTTCAATGCAATTCATAACGACGTATCACATATTCGGAATGGGTTATACGACCCCATGGTCCTTTCCCGATTAACCCGAATAGTGAGCGCTTATTCAAAAATAAGTGTGGCATTCAAATTCAAACAAATCACATCAAATACCCATTCAAAGGGAAATATTGATAGTCGGTTATTGAACTATCAATTGATATGCACAACATCAGCAGATTCCAAATAATTTTCCAAATTATTTATTTTCCAAAATATCTTTACAAGATATATTATTTTCAATACTTTAAAAATAAATCAATATTTATTTTTAAACAAATTCTCCTTTTCATTCATAAATTCCATAGTGAATTTATATTTCAAAATATCCATGCATATACGATTTCAATTATTCATTTCAATTTATCTTCAACAAGATAAATTCTCAAAATGTTCACTTTATATTGGAAAACATTTCCATACTTATTTAATAAGTAATTCACAAATCCATTTATTTTCAACACTTGGAAAATATTCAATATACTTCAATCGAAATTAAGTATATATTTCATTCTTTAAGGAAATCATGCTCTTAAACATATTTATTTGGGCCAAAACGAATGTTGCGTAAAACATCGTTACAACGTCCCAAAATCACTAGTATAGGGATTCGAATTTAAGATAGATATATAAATCCCAATACTATACAAAACATTTCCTTTCGGAAATCATTTACTATAACAACAGTGTTATAGTCCACCATTTCCTTTTATTTCTCGAAAACGTCTATTTCAACAATGAATGTTGAAATCTATGGTTTCGAATCTCAACACATTTTAAAACATCGTTAGATCGTTTTAATTCTATTTAAAACATCACATTCAAAACAATTTCTTTAACATATTATTCACTGTTCAAAAACGTGAATATACTACGTTAACAACTTTCATCACTTCTATTCATTTTATTTCAAAGGATCATTCACAGTCAAAAATGTGAATATAACTCCATTAATTGGTTTCAACAATTTACTTATCAAAATAAGTCGTTTACGAATTTATAAAACAACGTTTATAAATTCCATTTCTATTTATTTTATAACTACTTCCTTTATAAATTCCTTTATTAACCTATTCGATTTTATATCTCAATTATGAACTAAAAGTCCATATTATAAGTTAAATGCTTATAAAACGATTATTTTACAAAATCGTTCTTTTAAACTTCATAATTATAAATCTTATAACTTATAAGATTCAATTATTTATCCAAAACCATTATTTTAATAACTTTACAAATTTTATAAACCTACTGCTTATAAAATTCCTTTTATAACTTCACCGTTTATAATTCTATAAATTTCATTCATTTCCGAATTTCATTCATAGTTCATTCTAACACTTATAAAAACTCGTTTTATAATGTCAATATTTCAATTTACAAATATCCATTTATAAATCTCTTAATATAAATCAATTTATATTATTCTTTAAAACGTCTTTAAATTCCTTTATAATTTCACCATTTTTATTCATAAAATAATTAAATTTTATAAATTCTATATTTCAACTTTTACAATAAAATCGAAAAATCCCAATTTTAAACTATTTTATAAAACCATTAACCTCATATTTTCAAAAATAAATCTTTAATCGTATTTCTCAAAATCATAATTTTTATGCCATTAAAATTATACGTTTATTTATTTAAAATGGATCAATCCAAAAAAATATTTTTATAACGTATACTTTCAAAAATCACTTTAAAATAATTTTAAAATCCCAAAATTTGGTCCAATGATGCTACATACCAAATAGTCAATCATGACTACAACGATATCATATATCGATATGATAATCCATCAAATATCAAAATATCTGAAATCAAATAGAAACTGTTGAGGAATCCAGTTGGATCCCTCCAACCTGTTTTCCTTCATCCACAAACATTAGCACAATACCAATTTCGCCCCAGTACGAAATTATCGCGGTATATGGGATTTAAAATATTATCCGCTTAATAGATGGCGCAATAGGGTCTCATCCGCTATGCAAATGCGGGAAATCAATAACTCCAATATATACATATGCCAATATATATATATTGCTATTATATATAATACCAATTTCACTGTTTATGAAATATTCGTGGTATATGTTTTTAATAAATAACATCCGCTTAATAGACGGCGCATAATGTCTATTTTAACAATCAATAGATATCAATCATCATTCAAACATGCATTCAAATATTTTAAATCTAATTATTTAAAATAAAAATCGAAAATGATTCGATTGAGTAAGAAGTTCTCATCTTGATTTCAATTTCGTTTTAGCGATTTATTTCGAATAAAATTAAACGGACGTTTAATTTTACCCGAAATTCTCACTAACTCCAAACGACTCCAATCCAATTTCATCGCGTAGTGCTCGTCTATACGATTCCAACGCTTCTTGTTTCGCGCGTTTTCGACCTCGTATGAAAAAGATATGAATTTTTGAAGTTTACACAATTTTTATTTATAATATTTACAACATAACTTTTATATTTTCAACCTTCAACAAATCTGGGCCTTTGGATCCATCACCCAGCAAATCACCACCGTCCCCTCTCTCCATCTTCCCTTCGTGCATCTACAGACATTAGACCGACATCAACAAACCCATTCTCAAGAACTAGGGTTAATTTTTGCTTCCACCACGTCGCGTTTGAAGGTGATCAGGGACTTGCATCTCGAAGCTCATCTCCTCCACTTCACTCGGCTGCCCCCTTGATGAACTCGGCCGCCCCTAGGTCATTGAAATGCATGCACAACTGTAGGCGTCGGCCCCCCTTTCTCCCTCCATACGACGTCGTTTCAGATCTCAACCGTATAGATTTCTAGCTCTCTTCATGCTCTTCGACTTCCGTGTTGAACACTTTGGCTAATTATCGACGGATTGGAAGTAATTGAGGAGAAAAGAACATTGTTTTCGGGCCATTGAATGCTATGGGTGGCGGCTAGGGTTTAGGATTAGGGTTTATATTTTTTTTTTAATTTATGAAGAGAGTGGTCTATTTATAGGAAAATCGATCGACACTATTCATCCCGGAAATTCCAAACTCCGATTCACGCGCCGTAACCAACGTTTCTAGGGTTTACCCCGCGTTCCAGACACAATGGAACAGGTTTCGAAAGCTAATTCGGACATCTGTGCAAGTTATGGTAATAAACGTTCAATTTAAATTAAACCGATTTAAACGATTTTCTAGGCGTTTTAATTTATACCGGACAAACGGTAAATCCGATTGACACGAAATTTAAAACCTTACAATAATATCACATTACGGATCCGATGAAACTGGTTTCGTCGAAATCCGAGACTGTTTGAAAAATAGCTATTTTAACTCGCCAAATTAAAATTAAAAACAATTCGACGCGTTTCGAGCTGCCACAGTCAAACGACAACTCCGATTTCTACGAAAATTGAAATCCGATAATAACTAACTATTACGGATCCAATGGAACTAGTTTCGTCCAATTCTGAGACTGTTCAAAAATTGACTATTTTCACTAGTCGATTTAAATATTAAAATATTCAATTTTCACAAATAAACTTTTAATTTGATTTCAAAAGTTCTAAAGTATCATTCTAACTTCAATATGATAAAATAAAATTTTACAAATCATTTTCAATCATATTTAACCCAATTTTCAATTATTTCTGTAATTTCACACTTTAAATTATTGATTTAATTATCCAATTAAATCCAATTATTCAAATTAAATTTTATTTGACTTGTAAATTCACTTATTAATATTTAAAATTAATTAAATATTAAATTTTTAATTATCAAAAATTCTGGGTTGTTACATATTTACAACATTTGTTCCGCTTTTGTTTCATTTAATTTGGATATATACTTTGCAAATTAAGCAACATACAAAGTTGTAGTTAGTAATTAATTTATACGTTTCTATAACCATTTTCTTATTTATTCTATAGTGTTTATATAAACGGTATGTATTTATTGAATTATTTCTTTGGCATATATTCTATTAAATATATAGGAAATTCATAAATGAAGAGACGTTACCTATTTTTTATTAAAGACATACGTTACGTTTTAATTTATTACCTCTTTATCTTTCCATCCATTGATTTCATACCATAACTTCTCCTTGATAGCCGTGAGTTTTATTTTGAAATTCACGTAATAAAACACCTCACTCTTTCATTTCTCATGCCTATTTTCAGATCTGAGAAAAAAGGTAATGGCTTCCTCTTATTTTTTTCTACTTTTTCTTTCACTTTTCAATTGATTTTTCAATTATTTTTGCTTGTTTCTTCATGTATTTTGCTCGGCTATCACCTCACCACCTCCTCCAACCACTACACCACCTTCTTTCCACTACCGTACAAGGCTTGACATCCCTCTCCTCTGACTTATATTGGCCGTGGCCATCCAATGGTGCAATCATATCAAAAAGTTGCAAAGTCCTTTAAAGTATGCCATAGCCAAACCTAGTTTGCACATACCCTTCATTTTCCACTTCGGCCTCCTCCTTAGCCATCACCACTTGCTTGTTCACCACCACTAGCCATCTCTCCATCCACTACCTGACCTGTACATGCCGTGGCCGAACCTAGCTGTGACCCTAAGCCTGGCCTATGTTGAACAAAATTCCACTTTTGCCTTGTCTCCTTGCATTCCTCACATGTAACTCCCAAATCCCTTTTATTCTCTTGCTTGCCGTGCCTATATGTGCCAAACCAGACCCATTTCCACCAATTAGACGATCATGGCCGAGCCTAAAGCATGTATGGCTGAGCAAAAGTGTGAGAAAGTCAAGCAAAAATTGATTTAAAAAGCTTGGTGATGTCATTTTGTTAATTCTATTTCCATTTGTGTCAATATAAACTTTGGTATCGTATCTATATTTATATATGGCTTTGTTTTATTATTGAATACAAGATTAACATCTTGGCTCTCTCTCTCTCTCTCCACTTAAATCAAAAGTCGTATCGTGCTTTCTGGAATTCGTTTGTGTGTTTTGATTTGCTAACTCTAGCATAAAAGGTGAGTTTTCACTCATGACATTTATACTTATATAATTAGTGAAGTGACAACAAGTGAATACGTAGAATTGTTATATCATGTTATACCTGTGTGATGTTAATTATATGATGTTAAACCCTGTTATAAACTTGTGTCATCATCTGTTATGTTTTAGTTTGTTATACTGTGTATTTATTTCTGTTTCTCACACTGCAAGTTCCTTGTAGAATAGAATCACTATAGGTTGAAATGATACATACCCGAACGGACTTTAGAATAGAAAAAATCATTACCGGCTGAAATGATAGGCCTGGATGATTTTTATTTATTTGTATTTTTCTTGTGATTGCGGGTTTGAATTAATCAAAACCCAAAATTTTTACTGATTATGGATTTAAATAATAATTTCCATGTCACTAGATTTAGGTGTTAAAGATTATCCGGACTCGTGGTTGATTTCAAAATATGATTTCTTATAAAAATTCATGTATTGTAAATGAAAGAAGAAACAGAATATGAAATTTGACTTATATTGGATTTAAAATGGATAAGCGGTGATTTTCTAAAAGGTTAGATGGTATAAGTTAATAGATGGTTTGAGTTGTAGTGTAAACGTTTGATTTAACTTAATAATGGGAATTTAAGTAAAAATGGAATTATAAACTTAACTTGGTAATTAATATAATTTATGTATGAATTGGATAAATATAAAGTAAAAGAAAATATCAAGTTATTTGTAAAATAAAGTTAATCAACTTACAGTGTATTTTGAATTTATGTAATTAGTTAAATGCAAAATAAATGGATAGTTAAATGGAAATTTGGAATTTAACTTGACTTGAAATTGTGTGATTTGGTTTTAAAATGGAAGTTTAAGTAAATTAAATAAAATGGAAATTTCGTTCAATGTATGAAATGGTGATTTGAAATTTAGGTGATAAATAATTGTTAAAAGGTAAAGAATGGGAAATTTGTACACTTGAATTTAATAAGTGAAATTACTGATATTTATTTGTGAAACTTACTTTATAAAAATCATAAGTTTAAGGGTATTTAAATGACCATTTTTAAAGTGGAAAATATGAAATTTTATAATTAAAATTGTTTAAATTGAAGTTTATTTGTGGATGAAATTCTACTGTAAATCTGAAAGCTAAATTTTTGGGAATTGAATATTTGATTTGAAGGAATAATGACTTCACTTTTCAATGGTTTAAATGAATGAATTTAATTTGGAATTATAAATCATTTTGAAATTTATAATCACGGGTACACTGCTTTGTGTGTCATGTGATTTTCTTGTGATTGTTTGATGCACGCCTTTGATTTTGAGAGTGTGGCTAGAGGTGAACGGTTACTGCAGCTCTACGCTACCCTAGTCACAATAACACTGTTATTTGTATTGTTTACTTTATTATGGATATTCCTAGGATAGTGTTTATTACTACTTAATTAGTGGTTTGACTGATCCTTAAAGGATGGACGATCCCAAACATCCTTTAAGTTATTATGCATTGCTATTACAGTTCACTTGAGTTGGTTTATATTGTATCAGTACGTATGTCCTGACTCGAGTGTTTGTGTTTTACTTTACGCTCGGGTCAGCCTCAGAGTCACAGCTTTGGATTCAACTTCTGGAGCTAGAGATTTTTTGGAACTTATTTGACTATCTATTCGTCTATTTCTGATCCAGTTATTTCCTATTCGGTATTGCTTCTATATTAGTGATTTATGTATCCAGACTTCTATTATATCCATTTTTAAACTATGATATTTTGTATATGTTTTGAGAGTATGTATATAGTAGCTTCATGAACTACTATGGTATTTTATTTCCGCTGCGAGTTATTCTGATATTCTGTGTTTGTGATTCTGTATTTGATTTTATTTGCTCCAATTTTTATTACAATCTGTTATTTCGAATTATTCAAGTCCGACATGTGTGGATTATTGTCGATTTAAATGATCCAAAATAGTGGGTCGTTACATTTGATATCAGAGCTTTAATTTTAGGCAAACCTTAGCCTGAGGAGCAAAAACTCATTAGAGATAGGTTAGAAATACCCTAGAATGAGTGAAATCAATCTCAGAATCATATCCTTGTAAGAGAACGTAATTTCGAAGTATAAAATAATTTTCAAATGATTTCAAAGGATTTTTAAAGATTATTTTGGTATAAATTTTATTTCAAAAGCAAAATTTTCTAAACTTCATCCTTTTTGCATCCACCTTGTTAGTAAATCTCTTCGGTTAGGATGCGCTAGAATTTTGAACTTCTATCTTGTTCGATCCTGATGCTTTGTTTATGTAGGAGTGGTATTCTATGGATCTGTTTGTTATCTGTAGTATGTTAGGTTGCATTTTGTGAACTATGTAGTATCTTTTGCTTAGCTGAAGTTGTCAAACTAAAGATATTTATGCCCCTGTTTTCCGTATGATATGAATTGGAGTCTTTTTCCAAATTATGAATAGGAATTCTTTTGTATTAATAGAGGATATATATCTCTAATCTTGGTTTGGATTCTTATCGATTAGGATTCCTTTGAACTTGGAAATGCTCCCGCTTGTTCTGAAATCCATTTCTGTCTCCCCTGTCTGTATTCTTTTGATTTTGGAGCATTGCATAACTCCACTTTGAATGACCTCTATAAGATCGGTGATTCCGCAAATCTTTGGATGATTTGTAAAGGGGTGAAACTTCTTTACAATTGGCATTGATTCACCGGAGATTTCTGTATCCTCGGTTTAGGATGGTATCTATCACCTGCTCTACATGAATTCTATCTCTGGCGATCGAATGTCGATTTGCCTTAGATTTCCACATTGATTATATTCCTGAAGTCATGGTTAACCCTGTTAAGGTTGCCCACGATTTATATGGGCTTATCGATCTTCTATTTGGTAATTTAATTATCTCATCTTCGCTCGAGCTTATCTTCGAATCAGAATTCTATTTGATTTGGGTTACTCTAAATTTGAATCTCTGTTCTATTTTGAAATCCATCCTTGAAACATCCCTTGTAAAATTTATGATTGGTTGTATTTTGAAATTGTGCATACATCGAAACTATTAGTTTGATAAGGATACCACATTTTATATATAAGAGTGAAATGTTTTCGATAAGGATTATATACCTTTTAAAAATGAAAATTTGAAGCTTTGAAAGGTTTTGAAAATTTGAAATTTTTATAAGAAATTGATTTACATAAAAATGATTTACAACTGAAGGGTTTTGAATTTGAAATTTGAGAGATTGAACTCCGGTATTTTGAAAATTGGTTTTAAGGTTTTGAAAATATATGATAATATGATTTGAAAGTATTTTCCAGATAAGAAATGTTTCAAATGACTTCAAATGAGTTTCAATGATCTCAAAGAAATTTCAAGGAAGTTTAAGAAAATAGAAGTCCAGAACCCACTTATGTCGCTGGAAAATAATTTCGGTGATGAATGCATGCATCATCGACATTGACTTTCGAGTTTCTGAGTGGGGAGAGTCCACTCTAATAGCTTTGCTATGCGAGAGATTTTATGAAACAAATTTTGATTTCAAATTCCGTAGTATGATTTGATATTCGAAAGATATATGTATAAATTTGCACCATTTGAAATGTGCCGGTGTTCAGTCCTTGAGTTTTGGATTTGATTTGATATAATCCTATCTTTTGGAATTGATTTACTGATTTGTTGGTGATTTCGAACTCATGGATTGAAAATATAACTTCTTCGACTATTTTGAAGGTTCGAACACTTCCAAATCAAGGTTAACTTTTCAAAGCTAAGAAATTTTGAAAAGTATAAAATATTTGATAAAGTATATAAGTTTAGTTTTGTATGTTTAAAGTATGAAGTTAATTTGAAAGATACTCAATTTGGAAAGAGAAATCTTGTATAATCAAAGTCTATATAAGTATGATTTGATATACTATTGATTTTGGAAAGTATTCTATTGGAAAATGGAATCTTATATCTAATGGACTTTATATAAGTATGATATTTGAAAGTGATTTGAAAAGGTACTATATGATATATATTTTCAAAGTAAAGATATGGGAAGTGTCGTCTGCTCGATATTCGCTCTGTGGCCACATTGTAGATTCATTCTACTGATATTATTCTCTCTGATTTTTGGTTTTCCGAATGTGATACTCGAGTGTCCCACCGTGGCGTAACCCATGGTTTTTTTCGAGCGCGACTGCATAGCGTAATTTGCATAGCTGAGATGGCCTATTTGTATGGATTGTTTCCTGGGTGATCCAAACGTAATCATTGTGTATCCTGTGAACTATGTAGGTCGCATTAGTCGTGAAATCCGTCTGGCTGAGAAGGCCTAGGGGATCCAGGCGTAATTATTGTGTATGATGCGGTCTACTAGTCATCATGGCGTAATTCACAGGGATGAGAAAGCTTACGGATATGGATTATTTCTTGGGGGATCCAGGCGTAACCATTATGTATCTGCGAACCATGGTTAGACAAAGGTTTTGGTTTGGTTGTTTTGTTTGGATTGTACTTTCCATATCTGTTTTTAAAAGTTTTTCAAATATTTTCACTGGGTGTTGAAACAAGTCTACTAAGTACCTGGAGAATTCTAGTTTTACGCCCGATCAATGCACTGGCAGAGTCTACGGGAACAAGGATAAACTTCTTAAGACATCGAGTTATAAAAGTATTTTGATAAAGTATTATATAAAGGATATTTTGATCATTTATTTTACCCTTTCAAATAATTGAAATTTATATAGCTTTAGAATAATGGTTCATCCTTTTCTTTCAACCTATTTTCCCTTCTAGCCATTCCTACTTTCCATCTCGTTAAACTTACATATAACAACAGTTATCAGCTATAATTTTAATCTTCTTGTCATCTTGTCTTAATCCTATTTCATTCTATCTTTTTCTTTGTTTTTCATACCACGCTCCTTTTCGAGGACGAAAAGATTTGAGTGGAGGAGAGTGTAACAACCCTGTATTTTGTGATTATTTTAATTTTATATTTTAATTATTTTAACTGAAATTCCTGATTTAAAAACTTTATTTTATTTATTAAAATGGATAAATTTTGTTATTTTAAATTAAAATTTTGATTTTTGTGTGAATTATAATTCCGAACCTGAATAAATAGAATATTTTCCATAAATGTGAATTTTGGTCAATATGGTCAAACTTTGACATTTAAATTTAAATTTTAAATATTTGAATTTTTGAATTTTATATTTTATTATGAAATTAAATTAAATTTCAAGTATACTACTTTTCGTTTCATTGAAATTAGATTAATATTGTGAAAGTTATGCTTTTTATACTATTGTGTATAAATTGTTTTATTTAACAAAAAAATTGTTTATTTTAATTGATATAAATAATATTTTTGTTTGATATATCACGTTATAATTGTGTATATATGTGTAAAATGACATGTTATGTATATATTTACAACATTTGTTCCGCTTTTGTTTCATTTAATTTGGATATATACTTTGTAAATTAAGTAACGTACAAAGTTGTAGATAGCAATTAATTTACACGTTTCTATAACCGTTTTCTTATTTAGTCTACAGTGTTTATATAAATGGTATGTATTTATTGAATTATTTCTTTGGCATATATTCTATTAAATATATAAGAAACGCATAAATGAAGATACGTTACCTATTTTTAATTAAAGGCATAAGTTACGTTTTGATTTATTACCTCTTTATCTTTCCATCCATTGATTTCATACCATAACTTCTCCTTGATAGCTGTGAGTTTTATTTTGAAATTCACGTAATAAAACATCTCATTCTTTCATTTCTAATGCTTATTTTCAGATCTGAGAAAAATGGTAATGGCTTCCTCTTATTTTTTTCTACTTTTTCTTTCACTTTTCTATTGATTTTTCAATTATTTTTGCTTGTTGCTTCGTGTACTTTGCTCGGCTATCACCTCACCACCTCCTCCAACCACCACACCACCTTCTTCCCACCACCATACAAGGCTTGACATCCCTCTCCTTTGACCTATATTGGCCGTGGCCATCCAATGGTGCAATCATCTCAAAAGGTTGCAAAGTCCTTGAAAGTATGCCATAGCCAAACCTAGTTTGCACATACCCTTCATTTTCCACTTCGGCCTCCTCCTTAGCCATCACCACTTGCTTGTTCACCACCACTAGCCATCTCTCCAGCCACTACCTGACATGTACATGCCATGGTCGAACCTAGATGTGACCCTAGGCCTGGCCTATGTTGAACAAAAGTTCCACTTTTGCCTTGTCTCCTTGCATTCCTCACATGTAACTCCCAAATCCCTTGTATTCTCTTGCTTGCCATGCCTATATGTGCCAAACCAGACCCATTTCCACCAATTAGACCATCATGGCCGAGCCTAAAGCATGTGTGGCTGAGAAAAAGTGTGACGACCCAGAATTTTTGAACATTTGAAAATGAAATATTTAATCGATTTTAAATATTTGGAAGTTAGTTTAACTTGGATTTCAAAATTAACTATGAATTTGGCAATTTAAATTATTGGATTTAATTTATTGAAGTTGGGTAAAATTTGAATCTTCAGCTTTAAGCTGATTAAAAATATTTTCAAGGCTTAGAAAATTCATATTGATAATACTGAAGATAATAGTAGCTACAGAATTGAATTTGGGAATGATTTGTTCAGTTTTAAAGATATACCATTTAAATCGATATTTAAAAATAGCCTTCAAAGGCACAGTCTCAGAATTTGAAGAAACCAGTTCCATTGGATCCGTAATAGTGTATTATTATCTGATTTCAATTTTTGTAGCATTTGGAGTTGTCACGTGAGCGTACGGTATATAAACGCGCTGAAATCTGTATCGAAAGTTCAATAAAATAATTGAGTCCAAAAGGCTATCCTCTCCATACGACCGAATTAGGACTCGAAACCTTTTCCATTGCTTTCGAAATAGGGGTATAACATATAGTTGCCTAGCTGCACACCTCGATAGGAAGTCAAAATTTTGAGCTACGAATTCGAGACGATTTAAAATAAATAAATAAATAAATAAATAAATAAATATATATATATATATATTGTTGATTGACATATATCAACATCAGAGCATTTTGCCTTCCATTCGAAGTCATTGTGGCTAGTTTGTTCAAGCACGCTAACATTCACGTCACTTTTTCTTTTCAATTCACAACAGCCGATACAGAAGAAGAAAATATTCAAATCCAATCCATCTTCTAGCAGAAGCCACCTTCTCTCCCTTTAAAAACACGGGCTTCCCCTTTTGTTTTGCTTACTGCCGAAATAAAATTGTTCAGGGAACAAAATCACGTATTTCTTCCTTGAAAAAAAAATCGATTCGAATTCAAAAATAAAATAAAACAAGAGTGATCGAATCTCGACCCTCGTTTTGTTGTCAACTCGAGTCGCTGGCGATCGAACTTTGGGAAATCGCCATTCGAGGCGGATTGCTGTTCGGTTCAACTGGGTTCAAGCACTCACGCACGCGAAGCGGAGCCAAGGGAGGTGGAGTCGGCTGTCGCGATTGCTTGTGGGGTGGTCGTGAAGCAGGCGATTCGCGACAGCTAGGCTTAGTCGTGGTCGAGTTGAAAAGGAAGGCTCGCATTCGGTTTTGGTAACACGCTGGGTCGTGTGGGTGATCTGGAGGCTCGAGAGGTTGGGAAGGTATAAGATCTTGTTTTAAAATAAATTTATCATACATATGAATGAATACAGGTTAGGAAAGTTAGACAGTAAGGTCTATTGATTTATCTTTAAATTGATTCAGTATTTATCTCTGAGAAAATAAATTTTTGTGAAGTCTAAAATGGGAAAGAAATATTACAGAAAAATTAAAGTGAAGTGTTAGTTTAAGATAAAATCACTAGTGAATTAAAATTATCAAATGAAAATTGATTATTTGATTATTCGAATATTAATAAAATTGTATAATTATTTATACAAGGTCTAAAATGGTGAAATCAAGTCGGAATGGAAAATGGATTGCATGCATAAGTAAAGGTGAGATCTTCTCACTCAAATTTAATAATTTAAAATTTCAGTTATTGATTGATGATTGAATTATGATAGTTAAATTTAAAATTGATTGATTGTGTGCTTGGATAATTAATTTATTATCAGTTATAATAGTTAGAACCTATTACGCTGCATAATAGCGGAGGTTATTATATTAAACCTATATACCGCGATATTCCACCTCGAAGTGGAATTGGTATTGTATATGTATTTGGAGTTGTTGATTTCCCGCATTATATGGCGGATGAGATCCTATTGCGCCGCATGATAGCGGTTGATATTTTATAAATCCCATGTGCCATGATATTCCACCTCGAAGTGGAATTGGTATTTAATTATTGTGCTAACGTCTGTGGATGCAGGGAAAACAGGGTGGAGGGATCCAACTAGATTCCTCAAATATTTAATTTGTTTCGTATATTGTATGTTGATTATTTATAATCTGTGTGTGATTATTTGTGATTGAAACTATTGAGGGCTATAATTTAGCCAAATATATTTTTGGTATCGTAGGATACCAGAAATAAATAAAATTTTGATTTTTGAAAATTAGTGGAAAATTTATCGTCAATTAACTTTAGAAAATTGAATAAATTTAAAAGAAGAAATTTGTTTCAAAAGATAATAAATTTAGTGTTGAAATAATTTAGAAATCAATTTTGGAAATTGATTTGGTATTTGAAAACAAATTTGGAAATCAAATTTGAACTTAATTCGGTGCTAAAATGAATATTTGGAAACCGATTTGAAAATCGTATATCAATGGATATTTAGAAGTTAAATTCACAATAGGAATTTATAAAGGAAAGGGAAATTCGTTTTAAAAACAAATATTGTTTTATTTTTAAAGGGTGTGAAAAGAAATTTAAAGATCTGGAATGTAAATTAAAATAGATCGAGAAGATTTATTATTTATATAAATGGAAAGAGAATTCTTCCTTGAAAAGCCGAATATATTTTCAAAGTAACCTTTAAAGTATAAATTAAAAGTTTTAGAAATTGTTTTGAAAAAAATATTGTTAGAGAAATTATTTGGGAAATGTTTAAATCTTTAAAGTAAAGATTTATTTAGTTGATTATAGAAATGATTATTTTAAAATTTTAATAAAAATTTGATTTAGAAATTGGTTATCTAAATATTTATACCCTATCTACTAATTTTTATTTTAAAGCTATTGTGGACTTGAAATTTTATATGAGACATTTATATAATATTTTCATAACTAATGTTTAAATAATGTTTTAAAATAGTTTGATCTAAATGTTTCCAAGTATATATTTTGGATAAGTGATTTAAAGTATTTTAAAATATTTGAACTCGGCAGACTTTCAGTGGAAATAAATAATATCGGAATTCTTATTTAGCGAGTAAGAAGTGATTTGAAATTTGTTTTCAAATAGATGAAGTGTTAAAAATTTATATCTTGCAAAGATATTTTGAACGTAAATAATTGGGAAAATTATTTAAATCTTGGTGTTTTTGTGAATATTTATTGATAGTTAAATAACCGGACTATCAATATTGGCCTTTAAACTACATTTGAATTTCGAGGCGACCAGGGGTCGGATTCCAAATGGATATTTGAAAACCACATCGAACCTTTGTGATTGTGATAGATCTTTTATTTAAAGGATCAAAGTGAAATTTTTGGGATTTGTTGAAATCTGAATGTAACACTTATTTTAAAAAAAAATAAACGCTCGTTATTCGGATTAGCCGGGAGAGGACCTTGTGTCATAAAACCCATTCCGAATAAAGATACGACGAAATGGGATTGCATTTGAAGACGGTGTTGAAGACCGGGTATTTTCGAAAGCGAAAGGATCACTTGTCGAATGTCTCTGCACCTAGTTGCTCCGGTATAGAGATTATCATCACTTTTGTGATGGGGATTCGGAATGTGATTTGTGAATATCCGGATTTGCAAGGGCTTCTTTGAAATGCCTTTGGTTCCGTTCGATCACGAAATGGACTTGTATGGATGTGTGTCTGACGTTGCACTTTGAGATGAAAAGCTGGTTTCTATCAAATACATTTCTGTTGGTAGCGGAGAATTTGTTCTCTTAGCTTAACACCCATCTCTGAGACGTATGAGCTCAGAGGTTATGTAGTTGATGGTTACTAGTGATACATTCCCAAATTGGTAACGTGGCATACGAAGTGCTGCTGATCATTTGTTGATCAAAGCATGACTTTGTGAAAAGTGTAGATTTGTGGACGAGACTTCGTCGGACCTCACGCCCCGAAAATGGTCAAAACAGGAAAGATGCGGCAAGGTTATGAGGGTCGCGCCCTTTAGGGTATGTCGTTTCCTTCTGGAAAAGGGTGGTGTCAGGTATGGAGCCCTGATATTTAACCTTTGTGGTTACTGCAAATACTTTTCTTTGTGATTGTTGGTGTAGAGGATCCTCGGATAAAGGTCCCAAAGGACCGGGGGATGGCACACTCGACTAGAAGTTACCTAGTTACAGAGGTAACCTGGCCTTGTGTTGGTAGAGATCCGGGTAGGTTCTTGGGACGTCCCTCCAGAGGCGTACCCATGTGGTAGTAGGAAGTTCCTTAGCCTGACCATTTGTTGGAAATCCAAAGAAACAGTACACGCCCAGTACGGTTTTAGTTGTGTAACCTGCCATTTACTTATGGTGGTGCCCCACTGTTTAGATGGTAGCTATAGTAGGCATACAATAATGGTTGTATGTTGGCTAAGATTAATATTATACTTTCGAAATGTTTTTTGCACTATGCACTAATGATAATATTAAAAGGATTTTGCGTAGTAAGCATGTTTGACTATCATAAGGAGAAATCTCCTCCAATTCTGCGTTTGCATTGTGTGTGTGGCGGGAGGCCTTATGGTAGTTTCATTTTCCAAAAGCATAGCGAATGTCTTTTATTTTCTTTGTGAAAGTAACTGTTTTTAAGATCTCACTCCAGTCCCACGACTGACCTGGAGTTTATTGTTCCTTTTCTAAACTCTGGGTGCCCATAATTTTCCGCATGAGCAGCCTGGAGTCAGGTTAGCAGTTATTCGGGAGCGAAGTCAAGAAGTTGCTACGGAAATCAGGAGCAAGCCGGATGGCGAAGCGTATCGCTTACATATGTAATATTTCTTTCCGCTGTTTGTTGTTGTACACTCTGATAATGTAATGTGATGTAATGTAATAACCGATATAGTGATTCTGTTTAAAGATATTTATTTGTCTATTATATTTGTTCCGCTGCGAAATGTGAGATTCTGTTATTGTTTCCGTTTCTTCTTTCTTTTTCGTCTACCTCTTCTTCTTTAAAACCTAAAGATTCGTAAGTTTGTTCCTCTTTGGGCTGAATTGTTGTGGGATTTTGCCAGCTTAAAAGGGGTACGGATTTGCGGGCCTTTACAAGTGGTATCAGAGCATTTGGTTAAGTGACAACCCTGGCTCTGTTGGGTGTTACTCATTAGAGATAGAGTCAGTAGTACTCTAGAATGAGTGTGAGTGTAATAATGGATATGAATACGTATTTGTTAGTGAAAATAAAATTGTTTTATATTGTGTTGACTTATCAGTTGATTGTTTATAAATTCTGGTCGGTGCAGTTTGGCCAACTGTATCGATAGGGGTTTCTAAACTCTTAAACAGGATAAACCGACACAATATTGTTTTAAAATAGGGTAAATGAAATAATTTTACCCAAAAACTATTTTTGTATATAAAAGAAATGATTTTCTGTAAATTTTTATGGTATATGGTTGCTTGGTTGTCAGGAAGTGATGATATTGAATTATCATCATTGTTGTATGGAAATTTAATAAGAAATAATGGGACAACCAAAGATTTGGAGATGAATTCATATACTAATGAGATTTGTAAATGTAAATTGTAAATGTGATTTATAATTTGAAATAAGATTCAGTAATGGAATGAAATTGGTAATGTGGATGTATAAATGAGTTTTATAAATTGAAATGAGATGCCAGAGAAATTTTTGGAATATAGATTAAAGGATTTGGATTGAAATTTCAAAAGATTAAATTTCTTTAATTTGAAAATGGTTTCCAAAAGTCTGGAAAATAATTATTTGAGAAGTATTTTTGAGTTGGATATGAAATCTGGTAGGGTTTGAAATTTAAAGATATTTGGAAAAATATTTTGAAAAGATATAATTGATTTCAAAGTTGGTTTTGAAATGTGAGCAATTATTAAAAGGACTCTGGAAATCTTAAAAATGTTACGATATCTAAATAAGTTTGATAACTCATAAAAATATTTGGAGTTTGATTGGAATAAGATTTAAATCGAAGAGGGATAAATAAAAGTAAGTGTGGAATAAATTTGTGAATGAGCAAATGAGTTAACATTTGTAAGTAAATGGATTGGAATTGAAAAAATGGAATGAGATTTTATTTGGATCAAGATGAATGAAAATCCAAACTTGGGAAAAATAAAATGGAATTGAATCCAAGTAAACTAATATGATAATTAATTAATTCATGAAATAGGAAAGTTGAATTAGTTAAATTAAAACTTGAATTGTGAGTTAAATAAAAAAGGTTTGAATTTGCAGATAAATTCAAGTAAGTAGAAATAAATTGAAAATTTCCTTGTTATTGGTCAAATAAATTCGAGATGAATTGAGAATGGAAATTTGAAATTAAAAATGGATAAGTGAATAAAACTAATTTAATTAAATTAGTAGATGGAATGGATTTGATAAATAAATATCAAATCAAGGATTTAAGTTGGAAGTATTACAAGGAAAAATAAATTTGAGTTTTGAATTAAATAGAAATGGTATGGAATGCGGTTGTAAGCAATTAAATTTGTACTGAAACCTTATAAATTGCTTATGGGAATTATTTTGAGTGCATTGATTATGAAAACTATGTGTTTATTATCAAAAATAAGTGAAATGTAAATGAATTTCCTATATATGTTACTTACGTGTTTAAATTGAGTAAGTACAGGTACAGGGAAGTCGTTGGGTTGGATTTGATTACACAAAATGCTAATTAAATAAACCACTTTGCTTAAAAATGCTAAATAAGGTACGCTTACGCAATAAAAATAGGAAATATGAACTGTTTTTGTTTTTTTCAACCAGGTGGATCGATGTATATATATTTATATCTTTTGTCAAATTGCAAAAGCTCCTCCGTACAAATGGGATCTGCCAAAAATTTTCGAAAATTTTGGGAGATAGAAAAAAAACTTTATAAATTTTTTGTTAGCAACAGACGATTTCAAATTGGAAATTGAAGTAAATTAGTGAATGAAACTAATTTAAAATAATAATATGAATCAATTATAATTGAAAGATAAAATTCAAATATTTTGAGTTGAAGATAAATTGAATTCATATGGTAATGGGAAAACTAATTGAATAGAAGTAGATATGAAAACTTCTGCAAGAAAATGTTTAAAAAGATTTTAAAGGCTATGAATGGATATTATTGCTAAGTAGGATATATAGGTTGATTTCTGAAGATAAATTTGAATTGCTCGACAAAAAGGTACGTATTTAAATTTCTACATGAAATTTGGTGATTTTCTTGTCTAGCCACTTGGCGTTTTGTTTTCTTTTTGAATCTGGGAGCCTATGGTGCCATTTTGTAGTCATACAGAGCTAGCCGCGCAAAGGAGACGCTGGCGAAATTTTTCGAAAATTTAGAGTGTTAGAAAAAATTTTGAGAAAATTTTGAAAGTTTAAAATTTGAATTTAAATTTAAATTTGAATTGTTAAGAAAACAATGTTGTTTGGAATCTATGGAAAATTTTAGAAAGACAATTGAAGTGATAATGAATCTTTAATAAAAAGATTTGGGTTGATAAATTGATAAAACTGTTTGGGTTGGAAAAAAAACTAAACGGGTTGAGGATCATTCTTCTTAACTAGTAATTTCGAGACGAAATTCTTTTAAGGGGGAAGGATGTAACGACCCATAATTTTTGAACGTTTGAAAATGAAATATTTAATCGATTTTAAATATTTTAAAGTTAGTTTAACTTGGATTTCAAAATTAACTATGAATTTGGCAATTTAAATTATTGGATTTAATTTATTGAAGTTGGGTAAAATTTGAATCTTCGGCTTTAAGCTGATTAAAAATATTTTCAAGGCTTGATAACACTGAAGATAATAGAAGCTTCAGAATTGAATTTGGGAATGATTTGTTCAGTTTTAAAGATATATCATTTAAATCGATATTTATAAATAGCCTTCAAAGGCACAGTCTCGGAATTTGAAGAAACCAGTTCCAATGGATCTGTAATAGTGTATTATTATCGGATTTCAATTTTCGTAGCATTTGGAGTTGTCATGTGAGCGTACGGTATATAAACGCGCTGAAATCTGTATAGAAAGTTCAATATAATGACTGAGTCCAAAAAGCTATCTTCTCCATACGACCAAATTAGGACTAGAAACCTTTTCCATTACGTTCGGAATAGGGGTATAACATATAGGCGCCTAGCTGCACACCTCGATAGGAAGACAAAATTTTGAGCTACGATTTCGAGACGATTTAAAATATATATATATATATTGTGAATTTACAAAAAAAAAAAATATTGTTGATTGACATATATCAACATCAGAGCATTTTGCCTTCCATTCGAAGTCATTGTGGCTAGTTTGTTCAAGCACGCTAACATTCACGTCACTTTTTCTTTTCAATTCACAACAGCCGATATCAGAAGAAGAAAAATTCAAATCCAATCCATCTTCTAGCCGAAGCCACCTTCTCTCCCTTTAAAAACACGGGCTTCCCCTTTTGTCTTGCTTACTGCCGAAATCAAATTGTTCAGGGAACAAAATCACATATTTCTTCCTCGAAAAAAATCGATTCGAAATTGATTCGAATTCGAAAATAAAATAAAACAAGAGTGATCGAATCACGACCCACTTTTTGTTGTCAACTCGAGTCGCTGGCGATCGAACTTTGGGAAATCGTGATTCGAGGCGGATTGCTGTTTGGTTCAACTGGGTTGAATCCCTCACGCACACGAAGCGGAGCCAAGGGAGGTGGAGTCGGCTATCGCGATTGCTTGTGGGGTGGTCTTGTAGCAGGCGATTCGCGACAGCTAGGCTTAGTCGTGGTCGAGTTGAAAAGGAAGGCTCGCATTCAGTTTTGGTAACACGTTGGGTCGTGTGGGTGATCTGGAGGATCGAGAGGTTGTGAAGGTATAAGATCTTTGTTTTAAAATAAATTTATCATACATATGAATGAATACAGATTAGGAAAGTTAGACAGTAAGGTCTATTGATTTATATTTAAATTGATTCAGTATTTATTTGTTGGAAATTAATTTTTTTTTTAAGTCTAAAATGGGAAAGAAATTTTACACAAAAATTAAAGAAAAGTGTTAGTTTAAGATAAAATCACTAGTGAATTAAAATTATCAAATGAAAATTGATTTATTCGATTATTCGAATATTAATAAAATTATATAATTATTTATACAAGGTCTAAAATGGTGAAATCAAGTCGGAATGGAAAATGGATTGCATGCATAAGTAAAGGTGTTATCTTCTCACTCAAATTTAATAATTTAAAATTTCAATTATTGATTGATGATTGAATTATTATAGTTAAATTTAAAATTGATTGATTGTGTTCTTGGATAATTAATTTATTATCAGTTATATTAGTTAGACTCTATTACTCCACATAATTGCGGAGGTTATTATATTAAACCCATATACCACGATATTCCATCTCGAAGTGGAATTGGTATTATATATGTATTTGGAGTTGTTGATTTCCCGCATTATATAGCGGATGAGACCCTATTGTGCCGCATAATAGAGGATGATATTTTATAAATCCCATATACTGCGATATTCCACCTCGAAGTAGAATGAGTATTTAATTGTTGTGCTAACGTCTGTGGATGCAGGGAAAACAGGTTGGAGGGATCCAACTGGATTCCTCAAATATTTAATTTGTTTCGTATGTTGTATATTGATTATTTATAATCTGTGTGCGATTATTTGTGATTGAAACTGTTGAGGGCTATAACTTAGCCAAATATATTTTTGGTATCGTAGGATACCAGAAATAAAAAAAAAATTGATTTTTGAAAATTAGTAGAAAATTTATAGTCAATTAATAGAAAATTGAATAAATTTAAAAGTAGGAATTTGTTTCAAAAGATACTAAATTTAGTGTTGAAATAAATTTAGAAATCAATTTTGGAAATTGATTTGGTATTTGAAAATAAATTTGGAAATCAATTTTGAACTTAATTCGGTGCTGAAATGAATATTTGGAAACCGATTTGAAAATCGTATATCAATGGATATTTAGAAGTTAAATTCACAATAGGAATTTATAAAGGAAAGGGATATTCGTTCTAAAAATAAATATTGTTTTATTTTTAAAGGGTGTGAAAATAAATTTACAGATTTGGAATGTAAATTAAAAAGATCGAGAAGATTTATTAATTTATATAAATGGAAAGAGAATTCTTCCTTGAAAAGCTGAATATATTTTCAAAGTAACCTTTAAAGTAAAAATTAAAAGTTTTAGAAATTGTTTTGAAAAAAAATACTGTTAGAGAAATTATTTGGGAAATGTTTAAATCTTTAAAGTAAAGATTTATTTTGTTGATTATAGAAATGATTATTTTAAAATTTTAATAAAAATTTGATTTTAAAATTGGTTATCTAAATATTTATACCCTATGTACTAATTTTTATTTTAAAGTTATTTTGGACTTGAAATTTTATATGAGACATTTATATAATATTTTCATAACTAACATTTAAATAATGTTTTAAAATAGTTTTATCTAAATGTTTCCAAGTATATATTTTGGATAAGTGATTTAAAGTATTTGAACTCGGCAGACTTTCAATGGAAATAAATAATATCGGAATTCTTATTCAGCGAGTAAGAAGTGATTTGAAATTTGTTTTCAAATAGATGAAGTGTTACAAATTTATATCTTGCAAATATTTTTTGAACATAAATAATTGGGAAAATTATGTAAATCTGGGTGTTGTTGTGAATATTTATTGATTGTTAAATAACCGACTATCAATATTGGCCTCTAAACTACATTTGAATTTCGAGGCGACCGGGGGTCGGATTCCAAATGGATATTCGAAAACCACATCGAAGCTTTGTGATTGTGATAGATCTTTTATTTAAAGGATCAAAGTGAAATTGTTGTGATTTGTTGAAATCTGAACGTAACACTTATTTTTAAAAAAAAATAAGTGCTCGTTATTCGGATTAGCCGGTAGAGGACCTTGTGTCATAAAACCCATTCCGAATAACGATACGACGAAATGGGATTGCATTTGAAGACGGTGTTGAAGACCGGGTATTTTCGAAAGCGAAAGGATTACCTATCGAATGTATCTGCACCGAGGTGCTCCGGTATAGAGATTTTTATCACTTTTGTGATGGAGATTCCAGACGTGATTTGTGAATATCCGGATTTGCAAGGGCTTCTTTGAAGTGCCTTCGCTTCCGTTCGATCCCGGAACGGACTTGTATGGATGTGTGTCTGACGTTACACTTTGAGATGCAAAGCTGGTTTCTATCAAATACATTTATGTTGGTGGCGGAGAATTTATTCTCTTGGCATAACACTCTTCTCTGAGACGTACGAGCTCAGAGGTTATGTAGTTGATGGTTACTAGTGATACATTCCCAAATTGGTAACGTGGCATACAAAGTGCTGCCGATCATTTATTGATCAAAGCATGACTTTGTGAAAAGTGTAGCTTTGTGGACGAGACTTCATCGGACCTCACACCCCAGAAATGGTCAAAACATGAAAGATGCGGCAAGGTTATGAGAGTCACGCCCTTTAGGGTATGTCATTTCCTTCTGGAAAAGGGCGGTGTCAGGCATGGAGCCCTGATATTTAACCTTTGTGGTTATTGCAAATACTTTTCTTTGTGGTTGTCGGTGTAGAGGATCCTCGGATAAAGGTCCCAAAGGACGGGGGATGGCATACTCGAGTAGTAGTTACCTAGTTACAGAGGTAACCCGGCCTTGTGTTGGTAGATATCCGGGTAGGTTCTCGGGACGTCCCTCCAGAGGCGTACCCATGTGGCAGTAGGAAGTTCCTTAGCCTGACCATTTGTTGGAAACCCGAAGAAACAATACGCGCCCTGTACGGTTTTAGTTGTATAACCTGCCATTTACTTATGGTGGCGCCCCACTATTTAGATGGTAGCTATAGTAGGCATACAATAATGGTTGTATGCCGGCTAAGATTAATATTATATTTTCGAAATGTTTTTTGCACTATGCACTAATGATAGTATTAAAAAGTATTTTGCGTAGTAAGCATGTTTGACTATCATAAGGAGAAATCTCCTCCAATTCTGCGTTTTCATTGTGTGTGTGGCGTGAGGGCTTATGGTAGTTTCATTTTCCAAAAGCATACCAAATTTCTTTTATTTTCTTTGTGAAAGTAACTATTTTTAAGATCTCACACCAGTCCCACGACTGACCTGGAGTTTATTGTTCCCTTTCTAAACTCTGTGCGCCCATAATTTTTCACACGGGCAGCCTAGAGTCAGGTTAGCAGTTTTCCGGGAGCGAAGTCAAGAAGTTCCTATGGAAATCAGGAGCAAGCCGGATGGCGAAGCGTATCACTTATATATTTAATATTTCTTTCCGCTGTTTGTTATTGTACACTCTGATAATGTAATGTGATGTATTGTAATAACTGATATAATGATTCTGTTTAAAGATATTTATTTATCTATTATATTTGTTCCGTTGCGAAATGTGAGATTCTGTTACTATTTCTATTTCTTCTTACTTCTTCGTCTACCTCTTCTTCTTTAAACCCTAAAGATTCGTAAGTTTGTTCCTCTTTGGGCTGAATTATTATGGGATTTTGCCAGCTTAAAAGGGATATGGATTTGCGGGCCTTTACAAAAAGTGTGAGCAAGTCAAGCAAAAATTGATTTAAAAAGCATGGTGATGTCCATTTGTTAATTCTATTTCCATTTGTTTCAATATAAACTTTTCTATCGTATCGATATTTATATATGGCTTTGTTTTGTTGTTGAATGCAAGATCAACATCTTGGCTCTCTCTCTCTCTCTCTCTTCACTCAAATCAAAAGTCGTATCGTGCTTTCTAGAATTCATTTGTGTGTTTTGATTTGCTAACTCCAGCATAAAAAGTGAGTTTTCACTCATGACATTTATACTTATATAATTAGTGAAGTGACAACAAGTGAATGTGTAGAATTGTTATATCATGTTATACCTATGTGATGTTAATTATATGATGTTAAACCCTGTTATAAACTTGTCTCATCATCTGTTATGTTTTAGTCTGTTATATTGTGTATTTATTTCTGTTTCCCACACTGCAAGTTCCCTATAGAATAGAATCACTATGGGTTGAAATGATACATACCCGAACGGACTTTAGAATAGAAAAAATCATTAAGGGCTGAAATGATAGGCCTGGGTGATTTTTACTTATTTTTATTTGTCTTGGTATTGTGGGTTTGAATTAATCAAAACCCAAAAATTTTACCAATTACGGATTTAAATGATAATTTCCGTATCACTTGATTTAGGTGTGAAATATTATCCGGACCCCTGGTTGATTTTGAAATATGATTTCTTATAAAAATTCATGTATTGTAAATGAAAGAAGAAAAAAAATATGAAATTTGACTTATGTTGGATTTAAAATGGTTAAGCAATGATTTTCTAAAAGGTTAAATGGTATAAGTGAATAGATGGTTTGAGTTGTAGTGTGAACGTTTGATTTAACTTAATAATCGGAATTTAAGTAAAAATGGAAATATAAGCTTAACTTGGTAATTAATATAATTTATGTATGAATTTGATAAATATAAAGTAAAAGAAAATATAAAGTTATTTTTAAAATATAGTTAAGCAACTTACAGTGTATTTTGAATTTATGTAATTGGTTAAATGCAAAATAAATGGATAGTTAAATGGAAATTTGGAATTTAACTTGACTTGGAATTGTGGGATTTGGCTTTAAAATGGAAGTTTAAGTAAATTAAATAAAATGGAAATTTAGTTCGATGTACGAAATGGTGATTTGAAAGTTAAGTGATAAATAATTGTTAAAAGGTAAAGAATGGAAAATTTGTACACTTGAATTTAATAAGTGAAATTATTGATATTTATTTGTGAAATTTAGTTTATAAAAATCATAAGTTCAAAGGTATTTAAATGACCATTTTTAAAGTGGAAACATGAAATTTTATAAGTTAAAATGGTTTAAATTGAAGTTTATTTGTGGCTGAAATTCTACTGTAAATCCGAAAGCTAAATTTTTGGGAATTGAATATTTGATTAAAAGGAATAATGACTTCACTTTTTAATGGTTTAAATGAATGAATTTAATTTGGAATTATAAATCATTTTGAAATTTATAACCACGGGTACACTTCTTTGTGTGTCATGTGATTTCCTTATGATTGTTTGATGCACACCCTTGATTTTGAAAGTGTAGCTAAAGGTGAGTGGTTACTGCATCTCTACGCTTGCATTGTTTACTTTATTATGGATATTTCTAGGATAGTATTTATTACTACTTAATTGGTGGTTTGACTGATCCTTAAAGGATGGACGATCCCAAGCATCCTTTGTGACGCCCCACCTCTATACCCACGCTAGCCAAGGACACTACGGTGTAGTGCTGTCAACTAGCACGGAGAATAAGGCTGTTGAGGAGCGGCCATCAATAGTTGGCCTTACACTAGTATTGGTTATCTCGATGGGAGTGATATGTAAATATATATATTCTTTCATTTTTCATCTCTGATTTATTTTCTCCCATCGACATACCCCAATTCCAGTATAAAACGAACTACGATGGTTCGTAATAGTTTAGAACAGTAAATATAAACTAATAACACAGATAAATATAAATGCGGAACACAGATAAAACAGAAAGTCTCATATATATAATAACTGATGTCAGTTACAATACATTTGACACGGTACATGTGATACAACAACAACAATCGACTCAGGAAGTTACATATACAATTACATTTTCGTATATAACATACATGAATACATATCTTCCTATACAATTACATTGACTACTACAAATGACGACTACTCCAAAAGATATGAAAGGACTTCATAGCTCAAGCAGCAACCCGAAGCTAAAAATCTACAACCTGTAAATACTCGGTCTGACCCGAGTATTATATTCAAAAGAAGATAATACCCGGGTCAGTCTAACTGAAAATATCAGATGACATGATGTAGGATAAAAGGTATGGCATAACTGTATAATAACCATAAAATCATACTATGATAAGTATGCAATTGAAAAAAATCAACAATGGATAAATCAATATCCTAAGAATCTTCTCAAAGATCCAAGTTCACCTAGAAAGGTGATAACATGCAAATTCGCCAATGTCCAAAGATTGATAAAACACATCAATGAAAATCACGAAAAAGTGATGAAACACAAAAATGATTGTAGAAACAATCAATCACAAGAATTCACTTACGAAGACATGAATAGAATCGAATGAAATCGATTAAGATTTGGAAACCCAATAAAAACATCAATTCCAGAATATGAATTGAACACATAAAACAATTCAAGAAATTAAAACATCAATTTAAAACTGTCATTACTGTGTGACTGCAGTGCACGCACGCGTGCACTGCCTCGTCACAACAGTGAGGAATTTCACAAAGACTTAGTGGAAACTCGCCAACGATCACAGGGTCAAACCCAAGAAAGAGTCGGGTTCAACACAACTGTAGTTCAAGTAAAATGGTCAAGATATGTAACTAAGTCTCAACCATAGTTCATAACGACTAACAGAAAACAGAGACTGCGACATCTCGGATTCAATTCTATAAATTTAATATCCAGTCAAATGCAAGGATGGACATAAGTGCACATAGCAATGTACACACCTTGCGAATACAAGGCAAGGCTGCAACAAGGTTGCAGTCACAAGAAAATCACCAGCAAGCTACTAGGCTGCACATTCTAGTGCAAGCCGATGTGAAAGGCTACAAAGCCAAGCAATGGTTAGAAAATATTATATGATACAGTGAACTAAATAACACAGTTGCACTAAAAATAGTGCTACAGGTCAAGAAGTAAGTGGGAAAGTCAGAGATGCATAAATGAATCAACCACAACATATAGTGCAGCAGTTCAAACAACAAGCATTGATGAAATATAAATACAAACTGGATGACATAATGGCAGTGAAGTGCTGACCGTAAACAGACTATAAAGGCATCATCAAGTTTGACATAAAGCAGTACTACAGGTGGGCAAGGCAACCACCAGGCAGTGGCACATTGATTGTACCAAAATGAGGGAATGTCACGACAACATGCACCAGTGATGCATGTTAACAGCAACTACCAAATGATAGCACCCAAAACTACTTCAACATGGCAAATCCAAATATGTAACTGTTCTACATATACTTAAGCAAATTCAGGTAACAAAGTAGATCAGGCTTGAAGCCATCAGGTGAACAAAACATAAAGTCGAATGAGTGTAGACACCAAAAATACGGCATCACAATAACTAATTCCAGTAGAGTTAAAAATGAAATCAAGACACCAAGTATGCCTAAATTTAATGCAACCTAGTACAGATCGGTGATCTGAAATGAGGCCACAATTGTACAACTACACCAGAACGATTTCCACCAAACAAACCAGACTCAAGTCAGTACACCTGATTTGGCAAAAGCTCAACGGCATCGACAAGCATGATATAGGTATGAACAGAGAACGCTTGCAACAGTGGTGATGCAATGCAAACAACAAACGTGGCACAATGAGAGAACGAAGACAGAAAATACGAAGTCCACAAAAAAAATCAATATCATCAAAAAGAATTCGAGACAGTGGAGGTCACGAAATCAACATCTCAGCAAAACAATCAAACAAAAATCAATGCCGAGAATATCAGGTCACAAAATCAACATTGATAACAAAAAAAAATCAAGACGAGGCCGAGACAATTGAAAACAGAATAAGCAAACAAAGTGGAATGATTTCAGTTGGATGTGAGTAATAATATTTACTCACCTCTGCCACGAATGAAGCTGTCGAAGTCGAGGCCGAAGCAAATCGAAGAATCAAACGAAGTTAAGCCCTAGCTGCTGAAGCGATCGATCGATCGGAGACTCCCAGTACCATGAAGTCGAATTCGACTGAATTGAAGAAGCCAGTATCTTCGACTCTGAACGCGCCCTAGCTTTGGAGAAGAGGGACGAACGATTTTGGAGCCGCCATTCGCTCGTTCGTTTTGAGGTAGGGTTTTCGAATGAGAGAAATGAATGAAAGGGGAACGGGTTTTTACTTAGCGAATTATCACGGCCAACAATTGAAAACGTGGGCCGAGAATTCAAAGCCCATTAAAAAAAATAAGAAACATGGACCACTATTAAATTTTCAAAAGAGTTTCAAACTGGTTTTAAAAATTTCAAAACAGCAATTAGCTGGGAAAGGTAATCGTCCAGAGACGATAATTAATGTAACAGCCCGCAAATCCGTACCGAGGATTACTCCCTTCATCCCCTGCAACACAAAGCCGGACCCGTTCCTTACTGAACAGTTCCAAACAAGACTACCCCGCAGTTGTGATCAGCAACCGCACCACTAAGCCGAAAATAAAGGGACCTCTAGACAGGGATAAATCTTGCTCTCAAGTGGGGGCTACCCACGAAGCTTTGCTGCACCTCCCCTGTTTTAGCCATTCCCGGTTGATGAGGCTTGAGGCTACGATTACCTTTATAGGACATATCACTTAGAATGCTCATCGTCCACCTGACGATGTTCTGAAAGCATTCAATCCATACAAGTTCGTTCCGGGTTCGAACGAAACCGAAGGCATTATCTCGTTACACTCGTATTGGAATCACCCTCAGAGTTAACGACAATAACCCTTGCACTCTGAATCTCCATCTCGAATCTATAAGTGCTATTCCGTCAAACTCATTACGGAATCACCCACAGAGTTATACTGACGTATAGCCCTTACACCTCGAGTCTTTTCTATAACTCTTGGGTACTCAAATTTTTATGAGTAGCCAAGGGAATTCAGGTTAGGATTCAGGATTAGCTTTGACGAATTGTGGAGGAGCATATGGAGCAGGAGGCTTCTGCGTATAGTTATATTGTTTTCCGCTGTGCTGGTATCTCTGAGTTGTTATGTATTGTAATTGAGTTGTAATAATTAGATAGGTGTTTATAACTGTCTAGTATGAGTTGTATATGTCTGTGTACTCTGATATTTGATGTATACTATGTAATACTTTGGTTATTAATATAATTTATTCGTTCCGCTGTTGAGATTCTTGTGTTGTTTCTTCTTTCTCTTCTTTCTTTCTTCTTCTATCCCTTTCTTTCTTAATTCATGACGCGATTTTCTGGGAGTGGAAAATCGGGTCGTGACAATTAATCGGTACGAAATACCGGGTTGTTACGTCCTTTAAGTTATTGTGCATTGCTATTACAGTTCACTTGGGTTGGTTTACATTGTATAAGTATGTATGTCTTGACTCGAGTGTTTGTGTTTTACTTTACGCTCGGGTCAGCCTGAGAGTCACAGCTTTGGATTCACCTTCTGGAGCTAGAGATTTGTTAGAGCTTATCTGACTATCTATTCGTCTATTTCTGA
Organism: Allium cepa; assembly: GCA_030765085.1. Lineage (NCBI taxonomy): Eukaryota > Viridiplantae > Streptophyta > Magnoliopsida > Asparagales > Amaryllidaceae > Allium > Allium cepa. The sequence goes on along the minus strand of CM060932.1, from coordinate 233,530,464 downwards.
TCCAGTTATTTCCTATTCGGTATTGCTTCTGTATTAGTGATTTATGTATCCATACTTCTATTTAATCCATTTTTAAACTATGATATTTTGTATATGTTTTGAGAGTATGTATATAGTGGCTTTATGAACTACTATGGTATTTTATTTCCGCTGCGAGTTATTCTGATATTCTGTGTCTGTGATTCTGTGTTTGATTTTATTTGCTCCAATTTTTATTACAATATGTTATTTTGAATTATTCAAGTCCGACATGTGTGGATTATTGTCGATTTGAATGGTCCATAATAGTGGGTCGTTACAGATAATCATTTATCTTTATTAATCACTTAATCACATTATTAAATTTTCATTTAATAAACCTTTGAAAATAATGTATCAATAACATATGAGTTAACTTAAGATCACAACATTTTTACATCCTTAAATTAAGTAAACTTTAAGAATTAACTTACTAAGGTTTAAAATAAAGTGTACAGCTTAATTAATCAATATTTAAATAAACACTTTTATTTAAATGAAAGATTTAAGGGAATTATAAAAACTTAATTTTTTTCTAACAACACTCTAACCTTACCCGAGTCACACCAGGGTTCAACCGAACTAAGACCCGAGCCTTCCATCCTTCTTCTTTTCTTATTTTTTTTTTAAAAAACTTATTTTCTTAAATTAAAAAAATGATATCAAGCAAAAATCATGCGCAAAAACTCGATGCCGCACCCGAGCCACTACACATCTACCCCGAGACAACCCGATTCCCTTTCTTCTTCACTTCCTCCTTACTGACATGCTCCGAAACATCGTCGTGCAAGTGCACGCATTGACCCCATACAGTCATCCACCACCGATCATCCCTACCCATCACCTCCGAGTCCCGCAAGATCCCAGACCACCCAGTAATCATGACAAACCCAAAATCGAAAAATAAGACAGTCGATACCTTCAGGCATTAACTAGGTCACCTCAACTCTCCCTGCACACCCGATTCCGATCACCAGAGAGTCTGCTAACACACTTGGAACCTCACCACATTCTCGTCTTCCTAATCCCTTTCACCGGACCCGCTCAATGCTATCTCGACGATGAAATCATCAGGATAGCCAAGTCTACACACATGGGGTCTTAAACCCTAAATCCAGACGTTCCACACTCGCCGACGCTCAGAAAAATACAAGGCCATTTTTCCTGACACCACCGACCCATGAACTACCTCCGACATGAACCCCGACCTCACCGTGCTTCGCGTTCGCCAGAATTTGATGAAAATACAACTTTCGTTCAAACCCAAAATTCCCAACAACCAAAATCTTAAAAATCGTAATATTGATATAAAAAATCATGTTATCCATATACGAATCCAATTTTAGAATCAAAACTTGAAAATTTATAAATTGTGTTTTCGATTTGAATAAGCTTCCTCTATAAATTTTATTTTTTCGAAGTAATTGCTTGATTTAATCGCTCCAAACTATTTTTAAAAATGAAATCATATCCATATCATCACTTTTCTTTCAGTGATCATGATCTAAAAATCCTTGTAGCAAGAGCAATTGATTTTTGATTTAGATTAATGTCCGTAAATAGGGCTAACATCTATACAGAGACATGAATCCATACTCACCCTCATATATACATATAACCATCTCTAAGCAAACATGCAAAATGTACTGCTCATCATAATTTCAAAGATTATCTCATGCAAACTCATATATAGACAGATTAAGCTTTGAGATTCAAGTTTACTCACAAGTTAGAAGATGAATCAGAGGGCTTGAAACAGATGCTTGGAACTAGAATAAAAATGCTTGATTTACTAGAAACTTGAATGCTAGAATTTGCAGCAGAAAATATTTTGAAACTTGAAAGTTTGAAACTGGAAATCCTTTTATTGCTGAGATGATTTAAGACTTTGATTGTGATGCAGGTTTGCTTGATTAACTTGCTTTAGATTTTCTTGCTTTGTTGATAATCTTGTTACAGGCTTTTGAAAAATGGTTTACAGGATTTTTGATTTATTTTTTAGGTATGTTTTCAGTGTTTTGATTCTTGGATTTTTTGGTTTTAGAAAGATAGTGTTACAGGTCAAGTTTCTTTGCTTTTTGAAAAGAGAAGATGGGAAAAAGAAATGAAAGAGAAGAAGGAAGATTATATAGTGTAAATTAGGACTTATTTTGTAACGTCCCACCTTTTCGTACGCTTTAAATCGACGATAAACCACACACGTCAGACTTAAACCATACAAAAGGGGGATTGTTATGGGGTAAATAAGAAAAAGCAAAGAAAGAAAAAGAACAAAATAGAATCATGCAGCGGAACGATAAAATATAATAATCAAATATACAGTTCATGAAGTTGTTTTACAAAATATTCAATTATACTTATACAATACATATCAGAGTTACACTTACCAGAGAATATTAATAATGCAGCGGAATAAATGGTGTAGTGGAATAATATAATAGATAATAGTAATACAAATCTTCATCTTCTTCCTGTAGAATAAAATCTTCAAATCCTGAAATGCTCGGACTGACCCGAGCGAATTGAAAAGACAAAACAATCGAGTTAGAACTAAAAGATCTTATGTAAGTTAAATCAGCAGAAATAAATATGAGTGCGGTAACTTAAGAGATGCTCGGGATTCACATCTCCTAAGGTTCTGTTAAACTATTTACTATGTAGTAATATTTCGCTATTATAATAATGTCTATAGTAAAATAAACTTACATTTTTCATAGCATTAAGGGGTTACCCATATAGCCCTTAACACGTTATAATCCCAGTAGTCCATCCAATATCATAGTCCCTCCTGGTCGGGAAGCCACCAGAGGATACCACACGGGCTACAGGAGAAAACCAAACTCGTATAAGGCGCGATAGGGTAGGTGACACGGCACACAAGGCAATGTCAGGGTAGATATACCAATTACGCACACGGGTTGGCGGTAACGCGTAGCAGCTACTACCGCCCACCTCGAGCCACACCCCCAAAATAAAAAAAAAGCGGCCACTGAATAAATCCAAAAGTCAGAGTATAATATCGAAGGGATGTGTCCGATCAGAGGAATGACCTCATTGGCCTGAGATCGCTCCTGTTTTAGCCACCTTATGCCAACTCACGGGAGTCGGGTCCACGTATTTACCTCAAAGGAAACGCCGTCACCATCCTACTTCATTCTGGAATCTCCACCGCGTACACGGTTGTTGAAGTGGTTTTCGGAGTTGGTAGAGAGTATGACAACTTTCGATCCCGGTCTTTTTAACAACCAAACGTTATAATAACACCACGGTCATTTCAAAATAATTTATATTTCAAAACCAGGATATAATATTTATTTCAAAACCATATAAATACGATATTATTTTCGTTTTAAAACAAAATCAATATGATATCCTTTTTAATATCATAGTATTCAAAGTTATAAAATTTCAAAACCAAAGACTTAAAACTATAACACTTCCAAAACGTTATACTTTGAAATTTATAACTTTGAAACATAACTTCCAATACTTTAATGGTTCAAATATTAAATTACTTTATATAAAATAAAATAGCTTCTTAAATTACACAAATCAATTCCAAATACAGATTTGAACCCCCAATAAACCATTTCATTCCAAAACTATAAATATTCCACCATTTCGAAACTAATTCTTTGATAATTCCATTTATATATATCAAATTTAATTACTATTATTTGGATTTGAAATGTTAACTAAATAAATCCAATATAATTTAAGAAAAACTTTTAAAACTTCAATTAATTGGATATTCTTTCAACTTATTTAACTTATGTATTCATTTAAATCAACTTGATATTCATTTAGATCACTCTAAACCAAAATCAAGTTATAAAATCATACCCGTTAAAATCTCAATTTTATTAAAATATCAAATCAATTTTATTCGAGTAAAATCCCTAAATAATTTAATTTACATCATTTCCTACTTATCCTCCAACCTCAGTTTTATTTAAGCTATTATAACTATATATACAGTATAATTTAAACCGCTACTTAACCATATTATATAAAACCAATCAAAATTTATTATTCAACTTATTTTATATTTCAAAGCAACTTATACATAGCTAAAATCGATTATAAAATAACATTTACATAACATCTAAAATTAATATTTATATAACCCATATATTTCTTTACGAAACCATAGAAATCATTCAAAATATTTTTATATATATAGACCACGGTGTCTGTACAAAATTTTCTATCCTATGGTCAAGTGATACGGATATTTATCATTTCAATCCGCAATTAAAATAAAAATACGGTTATATATCATTTCAAACCGAAATCCCGAATGAAATAAAGTGCATACCAATTTGCAGTTTAAAACAATATAAAATACAATATGCATGCATCCAATACCAATCATCAACCATTTATTACAATCATCATCCAATTTAAACAATAACATCAATATAAAGCATATAATAAATAACAGGTAATTACAGACAGTTTATATTCAATAATAAATTAAACAATCTATCTTACTGGTAGTTTATATGCGATGATAAATTAAATAACCATTTAATTTATTAAATTAAATTTAACTGAGATGATGATTAAAAATATACCAAACAATCATAAATAAATTTCAAATCACATCATATATCAATTTAACACACATAAGAAATTTTATAAGTTGTGAGTGGGTTAAAACACTCATCTTTTGAATTAAAATTGAATTTAAATCCAAGTTAAACCCCAAAATTGAACAGTCTCCAAATTTGTCCAAGCCCGCGTCAAAATGTCTGGAATTCCAATACGAACCTGGTGGAGAAAACCGCGCATAAAACGAATATCGTATGTGAAAGATACCCAAAGTTAGAGCGATTGGAATTCAAAATAAAACAAATTTGAAAAAAAAAAACAACAACAACACCAGCTGACACGATACTGCCTCCTCCAATCAAGCTCTTAGGTCCTAAAATCACGCACGCGAGAGCTCAATCGTCACCGTCGTTCGTTCGTCGACGACGCCACAAGCCATCGCCGGACTTCGCCAGAGCAACTCCACACTACCGCCTCACGTGAGCCTCGCCGCGTCGTCGCCACCTCGGCTGAGTATCGGTCACGTATCTCAACAGCCGCCGTGAAAACAAAACACTAGGCAAATATATACGCTCGATCCAACCGTTGATTCAACGAACGAACACCGCAGATGCACTTCCCATCGTCCACTCTACAATACCCAGAAATGAATCGACGATCCGACAACGTTCATCGACGCGCGATGAACGGCCGTGAATGTTTCCACTGATTTCGGTTGCGCAGAAACTCCGATCGAAAAACAGACAGTGGATCTGGATTACACTCTTCAAGAGCTTTCCGACGATATATAATTTGATATTGTTTGTGGGGTTGGAATTTTTGGCTTTGGATTTGATTTGGAATTGTAATTGGGAAAATTTTGTTTTGTCTGCCATTGAGGAGGAGGAACATCTGAATTGTACGTATAGAAAAATGAGAAATAGAAAGGCTAGGGTTTATAACAGGGTAATTATAGGTAGGGTTGAAATAGAATGGATCAGATCTATTGGATATACGCGTTGAATGATAAAATGGCACAGAAAAGCCCGTTCTGACTCCGGAACGAAATTGGCTCAACCATATATCGAAATAGATGTTTTTAAATATTTTAAGCACGATGGAACATGTTTCACGTCTAAATTCTACCGTATGAAGAAGTTATGCTAAAATCAATTTATTTCAAATTGATTTCAATTGATTTCAATTTCATTGATTTGTAGGCGTTTCGAGTCCGTACGATCAAACGACAAGTCCGATCGCTACGAAACTTGAATTCCTACAATAATTCATCGTTACGGATCCGATGAAACTGGTTTCATCGAAATCCGATACAGTGGCCAAAATGGCTATTTTTACATTAATTAAATAAATTAAAAATAAATTAATTAAATCCAATTTTTAATTTCAATTCTATAATCGACAAATTGTATCACTTTTATATTTCTTAATCATTTATACAAATTTTAAACAATTTTAGGTGTCACTTAAATATTGATTCAATCATCAAATTTCAGCGTTAAATTACAGTTTCGTTAAATTCAGAAATTATATATTGCATTCAATAATTCCATTGAATTTAATTTTCATTCTTATTATTCAATTCAATATTATCAAACGGATGAAATTAACATTGGATTCAAAATCTATTACCTTAATATTCTCACATTCCATCTTAATTTCAAATAATGTAATATTTAGATATTTTAATTTCATTTAATTTTAATTAATCCAATTTATTAAATTCTTACCCTTGTTATTCGAGTCTTTATTACAATAAGAATATAATTAACATTGCTTTTAAATTTTGGTTCTTAATATTCTCCCATTTTAACATAATTTTAATTAACGTACTACTTAATTTCCTTTAATTTTAATTTGATTTCCAAATTTTATTTAAGATACTGAATAAATGAATAACATATATTAATTGTCACCTATTTACCTTTACTTACATTTATAAATTTATTACTTACCAACACAGGTTAAAATTCCATATATAACACAAATTTTAATTAATTGTCGTTAACACTGTATTACTTCATTAATTAATTCAATACTTACATTTGTTTTTCTTATATTTCATTTATAAACAAACTATAATATTTCCGCTCGCTTATCTTATATTGAATTCATACCCACGTTGTAACATATATAAATTTCCAATTAACATGGGAGTCCATTCAGTTTGTTACAATTTACTTACATTAACACTATTTCACTTATTTTGGTTATTATTCCTTACATAGGTCACAAGTTTTCATTTCTTTATATTATCTTATGAAAACAATATACATTTCTAATACTTTGTTACATTTATTAAAATTTATTTTCCAAATTTACTAAATACAACCAATTATGACCTTACAGTTATTTCAATTAATTGGGATTGTGCTAAATTAATTAATTATTTTTGTTAAATCAACATTCTTACATTTCATACCCGTTATAAATTCATTAACGGATTACAAATTTTTATTCCTTCCCATATTAACTAACAAAATTGATTACATAACACTGTTCTTATCCAACTATTATTAATTTTATACTAATTCATCAACTTTGTTCAATTTATAGCCAAGTGTAACACTTTCACTACTTCATTTATTAGGATTTTATTCAAATTGCTAATAATTAGTTTTAATTAGCATTGCTATATTTCATTTTAGCGTTCATTTCAATATTAATTACAAAGTTTTATTTCCTACTATATTTAATTACAAAAATCTTATTAAATTACAATTTTAATTATTAAAAAGCTACAGGTCGTTGCACTCTCCCCCACTCAAAACTTTTCGTCCCCGAAAAGGAAAAAGAAGGGAACAAAAGAATTAAGAAATCAATATATCCTACTTAAAATATTAAATTTATAAACAAATAAATTTACAAAATTAATTAATTTAAATAAAATATACCAATTTATAACCATTAAATCTTTTTATACTTAAATTAATAAAGTTTGGAAAACATTTTCAAAAATTTTCTAAGTCCAAAATTTACGGAAAATTTCAACGGAGTCTCCTTTGTACGAAGAGGCTCGGGAGAAAATATAATATCAAATATAACAATATACAACATATATTCTCCAAAATAATATATATCCCAACCCGAGAAAAATAATATAATAACGCTATAAACCGTAATCCGAAAACGTACCTATTGGTCTGGCAATTACGCTTAATTATGAAACCAAAAGCGGTAGCAATTGCTTCCATAACCTGTATTTCACTTATATAATCCAAAAAGGTTAACAATTATATAAAATGAAATATTTAAACTGGTTTCAACCATAAACAAACAAATCAATACAGACATCAAACACTTGCAACAAGGCATACAACCATCACATAGAATCACCACAAATCATTCATTCATTCATATCAAACAAAACAAATAGTTGTTCGGGTTCAAAACTTCAAATTGTACAGAATGAAAAATAAACTACTAGGCGCACCATTTACTCAACAGTCTTTGATGAATCTAAATAGATTATTCATACATCCAAACAATTTTAAAGTACCCTTACCCAAATAACCATAAACCAAAACAAATAGCAACTATTTCAAACAACAGATTTAGTTTATCCTTATTAATTCCATTCATAAATTTGTTGTTTGATTTCTCTTTTTCATTCATATAATGGTTTATCTTTTTAATTTACATTTATTTCTTACAATTTTATTTAGAAATAACTTCAACTTATTTACATAAGTTTAAAATTTCTTACTTACAATATCTGCCTTCTATTATATTTAATTAGTATTATTTCAATTATACTTGAGTTTATAACAATTACAATATCAAATTCTTTATTTACAAAAGAAATTCATTGAACACTTTCATTCATAAGTTTTACTTGTACAATTTCCATTACATTTTCTTATTAGACATTTCACTTTTACATCTTTTCGTAAGATATATATATATATATATATATATATATATATGCTTTTTAAGAATGTAATTGAAACTTATACAATTTTTACCTTATTTCATTTAATTTAATTTAATGTTCAATAATTACATCTTTTGTTTTATAGATTACAATTTCAACTTTCTTTTTAATTCTATTTATACTTAGCATTAAATCTCTTATTTCCTTTAGAGGTTTCAGTTATTAATTACCTACGTTCCAATTCACTACAATAATTGAAACTATTAATTAATGGAAACTTAAGAACTAAATACCAAGTGAAATCCCAAATCATTTAAAAATAATTTATAGACGTATTTATATATTGAATTATATTTAAAACAATTAAAAATTTATATTTGGTTATCAAAATAAATTCGTAGTAAAACTACTACAGTGGCCTTCCCACTTTGAAACTCGAAAATGAATGTCGATGATGCGTGCACTCATCAGCGAAACTATTTTCCAATGACAGAGAGGGGAGTACAGAACTTATTTCTTCTCAGAGCTTCTTTAAAACAATTCTTTCAAATTATATTGAAATATTTATATTAGAAAATACTTCTAATAATATTATTAATATATTTCAAAATCATTCAAAAGAAATTTCAAAACTCTGGAACTTAAGTTCTAAATTTCCAGTTTTCATTTATTTTATTTTCAATCTTATTTCAACTATTATTTATAAATTTCATTACCTAACAACCAATATATTACAACCAAATATATATCATTTATAAAAATTTATTTTATATATAGAAAATATAATAGGAAAAATTATTTCATTCACCTATATTAAAACAAATCTTATGTCGGTCTGTCCTATTAAGTGTTTAAAAATCCCTATTGATGTCATAGCGTCCCATGCACCAACCGGAATTTATAAATACAAAACGGAACAGATTAACACAATATTAAAACCTTTTTATAACACTAACAAATACGCTTTCTCATATATATACACTCAGCGACTCATCATAGGGTATTACTACCATATTAGTAAAGAGTCAGACCCCACAAAGCGAAGGTTTATCGCTAAAACAAAGCTCTGATACCAGATGTAACGTCCCGCCTTTTCGTATGCTTTAAATCGACGATAAACCACACACGTCAGACTTAAGCCATACAAAGGGGCGGGTTGTTATGGGGTAAATAAGAAAAAGCAGAGTAAGAAAAAGAACAAAACAGAATCTTGCAGCAGAACGATAAAATATAATAATCAAATATACAGTTCATGAAGCTGTTTTACAAAATATTCGATTATACTTATACAATACATAACAGAGTTACATTTACCAAATAATATTAATAATGCAGCAGAATAAACGGTGTAGTGGAATAATATAGTAGATAATAATAATACAAATCTTCGTCTTCTTCCTCCAGAGTAAAATCTTTAAATCCTGAAATGCTTGGACTGACCCGAGCGAATTGAAAAGACAAAACACTCGAGTCAGAACTAAAAGATCTTATGTAAGTTAAATCAACAGAAATAAATATGAGTGCATTAACTTAAGAGATGCTCGGGATTCACATCTCCTAAGGATCCGTTAAACTATTTACTATGTTGTAATATTTCGCTATTATAATAATGTCTATAGTAAAATAAACTTATTTTTTTCATAGCATTAAGGGGTTACCCAAATAGCCCTTAACACATAATAGTCCCAGTAGTCCATCCAATATCACAGTCCCTCCTGATCGGGAAGCCACCAAAGGATACCACAAGGGTTACGGGAGAAAACCAAGCTCATACAAGGCGCGATAGGGTAGGTGACACGGTACACAAGGTAATGCCAGGGTAGATATACCAATTACGCACACGGGCTGGGGATAACGCGTAGCAGCTACTACCGCCCACCGCGAGCCACACGCCCAAATCAAAAAAATAAAAGTGGCCACCAACTAAATCCAAAAGTCAGAGTATAATATCGAAGGGATGTGTCTGATCAAAGGAATGACCTCATTGGCTCAAGATCGCTCCTATTTTAGCCACCTTATGCCAACTCACGAGAGTCGGGTCCACGTATATACCTCAAAGGAAACGCTGCCACCATCCTACTTCATTCTGGAATCTCCACTACGTACATGGTTGTTAAAGTGGTTTTTGGAGTTGGCAGAGAGTATGACAACTTTCGATCCCGGTCTCTTTAACAACCAAACGTTATCATAACACCACGATCATTTCAAAATAATTTGTACTTCAAAACCGGAATATTATATTTATTTCAAAACCATATAAATACGATATCATTTTCGTTTTAAAACCAAATCAATATGATATTCTTTTTAAAATCATAGTATTCAAAGTTATAAAATTTCGAAACTAAAGGCATAAAACTATAACACTTCCAAAACGTAATACTTTGAAATTTATAACTTTGAAACATAACTTGCAATACTTTAATGGTTCAAATATTAAATTACTTTATATAAAATAAAATAGCTTCTTAAATTTCACAAATCATTTCCAAATACTGGTTTGAACCCCCAAAAAACCATTTCAATTCCAATACTTTAAATATTACACCATTTGAAATCTAATTATTTGATAATTCCATATATATGTCAAATATAATTACTATTATTTGGATTTGAAATGTTAACTAAATGAATCCAATATAATTTAAGAAAAACTTTTAAAACTTCAGTTAACTGGATATTCTTTCAACTTATTTAACTTGATGTATTCATTTAAATTAACTTGATATTTATTTAAATCACTCTAAACCAAAATCTAGTTATGTAACAACCCTCATATTTATCAATTGTATATTTAAATATTTTATTTAAATATTTTATCGTTCGTCGGATTTTGGTCCGAGAAGCTACTTTTTGCAAACAGTCGAATTTGGACTTGAGACCACCTCCATTGAGTTCAAAATGCCGTTTGCGACCTTTTTGAGTATAAGCTTCGATATGTTTGGAGAAAGTTGATTTTTTCTACTTTTTCCCGCTTATGACTTTGGTTTGGACTGCATCCTTATTAGCTCAGCCCAACCCCTTCTCTTCATAACTTCTCCTCTTTAATTAAAACACCTCAAGCTTTAGCAACAATGGTGGGAGAGATGGGAAATTAAAACTCAAGCCCTAGTTTTCTTTTGCAAATCAAGTTCTAGCTCCAAACTAATAGAAGAACCCATTGAATCAAGCTTCTTGAGTTGGATTTGAAGAGTGGTTGATTCTCCTTTGCTTCCAAGCACCTTCTTCAATCGTTTGGGTTCAAAGGTGAGATTTTTATCTCACATCTATGACTATAATTATCTTTAGTTGTTAGGTTTGAATTCCTTACACTTCTTCATGAGAATTTGATCTTGATTTGGATTAGTTTTGTGAATATTCCAATTTTTGGGTTTTTAAGTCAAATTTGTGTGAAATCCTTTTATGGATGTTTGATCGTGCTTTTGGTGATGCATCGAGGAGCATATAGGGTCGGGTTGCCGATTGGCATAAACCCTTAGAGCCAATGTTCGTCCGGTTGCATTTTGGAAGAGTTTGCTCTTCATTTGGATAGGCTGAAAAACAGCCCAGGCAAGATTCAGTCGACTAAAAATTCTGTTCAGTCGACTGAACCTGGAACCCGAAAGTTTCCAGGCATGATTCAGTCAACTGAATCCTCTGTTCAGTCGACTGAAACTGGAAACAGAAAGTTTCCTGAACCTGGAAAATTTCCAAGCACAGGGTCAGTCGACTGAAAACTCTGTTCAGTCGACTGAACCTGCTGTTTGAGTCCATTTTGCCGTTTTGGATCGAATTTCCAATTTAAATCGATTCGTGATGATCCTATTTGTTGTTATCATTTATTATGACTATGATGACTCCTTTTTAGGGATTTTTGAATATCCATTTCGATGGATTCTTTATCGGTTTCTTTGGATTTTATTCACATCTTCGTATGTGAATTTTAGTGATTGATTGTTCCTACAATCTTCTTTGTGATTTGTCACTTTAAAAATATAAAGGTTTCGATACTAATAGTAAATATCAAAACTCTTTCTTCAAATGATTTCAACACTATTTTATTACAAAGCTCGTTTTCTCAAACCAATTTCCAATCTATTAGTAGATACAAACCTTTACCTCACTCGTATGAGAAATCTAATTAAACGACTTAGTAAAACAAGTGGTATGAAACGCTTGCGTTTACTTCGTCAGTTAATTCTTGGACTTGTTCGATTGAATCTTTTGGGATAATTTTCTAGTGGAGATCTACAATTTGTTCGTAAATATTTAAGTTAAGCTAGTGGTTATGGGACATGAAGCTAAGCTCATATATTTACTAGCTTACTGTAATTGACACTTCTCTTTGATCATGACGATCATTTTATGGTTTAGACTAGCAATGTGCGATGTCTCTTTGTCTATGTGGAGGACCGTTCCTCATTTTATTTAGCTTCGTCTCATTTCTTTCATGGGTCGTACCTATCTAGGTGCGTCGATGTTTGTTTACACATGGGTCGTACCTTTCTAGGTGCGTCGACGTTTATTGATGCATGGGGTGTACCTTTTTAGGTGCATCGATGTTTGTTTACTTCGTGGAGCAACCGGCTCAATAAGTTGGAACATGGGGCGTATCTTTCTAGTTGCGTCGATGTTCGTCTATGCATGGGGCGTGTCTTTCTAGGTGCGTCGATGTTCGACTTTGCATAGGGTGTATCTTTCTAGGTGCATCGATGTTAGACATTACATGAGGTGTATCTTTCTAGATGCATCGATGTTTATTTATGCATGGGATGTATCTTTCTAGGTGCCTCGATGTTTATTATTGCATGGGGCGTATCTTTCTAGGTGCGTCGATGCTATATCATGGGGCGTATCTTTCTAGGTGCGTCGATGTTCGACTGTGCATGGGGCATTTCTTTTTAGGTGTGTCGATGTCCAGTTTGTGGGATTGGCCATCCTTTTATTGAGATTTCTGGATTTCGTGTGTTGAATTATGGAATTTATGCTTCACCTATTTTGTAATTTCTATTGATAAGTTTTATCAATTTTTGTGCATAGGTGAATTTGTGTGTCATCGTCTGGATTCCTTGAGATGATTTCTAGAATTTGTGCTTCACCAATTTTCGTGATTTCCAGTGATAAGTTTTATCAATATTTGTGTATTGGTGAATTTGTGTGTCATTGACTTTTGTGATTGACATTGATATAATCGTCAATATTTATGGTTTGGTGAACGAAATAAATAGTATGACATTTCTTTGATTCTTGTGTAGATTTGGTGATATTGATTAATCCTCTTGTTGATTTTCAATTACTTATATTTATATCACAGCTTGGCATTGTGATTATTATGTGTTTAGTCATATCTCTTATTCTATATCGTTTTATCTGATATTTATAGTTAGACTGATCCGTTTATTATTTTCTTATTAAATAATACTCGGGTCAGACCGAGATGTTACAGGTGCTTCTGCTTGACTTCTCTTCTGGGGTTATCATATGATCTTTTGGCTAACTACTTAGATTAGTAGCTTATTTTGTTGTATACACTTGAGATATGGACTCATAGTTGTATTCTTTTGTATAGCACGTGTTGCTATTCTTTTGTATTATTGTGGATCTTTTTGACCACTACTCTGATATACACTTCCATGTGTTAATTATATATTCATATCTTCTTCCGCCTTTGTGATATGAATTATCTGTGACTGATTTGTGTTATGCTTGTTTCTATATTTGTTTCCGAAGATTATTATAGCCACTGTGTAGTAGCTTTGTGTTTGTATCGGTATGTCGGATTTCCTCTTGAAATAAAATGCATGTTATACTATCTGATATATCCGTGCTCGCGCAAAGCAATTAAACGGATGGTCGCTCCTCAACAGCCTTATTCTCCGTGCTAGTTGACAGCATTACACCGTAGTGTTCTTGGATAGCGTGGGTATAGAGGTGGGGCGTCACAGCTTGGTATCAGAGCCAAACTTCGGAATAATATGGAATATTATAACAAGGATCATCGTCCTAAGTCCATCTTAGGAGTCATGCTTTAGGATTTAATTCGAGTCTTCGTACCGATTCATCCTATTTTCCTTATGATTCCTTGTTTTATCAATCAAGTTTGATTGAAATTTATTTTGAGAATAACTTTTTCCTCTTCTTTATTTCTTTCTTAAAGAAGAGAAATGGTTAGACTTGGCCATCCCAACGCCGGTCAATCTAGTGCTACTCCCCAGGATGGAGTATTTATGTCTGCCCAGCAGCTCCTAGATCTTGTTAAGAATGCTCAAGCTGCCGGACCCTATCTAGAGGCTACTCATCCTAGATCTGGTTTCGCACGCTTGTGCAGAGACTATACCGATTTGGGTGGAAGGCCATTCAGGGGATCCGAGAGTGTTATAGAAATTCAAGCTTGGCTCAAATCATGCGATCGCATCTTTTCTCGCATGAACCTTATTGATCTACATCGAGTCCAAGTGGCTTCTAGCATGCTCCAAGAAAGAGCGTTCGATTGGTATGAGCTCTTGACTTCGGAGATTATCGAAGCGGATCTTACTTGGGAGCAATTCTGGGAACGATTCGAATTAAAGTTTGTGCCGGAGGCTGAGAAAGTAACGTTAGCCCGGCGTTTCATAGACCTTGTTCAAGGTGAATCTTCTGTGATAGACTATGTCGCATCTTTCGAATCTCTTTCCAAATATGGGGTTGAATACATTAATACCCCATTGAAGAAAAATCAGAGATTTGTCTATGGCTTGAATAAGAATCTTAAGAAGCCATTACTTCTGAAACTTGAGGTTTCATTTGATCAGCTTGTTGATATCGCTCTTCGTCTTGAAGAGGCCGATAATGAATGTGATGTTAAAGTTGTGTGTGCCCAACAGAACTACGACAATAACTTGAAGAGGCCTATCAAATTCAAAGGCCCCAATTATAATAAGAAAGGGAAGCAACAAATTCCAGTAGCAAAGACTCCTACCTCTAGTCGTGATCAATGCTACAATTGTGGTTCCACGGACCATTATGCAAGGGAGTGTCCGAGACCCCTCTTTTGTCGCTATTGCGAGAATTCGGGTCACCATATTACTGCATGTCCCGTACTTCAAAGTAAGAAGGAGGGAGAGCTCAATGCAGTGCAAGCCCCTAGAAACTCTTCTCTTGGTCAAGGTATTTTTCACTCAATCCTTGATGGCATTGTTTTATTTCTTGATCTTCTTATTTGAGTTCTTGTTGATACGGGTTTCATCTCATTAATTTAACATCAAAAGAACTTGTCGATTCTTTTTCTTTGAATATTTTGGGCTTGATGACTTCTTTGAGGATTGTGAATCCGGATAGTAGATCCGCAACACTCAATTTGCTTTCTATTGATGCCGAAACTATTTTATGTGATTTTTCTTTTCGTGCCGATATTTTTACTTAGGCTCCGGAATTGATTTTTGTAAGGATTGGCTTAGTCGTTGTGAGGCCCATATCCTATTTTCCGTGTGGACTATTCATCACCGACATTTTCTATCTGTTAAGCAGATTTCTATTTTTTCTTGTGATTCAGATTTCAAATTTTTGAAGGCATCATTTTATTCCTTAAGCCCACTTATAAGGAAAGTGTTATTTCTCTCATTCATGTAGTTTGAGAAATTTTTCGGTATTTTTGAATTTGTCTTAGGACTATCACCTAAGCAATCTTTTGTGTGGTGTTAAGGTCTTTTTAGTTTGACTTTACCGCCAGTTTTCATTAGTTACGAGTTGCGGAAGTTAGCATTCCACTTACCGCATTCCACACTCATTATGATCCTTATGAATGAATATGTCATTCAGTTTGTCCAGCTTGTTTCATCCATTTTATAAATCGAATATTCTATGAATATTTCGATGAGAGTATTTATTGATTTTGGATGGAAAATAGCAATTTAAAAATTTTGCATATCCTTTTCGTAAGATTTATTTATAAGTACAATTTGAATTTTCTCTTAAACAAGCAAAGAATATTATTAAAGGTTTTTAAGAAACATGTTTACTATATAGAAGATGACTTTGTGATTATATTCCCCATTTAGTGTGTTAAGAATTCTGGTCGATGCGCTTGATCAACGTTATCGATAAGAATCTCCTAAACGCTTTGATGAGACAATCAGACACGATATATTGACTTGTAAAATGTAAATTTTTCTAGAAATATTTTTACATTGAGATAATAGTAATTTTGAAAGTTTTAACTTTTCGGGAAAGATAATTATTTAAAAGAAGTTCTTTCCTTTCGATACTCTTATTCTTGTGATTTCCGTGGGGAACCAAGACTTTATCTTTTGTACCAATGCTAATCGTATTGGTTTGGATGCCATTCTCTTGCAAAGGAGAACGTGCTATCACTTGTGCTTCTAAATTATTATAGCTTATCGAGACTAGATATATCACTCATGATCTAGTGCTCGCGGCTATTGTTTTTTACTTTTGGAATTTGGCATCATCATATTTGGATGAGAAATTTGTTCTCTACCTCGATCATAAATCTTTGGAATATTTATTTTCTCATAGGGAATTTCATTTCGACTCGAGTTCCTGGCATCTTATGATCTTGATATTCTTTTTATTCCCGGAACGGAAATGGTGTTGCCAATGCGCTTTGTCGTAGGCAACAAGTGGTTGATTCTTCTATAAAGGGAATTATCTCTTTATCAAGTTCATCGAACGTTTTGATGTACTGTTGTTATACTACATCGATGTTCCATCTTATCTGGATCAATGGATGTACCATTATTATACTACATCATTGTTTCGGTTTATTGGTTCATTGGACCTACCGTTTTTGTACTACGTCGGTGTTTCGAAATTATTCGGGCTTTGGTTCATTGGGCTTACCGTTTTTATACTACGCTGATGTTCCAAATTATTTGAGTTTCTGGTTCCTCGGGCGTACTGTTATTATACTACGTCGTTGCACCAGCTCAATTTTCTGCTATTCTTGACGTTCTCCACGTCTTTTATCTACGGAAATGCCTTAGGGATTCCGATTTTTATTCTTGAGCCCGGTGATATTGTAGAAATTGAAGTTTCACCAGATTTGATTTATGAGCAACATCCCATTCGCATCATTGCTTCGGGGGTTGAGCGCCTTCGGAATAAAGATGTTCTTCTTGTGAAAGTTCAATGGTTCTCAAATCCTAGGGATTACTCTTGGGAATCTAGAGAATTCATCGAGCGATCCCGTTCGTGCTAACTCTTTCGTGCTCTTTATGGTGAACTTCTTATTTCAATTTTCTTTTGTGTTGATATGCTTCTATGGTTGTTACTTCTTATTTTCTTCTTAAGTATTGCGAGGACGCAATTTCTTTAAGGAGGGGAGTCTGTAACAACCCGCATATTTATCAATTGTATATTTAAATATTTTATTTAAATATTTTATCATTCGTCGGATTTTGGTCCGAGAAGCTAATTTTTGCAAACAGTCGAATTTGGACTTGAGACCACCTCCATTGAGTTCAAAATGCCGTTTGCGACCTTTTTGAGTATAAGCTTCGATATATTTGGAGAAAGTTGATTTTTGCTACTTTTTCCCGCTTATGACTTTGGTTTGGACTGCACCCTTATTAGCTCAGCCGAACCCCTTCTCTTCATAACTTCTCCTCTTTAATTAAAACACCTCAAGCTTTAGCAACAATGGTGGGAGAGATGGGAAATTAAAAATCAAGCCCTAGTTTTCTTTTGCAAATCAAATTCTAGCTCCAAACTAATAGAAGAACCCATTGAATCAAGCTTCTTGAGTTGGATTTGAAGAGTGGTTGATTCTCCTTTGCTTCCAAGCACCTTCTTCAATCGTTTGGGTTCAAAGGTGAGATTTTTATCTCACATCTATGACTATAATTATCTTTGGTTGTTAGGTTTGAATTCCTAACACTTATTCATGAGAATTTGCTCTTGATTTGGATTGGTTTTGTGAATATTCCAATTTTTGGGTTTTTAAGTCAAATTTGTGTGAAATCCTTTTATGGATGTTTGATCGTGCTTTTGGTGATGCATCGAGGAGCATATAGGGCTGGGTTGCCGATTGCCATAAACCCTTAGAGCCAATATTCGTCCGGTTGCATTTTGGAAGAGTTTGCTCTTCATTTGGATAGGCTGAAAAATAGCCCAGGCAAGATTCAGTCGATTGAAAATTCTGTTCAGTCGACTGAACCTGAAACCCGAAAGTTTCCAGGCATGATTCAGTCGACTGAATCCTCTGTTCAGTGGACTGAAACTGGAAACAGAAAGTTTCCTGAACCTGGAAAATTTCCAAGCACAGGGTCAGTCGACTGAAAACTCCTTTCAGTCGACTGAACCTGCTGTTTGAGTCCATTTTGCCTTTTTGGATTGAATTTCCAGTTTAAATCGATTCGTGATGATCCTATTTGTTGTTATCATTTATTATGACTTTGATGACTCCTTTTTAGGGATTTTTGAATATCCATTTCGATGGATTCTTTATTTATTTCTTTGGATTTTATTCACATCTTCGTATGTGAATTTTAGTGATTGATTGTTCCTACAATCTTCTTTGTGATTTGTCACTTTAAAAATATAAAGGTTTCGATACTAGTAGTAAATATCAAAACTCTTTCTTCAAATGATTTCAACACTATTTTATTACAAAGCTCGTTTTCTCAAACCAATTTCCAATCTATTAGTATATACAAACCTTTACCTCACTCGTATGAGAAATCTAATTAAACGACTTAGTAAAACAAGTGGTATGAAACGCTTGCGTTTACTTCGTCGGTTAATTCTTGGACTTGTTCGATTGAATCTTTTGGGACAATTTTCTAGTGGAGATCTACAATTTGTTCGTAAACATTTAAGTTAAGCTAGTGGTTATGGGATATGAAGCTAAGCTCATATATTTACTAGCTTACTGTAATTGACACTTCTCTTTGATCATGACGATCATTTTTATGGTTTAGACTAGCAATGTGCGATGTCTCTTTGTCTATGTGGAGGACCGTTCCTCATTTTATTGAGCTTCGTCTCATTTCTTTCATGGGTCGTACCTATCTAGGTGCGTCGATGTTTGTTTACACATGGGTCGTACCTTTCTAGGTGCGTCGATGTTTATTGATGCATGGGGTGTACCTTTTTAGGTGCATCGATGTTTGTTTACTTCGTGGAGCAACCGGCTCAATAAGTTGGAACATGGGGCGTATCTTTCTAGTTGCGTCGATGTTCGTCTACGCATGGGGAGTGTCTTTCTAGGTGCGTCGATGTTCGACTTTGCATAGGGTGTATCTTTCTAGGTGCATCGATGTTAGACATTACATGGGGTGTATCTTTCTAGATGCATCGATGTTTATTTATGTATGGGATGTATCTTTCTAGGTGCATCTATGTTTATTATTGCATGGGGCGTATCTTTCTAGGTGCGTCGATGCTATAACATGAGGCGTATCATTCTAGGTGCGTCGATGTTCGACTGTGCATGGGGCATTTCTTTTTAGGTGTGTCGATGTCCAGTTTGTGGGATTGGCCATCCTTTTATTGAGATTTCTGGATTTCGTGTGTTGAATTCTGGAATTTATGCTTCACCTATTTTGTAATTTCTATTGATAAGTTTTATCAATTTTTGTGCATAGGTGAATTTGTGTGTCATTGTCTGGATTCCTTGAGATGATTTCTAGAATTTGCGCTTCACCAATTTTCTTGATTTCCATTGATAAGTTTTATCAATATTTGTGCATTGGTGAATTTGTGTGTCATTGACTTTTGTGATTGACATTGATATAATCGTCAATATTTATGGTTTGGTGAATGAAATAAAGAGTATGACATTTCTTTGATTCTTGTGTAGATTTGGTTATATTGATTAATCCTCTTGTTGATTTTCAATTACTTATATTTATATCACAGCTTGGCATTGTGATTATTATGTGTTTAATCATATCTCTTATTCTATATCGTTTTATCTGATATTTATAGTTAGACTGATCCGTTTATTATTTTCTTATTAAATAATACTCGGGTCAGACCGAGATGTTACAGGTGCTTCTGCTTGACTTCTCTTCTGGGGTTATCATATGATCTTTTGGCTAACTACTTAGATTAGTAGCTTATTTTGTTGTATACACTTGAGATATGCACTCATAGTTGTATTCTTTTGTATAGCACGTGTTGCTATTCTTTTGTATTATTGTGGATCTTTTTGACCACTACTCTGATATACACTTCCATGTGTTAATTATATATTCATATCTTCTTCCGCCTTTGTGATATGAATTATCTGTGACTGATTTGTGTTATGCTTATTTCTATATTTGTTTCCGAAGATTATTATAGCCACTGTGTAGTAGCTTTGTGTTTGTATCGGTATGTCGGATTTCCTCTTGAAATAAAATGCATGTTATACTATCTGACATATCCGTGCTCGCGCAAAGCAATTACACGGATGGTCGCTCCTCAACAGCCTTATTCTCCGTGCTAGTTGACAGCATTACACCGTAGTGTTCTTGGATAGCGTGGGTATAGAGGTGGGGCGTCACAAGTTATAAAATCATACCCGTTAATATCTCAATTTTATAAAAATTTCAAATCAACTTTATTCGAGTAAAATCCCTAAATAATTCAATTCACATCCTTTTCCTATATATCTTCTAACCTCAATTTTATTTAAGCCATTATAACTATATATACAATATAATTTAAACAGCTACTTAACCATATTATATAAAACCAATCAAAATTTATTATTCAACTTATTTTATATTTCAAAGCAACTTTTACATAGCTAAAATCAATTATAAGATAACATTTACATAACATCTAAAATTAATATTTATATAAGCCATATATTTCTTTATAAAACCATAGAAATCATTTAAAATATTATTGTATATATAGACCATGGTGTCTGTATAAAATTTTCTATCCTATGGTCAAGTGATACGGATATTTATCATTTCAATCCGCAATTAAAATAAAAATACGGTTATATATCATTTCAAACCGCAATCCCGAATGAAATAAAGTGCATAACAATTTGCAGTTTAAAACAATATAAAATACAACATCCATTCATCCAATATCAATCATCAACCATTTATTACAATCATCGTCCAATTTAAACAATAACATCAATATAGAGCATATAATAAATAACAGGTAATTACAGACAGTTTATATTCAATAATAAATTAAACAATCTATCTTACTGGCAGTTTATATGCGATAATAAATTAAATAACAATTTAATTTAGTAAATTAAATTTAACCGAGATGATGATTAAAAATATGCCAAACAATCATAAATAAATTTCAAATCACATCATATATTAATTTAACACATATAAGAAATTTTATAAGTTCTAAGTGGGTTAGAACACTCACCTTTTGAATTTAAGTCCAATTTAAACCCCAAAATTGAACAGTCTCCAAATTCGTCCAAACCAGCGTCAAAATGTCCGAAAATTCAATACGAACCTAGCGGAGAAAACCACGCATAAAACGGATATCGTATGTGAAAGTTACCAAAGTTAGAGCGATTGGAATTCAAAACAAAACAAAATGAAAATAAAAATAAAAAACAACATCACCTGCTGACACGACAATGCCCCCTCCAATCAAGCTCTCAAGTCCTAAAATCACGCACGCGAGAGCTCAACCGTCACCATCATTCGTTCATCGACGACGCCACATGCCATCGTCGGACTTCGCCAGAGCAACTCCATACTACCGCCTCACGTGAGCCTCGCCGCGCCGTCGCCACCTCGGCCGAGCATCGGTCATGTATCTCAACAGCTGCCATGAAAACAAAACACTAGGCGAATATATACACTTGATCCAACCACTGATTCAACGAATGAACACCACAGATGCACTTCCCATCGTCCACTCTACAATACCCAGAAATGATTCGACGATCCGACAACGTTCATCGACGCACGATGAACGGCCGTGAATGTTCCCACTGATTCTAGATGCGCAGAAACTCCGATCGAAAAATAGACAGTGGATCTGGATTGCACTCTTCAAGAACTTTCCGATGATATATAATTTGATATTGTTTGTGGAGTTGGAATTTTTGGCTTTGGATTTGATTTGGAATTGTAATTGGAAAATTTTTGTTTTGTCTGCCATTGAGGAGGACGAACATCTGAATTGTACATACAAACAAATGAGAAATAGAAAGGCTAGGGTTTATAACAGGGTATTTATTGGTAGGGTTGAAATTGAATGGATCGGATCGATTGGATATACGTGTTGAACGATAAAATGACACAAAAAAGTCCGTTCCGACTTAGGAACGAAATTGGGTCAAACCATATATCAGAATAAATGTTTTTAAATATTTTAAACGTGATCGAATAGTTTTCACGTCCAAATTCCATTGTATGAAGAAGTTACGCTAAAATCAATTTATTTCAAATTGATTTCGATTTCATTGATTTCTAGGCGTTTCGAGTCCGTACGATCAAACGGCAAGTCCGATCGCTACGAAACTTGAAATCCTACAATAATTCACCGTTACAGATCCGATGAAACTGGTTTCGTCGAAATCCAATACAGTGTCCAAAATGGTTATTTTTACATTAATTAAATAAATTAAAAATAAATTAATTAAATCCAATTTTTAATTTCAATTCTATAATTGACAAATTTTATCACTTCTATATTTCTTAATCATTTATGCAAATTTTAAACAATTTTAGATGACACTTAAATGTTGATTCAATCATCAAATTTCAACGTTAAATTACAATTTCGTTAAATTCAGAAATTATATATTACTTCCAATAACTCCATTGAATTTAATTTTCATTCTTATTATTCAATTCATTATTATCAAACGGATGAAATTAACATTGGATTCAAAATATATTATCTTAATATTCTCACATTCCATCTTAATTTCAAATAATGTAATATTTAGATATTTTAATTTCGTTTAATTTTAGTTAATCCAATTTATTAAATTCTTACCTTATTATTCGAGTCTTTATTACATTAAGAATATAATTAACATTGCTTTTAAATCTTGGTTCTTAATATTTTGCCATTTTAACTTAATTTCAATTAACGTACTACTTAATTTCCTTGAATTTCAATTTGATTTCCAAATTTTATTTAACATACTAAATAAATAAATAACATACATTAATTGTCACATATTTACCTTTACTTACATTTATAAGTTTATTGCTTACCAACACATGTTAAAATTCCATGTATAACAAATTTTTTAATTAATTGTCATTAACACTGTATTATTTCATTAATTGATTCAATACATACATTTGTTTTTCTTATATTTCATTTATAAAAAAACTATAATATTCCCACTCGCTTATCTTATAATGAATTCATACCCACGTTGTAACATATATAAATTTCCAATTAACATGGGAGTCCGTTCAATTTGTTACAATTTACTTACATTAACACTATTTCACTTATTTTGGTTATTATTCCATACATAGGTCACAAGTTTTCATTTCTTTATATTATCGTATGAAAACAAAATACATTTCTAATACTTTATCACATTTATTGAAATTTATTTTCCAAATTTACTAAATACAACCAATTATGACCTTACAATTACTTCAATTAATTAGGATTGCGCTAAATTGATCATTTATTTGCTTACATCAACATTCTTACATTTCATACCCGTTATAAATTCATTAACAGATTACAAATTTTTATTCCTTCCCATATTAACTAACAAATTTGATTACGTAACACTGTTCTTATCCAACTATCATTAATTTCATACTAATTCATCAATTTTGTTCAATTTATAGCCAAGTGTAACACATTCACTACTTCATTTATTAGGATTTTATTCAAATTACAAATAATTAGTTTGAATCATGATTGCTATATTCCATTTTAGCGTTCATTTCAATATTAATTATAAAGTTCTTATTTCTTACTAGATTTAATTGCAAAAATCTTATTAAATTACAATTTTAATTATTAAAAATCTACGGGTCATTACATATTTAAAATTAAAGAAAATAATAGCTAATTATGACCCTTGTCAATATGTTAACATTTTTCATACCAATTTTTAATTAACTTACACATGTTCTAACAAGCTTTAAAATTAAACACTTGCAATAAGCAATTTTTATTTATTTATTTCAAAATGATTAAAAAGCTTTTAAATTAAATTTCCTAATTAATATTTCTAAATTAATAAATTCTCTAAATTTATACGAATAAAACCTTTAAAAGAAAATAAAATGAAAACCAATTATATCCTAAATAAAATCATATATAATATATTAAATTCATTTTAAAATGTTAATATAAAACTTTTGTATTTATTTACTATTTAAATAAATACTCTATTAATTTATATAAATAAAATTCTTTTGAGGATAAATAATATAAAACAAATCTTATTATAAAAAAACCTTATTCACATATTTTTATATCCAAAATATTTTCAAGATATATATCCATTTAAATTCAAATTTAAATCTAAATTCAAATTCAAATTCAATTTAAAATACATTCACATACAATACATTTAACAACCACATATTTAATTTGTTTTTAAAAGAATAATTTGTAAATTTTAAGTAATTATATTAGGAGATTATCAAATAAATATTTATCCAAATATAAATATTTATTATCAGATTTATTTGTTCAATCTATAAAATAGTTAAATAAGATAATTATCCAATTATCTGATGCCTAAAAATTCGGGTTATCACAGTGAAACTCCTTTACAATAGGCATTGATTCACCGGAGATTTTATATATCCTCGGTTTAGATGCTGATATCTTTTGTCAAACCCGAATTCTATCTTTTGAGATCGAATGTAGACTTGCCCAGAATTCTACATCGATCTTATTCTTTAAATCAAGGTTGACCTGGTTAAGGTTGCCCGTGATTTATATAAGCTTATCCATTTACCTACTCTGTTATTTATCATCTTATCTTTTGTTTCCAACTTATCCACAAATCAAGATTTTCGTTGATTTTGGGTTAATCAAATTTGAACCACTATCCTTGCTTTAAAAAGCTATTCCTATATAATGTATTGTAAATCTATATTTAAAATGTTTATATATTGTGTGGTTGAGTTGTTGATGTTGATTTGGGTTTCGATCGATTCGTCTGATCAACGCAGTCGATAGGATCTCCAAAACACTTGAACAGAGCAAACTGACATAATATAGTTTCAAATTTAGTAAATGAAATAAATTTTGTATAAATATATTGTATATGTATGTAAGTATAATTTTCTGAATTTTGATAGTTAATTGAATTGGATGTTGAGAAATAATATTTGACTTTGTATATAGCTTATGACCATTAGCTTTTGTTTCATATAAATAATTGAACTATAAAACATGGCTATGAATTAATGTGGAAATTAAATGAATTTAAAACAAGAAATTAAGAATTTAATTTTCGATGGATTCAAACTTTATGTTTAAAGTTTAAAGGGCGTATTATTTATAGTATTTCAAGTAGAAATTGTTTTAAAAAATTTAAATTTGTAAATCAGCTTTCTTTTCTTTGTCGTTGGAAAATAATTTCGGCGATGACTGCAGCATCATCGACACTCATTTTCGAGTTTCGAAGTGAAGAGACCATTCTGTAGTTTTTCTACAGTCTTGCTTTTGATAATTAAATTGGTTTGGATTTCTAAAATATGACTTGATTTGTAGTATATGTGATATTAGATTTAAAAATTTGATTTGATATATGTTGTGTATATTTATTTATCTCTAAAATAGTTTGAAGTTAATCGAAAATCTAATTCTTAAACTTTGTCTTAAAGGATATGTCAATTACAGAATGAAATCATAATTTTGAATAAATATTTAAGCTTGAAATAATTGGATTATAAAATTTTATTTGTATAATATTTCATTGCATTCCAATGTAACATACCTAAATTATTTAAAAGTTAACTATGTAATTGGATAATATACAATATAAAAGGATGTTCATAAATAAAATTTGAGTGCTTATAATAAATGTTATACACTTAAATTTTAGTTATAAAAGATTAATAAAGGTAAATATAATAAAAGTTATTTGAATAAAAATACAATATTAATGGTGTTAAAGGAATTTTAAATAAATTGGAATAGTTATGGTTGGGGTAAATACACTTAATGTATGTGATTAGATATATTATATGGAATAAATTTAAAAAATATTTTGGAATAAAGAAGAATTAAATCTGTTGAATAAAATGTGATTATAATAAATGACTATGCAAATTTATGATTTTAGAAATTGTTAATTAAAGATAGCTGGATAAGATAATCAAGTTAGAATAGTTAAGGTTGATTTAACTTAAGTGAAATTCAATGGATGAAATCAATTATTAAATTAAATTGAAATTTATATGGTTTAAAAATTTAATGTTATTCAATCTATTTTCTTTCTGGTCGTTTCTTTTCTCCTACCTCGTTTCCTTTTAGGGACGAAAAGTATTGAGTGGGGAAGAGTGTAACAATCCACAGTTTTTTAAATGTTTTTATTTAAATTTTTATTTGAAAATTTTAATTTTTAAATTATTTAAATTTGAATTTTTGAAAATTTTCCAATGTAATTTTGGAATTTGTTTGTAATTTATTTTCCAAATACAGTAAAATAAACATTTTTTCAAAATTTTGTATTTTGGTCAAATCTAGTCAAATTTTGAATTCCAATTTAAAATTTAAAATTTGAATTTTTGAATTTTAATCTTTTTCTTTGAAGCAGAAATAGTTATAATATCCGTTCTGCTTTTTGTTTCAATTAATTCCAATTTATACCTTTTAAATTGAATAAAGTACAGCGTTTTACAAACAATTGATTTCTGTGTTTATTTTATGTTTTTCCTTTGTCCATCTTTTATTTCATTTTCTATTTTGTTTCCTCTAGACTTTGTTTATTCATTGGAGTTTATTTGTGTATATTCTCTTATTTAGTGGCTTGGAAACAAATAAATTAGACATATGTTACTTTGGTTAATTAGGCATAGGTTACCTTTGCTTTATTTCTTTCCTTTTTATTTGCCTATCTCCTAAATTACCTCCTCTAGCCGTGCATTTTATTTTCATTAAGCCGTGAAAAGTTCCCGTTCACTTCATTTGTCATTTACATGCAAACAATGAAAAAAATCTATTCAAGATCTCATAGCTCCTTTCTTGGAAATCAAGTAATACCTTTTAATTTCCTAGCCACTCATCTCCTCGTCTCTAGCCGTTCAAATATTTTGTTAACCTAGCCGCCATTTATTTTTTTTCACGTGAAAAGTTTCTCCTCATTTCTTATTTGCGTGACAAAAAAATACTAGATCTAAATCCATGGCTTCCTCCTTCTTTTCCTCTTTTCTATTTTTGTTTTTCTTTTGTTTCCTTCATGCCTAGCTCGGCGCCACCCTTATAGCCGACAACTACACCATCTCCACCACCACTAAGACCACCTCCATAACCTCATCACCTCCACACAAGCAAGGCCGAACATACATGAAGATGGTTGAGCCCTATGGTGATGTGGCCGAGCCACTTATGTTGGTTGAAACAAAGGTTGTTGTTTCTATCCCATATTTTCCATTGTTGTAATCTCTATTCTTTGTATTGAATCATGTTCTTATGTTTGTGATATTTGTTTGCTTTATTTTTTTATGTACAAGATGTGGATCTTGGCTCTCTTTTCACCCAAATTTGCATCTTGCTTTGTTTTATCAAAAGGTCATGTCCCTTTGATCGATATTGTTCATTGTTTGGTTCATAATCTTGTATGTTGAATTATACACTTATGTTTGTTTAATTGTTCGTATACAAAATTTGGATCCAACTCTTCATCCACTCAAAAAAAGTATAGTCGTGCTTTGTCGTGCCTTTTCGTGCTTTGCGAATCTTAGATTTGGGTTTGAATTTCAATCCTAGCTTTGAAAAGGTGAGTTATTCACTCTAGACATTACGTACTTATATGATTGTAAAATGATGACAAGCGAATTGTATAAATTACTATGCTACATTCATACCTGCCTGTGATATGTTTATATGATGTTAATTGCTATTTATATACCTGTTCCATCATCTGATATGATATTATATGTTGTACTGTTATTTATTTCTTGTTTGTCACATTGCAAGTTCCCTATCACTATGGGTTGAAATGATACACACACGAACGGACTTTAGAATAAGGAAAATCACTATGGGCTGAAATGATAGGCTCGAGTGATTTTTATTGTATTTATTTTACTTGGGATTGCGGGTTTGAAATGATGGAACCCGGATTTTTCTTTTAAATTACGGACTGAAATGATACATATCCATATCACTTGTCCTAGGTTAGAAAATATTATACAGGCCCATGGTTAACATTTTTAAAGCAATATTTTTTTTAAAAAAAGAAAATTTTAAGTAGTTTGAATTCTTAGAATATGTGGAATCTTAACTTAAATTTGATTTAATGATTTGAAATATAAAGAGATATTGGTTTCTATAAGTTAAAATTTTGTAAGTTGATAATTGGTTTAACTTGAAATTTAAAGATCTTTATTTGGTTTTAAATGGTAAGTTAAAGATCTTTATTACGATAAATAATTTAATAATTGAGTTTGTCCTAATATGGAAGTTGTAAATCTAACCTAGAAATTGTTATGAATTTTACGTTATGAAATGGACATGTTTGTATAATAAGTAATGTATTTTGAATGGGTAAAATGGAATACAGTTTAATTGGACATTTTGTAATAACATTTATTTAACTAAAAAATCATCGTTAATTGATGTCTAAATGAATAGATCTATAAAGAAAATTTGTTTGTTATATATTAGCTATGATAAAATATTCTTTTGTGAAATGTTATGTTTTGTAAGATAAATAGCTATGACTTTAAAATGGAAAAATGCAAGTTAAAACATACATATGAGATGTAAGTTTATTTAATATTTTGATTGATTAATATAATAAATGTTCTTTACTGTAATAACAAAAGGAAAGAAACATGTAAAGTTTTAATTAATGCAAGAAACATGTAAAGTTTTAATTAATGAAAGAAACGAGTGAAGTTCTAATTAATGAAAGAAACATGTAAAGTTTAATTAATGTAATATTGATTAAAATAATAAGTGCTCTTTACTATGATTAAAAATGTAAATTAAAACATACATTTGATAATGTAAGTTATAATTAGAGTAATATTTATTAAAATGATTGGAAAATGAAGAATTATGTTTAGATGGAAGTGTATTTTGAATCATGACTTAACTTGGAAATTGGAAATTTAGTTTAAATGGAAATTTTATGTTAAGTAAATAAATGGAAAAATAAAATTTATTTAGGAGATGGGAAATGTTAAATAAAATATTAAGTTATTGGTTGAAATAGAAGTTAAGCAATTTATAAAGTATTGACTTAACAAATGAATTTTAATCCAAATTGGATATTTATTAATGAAATGTTATTTTATTAAAATTTATAAGTTAAGTAATATCCAAATAAAGATTTTGGAAAAGTGAAATAAGTTTGATCGGTTAAAAATGAGAAAAATGAAGAAATATTGTTTTAAAGGGTATAACAGAAATTATAGCGGTTCAGAAATGCTGTGGTTTAATGAACTATGGCTTGAATATACTAAAGATGCCTATAACATCATTTTTGAAGTGCTGTAATTTCTAAAATTTGAACTATGGCTAAAATATACTAAAGATACCTATAAGCATTTCTGAAATGCTGTAATTTCTGAATTTGAACTATGTTTTGACATAAACTAAATATACCTACTGCAGCACTTTATTAGTGCTGCCGTTTGAAAATTTCAATGTTTTGAAATGTTGAAATTGAATGAATAAACTTATAAATGTTACAACTTTGAAATGAATATTATTTGACACTGAATTTAAATGGTTAAATGAATCTTGTTTGGAAGATATTAACATTGAATTTAAATGGTCTAAATAAATATGTTTCAAAGTGTTTGGTTTCAGAGTTGTTATTACTTAAAAGTAATATGGCTTTGGAAATGAAATTATTGGATGTATTTAATTAAGAACTGTCTTTAAATATATAAATTTGAACTTATTGAAATTGAAGATTTAAGAATATGACTTTATAAAGTGGTTTGATTTAAGATGATTTAAAGGAATATTTCAAGTTTAATAAATTGAAGGAAATATTCAGTGATTTGACATTTGGGTTTTATTTAAATAATATATAGATTTGGTTTTGGAATTTAAATGAGATATCACTACTTTGGTTTTTGAAATGGATATGATATTTTGGTTTTAAAGTATAAATGATTTCGAAATAAATGTCCATGGGTTATAATAACGTTGGGTTGTCAAAGAGACCGAGATCGGAAGTTGTCATACTCTTTGCCAACCTCGAAAACCACATTAACAACCATGTAAATGAAGTAGGATGGTGGCGGCGTTCCTTTGATGTATATACGTGGGCCTAACTCCCATGAGTTGGCATAAGGTGGCTAAAACAGGAGCGATCTCGGGCGAATGAGGTCATTCCTCTAATCGGACACACTCCTTCGATATTATATTCTGACTTTGAGATTTATTTGGTGGCCACTTTTGATTTTTGATTTGGGGTGTGGCTCGAGGTAGGCGGTAGTAACTGCTACCCGTCACCTCCAGCCCTTGTGCCTAATTGTTATATCTACCCTGGCATTGCCTTGTTGTGCCGTGCCAGCTGCCCTAGCGAGCCTTATACGAGTTTGGTTTTCTGCTGTAGCCCGTGGAGTATCCTCTGGTGGCTTCCCGATCAGGTGGGACCATGATACTGGATGGACTACTAGGACTATTACGTGTTATGGGCTATATGGGTAACCCCTTAGCGCTTTTTAAAAGTAAGTTTATTTTACTATAGACATTATTATAATAACGAAATATTACTATATAGTAAATAGTTTAACAGATCCTTAGAGGATGGGAGGTCCCAAGCATCCTTTAAGTTACTTGTACCTTATATTACAGTTCACTTGAGTTGGTTTACATTGTATAAGTATGTATGTCCTGACTCGAGTGTTTTGTGTTTTGCTTTACACTCTGGTCAGACTGAGTGATATAGCATTAGAGACTCGCCTTCATAGTTGGAGCTTTGCTTGAAGATCCAACTATCTATTTCAAATTCAGTATTCAGTTGATTCCAGTGTTGTATTCAACTTTGTACTTGATTATCATCTTGTTATTTCTGTTGTATCTTGTTACTCCTATTGTATCTTGCTTAACTCTGATGTATTTATATAGTAGCTTCATGAACTACTATCTCTTTACTTCCGTTGCATTATATTACTCTGTGTCTATGATATGTGATTTATTTATTTACTGTATACCCTGAGTTTTGCCAAATTTAAATTAACAATTCGTTATTTTGAGCAATTCAAGTCTGGCATATGTGGATGCGAATGGTTGAAAATATCGAGTCGTTACACTTGGTAAGTTGACATGCCCATTAGGACTATTTTAACATAGTGATAATTATTTTGTTTTTTATAATTCAAGTGATAAGATTTTGATGTCGACTACTCACCAAAGGATACATCTTTCCATCCTCTGTTCAAAGGAACTTGGAAAGTGAAATTTCATACCTAATTTTCCGATTCTCTCCTCTCACACCCTTGTACTTTTGTGATAAAATCCTAATATACTTCCACTTTATTTGCAAATTTATGCTCTTTAACTGATATTCTTCAAGAATTTTCAATCCCCAAAAATTATAGTGTTTGTACTTGAATTTTCAATTGTTCTCTCTCTGATCTCTTCCTATTCCGCGTCGATCTAAAAATTATTGCTATTAGAGGTCTATAGGATAATTATAGCAAAAGTACAAGATTTTTTTGAACATACAACTACTTATCTCTACTTTACTGTTGTAAAGAAAAGGTGCTTCTTCCACCCATGTTACTAAAGAGAAAATATGCATCTTACCACCTGTGGAAATGTATGATTGTAAAAGTGTTTTTGCCTTTCTTAGAATGCAAGGAAGAGATAGTGAAATTATGTATGAGGAGTACATGACTGAACGTATGATTAGGTACCCGAAACATTATAAAAATCATGGTATTTTTTTATGTTTTACCTTTATTTTAATTGGTTACTTAGCTGGTAGTACAGTAGTGTACTATAAGCCTTAGGCCTAGTGGTTGGAATTCCACTATATAGGATCCGAACTTGTAACATCATGGATCAAAGTCGAAGCATCTAATCATTAGGATAGTGATGTTGGACCATACCCTTTACTTTTGCTTTACTTTGCATTTACTATTTGATACCTTGTCATGCTTTTGATTTTATCACTCTTTCAAATGGATAACTTATAGGTTTGCATATTAACTTTCAAATAGTTGATATACACTATCCATCTCCCCACTCTATTGTATTAGTGGTACTGTTATCACAACTGGACCAGGCCTTGGTCCAACCTCGATTAACCGCTAGCC
The DNA here is from genome assembly GCA_030765085.1 of Allium cepa. NCBI lineage: Eukaryota > Viridiplantae > Streptophyta > Magnoliopsida > Asparagales > Amaryllidaceae > Allium > Allium cepa. The sequence continues at coordinate 233,497,671 of CM060932.1, read as the reverse complement.
AATTAACACCACGGTCCGTAGTAGCACAAAACATGCATAGGTTAAAAACTAATAATTATTGCAAAAATAATATACAAATACACAGCCCAGACCCAAAGAAATGGCCCATTAATAAGCTTAATGTATTATTTTGGCCAATTGTGAGCTTAATGTATTATTTTTGACCAACTATGAGCCTGTAAGAGTAATGCAGTGGAGCCTTGGTCAATATGTAGGAAATTTGAAAGTTTCTTTTCTATTTCTTATGCGATGAAGGATATATTCTAATTTCCAGTTACGTATTATAAAAACAAATTAAACATCATTCTTTCTTTGCTACTCAAGCATATTTTTGCTTTAACATTGCTCATTAATTTTGATTAAACGGTAACAACATATGTTATAGTCATGCTTAATTATTTATCATTCACAATTTATACAACCAAATATTTTTGTCAACCAATTATTCTACAAAATTGCCATGGTTAACTAATTTAGTTCTCAATTCCATTGATATTATAGAATATAATTGGTATATTGTTAATTCTAATGGAAAAAGTTAGTTTAATTCCCATTTGAAATGCATAAATCATTGGGGGAAAATGTGCACACCTCTGATTGATCCAACCATGGAAACTTTAAGTCATCACAGTTTGATTCGTGTTCCGTTCATGATAATTATGATTAGTGGCTTTAAAATTCATTATTTATAAGTGTTTGCGTTAACTCATGTTTGGTTTTAGATCACATGATTTCAAAAGATTCATAACTTGAATTTTTGAAAACGACAATTAGTAAGCAATACATGTAATACATTTTTAAATAATTTTGTAGAGGATCAATCTACAGCTAAATCATGCTTTTTAACAATAGCAATTATGGTTATTGGTTTTGTAAAATGAAAATTTATTTACAATCAAACGATTAGATATCTGGAATGTCACATAAACCGACCACACTGAGCCCCAAATGGATTACGTGCAACATAATACTAAAGAAAAAGATAAATGCTCTACAATTCAAACGCTATGAATATAATATTCTATTCCTTGGATAAAAATGAGTTTAATAAAGTGAGTGTCTGTAAAAGTGCTTACGAAATTTGGAGAACTCAATAAGTTAAACATGAAGAAACAAGTAATGTTAAACATATGAAAATATCTACATTAACTAATCAATTACAACTTTATAAAATGAAACAAAAAGAATCAATATCTACTATGTATGCTAGATTCAGGATATCTTACATACACTAGTTTCACTAGGAAAAACTTTTTCTAAAGAATACCGAACTAGAAAGATCTTAATTCACTTTCTAATGAACGATATCAAAAGACCTTGGACATTAAAGAAGTAAATGATATTAGTACCATGAAATAGAAGAGTTGGCTGGAAATCTTTTGTCCTATGAAGTGTAGTTATAAACAAGAAAAGAAAATCATGCAAATGAGATAAAGTCATTGACAATTAATGCTATAAATGAAAATCATGAGTCAGATGATGATGAGGAGGTAGAGAAGGAAATTGCTATTATGACTAGGAATATAAAGAAATTCTTGAAATATAAGAAAATGAATATATTGTGAAAATTAACAACATACAGATAATTTCTAGAATAAATGGTTTAACATTTTGAATATAGCAAAATAGTCATTTGAAAAGAGATTGTTCAAATTTGAAGAAATCAAAGTACTCTTCAAATACCGATACATTCAATAACAAGAGAAAGCAGACTATCGATGTTGCATGAGATGGTTTAGACTCATCATCTAATGATAGCAAGTCAGAATTAGACAAATTAAAATGTTCAATGAGAAGTTAACTAAAGAAAAACAATGTCTAGGAAATAAAATTGAAAACTCAATGGAGTTAATGATGAAAGTCTGAAATTCGAATGATTGGAAAAATTTGAAAGTGAAAACAAAGCCTTCAAAACGGATATTCTTTTAGCGAAATGGAAGATAATTTATCTTAATGAAAAAATTACATCTCTAAATATGTTATTCTTAACTGCAATAAAGACACTCATAAAATGAAAATAGATTATGATAAATTTAATGAGGGTATAGAAAATTTAGAAAACTTATTCTCTTTATATCCGCCTTCAAATTATAAACATGGACTTGGACATACCTGAAAACCTAAACCGAAGAAAAATAATACTTATTTCTAAATTTGCTATCATTACCAAGTTTAAACCAAAAGTAAGATGGTTAAAATTGAAAACCCTAAAAATTTTATCAATATAAGGTTTACTAGAAATTTAGAAGATGATAAAAAGAAAGGATACATAGATAATTTTATCGATAAAATTCATTTATCTAAAGGTTAAAATATTAAAGGGATACAAACTATTCAGGGATTTAGCTTCTCAAAACTTAAACAAATGGACCCAAAATAAAATAGGGTACAGGTGTGCATATTTTAATACCAAGTACGTGATCATGCAATAAATATGAGAAGAAGAAATGGATACAAGAGTGTGGATGTTCACAGAATATGAAGGGAATCCATAGATATTAAGTGACATTATATACAAAATCCTGGACCGTGAATTTCAGAGATAATCTGACAGGATATGTTATCAGCATTGGTAATGCTAATAACTTTAATACTCCTCATATTTGTAATGTTTTTATTAAAAAATTAAGACATAATCATAAGTTCACTATGTGATAAAGCTTTTAAAATTCGGTTTAAAAAGACAATGTTTATTTTAAATCGTGATTCTAAAACTATTCTTAAAGGTATAAAGAAAAGAAACACACACATATACACATGCACATACATATATACATACACACACACATATATAATGCATGTAAATTTCTAACATGATGGCTTACGTCTTGTGGTTGACACAAATAATCCTTGGATTTGGCATAAACATTTTAGTCACTTAAATTTTAAACATTTCTCATGACTTTCCAAATAAGAACTTCTGAGAGGATTGCCAAAACTAAATTTTAAGCTAAACAGTCTTTTGATGTTTGTCTATTTGGAAAACTTCACATAAGGCCATTTAGATTTAAGGATATGATCTCTACTATGCATCCTCTAGAACTTTTATATTTGGATCTCTTTGGATCTTCATAGATCCAATCTGTAGCGACCTGATATTTTCAACCATTCGCATCCACACATGCCCGATTTGAATTGCACAAAATACCAAATTGTTAATTTATATTTGGCAAAACTCAGCATATACAGTAAATAAATAAATCACAGAATCACAGACACAGAGCAATATACAATATGCAGCGGAAATAAAATGAATTGTAGTTCATGAATCTACTATATATATAGAGTTAAATAAGATACAACGAAGTCTCGAATAAAATAGTCAAATACAAGATCAGAATACATCACTAGAATCAACTGAATATCTGAAAGCTGGATAGATAGCTGGATCTCCAAGCGAAGCTCCGACTCCAAAGGTGAATACTGGTACACTAAATCTGACCCGAGCGTAAAGCAAAACACAAAACACTCGAGTCAAGATTAACATTCTTATATCAATAAATCCAACTCAAGTGAAATAACAACTGAAATACAAGTAACTCAAAGGATGTTTGGGATAACCATCCTCTAAGGTTCCGTTAAACTATTTACTATGTAGTAATATACACTATTATAATAATAATGTCTATTAGTAAAATAAACTTACTTAAAATAGCGTTAAGGAGTTACCCAATATCCCCCTTAACACATAATAGTCCCAGTAGTCTATCATGTGTCATAGTCCCTCCTGATCGGGAAGCCAGCAGAGGATACTCCATAGGCTACTGCACAAAACCAAAATCGTACAAGGCGCGCTAGGGTAGGTGCCACAGCACAACGAGGCAATGCCAGGGTAGATATACCAATTACGCATCCGGACTGGTGGTGACACGTAGCAGCCACTATCGCCCACCTCGAGCAACACCCCCAAAATCAAAGGGCCCCAATCAATCACACAGTAATAGAATGGTATCGAAGGAGTGTATAACGACCCACTATTTGGACCATTCAAATCGACAATAATCCACACATGTCAGACTTGAATAATTCAAAATAACAGATTGTAATAAAATTTAGAGAAAATAAAATCATTCACAGAATCACAGACACAGAAATATCAGAATGCTCGCAGAGGAAATAAAATACCATAGTAGTTCATGAAGCTACTATATACATACTCTCAAAACATATACAAAATCTCATAGTAAAATACATACAAAAGAAGTCAGGATACATAAACAATAATGCAGAGACAGATACCGAATAGGAACTAACTGGAAGAAGTAGACGAATAGATAGACAGATAAGCTCCAGCAAAACTCTAGCTTCAGAAGGTGAATCCAAAGCTGTGATTCTCAGGCTGACCCGAGCGTAACGTAAAACACAAGCACTCGAGTCAGGACATACATACTTATACGATGTAAACCAACTCAAGTGAATTGTAATAGCAATGCACAATAACTCAAAGGATGCTTGGGATCGCCCATCCTTTAAGGATCAGTCAAACCATCAATTAAGTAGTAATAAACACTATCCTAAAAATATCCATATTAAAGTAAACAATGCAAATAACAGGGTTATTGTGACTAGGGTAGCATAGGGCTGCAGTAACTGCTTACCTCTAGCCACACTATTAAAATCAAAGGTGTGCATCAAACAATCATAAGGAAATCACATGACACACAAAGCAGTGAACCTGTGGTTATAATTTCAAATTGATTTATAATTCCGAATGAAAATCATACATTTAAACTATTAAAAAGTGAAGTCATTATTCCTTCAGATTAAATATTCAGTTCTCAAAAATTTAGCCTTTTCTGAGTTCACCTATTCACTTAAGTACATTAAAACAGTAAAATTCAGCTTTCGTAGCACTTAGAAAATGCTAGGTAAGTTACATTTGAAAACAATTCAGTTCACAAAGATAGCATTTAAACTTCAATTTAAACCATTTTAACTTATAAAAATTTCATATTTTCCACTATAAAATGTCATTTAAATACCCTTGAACTTATGATTTTTATAAAGTAAATTTCACAAATAAGCATCAATAATTTCACCTATTAAATTCAAGTGTACAAACTTCCCATTCTTGACCCTTTAAAAATGATTTATCACTTAAATTTCAAACTACCATTTCATACATTAAAATAAATTTCCCTTTTATTTAATTTACTTAAACTTCCATTTTAAAACCAACTCTCACAATTCCAAGTCAAGTTAAATTCCAAAATTTCCGTTTAACTATCCATTTACTTAACATTTAAACTAATTACATAAATTCAAAATACACTGTAAGTTGCTTAACTTTATTTTACAAATAACTTGATATTTTCGTTTACTTTATATTTATCCAATTCCTACATCAATTATATTAATTACCAAGTTAAGCATATAATTCCATTTTTCTTAAATTCCCATTATTAAGTTAAATCAAACTTTCACACTACAACTCAAACCATCTATTAACTTATAACATTTAACCTTTTTGAAAATCGCTGCTTAACCATTTTAAATCCAATATAAGTCAAATTTCATTTTTTTTGTTTCATTTACAATACATGAAATTTATAAGAAACCATATTTTGAAATCAACAACGGGCCCGGATAATATTTCACACCTAAATCAAGTGATACGGAAATTATCATTTAAATCCGTAATGAGTAAAATTTCCAGGTTTTTATTATTTCAAACCGGAAATCCCAAGACAAATACAAATAAATAAAAATCATCCAGGCCTATCATTTCAGCCAGTAATGATTTTTTCCTATTCTAAATCCATTCGGGTATGTATCATTTCAACCCGTAGTGATTCTATTCTACATGGAACTTGTAGTGTGAGAATAGAATAAAATAAAAAGTATAACAACATAAAGCTATATCATATGATATGACAGATAAATAATAGAATAAAATAAAAAGTATAACAACATAAAGCTATATCATATGATATGACAGATAAATAAACAGGATTAACATCATATAATTATAACACAGGCAGGTATAAAATGATGTAATAATTTCTATACTTTCACTTGCTATCAATTCACAGTCATATAAGTATAAATGTCAGGTGTGATTACTCACCTTTTAAAGCTGGAGTTCGCAAAACAAACAACACGAATGAATTCTAGAAGGCACGATAACACGACTATAGACTCAAGTGGGAAGAGAGCCAAGCTATTGATCTTGTAGCAACCAATAGAACATGACAAATATAAATATAAATTCAATATATATCGAAACAATCTTTGAAATAAGAAGAAAAATGAACACAATTGCTTTGTCCATGCTTTCAACAATCAATTGCTCGACCTAGGGGATTAATACGGTTCGGCCATGACATGGTATGGCTCGGGTATAGGTCTGGTTTGGACTCAAATGCACAGCTACAAGAGAATAGGAAGAGGTAGTGGAGTTACAACAACAAAATTCAAACTTCTTCATAGCTAGTGATATTGTTTGGTGTTAAGAGCAACATGATTTAATTTTAGAATTTTAAGGATTTGAAAATATTTATAGTTATACTATTGTAAAGAGGATGGTGAGAGGATGAAGGAGGAAAAAAATATACGATTTTAATTTATTTTCGATTCCTTCCCTTTTATTTCCAATAGTTAGGGTCAAAATCGGATAACTTCCGCCAATTATAATTATTGTAAAATTAATTGATACCCAAGCAGTTAATTTTTTACAATGTTTATATAGTAAATAAATATATATATTCAAATTTCAAATTTTGAATAAAATTCCATAATTAAGATATAGAAAATATAAACATATATGTATATATTTACACTAAATATGCATATACATATTAGGCCCACAAGTAAAAGCTCTAAATATAGAATTTGATGCCTATAACCGTATTTGTTAGTTTTCCATAACACATGAAATCAAGGCACATTCATATTATAGACATAATTCAAAAATTAGGATATGCGTCAATTAATGCTCAACTAATTGTCAGTCCATTCAATTAATTTACCATAGTATATGAAATCGATATATAACCAATCATATACATATTCCAAAATCATGATATATGTCAATTAATACATAATCCAGTTATAATATATTATTTTCATTTTAAGTAATTAAATCTCGATTACATACTAAAATTAAGTGTTTCCTAAAATCTAGGGTTATACAGACTCCCCACTTAAGAAAATTGCGTCCCTATAATTTCTTCTTAGGAGAAATCTAAAATGTTTACATAAACACATAGAATTTTCAAAATACATAAATACATACTTTCAAAGCCATATCTTTAAAAATTAAGGTATTTTTCAAACATTACATTCCAAAATAAATATATTGCACTAGATTTCCTTTTCAAAATTACTTCATAAAATATTTTCAAAATCAAGGTTTATAATTGTGGAGTTTGCATTATGGGATGGTCACGGCTTGGGCAAGACAAGTGGAGAGGAGGGTGATGTGGCCGTGGGTGGTGGTGGTGCTGGTCGTGGAGATGGTGGAGGGGCTATGGCCGAGCATAAGCATGAAGAAGCAAGGCAATTTTCAATGGAAAATTAATAAAAAGAAGAGGAAAAGCGTAGAAAAATTTTAAGAAGCCATTACCTTCTTCCTTTCAAATTTGAAAGCTTACGTAACAAGTGACATAAGAAGAGATGTTTTCACGTGAATTTTATAAAGAAAAAGTCACGGCTATCAAGGAGAAGTTATGGTAGAAAATTAAGGGATGGAAAGATAAAAAGGTAATAAATAAAAATGTAACGCATGCTTTTAATTAAAAATAAGTAACGTAACTAAATTTGATTTGTTTCCCATCTATTTAATAAAATATATGCCAAAGAAATAATTCAATAAACACATACCGTTTATATAAACACTATATAAATAAATAAGAAAACGGTTATAGAAATGTATAAATTAATTTCTATTTACATCTTTGTATGTTACTTAATTTACAAAGGATATATCCAAATCAAATGAAACAAAAACGGATAAATGTTGTAAATATGTACATAACATGTCATGTTACATATACACACACAATTATAACATGATATATCAACCAAAAATATTACTTATATTAATTAAAATAAACATTTAAAGGCAACATGTAATGTTACATATACACACACAATTATAACATGATATATCAACCAAAAATATTACTTATATTAATTAAAATAAACATTTAAAGGTATGCCTTTTAAAACAATAACGTATATATACATTTGAAATTTCTTCCCAGGAAATATATAGGGATCTAAATAGTTATCCATTTAATTACTAAATGAATGTATAAATAAGAAAAATAGGTAGAGATAGATACTATGAAGAATAAATAAATAGTTTTTGGAAAAGTAGGAAATAAATAAAGAAAATACTTTATTTAATGGAAACTAGAATTAAAGATTGAAAACAATATACAATCAACATTTGAACATCATAACTATACTACAAAAATGTTTTAAAAATAAAATATATGCAAAACATATCATGTTACACAAATTAGAGCATGATTTTACGAAAAAATATATTATTTATATAAATTTAAAATAAACAAATTTGTTAAATAAAACCATTTACACACAATATTGTAAAAAACATAACTTTCACAATATTAATCCAATTTCAGCGAAACGAAAAGCAGTATTCTTGAAATTAAATATATTTTCATAATAAAAGATAAAATTCAAAAATTAACAAATTTAAATTTTAAAATTAAAAGTCAAAGTTTGATCATTTTGACCAAAATCCACTTTTTTTGGAAATTTTCCATTTATTCAGGTTTGGAATTATAATTCACACAAAAATCAAAATTTATATTTAAAATAAAAAAATTTATCCATTTAATAAATAAAATAAAGTTTTTTTCTCGGGGAATTCAATTAAAATAATTAAAATATGCAAAAAAAAAATCACAAAATACAGGGTTGTTACACTCTCCCTCACTCAAATCTTTTCGACCTCGAAAAGGAACGGGGTACGGAAAACACAGAAAAAATAGAATGAAATAGGACTAGGACCAGATGACAAGAAGATTAAAATTATACCTGATAACTGTTGTTATAGGTAAGTTTAACAAGGTGGAGAATAGGAATAGCTAGAAGGGAAAATAGGTGGATAGGAATATCTAGGAAGGAAAATAGATTGAAAGACAAGGATGAACCATTATTTAAAACTATATAGATTTCGATTATTTAGAAAGGTAAAATAAATGATCAAAATATCCTTTATATAATACTTTATCAAAATACTTTTATAACTCGATGTTTTAACATGTTTATCCTCGTTCCTGTAGGCTCTGGCTATGCGTTGATCAAACGCAAATCTAGAATTCTCCAAGTACTTAGTAGACTTGTTTCAACACCCAATGGAAATACTTGAAAAACTTTTAAAAACAGATATTGAAAGTACAATCCAAACAAAACAACCAAACCAAAACCTTTGTCTAACCATGGTTCGTAGATACACAATGATTACGCCTGGATCCCCCAGGAAACAATCCATATCCGTAAGTATTTCTCAGCCCTGCGATGAAGTGACCCACTTTTCTTCACCTATATTTTTAATCAGTTTTAGTTGAGTTTTTTTTTTAAAAACAGGGGATCACTTCTTTTAATCAATCTCCCAAGATGCAGAATTGACTAATATAAAAATATCAGTATTTAAGTCCAGTCCTATCATTTATATATGCGAAGATATATAAATATTTCTTTGCCTATCAGAGTGCTAAAGTAGCAAAGAAATTTGATCACACAATATTTCCCATAATTGAGAGGTTTTGTGTCACATAGCTATTTCTACACTTTAATCTTTTATTTAACTCAAGATTGACTAATACATGATTCAAGTGAAAGGCAACTATACACATGAAGTCAATATGATCAAAGCAACAAGCCCAGAACCAAGTGCAGACACACATGAATGGTTGATAAAGGTACCAGCTCAATATGCTATGCACAAGAACTAAGGTCAAAGGTGACATCAATGTATTCATATAGTCAGGCAAAGTCAAAATTAGAATAATGCAAAACTTCCAGATGAACACATAATGAAGACAAACTACTGAACTTTAAGCAAAGAGCAAGTGACATTGATCAACATGCAGTGGAGTAATGGATATGCTCAATACACAAACAAGACCACATGATACTGCAAACTACAATAGACTCAACTAAAACCAAATATACCAGACTTTGAATCAAGCATGTAGACAACAGGGTTTAGTTCAATATGATTGCAGTGAAGACTACATGTATAAGGCATGCATACCAACTCACTACACAATGCAATACAAGTTTCAGCTGAAAAAATCAGATGTCCAGATATGATCAAAGGTTACGACTTCAAGCTTTTGCATGTACTTATATCAATTACAAGACATGTTTAAGCCTTACTGGTTAGCCAAGACCATGTTCAACCCATCCACTCAATACTTTGGCACATATTTATTCAAAAACAACTTAAATTTATAGCTGAAGTATAACAAACGTGCTAGGGAGAATATATCCACATATCAGATTATATGGCATGTTGTTCTTCATCATAATCCACTTATTTACTCTAGAATCTGTCACTTAAATCATCAACTCGCAAGCACATATAATACATAAGTTTTTTTTCTTTTACATGTTCTTTTCGGGAAAACAAAACAAGTATCAATCCTGGAAATACACAAAACATAAGAGAGTTTGCCTAGAATATTTATTACAATTAAACTACTACTTTTCTAAAGCATTTTAGGACCAACAAGATCTTCAAACATCCATACAAGCAAGCTACTCAAGCATCTTTCCCTACAGCAACACTTTGAACTACCTCATATAAAATGAGACACCCCAAAGATTGCAAAGGCAACAAATAGGGTCAGCAAATATATTCTGGTGTGCGTGAAATCATAGATTATAAATAACTTGTAATTACTAATTATTGTGCAGAGAATTCATATGTTTGGTGTTTATTCAAGTTCATACTAAAACCTGAGTGTATATATGTATATGTAAGCTCTTTCTAACATACATGGACCCAAGCATTCATTCATCAACACCATTTAGTTATACTAACATATACTCCTATAGATTAACTCCCTTAATTCCATAGCTTAATTCCTCAATCCCCTTTTTATCATTTAATTGGTCTTAACTCTTCCTATTGAACACCATGTGTGCATTGCAAAGAGGGCTCAATTCTGTTAACCCTTTACACAGAGGCCTACAGGACTTAAACAAGTCATGCACATACCCATCATCCACCTGATGATGAATAGATCAAGGCACCACTCCTAAATTTGCTTTATAATCTAGAGACCAATCTCATTTTCTTTGAGGAGAATTTTTATTAATTCTTGAAATGCTTTATATTCTTATCTTCTTCATAAATCAAAGAGTATTAAACTCACTCAGGGATTTCAGCCAGACATACAAAGCATTCATGAAAAATATCATATCCCATTTTAAGGTCATTTTTATTCAATTATATTTTCAAAAACTGGTATATATATTTATTTCCAGAAATATTCCCATTTCTTACATAAATCTGGTGAAGTCATATGAGACATTACATTCATTTTACTGTGAACATATGCTATGGTTTTTGGGAAAAACCCATAAAAACATATTAACTTGTGGTTTGAACAAATCAGCACATATATATAATATTGCATTGTTCATATCATTTTTGGAATGAACCAGACATAAGCATGAATCCCCTTATTCACACTGCCTACTTCATTCTTCATTAACACCCTATTTCTCAGTAAAAATGTTTAACTCATCTCCATATAAAAACTGGATTATGAGTTACAGAATCCATTTCTATGATCAGGGTGTTCATCTTTTCTAAGCATTAATCAATGCAATAAAAACAGATCAAAACAGCAACCAAAGACTCAGCCAAAATACCAACCATAATCAATATTTATTTATTCAGAGAATAAAAATCAGACAAAAACATGATATGGTTTTATAAAAGTAATATGGTTTCCCTTAACTTGGGTCTTAATGCCTTAAATATCATGAAATGATTAATCACTCACCTTCCTTCTTCTTTCCCCCTAGAATGCTCTAACTTGAAAACAGTTTGAGTTTGCTCTCTTTTTTATTCTAAAATATCTTTCTGTTTTCCAAAAATAAACTGCTGCTTATCCTTTGATTTTTAAAACATTTAGCTAGGGTTTTAGTGGAGCGAAAAACCCATTTTATCCCCACATGTAACGACCCGATATTTTCAACCATTCGCATCCATTATAAGTGTATAGGTAGACACTCATGCCGGAATTGAATTGCTCAAAATACCGCGTTGTAAGTAAAAATTTGGCAAACCTCGGAATATACAGTAAATAAAAATCACAGATCACAGACACAGAGTAACAATAATGCAGTGGAAGTAAAAGAGATAGTAGTTCATGAAGCTACTATATAAATATATATCAGAGCTACATAAGATACAATAAAAGAAATAAAGTACAACAGAAGTTTAAATATGATAACCAAGTACAAGCTAAATAGAACAACCGAACTGAAAAGATGAAACTTGACAAGTAGATAATCTCCATCGATTCCAATCTCTAGAAAGTGGAAATCCAAATCTGTGAATAACTCAGGCTGACCCGAGCGTAAATAAAAATACAAACACTCGAGTCAGGACATACATAGTTATAGAATGTAAACCAACTCAAGTGAACTGTAGCAAAGGTACAAGTAACTTAGAAGATGCTTGGGACCGCCCATCCTCTAAGGATCCGTTAAACTATTTACTATGTAGTAATATACGCTATATACAATAGTGTCTAATCACTAAAGTATAATCATATAGAAAATAGCGTTAAGGGGATGGTGAACCTTACCGCGGTCAGATTTTTAAAACCAAAATCGTAGTGGGCTCGCTATAAGGAGATGGCACGGCACGCGAGGCAATGCCAGGGTGGATACACCGTTTGCACTCCCGGACCGGTGGTGACGGCAAGCCAGCAGCTTCCGCCCACCTCGAAAAATACCCCCGAATCAAAGTGGCGCCACATATCGAATCGCAAAAGTAATAGAATGGTTTCCGATGGAGCATGCTCAACGAAAGGGTGCGACCCTTTGTGTGGCCCGGTATAGCTCCTGTTTTAGTCATTTATGCCAACTCACGGGAGTTGGGTCCACGTAATATACCTCGAGAACGTCGCCACCATCCTACTTCATTCTGGAATCTCCACCGCGTACACAGTTGTTAAAGTGGTTTTCGGTGTTGGCCGGCTATAAGACAATATCCGATCCCGGTCTCTTTAATAACCAATCGTTATTATAACCCGTAGTTATAACTTTAAAAATATATATTTTATACTTCAAAATAAAATATCATTTCAACCCAAATCTTTATCAAAATAAAGATTAAATTATTTCCAAACCATTTCAATATATCATCATACCATATCTTTCGATTCAAATATTTATCAAAATAAATATCAAGTCAATTCTATCCATTTCAATATATTAAATTATCATATCCTTTTAAAACTTCCTTTCAAATCACTTTAATATATCAAAATATCATAACCTTTCAAAACTTCGTTCAAAATATCTTATCTTTCAGCACTTCCTTTCAAATTATTTTAATATCAAAATGTCATATCTTTCAAAACTTCATTTCCAAATCATTTTAATATATCAAAATATCATATCTTTCAGTACCACATTTCAAATCATTATTCATTTTATTCAATTTAAAATACCATTTCAATTCATATTTCAAAACAGTTTATATTCCAAAAAAATCATTTTTAATCATAAAAATGAAGTTATTATGTTAAAAATTAAATTATTAAATTTCCAAAATTTTCAACTTCCAAAGTTCATTTATTTACTTAAGTTTATCAAAACAGTGAAATTTCACTTTTCGCAGCATTTAGAAAACACTACGGAAAGTTACATTCAAAACAGTTCAATTTAACAAAAGACAACATTTTAAATGTTGTAATAGGGTCTACTTAAATTCCAAATAAACTTAGTTAAATTCAAAAATTATAGCACTTACAAAATTGCTATAATAGTTTTTAATTCAATTTAGCTTTTTAGTTCATTATCATCAACTACAGCATTTACAAATACTGTAATATCATTTACATTGTAATTAATAGCATTTCAAAAATGCAGTCAATTAACTCCAAATATTCAATATAATTTCTCAACCAATTATACTTTTATTTAAAACATTTTTAACTCATAAAATCATACATTTTCACATTTATAAACATCCTTTAGTTTTCCTCAAGTTCATGATTTTATAAAGTTAAATTTCCATTCAAAAATCAAGATTTAATAATAATTCACTTATTAAATTGCAATGTTCAATTTTAAATTCATTGCATTAAATTTCAACTTAACACTTAAGTTCAAATTCTCAAATATAACTTAGTTTTATTTTTATTTACTTAACTAAAAGATTACTTTTAAGTCAATTTCATAAATTTCCAATTTTAGTTATATTTCAAAATTTCAACTTAAATATTCATTCATTTCACATTTCAACTCTATTAAAAATCATAAATATGATATAAAATCACTTTGAATTCATTTAAATTCAAATTATCATAAATTTATCATAATTTCATATTCAATTTAATTTTCAATTATAATTGAATCAAATTTTCCAAAATAACTTACGTTCAAAATTTTCTAACTTTTCATTAATTCATTTTACTTACAATTATTCAGAAAATCAATAATATTTTACAAAAATCCTTTTTAATTAGATTTAAATCAAAATGTTTTAATATTTACATTTCTAAAATAATTTTAAAAATTTTAGAAAACATATATTAACTACGGGTCTGTATATAATTTTCTACACTAGGAAAAGTGATATGGGTAATATATCATTTCAACCCGTAATTTACAAAGAAAATCCAGGTTTTATCATTTCAAACCCGCAGTCCCAAGTAAATGAAATAAATTGAAAATCATTCAGGCCTATCATTTCAGCCCATAACAATTTTCCCTTATTCTAAAGTCCGTTCGGGTATGTATCATTTCAACCCATAGTGATTTCTAATTTACAGAGAACTTGCAGTGTGATAAACATATATAAATGAACAGTAACAACATATTTATGATAACAGATGATACAACATGAAATTTAACAGGTTTAACATCATATATAAAAAAATCACATGGCAGTTATAACATCATATTTAATTCTACACATTCAGTTGTTGTTGTTTCACAACTGCATAAGTATAAATGTCCTGTGAGCTTTACTCACCTTTTATGGCTGGAGATTGCAATACAAATGGCACAACAGATTCCAAAAGGCAATAGCACGATTTTTGATTTGAGTGGAGAGCAAATCCAAGCTATAGAACTTGTGTTATAACCCAAAACAAACAAAATAAAATTAAAATTGAATACAACATTGAATAGGAATAACTTTGAATTGAAAAGCAATATGAATACACAACTTTTTGCCTTGCTTTCTACACTTGCTAGCACGGCTTAGGGAATGTTTTGGCTCAGGTTTGGACATACTTTGGTTTAGGTTTGGGTCCTATAAGGCATGGCTACAAGGTATTGAAGTGGTGGAAGAGTTACTACGCATGAACATGAAGAGGTTTATGTAGAATAGTGGTTTTTGGTTCATTTTGGGCTTGGCTACATGGATCTATGGCTCGGATATGGCATGTTTCAGATCTGGACAGAGGATGAAGGTGATGGTTAGGGGTGTGTCAAGGTGGTGGTGGAGCAATAGGAGGTGGCCAAGGTCATCTAAGGTGATGGTGATGAAGACTAGGTGGCTAGACATGCTTTTTAAGGAGTTTTAACATAGTTTTTGTGGATTTTGCATCATGGGATGGTCATGGCACTTGAAGGTCAGAGGAGGAAGGGTTTTGGTCGTGTATGATGCGGGGAAGGAAGTGGTGGTGGTCGGTGGAGGAGATGGTGGAGGTGTTAGGCCAAACAAAGCAAGAGAAGCAAGGCAAAATCAAGCAAAACAATAGAAAAAGGAAGAAGAAAAGAGAGAAGAGAGGAGGCCATTGCTTATTTTTCTTTGCTCAGATCTGAAATGGATGTGTATTATTGATGGAATGAGAAACTTTCACGTGAATAAGAAAAAGAAAAGTAACGGCTACAATAAATTGATGCATTGATTGAAAAAGAAACGGTAAAAGAAACGGTGAAACGACTTTACGTTTCTTAGCTTTTAAAACCTTCCATACTTCCTTTTCTTTTAAGTCAAGTAAAACAAAATAACTTCAACAAGTACATCTAAAAAACTGAAACAAAGTGAAAAAAATAAAAATATATAATTAAATTTAAAGAAAATATAAAAAGAATTAAGGAAATTGCTTAAAAATTGAAAACAGGGTTCAAAAATTACAATTAAAACATCAATGGCTTTGGAAAAATATCTACTTCATTTTAAAAATATTCTAAAGCAAAATTTTGAAATAAAATAATTTATTTATCATTTCTAAAATAAAATAAATAATTAAATTGGAGAAAAATAGAAAAGAACTAAAGAAAATGTTTAAAAACTGAAAACAGGGCATGGAAATTACAAGAAAAATACTACTAGCTCTAGAAAAATTCCTACCTCACTTCAAAAATATTAAAAGACAAAAAAATACATAAAATAACATATCAATACATATTACAATAAAATATGACAAAGAAAAATAAAATTTATACTATTTAAAATAATAAAATTGCAGAATAAACAAATTGCACTCAATATTGAAATATACATAACTTTCACAATTTAAATCTGTTTCCAACGAAACAAAAAGCAGTGTTCTTAAAATTTTATGTACTTTCATAATAAAAGATAAAATTTAAGTTTTCAAACTTTTAAAAATTTAAATTAAAAGTCAAAGTATAACTATTTTGACCAAAAATTCACTTTTTGGAAAATATTCTTTTTAGTCATGCTTTGGAATGATAATTCATATCAAAACTAAAGTTTATCATTCAAAATAAATAAAATAAGTTTTTTTTTAAAATCAAAAATTCAATTAAAATAATTAAAATATACAAAAAAATAAATCACAAAATACAGGGTTGTTACACCACACAAATAAGAGAATTATGTATATGTGTTTATGGCTAAATATGCCATTTTCTTTTTGATTCCATTTCGGGTATTACAGCTGCTTTTATTCTTTTTCTATGTACATGCCATTTGCATGTTTCACCTACACACTGTTTTCATGTGACTTATCTACATTATGTATTTTCTTATGACAAATATGAAATGTTCACATATATATCTTTTTATCAATTAATTCCTTGATAATTTTTCCAACCATTTGTTTTCTCTTGATTTAAAAATGTATTTACACATATATAATAATAAATTGGTTTCATATATGTTAATTATCATAAGAGTTTATTTTATCACTCTATACTCCTCTGGCTACTTATATACAATATATATGTGAGATTTGTGAATATAAAACTCATTCATACTTAGTTATTTTCTTCTCATTATTATTTGCTGTAAACAACTATCCTCTTCCTTATTTATTTCCCTCATTCTTGATATTTATTTTCAAACTATTTTATCCTTTGAATATTTTTCGTTAACTGATTTTCATTTTAAAATCATTTTCATCTCAATAATTTGGGTCTTCACATACTCTCCTCCTAAAATTAAGTGTGTCCCACAATTATTATTATTATTATTATTATTATTATTATTATTATTATTATTATTATTTTCCATACATTTCCATCCAACTGTATACAATGCATAACTTCATTTTAGAAATTTCAGAAACTTATGCATTCAAACTCAATCAAACACACACAAGTAATGTTTAAGTTCATCATAATCTTAAACATACCTTAAGCAAAAAATAGATTAGGATATTTATCCTTCATCCTATCTTCAGTTTCCCATATACAATCATTCTCATCTAAACTCCACTGGATTTTAACCAATTTAATTATTTTATTTCTCAATTTCTTTTCTTCTCTAGCCACAATACCCACTGGTTCCTTCTTATAAACCAGATTTTCTTGAACTTCAACTTGTATAGGAGATTCCAGAATAGTCTCCTTATCATGCACCCATTTTCTTAATTGAGATACATGAAATACATCATGTATATTCTTAATTGAGATACATGAAATACATCATGTATATTATTCAATTCCTCTGGCAATTTCAACTTATAAGACAAAGTTCCTACTCTTCGAATAATTTCATATGGCCCTATATGTCTTGGTGATAATTTTCCTGCCTTGCCAAACCTTAATATTTTTCTCATTGGTGAAACTTTGAGAAATACATAATTGTCCACTTCAAATTCCACTGGCCTTCTCCTTTTATCTGCATAGGCTTTTTGTCTCTCTTGTGCTGTCCTCATTCTCTGCCTTACAAGTTCAATCCTTGCAGAGGTCTCTTTCACATTTTCTGGTCCAAGCAACACTCTTTCACCTGCCTCCATCCAGCATGCAGGGGATACACAAGGCTTCCCATACAAAGCCTCAAATGGAGCCATACATATAGTGGGCTGATAGCTATTGTTATAAGAAAATTCAGCTAAATAGAGATGATCTTCCCAGTTGCCTCCAAAATCAAGTATACATGCTCTAAGAAAATCCTCTAAAATCTTGTTAACAATCTTAGTTTTCCCATCTGTTTGTGGGTGGTATGCTGCGCTCAAGCTTAATTCTGTTCCCATGGCCTCTTGAAAGCTACCCCAAAACCTTGAGGTAAACAAGGTATCTCTATCACTAATGATAGTCTTGGGGATTCCATGTAATCTCACTATCTCCTTCACAAATAATTGAGCTAATTTATGAGCATCTATTTGAATTCACTAGAATAAAATGAGCTGTTTTTGTGAGTCTATCAACCACAACCCAAATACTATCATTGCCTCTTCTTGTTCTTAGCAAACCATCCACAAAATCCATTGAAATGCTTTCCCATTTCCAGGTAGGCAATTCCAGAGGTTGTAGTAGGCGTGAAGGTCTTTGATAATCTGCCTTGACTTGTTGACATGTTAAACACTTTGCCACATACCTTGCTACTGCTCCTTTCATTCCTAGCCACCAATAATTTCTTTTAAGATCATGGTACATTTTTGTACCACCTGGATGTATAGTGTACTTTGTCTTGTGATGCTCATCCATAACCTCTTGCTTCAGTTCTTCCACATTGGGCATGCAAAATTTCCCTTTCTTTCTTAAGTAGCCTCTATCATCAACTTCATAACTTTCCACTTATATGCCTTGTGATATCATATCCTTCTTTTCCTTTAAATTAGTGTCTTGATTCTGCATCTTTCCTATTTTATCAACCAGGGTTGATCTTAAAGAGATGAGACTTAATTTTCCATATTCAATCATGTCACTATGTACATTGTCTGATGCATCAATTTCTTCCTTCATTTCTACTTCACAAAGGATTGTTAAATCCTTGAATTCAGTCATTATTAAGCTTGCCAATCTTGCTTGATGTCTACTCAAAGCATCTGCTACCTTGTAAGCTTTTCGAGGGGTATATAATATATCAAGATCATAGGCAGCTAAAAACTCTACCCACCTATGTTGTCTCATATTCAAATCTTTTTGAGAAAACAAATACTTAAGTGATTTATGGTCTGTAAACAATTCAAATTTTGTACCTAACAAGTAGTGACTCCATAGCTTCAATGCATAAACAATGGCAGCAAGCTCTAAATCATGAGTGGAATATCTGGTTTCATTTGGCTTGAGTTTCCTTGAAGCATAAGCTATGACTCTTCCATGTTGCATGAGTACTGCCCCTAACCCAGACCCACTAGCATCAGTATAAACCACTAATCCTTCATTTCCCTCTGGAACTTGCAAGACTGGAGCTTCCATCAATGCCTTCTTCAATGATTCAAAAGCTTGTTCACATTTTTCTTTCCACGGATATGGTTGCACTTTTCTGGTTAGCTTGGTTAGTGTAATGGCTATCCTTGCAAAGTCTTTTATAAATCTTCTATAGTAGCCTGCCATCCCTAAAAATGACCTCACCTCAGCCACTGATTTAAATTGTATATAATCCTTATCGAAAACATTTCACTCTTTTATATAAAATATGGCCATCCTTATCAAACTAATAGTTTCGATGTATGCACAATTTCAAAATACACGTAAACACAAATTTCCAAGGGATGATTCAAGGATGGATTTCAAAACAAACAGAGATTCAAACTTAGAGGAACTCTAATCAAATAGAATTTCTGGTTCGAAGATAAGCTCGAACGAAGCTAAGATAATTTAATTATAGAATATAAGATGGATAAGCCCATATAAATCGCGGGCGGCCTTAACCGGGTCAACCTTGACTTCAGGAATATAAGCAATGCGACAATCTAAGGAAAATCGACATTCGATCGCCAAAGATAGAATCCAGGTATAGCAGAAGGTAGATAACATCGTAAACCGAGGATACAGAAATCTCCGGTGAATCAATGCTAATTGTAAAGGAGTTTCACCCCTTTACAAATCATTCAAAGATTTGCAGAATCACCGATCTTTATAGAGGTTATTTAAAGTGGAGTTATGGAATGCTCCAAAATCAAAGGAATACAAATAGGGGAGACGGGAACGGATTTCAGAACAGGTGGAAGCATTCCAAAATTCAAGGAATCCTAATCGATAAGAATCCTAACCAAGAGATTACTAACATGGTGGATACCGAAGGGATGAAGTTTAGAAAATCTTGATTTCAAAGTAAGAAAATTTTATACTAATATAATCTTTAAAATCCTTTAAAATCATTTGAAAATCATTTTATACTTTGAAAATACGTTCTCTCACAAAGAAATGATTCTGAGATTAATTTCACTCATTCTAGGATATTTCTACCCTATCTCTAATGAGTTTTTGCTCCGCAGGCCAAGGTTTGCCAAAACCAAAGTTCTGATACCAAAATATGACGACCCACTATTTGGACCATTCAAATAGACAATAATCCACACATGTCAGACTTGAATAATTCAAAATAACAGATTGTAATAAAATTTGGAGCAAATAAAATCATTCACAGAATCACAGACATAGAAATATCAGAATACGCGCAGCGAAATTAAAACACCATAGTAGTTCACGAAGCTACTATATACATACTCTCAAAACATATACAAAATCTCATAGTAAAATAGATACAATAGAAGTCAGGATACATAAACAACAATACAGAGACAGATACCGAATAGTGTAACGACTCGTAGATTTTGGTAACTAAATTTGTTAAATTTATAGGATTTTCAATTAAATTTAGGAGAAAAAATTTATAATTAATAATGAAGCGAATATTGAAAATGGAATGAATCTATGGAAATTTAAGATAAGTATTAACAGTTGAAATAAAATTTACGAATAATTGAAGTAATGTAAATGGTTATACTAGGCTAAGATTTGAATATAACAATACAAAGGTAAATAGTGAATTAATTTAATGAATTAATATATGTTATTTATTTAGGGTATTGAGTAAATTTGGTAATCGTATTGCAAATTAATGGTAATAATGTCGAGATAAGCTAATAAATTAAATTTCAATGCAATACCCATTAATGGATGGAATGAAATGGGATTTTTGTAAATGTATACTAGGTTTTACATCAAATGGAAGTTATTTGGAATAAGTGGATGTAAATATCGAATCAATTTATGAAATAAAATAAATTGGATATAACATAAACTTAAGTGAAAATTTTAAGGGTATGATAACAAGTATTATAAATTACCTAATTAAGTGGTCAATGAATTTATTGGGAATAAAGTTCATTTAAAATTTAAGTAATTATAATGTTGATATTGATAATAAATGTTACTTTAATGATTTTTAATATAGTAACGGAAGTGTGAATATAAATTCATAGAAGCGCAAATTTATTTTAAGAAGTAATTGGTGGATTGGGAAATAAGTTCAAATTATGTTAATTGGGTAATTAATACGTAAAGTATGTGAAGTAATTAATAGAATGTAAATTTAATGTTGTAAATTTAATAGAATGTAAAGTATTTAAAAACCGAAATTTACGTGTTCAAATTGATAAGAAGTACACATTTAAAAATATAATATTCGTTCAAATTAAAAAGTAAATAGGCATATATTAATGTAATGAAAAAAAATTAGCGTTGGATATGGAATTATAAATCTGGTTTGATAGGTAGCAAACTTATAAATGTAATTAATATAGGTTGCTTGTTTAATTAATGTATCAAATAAAA
Organism: Allium cepa; assembly: GCA_030765085.1. Lineage (NCBI taxonomy): Eukaryota > Viridiplantae > Streptophyta > Magnoliopsida > Asparagales > Amaryllidaceae > Allium > Allium cepa. The sequence continues at coordinate 233,475,516 of CM060932.1, read as the reverse complement.
TTTTGGTAATCGATCATAATAAATTTTAATTTAACAGTTGGTTAATGTAAATTAAAGGAACAATTGATGTAATAAAGAATGGAGCCCAGGTAAATTAATTATTGGATTTAAAAATCTAGATTTATGGGTGAAATTGACAAATTTCAATAGGATTGAATTTTGCAGTTATTACACTGTTAGTGAAAATAAATATTTAATACGAATAAAGGTGAAACGGAAAGTATCAGTGTAATGTAACATAACCAAATATTTAAATATGTTTATAGGATAACGATTTGTTTGAATAATAAGAACGGTAATCAAGATTTGTTTTTTAATTTGAATAAATTAGGGTAATTGGGTTTATTGCAATAAATTGAAATTAAATGTTTAAATATTACGTTAAAGGAGTTTAAGATGAGAATGGAGAATAACAATATAATAAACCATGAAAAAAATGTTAATTTATTTACTTAGAGACAATGGAGTAATTAACAGGATTTAAAAACCAAATAAATGAATTTCTTGGGAATTTAAGTTAATTTCTGGATAAATTGAAATTTAAACTTAATATTGTAAATTGGGAATTTTTCAATGATAAATTGATGTAGAAATTTTAAAAAAGGAATCTAAATTTTCCAAGTAATCCAAACTGATAAAAATTGTAAATAATTAAAGTAAATTTGTAAAATTCGATTTAATTAACTTATTTTTAATTTATTTAATTAACTAAAAAATAGCCATTTTGGCCACTGACTCGGATTTCGACGAAACTAGTTTCATCGGATCCGTATAAGTGAATTATTATAGGGTTTCAAGTTTCGTAGCGATCGGACTTGTCGTTTGATCGTTCAAACGCGAAATGCCTTGAAATCGATTTAATATAAATCAATTTAAAAATATTTATTTTAGCATAACTTCTCCATACGATGGAATTTGGACCTGAAACCTTTTCCATTGCGTTTAAAATATTTAAAAACAACTATTTTGATATATGGGTTGACCCAATTTCTTTCCGGAGTCAGAACGGGCTTTTTGGGCCAATTATCGTTTAGCACGTTTATAATTCGGATCCATCTGTCTATTCCTACTTTATCTATAAATAACCTGCTAAACCCTAGCCTACGCCTATCCTCATTTGTCTGTGCGTAAAATTTCATCAGCTCCCCCTCTTCCTCAATGGATGCAAACCCTAGATCCAATTGCAAATTCAAAAATCAAATGAAAATTCAATCTCCTCAGAAAAATTTGAAAAAATTATATAACGAAGATTTCATCTCTACGAATCTATTTGTGATGTCTTTTTCTGCAAAGGATGCACGAATCAATGGCAAAACTCAGTCAAAGACTGGTAATTTCGAAACCCTAGCGTCGATTTGGGGTTTTCCGATTTCATCGTTTATTTGCGAAATTGGTTCGTGGGTATTACAAAGATTGAGGTATTGAACCGTTTGATGGTCGTTTTATGGTCTAGCTCGGTCGGAGGTGGTAGATTTTAGTGGATTAGGGCTTAGGGGCCGGCGGCCGGCGGCGAAATAGTGGATCAGACCCATTGGTGGGCGTGGAGGCGTTGATGGCGAAGCCAAGGGATGGATCGGCAAAGCACGAAGGCGGCCGAGGAGGGCGGTAGCGGTTGGTCAATGTTAGCGTGGGTTCGTTCCTGTTGTTGCACTAGCTTTCGAGTGAGAGGGATGTTCGTACGAGTGGGAGAGATGAGGGATGACGTGGCGTTCGGTATAGCTTGTTTTATTTATTTATTTTAATTTCGTTTCAATTCTTCTTATTACCATAACATCTACCTACGTTGTCCAATTTACGTGCGGTTTCTTGCGCTAGGTTCGTATTGATATTCTGAACATTTTGGCGCTGGTTTGGACGAATTCGGAGACTGTTCAATTTTTGGGTTTAAATTGGATTTAAATTCAATTTAAATCCAAAAAGTTGAGTGTTTTAGCCCACTCAGAACTTCTAAGATTTCTTATGTTTGTTAAATTGATTTATGATGTGTTTAAAAATTTATTTATAGATGTCTGGCATATATTTCATCATTATATCAGTTAAATTGCATTCATTTAATTTACTTGTTATTTATTTCATTTTTGCATATAAACTGCCAGTTAAATTTCTAGTAAAATTTATTATTGCATATAAATTGATAGTTAAATTATTAGTTAATTTATTTTGCATATAAACTGCCAGTTAAATTTCTAGTAAAATTTATTATTGCATATAAAATGATAGTCAAATTATAAGTTAATTTATTTTGCATATAAACTGCCAGTTAAATTATCAGTTAATTTATTTTGCATAATAAACTGCCAGTAAATGCCAGTTATTTATTTCCTGGTATATATTGATGTATTTTTTGAATATGGATGATGATTGTGATAAATAGTTGATGGTTAATTATTGGATGAATGGACGTTGTACTTATATTGTTATAAGCTGCAAGTTATTATGCATTTTCATTTCATTCGGGATTGCGGTTTGAAATGATATATAGCCATAATTTTTATTTTAAATTACGAATTGAAATGATAAATATCCGTATCACTTGACCATAGGATAGAAAATTTTATACAAGCACCTTATATATATATATATATTTGGAATGATTTTCTATGGTTGGAAAGAATATGGTTTAATGAAGATTGATTTTTGATACTTTTAATATTATTTTTATATATAGTTAAATGCTCGAATTTAAGCTATGTATAAATTTGGTTTAAAGAATAAAAGAAGTTTGAAAATAAAAGTTAAATTTTATTTAGATATAATACGGTTAAGTATTTATTTAAATTTATTGATGGAGTTTATAATGTCTTAAATAAAATAAATGTTGGAAGATAAATGTGAATTTGCTTTGAATTAAGGTATTTAAGAATTATCCTCGAAAAAAATTTATTTGAAAATTAAATTAATTTGGGGTTTTTAAAAGGTAGATCTTTATAACTTGATTTTGGTTTAGAGGACTTAAATGAATATCAAGTCGATTTAAATGAATATTATCAAGTTAATTAAATTGAGAGAACATCTTATTATTTGAAGTTTAAAGGTTTACTTAAATGATATTTGATTTATTAAGTAAACATTTCAAATCTAAATAATAATAATTGAATTTGATATATATGAAATTATCAAAAAAATAAATTTTGAAATGGTGGAATAATTAAAGCTTTGAAATATATGGAAATTGAAATGGTTTATTTGGGAATTTAAACCTATATTTGGAATTTATTTATGAAATTTAAAAAGCTATTTTATTATGCAAAGCGGTTTAATACTTCAACCATTTAAGTATTAGAAATTTTGTTTCAAAGATATTGGGTTTAAGATATATATACTTGAAAATATTATGGTTTTGGGGAAAGGGATATTTATAAAATAAAAATGATATCATATTGATTTGGGGTTTTAAAAATATAAATGATATCGAATTTATATGGTTTTTGAAGGGATATTATATTCTGGTTTTAAAGTATAAATTATTTTGAAAAGATCGCGGTGTTATAATAACGTTTGGTTGTTGAAGAGACCGGGATCAGAAGTTGTCATATTCTCTGCCAACCCCGAAAACCACTTCAACAACCATGTACACGGTGGAGATTCTAGAATGAAGTAGGATGGTAGCGGCGTTTCCTTTGAGGTAAATACGTGGACCCTACTCCCGTGAGTTGGCATAAGGTGGCTAAAACATGAGCGATCGACGGGTTAATTGAGGTAGCACCTTTGATCGGACACATCCCTTGGATATTCTACTCTAACTCTGGTTTTATTTGGTGGCCACTTTTGATTTCTTTGATTTGGGGGTGTGGCTCAAGGTGGGCGGTAGCTGCGGCTATGCGTTACCACCAACCCGGAAGCGTAATTGGTATATCTACCCTGGCATTGCCTAGTTGTGCCGTGTCACCTACCCTATCGCGTCTTGTACGAGTTTGGTTTTCTCCCGTTGGTCGTGTGGTAACCTCTGGTGGCTTCCCGATCAAGAGGGACTATAATATTGGATGGACTACTGGGACTATTACGTGTTAAGGGCTATATGGGTAACCCCTTAACGCTATTTAAAAGTAAGTTTATTTTTACAATTAGACACTATTATAATAGCGAAATATACTATATAGTAAATAGTTTAACAGATCCTTAACAGATGTAAATCCCAAGCATCTCTTGAGTTACTGCACTCATATTTATTTCTGTTGATTTAACTTACATAAGATCTTTTAGTTCTGACTCGAGTGTTTTGTCTTTTCAATTCGCTCGGGTCAGTCCGAGCATTTCAGGATCGAAGACTTTATTTCTGAAGGACGAAGACGAAGATTTCATTATTATTATTATATTATATTCCACTACACTGTATTCCGCCGCATTGGTAATTATTGGTATGTGAACTCTGATATTTATTGTATAAAGAAGAATCAAATGTTTTGTAAACAGTTTTATGAACTGTATATTGATTATTATATTTTATCCTTCCGCTGTGAGATTCTATTTTGTTTTATTTCTTTCTTGTTTCTCTTATTTACCCCATAACAATCCGCCCATCCGTATGGTTTGAATTGGCACATGTGTCGATTTAAAGCGTGCGACAAGGGGGGACGTTACAATGTGGTATCAGATCTTTGGTTTAGCGATAAACCTTAGCTTTGTGGGGTTTGACTCTTTCTTAATAGGGTAGTAATACCCTATGGGAGTCGCTGAGTGTATATATATGAGAGAGCGTATTTGTTTGTGTTATAAAAAGGTTTTAATATTTTGTTAGTCTATTTCATTTTGTATTTATTAACTCTGGTTGGTGCATGGGACGCTGTGACATCAATAGGGGTTTCTAAACAAATAGGACAGACCGACATAATATTTGTTTTAATATAGGTGAATGAAATAATTTTGCCTATTATATTTTCTATATAATTTTTTTTAATGATATATATATTTGGTTGCAATATATTGGTTGTTAGGTAATGGAAATTATGAATAATAGTTGAAATAAGATTTAAAATAAATAAATGAATTTGGAAATTTAGAACTTAAGTTTTGGGGTTTTGAAATTTCTTTTGAATGATTTTGAAGTATAAAAATAATATTATTTTAGAAGTATTTTCTGATATAAATATTTCAATATAATTCGAAAGAAATGCTTTAAAAGAAATTTTGGAAAAATTTAAATTTTGCACTCCCCTCTCTATCGTTGGAAAATAATTTCGTTGATGAGTGCACGCATCATCGACATTCATTTTCGAGTTTCGAAGTGGGAAGGCCACTGTAGTAGTTTACTGTAGATTTGTTTTGAAGAAAAATAAAAAGAAAATGAAAAAAAATTATTGTTTAATTATAATTTGATATATAAGTTTAAGTATGAACCTTTATCTATTATCTTTAAAATGATTTGAAATTAAACCCGGTATTTAAATTCTTAAGTTTCCGTTATTTTACAGTTTCAATTAGTGTGGTAAAATGGAAGTTAATTAATAAATCGAGCCTTTAATTAAAAAAAGAGAGATTTAATGATAGGTTATGAATGAAATTAAATGAAATTTGAAATTGTAACATATGAAATAAAGGATATAATTGTTGAATATTAATTAATTAAAAGAATTGAGGAAACTTGTATAACTTTCAATTACATTCTTAAAAAGCATATTTATAACTTACCAAATATTAAAAGTTGAAATGTTAATAAGAAAGTGTAATAGATATTATACAAGTAATAAATTTGAGGTAATGAAAGTAATTAATAAAATTCCTTAATAAATAAGAATTTGATGTCGTAATATTATAATCTTAAATGCAATTGAGAGGACTACTAATTGAAATAGAAAGGTAAGTATTATAAATGAAATTTCGAATAAATGAAAGTAAATAAATGAAATTAAGTAGTACAAATGAAAGGTAATAAACGTAAGTAAATGATTGAAGCTATTTATTAATAAAATAAGCAGAAAGATGAATACTGCAAATAAATGAAAAAAAGGGATAAATCAATATATGTATAAATAAAAGGAAATCAGACAACAATAGTTTGAAATGAAATTAACAAAAGTTAACTTGATTTATTTTTTGAAATTTGTTGTTGTTTGGTCTATGGTCGGTAGGGGTGGGCACGGTGGGTTAACCGAACCGATCGGTTAATTAACCGATCTAACCGAACAAATCATACGGTTCGGTTAACCTAACCGAAAATAAACTTAGGCAGTTCATACCGACCGAACCGCCCAAGTTTAACCGCGGTTAACCGCGTATATCGATTGGTTAACCGATAATCGTTTAACCGCAGTTAACTGAATGATTAACCGCATTTTACAATTAAAAGCTAACTGAAACCATACAAAAGGAATAAGCACAAAAAGCTTAATGCATTAACTGAAAAAGAAAACCACAGCATAATACATATATTACATACTAACTGGAATGGAATAAGAACATACAAGTTAACTCCAGCTTCAGCAAGCATAGTATTATAGTGCATGCATTACATAATACCAAGAGCTTGCACAACTCAGCATAACAACATGTTACACAGTACACAGTCATGCATTACATACTAAATTACTAACCAGAGACCAGAGCAAGCATATTACATAGTAATAAGTACTACTAACTAGACCAGTGCAAACAACACAACATGTTACATAAGGCTCGCTGACCAGTGCAAGCAACTACATTTTACACCGTGCATACTTTACGAAACACCAAAGTTGCTACAAATGTGAAACCCCAAGCAACTCGGCAACTCTGCATATGAAAACCAGCAACTAAACAAGCAAGAAATCTCCAAGCACCAAACTAACGATGAAACTGATTATAAAACTAATAATGAAACTAATGATAATACTGAATCATTAATGATTGAAACTAAACAACCAAGAAAACTTCAATATATGTTAATGAAACTACTTATCAACTGAAAAGTTACGTTAGAATGAGAGAGAGTGTGTGTGTATCTCATACATATATTCAGTTACATGTTAAGTTCATACTAAGTTCATTAGTTACTACTAAATTTAGCAATAAAAAATAGTTCAGTTATATCCATACATATATTGAGTTACATACTAATTTTAAGTAATACAACATAGTGCAATTATATTCAGTTATGGTGTACAACGAGATATATATCAGTTATATTAGTTACTGAGTATGTAATCTCATATATATAGTTCAGTTACACACTAAGTTCATACTTAGTATGTATCTGAATATGTACAGTAAATGGATATTTATATATGAATATACTTAGTCATACATACATTGTTCATTAGTTCAACTTAAAAGTCCATATATTATAATCTCATGGCCGAGCTAGCATATTTATTCAAACTTAGGTATCCTTTGTTTAAAATATTAAATGTTAAATATATATACTTACTATACTTACTTTGTGTGCATTAGTAATTGAAAAACCGTGTAAACTGAAATGAAATAAACTGACCATCTCAAAATTGGGATTCACAATTGGTTTTCTTACATTATTGGGATCTATGATTGGTTCTTCTTCATCGCCGGTTTCATCATCGTCTGCTTCTTCCACCTACAAATCTACATTTCTTGATTCCCTAGATATTCACCTATTTGCACCTATTGAAATGAATTCTGTGAAAAAATATGAGTTAAGTCATAAGCGTATTAAATTAAAAACTAATGTATAGAAATTGACTTTATCAACTATGAAGCAAGCAAGGGACCATGAGTTGTATGAGTTGTAATTTGTATATGTACATTATGAATTAAACTCATATTTATATAAACTGTGTACTCATATTTATATTCAGTGAATATACTTCATTATGAACTGAACATATTCACACACCTTATATAATTCATGTTCATACTTCAATTATATATAGTTCAGTTTATATGTTAAATATACACTAGGAAGAAAATAGGTATAATTTATTAAGGACATCTAAAGAGAGAAAGCAAGGATAATACATGCATCTGTGAATCATACAATTACAATAGCTGATTTCAATGCAATAGCAGAGATCAAAGATTTCAATTATATCTAACAGTTTCATCTTTCACATTCAGTTAATGAAGTTAGCCTGAATGGGGTGGGTTTGCAATTAATTCTAGAATTAACAATATAAAAAACCCCTTACTTCAGTATATGCTCAAGGTAATTAACATTTAAACAAATACGCAGTCCATAGAATTAAGTAAGAGTCGATCAATTAAGAATCGATGCTATTATTTCAGCTTAAGAATATCCTTACTGATTTGGACAATACACTATCCATAGAATAAATACACTATGCACAAATTCCCTTATTACAACTTAAGAATCTATTAAGAAATTATTTTAAGGTAAATACTCACATGCTTTTTCTCCATTCTTGATTCCATCGTTCTCTGCGACAGCTCAGATGGAGGCTAGCACCAGGATAAAGCATCACGATGTCGGCGATTGAAATAGTTGAAGACCTTTGGGACGCCGACGATTAGAAGATGAAGATGAGCAGATCTAGGGTTTTCCATTTTATCGTGTTATTTTCTTTTGATTTTGTCTGGGTCGATACTGAGTTTCTACTTTCTAGATTTATTACGGCACGAGATCAGGTTAGTATGATTCGTATATTGCAAATGGGCCAACTATGGGTTTGGGCTCTGCTATATGAAAAGAAATAATTTTTTGGTCGGTTAACGGTTAACCGACTGGACAATTTTTGTTAACCGTTAACCGAACCAAAACTGGTCGGTTAACGTCGGCCGGTTAACCAATAACGTCGGTTAACCGTATTTATCGGTTAAGTCGGTTCGATTGACGTCGGTTAAATCGGTTAAGTCGGTTAAATCGGTTAAATGCCCACCCCTAATGGTCGGTTGGGTAAGAATACTTTAAAATTGTTTAGACGAATGAATAATTTATTTAGTTTCACCTAAGACTGTTGAGTGAAGGGTGCACTTAGTAGTTTATTTTTCATTCTGTACGATTTGATGTTTTTGAACCCGAACAACTATTTGTTTTGTTTGATATGAATGAATGATTGATGTGGGCTGATTTTTATATGATAGTTGTATGCTTTGTTGCTAGTGATTGATGGATTTGTTTGTTATTGATTGAAACAACGCTAAATATTTCATTCTATATAATTATTAACTCTTTTGGATTATATTAGTGAAATACAGGTTATGGAAGCAATTGCTACTGCTTTTGGTTTCATAATTAAGAGTTAATTACCCGACAAATAGGTACGTTCTTGGATTACGGTTTTATAGTGCTATTATATTGTTTTCCAGTGTGGGGATATATTATTTTGGAAAGTATATGTTATATATTGTTATTTTTGATATTATATTTTCTCCCGAGCCTCTCCGTACAAAGGAGACTCTGCCAAAAAATTTCGGTAAATTTTGGACTTAGAAAATATTTTGAAAATGTTTTCCAAACTTTATTAATTTGAGTATAAAAAGATTTAATGATTATAAATTAGTATATTTTATCTAAATTAATTAATTTTGTAAATTTATTTGTTTATAAATTTAATATTTAAATATGATATTGATTTCTTAATTCTTCTTTTCCCTTCTATTTCCTTTTCGGGGACGAAAAGTTTTGAGTTGGGGGGGGGGGGAGTGTAACTACCCGTAGATTTTGGTAACTAAATTTGTTAAATTTATAGGATTCTGTAATTAAATTTAGGAAGAAAAAAATATTATAATTAATAATGAAGCGAAAATTGAAAATGGAATGAATCTATGGAAATTTAAGATAAGTATTAACAATTGAAATGAAATTTACGAATAATTGAAGTAATGTAAATGGTTATACTAGGCTAAGATTTGAATATAAGAATACAAAGGTAAATAGTGAATTAATTTAATGAATTAATATATGTTATTTATTTAGGGTATTGAATAAATGTGGTAATTCTATTGCAAATTAATGGTAATAATGTTGAGATAAGCTAATAAATTAAATTTCAATGCAATACCCATTAATGGGTGGAATGAAATGGGATTTTTGTAAATGTAAACTAGGTTTTACATCAAATGGAAGCTATTTGGAATAAGTGGATGTAAATATTGAATCAATTTACGAAATAAAATAAATTGAATATAACATAAACTTAAGTGAAAATTTTAAGGGTATGATAACAAGTATTATAAATTACCTAATTAAGTGGTCAATGAATTTATTGGGAATAAAGTTCATTTAAATGTTAAGTAATTATAATGCTGATATTGATAATAAACGTTACTTTAATGATTTTTAATATAGTAACGGAAGTGTGAATATAAATTCGTAGAAGCGCAAATTTATTTTGAGAAGTAATTGGTGGATTGGGAAATAAGTTCAAATTATGTTAATTAGGTAATTAATACATAAAGTATGTGAAGTAATTAATAGAATATAAATTTAATGTTGTAAATTTAATAGAATGTAAAGTATTTAAAAACCGAAATTTATGTGTTCAAATTGATAAGAAGTACACATTTAAAAATATAATATTCATTCAAATTAAAAAGCAAATAAGCATATATTAATGTAATGAAAAAATTTAGCTTTGGATATGGAATTATAAATCAGGTTTGATAGGTAGCGAACTTATAAATGCAATTAATACAGGTTGCTTGTTTAATTAATGTATCAAATAAAATTTTGGTAATCGATTACAATAAATTTTAATTTAACATTTGGTTAATGTAAATTAAAGGAATAATTGATGTAATAAAGAATGGAGTCAAGGTAAATTAATTATTGGATTTAAAAATCTAAATTTATGGGTGAAATTGACAAATTTCAATAGGATTAAATTTTGCAGTTATTACACAGTTAGTGAAAATAAAATAGTAAATACGAATAAAGGTGAAACGGAAAGTATCAGGGTAATGTAACGTAACCAAATATTTAAATATGTTTATAGGATAACGATTTTTTGAATAATAAGAACGGTAATCAAGATTTGTTTATTTATTTGAATAAATTAGGGTAATTGGGTTTATTGCAATAAATTGAAATTAAATGTTTAAATATTACGTTAAAACAGTTTAAATGAGAATGGAGAATAACAATATAATAAACCATGAAAAAAATGTTAATTTATTTACTTAGAGAAAATGGAGTAATTAACAGGAATTAAAAACCAAATAAATGAATTTCTTGGGAATTTAAGTTAATTTCTGGATAAATTGAAATTTATACTTAATATTGGGAATTGGGAATTTTTCAATGATAAATTGATGTAGAAATTTTTTAAAAAAGGATTCTAAATTTTCCAAGTAATCCAAACTGATAAAATTGTAAATAATTAACGTAAATTTGTAAAATTCGATTTAATTAACTTATTTTTAATTTATTTAATTAACTAAAAAATAGCCATTTTGGCCACTGACTCGGATTTCGACGAAACCTATTTCATAGGATCCGTATCGGTGAACTATTGTTGGGTTTCAAGTTTCATAGCGATCGGACTTGTTGTTTGATCGTACGAACGCGAAACGCCTTGAAATCGATTTAATTGAAATCAATTGAAATCAATTTGAAAATATTGATTGTAGCATAACTTCTCTATACGATGGAATTTGGACCCGAAACCTTTTCCATTTCGTTTAAAATATTTAAAAACAACTATTTTGATATATGGGTTGACCCAATTTCGTTCCGGAGTCAGAACGGGCTTTTTGGGCCAATTATCGTTTAACACGTTTATAATTCGGATCCATCTGTCTATTCCAACTTTATCTATAAATACCCTGCTAAACCCTAGCCTATGCCTATTCTTATTTGTCTGCGTGTAAAATTTCATCAGCTCCTCCTCTTCCTCAATGGATGCAAACCCTGGATCCAATTACAAATTCAAAAATCAAATGAAAATTCAATCTCCTTAGAAAAATTTGAAAAAATTATAAAACGAAGATTTCATCTCTATGAATCTATGTGTGATGTTTGTTTTTGCAAATGATGCTCGAATCAATGGAAAAACTTAGTCAAAGACCAGTAATTTCGAAACCCTAGCGTCGATTTGGGGTTTTCCAATTTCATCGTTTATTTGCGAAATTGGTTCGTGGGTATTACGGAGATTGTGGTATGGAACCGCTTGATGGTCGTTTTGTGGTCTAGCTCGGTCGAAGGTGGTCGATTTTATTGGGTTAGGGCTTCGAAACACTAGCTAGGGGGCGGCAGCCGGTGGCGAAATAGGGGATAGGACCCATTGGTGAGCGTGGGGGCGTTGATGGCGAAGCCAAGGGATGGATCGGCAAAGCACGAAGGCGGCCGAGGAGGGCGGTAGCGGTTGGTCAACGTTGGCATGGGTTCGTTCCTGTTGTTGCAGTAGCTTTCGAGTGAGCGGGATGTTCGTACGAGTGGGAGAGATGTGGGATGACGTGGCATTCGGTATAGCTTGTTGTTTTTTAATTTCGTTTCAATTCTCCTTATTAGCATAACTTCTACCTACGTTGTGCAATTTACACGCGGTTTCTTGCGCTAGGTTTGTATTGAGATTCTGAACATTTTGGCGCTGGTTTGGATGGATTCGGAGACTGTTCAATTTTTGGGTTTAAATTGGATTTAAATTCAATTTAAATCCAAAAAGGTGAGTGTTTTAACCCACTCACAACTTCTAAGATTTCTTATGTTTGTTAAATTGATTTATGATGTGTTAAAAAATTTATTTATAGCTGTTTGGCATATATTTCATCATTATCTCAGTTAAATTGCATTCATTTAATTTACTTGTTATTTATTTCATTTTTGCATATAAACTGCCAGTTAAATTTCTAGTAAAATTTATTATTGCATATAAACAGATAGATAAACTATTAGTTAATTTATTTTGCAGACAAACTGCCAGTTAAATTTCTAGTAAAATTTATTATTGCATATAAACTGATAGTTAAATTGTTAGTTAATTTATTTTGCATATAAACTGCCAGTTAAATTATCAGTTAATTTATTTTGCATAATATACTGCCAGTAAATGCATGTTATTTATTTCCTGGTATATATTGATGTATTGTTTGAATTTGGATTTGGATGATGATTGTGATAAATGGTTGATGGTTAATTATTGGATGAATGGATGTTGTACTTATATTGTTATAAACTACAAGTTATTATGCATTTTCATTTCATTCGGGATTGCGGTTTGAAATGATATATAACCGTAATTTTTATTTTAAATTACAGATTGAAATGATAAATATTCGTATCAATTGACCATAGGATAGAAAATTTTATACAGGCACCGCATATATATATATATATATATATATATATATATATATATTTGAAATGATTTTCTATGGTTGGAAAGAATATGGTTTAATGAAGATTGGTTTTGATATTTTTGAATATTATTTTTATATATAGTTAAACGCTTGAATTTAAGCTATGTATAAATTTGGTTAAAGAATAAAAGAAGTACAAAAATAAAAGTTAAATTTTATTTAGATATAATATGGTTAAGTATTTAAATTAAATTTATTGATGGAGTTTATAATGTCTTAAATAAAATAAATGTTGAAAGATAAATATGAATTTGCTTTGAATTAAGGTATTTAAGAATTATCCTCGAAAAAAAATTATTTGAAATTTAAATTAATTTGGGGTTTTTAAAGGTAGATCTTTATAGCTTGATTTCGGTTTAGAGGACTTAAATGAATATCAAGTCGATTTAAATGAATATTATCAAGTAAATTAAATTGAGAGAACATCCTGTTATTTGAAGTTTAAAGGTTTTACTTAAATGATATTTGATTTATTAAGTAAACATTTCAAATCTAAAAAATAGTAATTGAATTTGATATATATGAAATTATCAAAAAAATAAGTTTTGAAATGGTGAAATAATTAAAGCTTTGAAATATATGGAAATTGAAATGGTTTATTTGGGAACTTAAACCAATATTTGGAATTTATTTGTGAAATTTAAAAAGCTATTTTGTTATGAAAAGCGGTTTAATACTTAAACCATTTAAGTATTAGAAATTTTGTTTCAAAGCTATTGGGTTTAAGATATATATATTTGAAAATATTATGATTTTGGGGAAAAGGGATATTTATAAAATAAAAATGATTTCATATTGATTTGGGATTTTAAAAATATAAATGATATCGAATTTATATGGTTTTGGAAGGGATATTATATTCTGGTTTTAAAGTATAAATTATTTTGAAAAGACCGTGGTGTTATAATAACGTTTGGTTGTTGAAGAGACCGGGATCGGAAGTTGTCATATTCTCTGCCAACCCCGAAAACCACTTCAACCGCCATGTACGCGGTGGAGATTCCAGAATGAAGTAGGATGGTGGCGGTGTTTTCTTTGAGGTAAATATGTGGACCCAACTCCCGTGAGTTGGCATAAGGTGGCTAAAACAGGAGCGATCGACGGGTTAATTGAGGTAGCACCTTTGATCGGACACATCCCTTCGATATTCTACTCTTACTCTGGTTTTATTCGGTGGCCAATTTTGATTTCTTTGATTTGAGGGTGTGGCTCGAAGTGGGCGGTAGCTGCGGCTACGCGTTACCACCGACCCGGAAGCATAATTGGTATATCTACCTTGGCATTTCCTAGTTGTGCCATGTCACCTACCCTATCACGCCTTGTACGAGTTTGGTTTTCTCCCGTAGCCCGTGTGGTATCCTCTCGTGGCTTCCCGATCAGGAGGGACTATGATGCTGAATGGACTACTGGGACTATTACGTGTTAAGGGCTATATGGGTAACCCCTTAACGCTATTTAAAAGTAAGTTTATTTTACAATTAGACACTATTATAATAGCAAAATATACTATATAGTAAATAGTTTAACAGATCCTTAAGAGATGTAAATCCCGAGCATCTCTTGAGTTACTGCACTCATATTTATTTCTGTTGATTTAACTTACATAAGATCTTTTAGTTCTGACTCGAGTGTTTTGTCTTTTCAATTCGCTCGGGTCAGTACGAGCATTTCAGGATCGAAGACTTTATTTCTGAAGGACGAAGGCGAAGATTTCATTATTATATTATATTATATTCCACTACACTATATTCCGCCGCATTGGTAATTATTGGTATGTGAACTCTGATATTTATCGTATAAAGAAGAATCAAATGTTTTGTAAACAGTTTTATGAACTGTATATTGATTATTATATTTTATCCTTCCACTGTGAGATTCTATCCTTTTTTATTTCTTTCTTGTTTCTCTTATTTATCCCAAAACAATCCGCCCTTCCGTATGGTTTGAATTGGCACATGTGTCGATTTAAAGCGTGCGACAAGGCGGGACGTTACAAATAGGAACTAACTGGAAGAAGTAGACGAATAGATAGATAGATAAGCTCTAGCAAAACTCCAGCTCTAGAAGGTGAATCCAAATTTGTGATTCTCAGGCTGACCCGAGCGGAAAGTAAAACACAAATACTCGACTCGGGACATACATACTTATACAATGTAAACCAACTCAAGTGAATTGTAATAGCAATGCACAATAACTTAAAGGATGCTTGGGATCGCCCATCCTTTAAGGATCAGTCAAACCATCAATTAAGTAGTAATAAACACTATCCTAGAAATATCCATATTAAAGTAAACAATGCAAATAACAGTGTTATTGTGACTAGGTTAGCGTAGAGATGCAGTAACCGCTCACCTCTAGCCACACTCTTAAAATCAAAGGTGTGCATCAACAATCACAAGGAAATCACGTGACACACAAAGCAGTGTACCCATGGTTATAAATTTCAAAATAATTTATAATTCCAAATTAAAATCATTCATTTAAACCATTAGAAAGCGAAGTTATTATTCCTTCAAATCAAATATTCAATTCCCAAAAATTTAGCCTTTTCTAAGTTCATTTATTCACTTAAGTACATTAAAACAGTAAAATTTTAGCTTTCGTAGCACTTAGAAAATGCTAGGTAAGTTACATTTGAAAATAATTCAATTCAGCAAAGACAACATTTAAACTTCAATTAAACCATTTTAACTCATAAAAATTTCATATTTTCCACTATAAAAATGGTCATTTAAATACGCTTGAAATTATGATTTTTATAAAGTAAATTTCACAAATAAATATCAATAATTTCACTTATTAAATTCAAGTGTACAAATTTCCCATTCTTTACCCTTTAACAATTATTTATCACTTAAATTTCAAATTACCATTTCATACATTAAACTAAATTTCCCTTTTATTTAATTTACTTGAACTTCCATTTTAAAACCAATTCTCACAATTCCAAGTCAAATTAAATTCCAAAATTTCCATTTAACTATCCATTTATTTAACATTTTAAACTAATTACATAAAGTCCAAATACACTGCAAGTTGCTTAACTTTAATTTACAAATAACTTGATATTTTCTTTTACTTTATATTTATCCAATTCCTACATCAATTATATTAATTACCAAGTTAAGCTTATAATTCCATTTTACTTAAATTCCCATTATTAAGTTCAATCAAACTTTCACACTACAACTCAAACCAGCTATTAACTTATAACATTTAACCTTTTTGAAAATCACTATTTAACCATTTTAAATCCAATATAAGTCAAATTTCTTTTTATTCTTTCATTTACAATACATGAAATTTATAAGAAATCATATTTTGAAATCAACCACGGGTCCGGATAATATTTCACACCTAAATCAAGTGATACGGAAATTATCATTTAAATTAGTAATCAGTAAAATTTTCGGGTTTTGATTATTTCGAACCCGAAATCCTAAGAAAAATACAAATAAATAAAAATCATCCAGGCCTATCATTTCAGCCCGTAATGATTTTTCCCTATTCTAAAGTCCGTTCGCGTATGTATCATTTCAACCCATAGTGATTCTATTCTACAGGGAACTTGCAGTGTGAGAACGGAATAAAATAAACAGTATAACAACATAAAGCAGTATCAGATGATATGACAGATAAATAAACAGGATTAACATCATATAATTATAACACATGCAGGTATAACATGATGTAATAATTTCTACACTTTCACTTGCTATCAATTCACAGTCATATAAGTATAAATGTCAGGTGTGATTAATCACTATTTAAAGCTGGAGTTCGCAAAACTAACAACACGAATGAATTCACGATAACACGACTATAGACACAAATGGGAAGAGAGCCAAGCTATTGATCTCGTAGCAACCAATAGAATAAGACAGATATAAATATAAATTCAATGCAACATATATTGAAACAATCTTTGAAGTAAGAAGCAAAATGAACACAATTGCTTTGGCCATGCTTTCAACAATCAATTGCTCTACCTAGGGGATTAACATGGTTTGGCCATGACATGGTATGGCTCGGGTATGGGTCTGGTTTGGACTCAAATGCACGGCTACAAGAGAATATGAAGAGGTAGTAGAGTTACAACAATAAAATTCAAACTTCTTCATAGTTAGTGATATTGTTTGGTGTTGAGAGCAACATGATTTAATGTTAGAATTTAAGGGATTTGAAAATATTTATAGTGATACTATTGTAAAGAGGATGGTGAGAGGATGAAGGAAGAAAAAAAACTATATGTTTTTAATTTATTTTCGATTCCTTCCCTTTTATTTCCAATAGATAGGGTCAAAATCGGATAACTTCCGCCAATTCTAACTAATGTAAAATTAATTGATAGCCAAGCAATTAATTTCCCATAATGTTTATATAGTGAATAAATATATATTCAAATTTCAAGTTTTAAATAAAATTTCATAATTAAGATATAGAAAATATAAACATATATGTATATATTTACACTAAATATGCATATACATATTAGGCCCACAAGTAAAATCTCTAAATATAGTATTTGATGCCTATGACCATATTTGTTAGTTTTCCATAACAAATGAAATCAAGGCACACTCATATTATAGACATAATTCAAAAATTAGGATATATGTCAATTAATGCTCAACTAATTATCAGTCCATTCAAATAATTTACCATAGTATATGAATTCAATATATAACCAATCATATAAATATTCCAAAATCAAAATATATGTCAATTAATGCACAATCCAATTATAATATGAATTATTTTCTTGTTAAGTAATTAAATCTCAATTATATACAAAAATTAAGTGTTTCCTAAAATCTAGGGTTATACAGACTCACCACTTAAGAAAATTGCGTCCCCATAATTTCCTCTTAAGAGAAATCTAAAATGTTTACATAAACACATATAATTTTCAAAATATGTACATACATACTTTCAAAGCCAAATCTTTAAAAATTAAGGTATTTTTCAAACATTACATTCCAAAATAAATATGTTGCAGTGGATTTCCTTTTCAAAATTACTTCACAAAAGATTTTCAAAATCAATGTAACGACCCGATGTTTTCAACCATTCGCATCCATTATAAGTGTATAGGTAGACACTCATGCCGGAATTGAATTGCTCAAAATACCGCGTTGTAAATAAAAATTTGGCAAATCTCAGTGTAAATAAAAATCACAGATCACAGACATAGAGTAATAATAATGCAGCAGAACTAAAAGAGATAGTAGTTCATGAAGCTACTATACAAATATATCAGAGTTACATAAGATACAATAGAAGAAATAAAGTATAACAGAAGTTTAAATATGATAACCAAGTACAAGCTGAATAGAACAACCGAACTGAAAAGATGAAACTTGACAAGTAGATAATCTCCAGCGATTCCAATCTCCAGAAAGTGGAAATCCAAATCTGTGAATAACTCAGGCTGACCCGAGCGTAAATAAAAATACAAACACTCGAGTCAGGACATACATACTTATACAATGTAAACCAACTCAAGTGAACTGTAGTAAAGGTACAAGTAACTTAGAAGATGCGTTGGACCGCCTGTAACGACCCATATTTTTACGGATCGATAGATCGTAGAATTACTAGGTTGTTAGTGTTGTTTATGTCGTTCATAACCTAAGTCGTGTGGGGAGTTAACTCGTGGATAGTTTGGATGTTTGGTTGTATCATCATTCGGTCTCAAGAGCAGTATTTTCTAGGTGCTTATCTGATCTTGGTTTAGGCCTTGGGGGTTTGTATTTGGAAAACATCGCCCTTGACTCGAGTGATTATTGCTTTACCTTAATTATCTGCTATGTTATGCTTACTTCTCCTTGGTGTGTGTCTGGGGCTATCACTGTAGAAAGAGGTGGAGTGGGATGGTTTGGTTCCTATCCCTTTTATCCTTTATGCTCTTTTGGTATGTTTGATAGTTGATTTACTGCTCACTAAGACTTTGTCTGACTCAAGGTTTTATGTCTCCTCTTATTACCTTGGGCTGTTCATCCATGTTGGGATGGGCAGACTAGGTAGCAGGTGACAGGTGCTGTTCTTAGAAATCTACGCTGATGGTGACGAAGACGAGCAGGAGGCTTTGCATATTAGTTTCTTACTATATGTACTGGGTGTTCCGCTGTTTGTATATTCTGAGTGCTATGTAGTGAGGCTTTGATGTATGGATTTTGTTTAGATGATTGTATCAAACTACTATGGTGCTTATATGATGATTTTCTGCTATGAAGCTTCACTATATATACTTCTCTATTGTATTTTATCCATGCGCTGGGAGTTATGCGATAGAGTTTCTGTTTTATTTTACCCTGACTATCGTCCATGGCTACTTGGCACGCCTTTCAGCGCACTATTTCCTTGTTTTGGTGCGGGAGTCATGGGCGGTCGTCACATTTGGTATCAGAGCCAGGTTAATCGATTTTAGCCAACGCTCGCTAACGTAACTACGTATGAGAGACGTAATTGTATTTTGATGGATGATTACTATATATAATATAGTAGTTTAGAAGGATTTGAACTCCTTATGCAGTTGTTACTTAAGGTGTTCTAATCATTCTTATTACAGATATTAAGGATGAGTCGAAGAGGGAGACCAGCTGCAAGGGAAAGCCGTGCTACTGAAGGAGCTGTTGATTATGGAACTATGTTCGAAGCGATGATGACTTCGATCATGAGAAGGATACCAGCTCCAGGGCCATCTGTAGATGTGGGAGTTCAAGTCCAAGCTCCAAGGCCGGTGGATTTTGCTAAGCTTTGTAAGGATTATACTGCTCTTGGAGGAAAAGCTTTCTTGGGGACGGAGTCGACTATTGAGGTGCAGAGATGGATTGATGCATGTCGAAGGATCTTTGGTGACTTAGGGATTGAGGATGCAACTAAGAGGAAGCTTGCATCGAGACAGCTTCAGGGAAGAGCTGCTGATTGGTGGAATTCTATCACCATCGATACTCTAGAAGAAGAGATTACTTGGGAGCAATTCCAAGTTAGATTTGAAGCTAAGTTCATCTCTACGGCTCAGAAGTCTGTTTTGTTCAAGAGGTTTGTAGAGCTCAAGCAAGGTGGGAGACCAGTTCTTGAGTATATTTCCGAGTTCGAAGCCTTGTCCAAGTATGCCAGATCGTATATTGATTCTCCCTACCAGAAGAACGAGAAGTTTGTGACCGGTTTGGATGCTTATCTTGGGAGGCAGTTGGTGGATCATCTGGACGATCCATTTGAGAAGCTTGTGGAGAAAGCTCTCAGGCATGAGAGTTTGTTTCCTAAGGAAAGTTCTGTTGTTGCTGTAACCAGGGAAGAATCTAAACCCCAGCAGAATGGAAACAAGAAGAGGAAGCAGCAGCAACAGAAGGGAAAGGATGGCCAGAAGAAGCCGAAGAGCGAAGTGACTTGCTATAATTGCCAGCAGAAGGGCCATCTCTCCAAAGATTGTAAGAATCCCAAAGTGCCGGGAAAATGTTATAACTGTGATAAGCTGGGACATATCAAGAAGGATTGCCCAGAGCCGAGGAAAGATAGGCAGATTGTGCAAGCTTATGCTTTGGGAGTTGTGCCGTCGTCCTCAAAAGCTCCTACTGCTGAAGAAAAGGGGAAGAGTGTGGTGGTTCAAGGTACTCTTTCTATCTATGGTGTTCCGGTTAGAGTGTTGTTTGATACTGGAGCGTCGCATTCTTTTGTTTGTAATGATTTGGTAGACCGGTTAGGTTTGAGACCGGATATTGTTGATAGGCCATTGGTTGTGACTAATCCAGTTGGGGGTTCGTCATGTTTGTGTATGATATGCCGTGGTCTAGTTGTGTCGAGTCATGATTGCTCGTTTGATTGTGATTGCTTTGTTCTGAACTTTGCGGGGTTCGGAATTATTTTGGGTATGGACTGGCTCAGGAAGTATGCGGCAAGGATTGATTGTGAGAGGCTGGAGGTGACAGTCGGGAATGTGGAAGGGCGAAAGGTAGTGATACGATGTAAGCATGAGGAAGGCGTCTTCATGAGCTTCATGTATTCGCTGGTTGTTCCACGGGATGAACTGTCATCGGTGCCTATTGTGAATGGATTTGAGGACGTCTTTGACGAGGTCAAAGGGTTACCGCCGCATAGAGAGATCGAGTTTCGTATCGATCTAGTTGAGGGAGCCAGACCTGTTGTGATGCCTCTTAGGCGGATGGCGCCTAGGGAGCAGCTGGAGTTGAAGGTGCAAGTTGATGACCTTTTGCAGAAAGGATTCATTCGGAGAAGTGTGTCCGAATGGGGTGCACCAGTTGTGTTCGCAACCAAAGCGGATGGATCGTTGAGGTTGTGTGTGGATTATCGTGAGCTGAATAAGTTGACTAGGAAGAACAAGTATCCATTGCCGAGAATAGATGACTTGTTTGATCAGCTTCACGAGGCTAAGGTGTTTTCTCAGATGGATTTGGCAACGGGATTTCACCAGTTGAGAGTGGCAAAGGATAGTGTGCCAAAGACTGCTTTCAGGACACCATCCGGTTTTTATGAGTGGCTGGTAATGCCGTTTGGATTGACTAACGCGCCAGCATATTTTGTGGATCTTATGAATAGGGTGTTCAGAGATCAGTTGAATAAGTTCGTGCTTGTGTTCGTGGATGATATTTTGGTTTACTCCAGAACTGAGGAAGAGCACAAGACGCACTTGAGAATTGTTTTGGAAATCTTGCGGAAACATCAGCTGAAGGCTAAGTTTTCGAAATGTCACTTCTGGAAGAGTGAAGTGAGGTTCTTAGGCCATGTTATCTCTGGAAATGGAATAGCGGTTGATCCCGCTAAGGTGGCAGCAATCCAGGATTGGGTTAGACCTAAGAATGCATCTGATGTGAGGAGTTTTCTTGGATTAGCGGGATATTATCGTCGGTTTATCAAAGACTTTTCCAAGACAGCTGCACCGTTGACAGGATTGACGAAGAAGAACCAAGTGTTCAGATGGGATGACAAGTGTGAGCAAGCTTTCGTAATCCTGAAAGAGCGACTGACAAGTGCTCCTGTTTTGACTATTCCAAGTGGGAATAAAGAGATGGTGGTTTACACCGACGCATGTGGCACTGGACTTGGAGCAGTGCTAATGCAGAAGGATAAAGTTGTTGCGTATGCTAGTCGACAACTGAAGCCGCATGAAAGGAATTATCCGACTCATGATTTGGAGTTAGCGGCGATTGTGTTTTCTTTGAAGATGTGGAGACACTATCTATTGGGAGTTAGATTTGAGTTATTTACAGATCATAAGTCGTTGAAGTATCTGTTCTCCCAAAAGGATTTGAATCTTCGACAGCAACGGTGGCTAGAGTTCTTAGCATCGTATGATTTTGGTATAGCCTATACTCCGGGAAAAGGTAACGCAGTGGCTGATGCGTTAAGTCGAAGACATGCAGGATTGGGAGCCATGTTTTCAGAATGGAAGAGTCTCGAGTATTTGGCTGGATTTGACTTCAGGCCTAGATGTGAATTGGAACCTGAGATGTTGGCAAACTTATCGATAAGACCTACTCTTGTGGAAAGGATTGGCGCGAGCCAAAAGCAAGATGATAAGCTTGTCAGGATTATCCGTGGTTTGGAATCTGGATTGGAACCAGAGAAGGATAAAGGATTCGAGGTCGATCGAGAGGGTTGGCTTCGAAAGCAAGGACGATTGGTTGTTCCCGATGTAGATGGATTGAGGGATGAAGTTCCGAGGGAAAGTCATCACTCGAAGTTGACAATTCACCCAGGTGGAAATAAGATGTATCGGGATATGAAGAGAACTTACTACTGGGAAGGCATGAAGAAGGATGTTGGAAATTTTATTTCCAAGTGTATGAACTGCCAGTTGGTGAAAGCTGAGCAGAAGAAGCCCAGTGGATTACTTCAGCCATTAGAGGTTCCTACATGGAAGTGGGAACAAGTGTCGATGGATTTTATCGATGGTCTACCAAGAACCAGGGCAGGGAATGAAGGGATTTGGGTTATCGTAGATCGTTTGACTAAGAGTGCAAGGTTCATTCCTGTTCGATCAACTAGGACTGCGTCGAAGTTGGCTGAGCTTTATGTTAAGTGGATAGTTCGATTCCATGGTGTTCCGAAGAGTATAGTGAGCGATCGAGACCCATTGTTCACTAGTGGATTTTGGAAGAGCTTCCACGAAGTTTTGGGAACTGAGTTGTGTTTAAGTACAGCTTATCACCCTCAAACAGATGGTCAGACTGAGAGAGTCAATCGAGTTTTGGAAGATCTTCTTAGAGCTTGTGTTTTGGACTTCGGAGGATCATGGGAAGATCACCTTCATTTGGTGGAGTTTGCATATAACAACAGTTATCAGTCGAGCATTGGTATGGCACCATATGAGGCATTATATGGAAGACCGTGTAACTCTCCGACATGTTGGTTGGAAACTGGAGAAAAGCTGATACTTGGGCCAGAGATGATTCGACAGACTTCGGATTGTATAGAGATCATTCGGCAACGAATGAAAGCAGCCCAAGATCGTCAGAAAAGTTATGCCGATAATCGTCGTAAAGATTTGGAGTTCGACGTAGGAGATATGGTTTTTGTGAAGATTTCTCCTCTAAAGAGTGTTATAAGGTTCGGGAACAAAGGAAAGTTGACTCCGAGATTTGTTGGACCATTCCCGATTATCGAGCGAATTGGAAAGCTCGCTTATAGATTGGAGTTACCGGAAAAGATGGCGGGTGTGCACAATGTTTTTCATGTATCTTATCTACGGAAGTATGTGCACGACCCAACTATGGTGGTTTCCGCTGACAGCTGTGAAGACTTAGAGGTTGATCCAGTGGTTACGAGACCTCGTAAGCCGCTTCGTGTTGTTGAAACCGACACGAAACAGCTTAGGAGGAAGACGATTACGTTGCTCAAGGTACAATGGAGTGATGATGTTAACGACTGTACATGGGAAGAGGAAGAGAGGATGAAGGCAGCTCATCCTGAGCTCTTCGAGGTATGGCCCTAAAGTGTCGTGACATCTCATGAATTTGTAGCTTGTTCTAAGTTTTAGGTTTCTGCATGCTAGGCTAGAATTGGATGCATGGTTTGTTGATTGCTATGGATGGTAGGCATGCGGAATAGTTTTGATTGCTGTTGTTTGCTTGGAATTTCGGGGGCGAAATTCCTAAGGGGAAGAGAATGTAACGACCCATATTTTTACGGATCGATAGATCGTAGAATTACTAGGTTGTTAGTGTTGTTTATGTCGTTCATAACCTAAGTCGTGTGGGGAGTTAACTCATGGATAGTTTGGACCGACTTAAGAGGTTTACGACCTTAGGGAGTTAGCTTAGGTCGTGAGCGAGTTAGCTTAGGTCGTGTGAGCAAGTTATGGGTTTCTGACCGACCTATAGTTATGTAGTGGACGACTTAAGGTGGTTGGACGAGTTAAGGTGTTAGCATGTTACGACCTAGTGGTTTGGACGACCTAAGAAGTGGACGAGTTAGAAGGCAACGACTTAAGAAAGTTGTCGGGTTACGACCTATAGGTTTGAACCGAGTCAGGGTAGTAAGCGACTCATAGGTAACGACTCAAGGAAGGTGACCGACCTAAGTGATTGACCGGGTTAAGATGTTAGCGGTCTAAGGATTGGGACGGGTTATGGTATAAGTCATAGGTCGGCCATACTGTTGAGTCGATAGGTCGGCAGGGGATAGGTCGGCAGCGACCTAAGTTAGGTCGGAGGCTTTTATATCGTGTATAGTTGTTAGGTCGTGTGGCCCGTGTTATTGTTAGGTCGGCAGGAAAAAGTTTGCGACTTAGTGGTTAGGTCGCATGAGTCTTGGGTTGGCCATGTCTTTAGGTCGGCTGTGTTGTGTTGGTTAGGTCGTAGGTCGGGTTGGTTGAGACGCTAAGTTGCAAACGACCTAAGGCTTAGGTCGTTAAGTCGTGAAACGACTTATGGTTAGGTCGGTGACGACCTAAGGGGCGGACGACCTAAGGGAAATTCAGCCTATAAATAGAGGGGTTTGGCTCACTTTTTGGCACCGGTTTTTGAAGCGACGAAGTGCTGCCATTTTGGGAACTCGACTACAACATTTCTTCATCTTCTTTTCTCCATTCCAATCTAGTTCTAACATCCATCCAAGATCGAAGATCGAAATTGAAGATCCAAGAGCCAAAGTTGAAGATCTTCATCCAACGAAGCTAGATTTCATCGTTTTAAGCGAGATTTCGCCGGATCAAGCCTTGATCTTCGCTGTCCAGATCTGAAGTGTTTAGTTTTTGAGGTGTTTGGGTGATTTGGTGAGTGGTGGTTATCTCTCACGCGGACCCAAAGGAGTATATTGGATTGGTGGTTTGTTGGAGTGTTGTAGATAGTGATTTTGTGCATTTTCCTTAGATCCAAGTATAGATCCATTGTTTGTGAAGATGTTTACCTATGCAAGCTCATTTATTAAGTTATAGAAACAAAACCCATGTTTTATATTTGCTAGATCTATACTAAAAACCCATGATTCATGTATGTTAGTTCTATGCTCATTTACTTACGAAATTGCCATTGTAGTTATAAATGCCTAATTAGATCTTGATTGAATACTTATTTGTTTGGATTAATGTTTGCCTTGATTGATTGTTGTGAATGAGCTATCTAGTTGATAGATTTGGACAAGTATGGTCAAAGATGATTCAAAAGCTACAGAAGAGGCTCTTGAATGGTGAAAGCTGCTAAAGGCATATGTGGCGGATGTGGAAGCTCATATGTATGGATTGAACGATGTTGAGATGGAACTTTGCCATGATGCGATGAGGCAAACCATGTTGTTGAGTTGAGACTTTGCTATGGTGTAATAAAGCAAAGTATGATGTGATGTAGACTTGGCGTAATCCAGGCAGGGATCATTCCAAGCATGTTGATAACTCGAGGGATGGTTCGAGTTGGTTGATAATGGATTGCTCGAGAGGTAGCTTGAGCTAGTATGAGGATAGTCGTCAAGGAGGATGACTAGGAGGCTTGGATCTCATCGTTGTTGAAGGTTCTAGCATGCTCAAAAGCAAGAGTACATGGGGCGCCCATAACGACTACAGGCAGGTAGTCGGGACACCCAAAAGACTACAGGTAGGTAGTTGAGTACTCTGGGCAGAGTAGGTAAGTCCTAGGCACGGGTCACGATGACGTGCGGAGCTATGCCTAGAACCGGGGTTACCATTAGCCCTTGACGGATGGTCATTCAATCAACGGTGAAATCAAAGCAAGGATAACAGTGATAGCCAGAGTCATGGATGTTTGGATGTTTGGTTGTATCATCATTCGGTCTCAAGAGCAGTATTTTCTAGGTGCTTATCTGATCTTGGTTTAGGCCTTGGGGGTTTGTATTTGGAAAACATCGCCCTTGACTCGAGTGATTATTGCTTTACCTTAATTATCTGCTATGTTATGCTTACTTCTCCTTGGTGTATGTCTGGGGCTATCACTGTAGAAAGAGGTGGAGTGGGATGGTTTGGTTCCTATTCCTTTTATCCTTTATGCTCTTTTGGTATGTTTGATAGTTGATTTACTGCTCACTAAGACTTTGTCTGACTCAAGGTTTTATGTCTCCTCTTATTACCTTGGGCTGTTCATCCATGTTGGGATGGGCAGACTAGGTAGCAGGTGACAGGTGCTGTTCTTAGAAATCTACGCTGATGGTGACGAAGACGAGCAGGAGGCTTTGCATATTAGTTTCTTACTATATGTACTGGGTGTTCCGCTGTTTGTATATTCTGAGTGCTATGTAGTGAGGCTTTGATGTATGGATTTTGTTTAGATGATTGTATCAAACTAGTATGGTGCTTATATGATGATTTTCTGCTATGAAGCTTCACTATATATACTTCTCTATTGTATTTTATCCATGCGCTGGGAGTTATGCGATAGAGTTTCTGTTTTATTTTACCCTGACTATCGTCCATGGCTACTTGGCACGCCTTTCAGCGCACTATTTCCTTGTTTTGGTGCGGGAGTCATGGGCGGTCGTCACACCGCCCATCCTCTAAGGATCTGTTAAACTATTTACTATGTAGAAATATACGCTATATACAGTAGTGTCTAATCAGTAAAGTATAATCATATAGAAAATAGCGTTAATGGGATGGTGAACCTTAACGCGGTCGGATCTTTAAAACCAAAATCATAGTGGGCTCGATATAAGGAGATGACACGGCACGCGAGGCAATGCCAGGGTGGATACACCGTTTGCACTCCCGGACCGGTGGTGACGGCAAGCCAGCAGCTTCCGCCCACCTCGAACAATACCCCCGAATCAAAGTGGCGCCACATATCGAATCAAAAAAGTAATAGAATGGTTTCCGATGGAGCATGCTCGATGAAAGGGTGCGACCCTTTATGTAGCCCGGTATAGCTCCTGTTTTAGTCATTTATGCCAACTCACGGGAGTTGGATCCACGTAATATACCTCAAGAACATCGCCACCATCCTACTTCATTCTGGAATCTCCACCGCGTACACAGTTGTTAAAGTGGTTTTCGGTATTGGCCAGCTATAAGACAGTATCCGATCTCGGTCTCTTTAACAACGATCGTTATTATAACCCGTAATTATAACTTTAAAAAAATATATTTTATACTTCAAAATAAAATATCATTTCAACCCAAATCTTTATCAAAATAAAGATTAAATTATTTCCAAACCATTTCAATATATTGTAACAACCATGTATTTTCTGATTATTGTAATTGTATATTTTAATTATTTTAATTTAAATTCCTAATTTAAAAACTTTATTTTATTTATTAAAATGAATATATTTTTTTAATTGAAATATAAATGTTGATTTTGATGTGGATTAGAATTTCAATCATGCATAAATTGAATATTTCCAGAAAAGTGAATTTTGGTCAAAACAGTCAAACTTTGACTTTTAAATTTAAAATTTGAAAGTTTGAAAGTTTGAAAATTTGAATTTTATATTTTATTATGAAAGTAAATAAAATTTTAAGAACACTGCTTTTCGTTTCGTTGAAATCCGATTTATAATGTGAAAGTTATGCCTTTTTAACTATTGTGTGAAATTTGCTGTATTTAACAAAATTGTTTATTTTAAATTATATAAATAATCTTTTTAATTGTCATATCTTATTCTAAATTGTATTATATGCTATGTTTCATATATTTTTACCTTTTAAATATTTTTAAAGTGATGTTTGAATTTTTTTAAAGCTCGTTGAATTTATTTTCTATTTTTAAAGGTTAGTTTCCATTTTTCTGATATTTTCTTCATTTAAATTATATTTAATTAAAATTTATTTATTCATTTTATGTATGCATTTTATTTTTATTTTTTTATCTTTATTTATAAATATTTTTCATGTACATACAATTCTCCCAAAGTTCATTTCATTTATTTTCAAATTTTCAAGCCTAATTTACATTTTCTTTGTTATTTTCTTAATTTAATTATATTTAATTAATATTTATTTATTTATTTTTGTTCATTTACTATATTTTTCGTATTTTATATGTATTTATACATATTTTACATGTATTTAAATTTTAAAAAGAAATGGAAATACAAAAAGACTTAAACCTTTCATTTGCATGTGACTTTTCACCTACCTTTGACTTTACACCTTCTGTTGACTTTTCATTTTGACTTAGTCGTTCATTTCTTTTGCATTGGCCGTGTATTTCCTGTTGATTCACGTGAAAAACCTTCCCATCTCATCACCATTCATGGCTATTCCATTTGAGAAAAAAAAAGAGCAATGGCCTCCTTTATCTCTTCTCCTCTTCAATTTTCATTGATTTGCTTCTTCCTCTCTAGTCTTGCTCGGCCTAGCCTCTACCACCCTCATCTCCACCGAACACCACCACCACCATACATGGAAGCAACCACTCCTCTCCCCTCTATCCAGATCTGGCCTTGACCACTACTTGAAGCTAGCACCACAAACTTCGCACCAAACCCCTTGGAATTGCGTAGCCTAGCCATAAACTTCACTATCTCCTTCATATCTTGCCTTGGCCACCTCCTATTGCTCCACCACCTCCACGATACCACCTCTGACCATCCACCTACCCACTGACCAGATCTGAAACCCCCTATGCTCGAGCTCCAATTGATCCATGCCGAGCCAAAAAGTTGAACAACTTGCCTCTTTTGCATTGTCTTTGGTATGCTTCATGTTATCACCACTACACCTTCATCTCCACTTGTTTTGGATGCCATACTTGACACAAACCTGACCTATATGATACCAAACCTGAGCTTAACACATCATTGGCTGAGCTCATGATCCACCTTGGTCGAGCATTTGAATGGTAAAGACAAGGTCTTGTCTTTATTACCTTGTATTTCAACTTGTTTCTATATAATTTTGTGTTGAATATTCATATGTTATATTGTCTTGTTTTGGTTGTTTACAAGATGATGTATTGACTCTCTCCACTCATTTGAATCACTAGTCGTGCTGTATCGTGCTTGTCAAGCCTTTGGAATCGTTTTGTGTGTCGTAGTGGTCTTCAGCTTGAAAAAGTGAGTCTTTCTCACTCTGACATTTATACTTATGAAATAGTGAATTGATGACAAGTGTTTAGTAATATAAAATGTTATCCAAGTTAATGTTGATCATATGATATGCTATACCATGTTATTACCATGTTAAAACTGTTAATTATCACCTGACATCTGATATATGATATTATATTGTGACATTGACATTGTTTATATTGTTTATGCATATATTCACACTGCAAGTTCCCTGTTAGAATAGAATCACTATGGGTTGAAATGATACATACCCGAATGGACTTTAGAATAGGGAAAAAATCGTTATGGGCTGAAATGATAGGCCTGAGCGATTTTTATTGTATTTTATTTGGCTTGGGATTGCGGGTTCGAAATGATAAAACCCGGTTTTCTTTGTAAATTACGGATGGAAATGATATATATCCGTATCACTTGACCTTGGTTAGAAAATTATATACAGACCCCGTGGTATATTTTTAAATGATTTTTTTTAAATATGTATTTTCAAAAGTATGAAATTTTGATTTAAAATATATATATTATGGTTTTAAGAAAGTTAAATATTAAATCTTGAAATTGTGAATTTAAGTGAATTCAAGTATGTAAATTTGGAGTAAATGTGACGTTTGACTTTAAATTTTATTTTAAGATGTAAATAAATAATGGAAACAAATTTAAAGTTTTGAAATGATATTTGAAGTAAAATTTTAAGTTTATTAAATTTATAAATTAATAAACAATGAATTTTGACTTAATAAATGAATGGAGTTTGCAAAATTGAATATTTGATCTTAAAATTTTATTGTGTTATATCATATGTTAAAATGATTTTAAATGTGAAATTTTGAAGTCTAGAAATATGATTTTTAAGTTATAATAAAAATTTGGAGTTTTATTATTATTTTTGAAAAGCTAAAATGAAATTTGGAATTTTATAGCATTTTCAAAATGTTGTAGTCTTTTGACAGCATTTTTAAATGCTGTTGTTTTGAATCTAACAATGTTTGAAATAACTAAATATCTATTACGGCATTTTATAAATGCCGTTATTCTTGAACTAAACCATTTTTGGAAGCTATAAGCTACGACAACACTTTATAAATGCTGTCGTTGTTATAATTTGACAATGTTTGAAATGTTATAGATTTTAACACTGTTTGAGTTATATTTTAAAGTGTTAAATGATTTAACTTTTGGAAATTGATTTATTGTGAAATTTAAGAAGTTTTGAATATATTTTAATATTTAAATTTGAATTTTTAAGGAATTTAAATTTGAGTTTGAATTTAAATAGGGTTTACTTGGTTATGTGTTAAATGGAACGAAATGTAATGAGATAAATGAATTTTTGAATGGAATTTTAATGTATTTTGTAATGATAGTTGAAATAACAAATGAATGACTTATTTGATTTAAAACTGATATTTAAATTTGAGTATTTGAATTTGAATTCAAATAATGATTTGATAATAAGGTTTGGAAATGATTTGATCTTTATTTTGATAAAGAATATGAATTGGAATGATATGTACTTTTGATAAATGAATATTTGAAGTTTTTATTGGTATGAAAGGATATTTAGTTTAATTGTAAATTGAGTTTATTTAAATAATATTGGATTTATGAAATGAATATTTCAAAACTAAGTAATAATGAAACTAGATTTGAGACATATGAAATTATAAAATTTAGTTTTTGAAATGCGGGATATTAAAGCTTTGAAATATATTAAAAATTGAATAGTTTAATTTGTGGATCAAATCTACATTTGAAATTGATATGATTTGAAATGGTTATTGGGAAATTTAGTTGAAACTGATGGTTTGAATTGAATTAAGTTGGAAATTGAAAATTTGGGATTAATTGAATGAATTGTAAAATGTAAAGAATTAAATGAATATCCCATGATTTCAAATGTATGATTTTGAAATGTTATGATTTTCAAAGTGTAATTGTTTCAAGTTTTTTTGGTTTCGAAAGAGTTATACTTGAAAATATTATAATTTTGAAATGAGTATATGTTTAAAAATGGTTTTGGTTTCGAAGTATAAACTATTTTGAAAGAAATATAGTTTGAAACGAAATGATTTGATCTTTTTGAAGTATAACCTATTTTGAAATGACCACGGCGTTATAATAATGTTTGGTTGTTAAAGAGACCGGGATCGGAAGTTGTCATACTCTCTGCCAACTCCGAAAACCACTTTAACAACCGTGTACGCGGTGGAGATTCCAGAATGAAGTAGGATGGTGGCGACGTTCTTGAGGTATATTACGTGGACCCAACTCCCGTGAGTTGGCATAAGGTGGCTAAAACAGGAGCGATCTCGGGCCAAAGGAGGTAGCACCTCTGGTCAGACACATTCCTTTGATACTATACTCTTACTGGTGATTGATTAGATGGCCATCCTTCGATTTTGATTGGGAGTGTGTTCCGAGGTGGGCGTATGTGGCTACTACGTTACCACCAGCCCGTGTGCATAATTGGTATATCTACCCTGGCATTGCCTTATGTGCCGTGTCACCTACCATACCGAGCCTTTACTACGAGTTTGTTTTTCTCCCGTAGCCCGTGTGGTATCCTCTGACAGTCACCCAGAGTGGAGATGGCATGATATTGGATTGACTACTGGGACTATTATGTGTGAAGGGTGATATGGGTAGCCCGGAACGCTATTTAAAAATATGTTTATTTTACTGTAGACATTATTATAATAGCGCAATATTACCACATAGTAAATAGTTTAACGGATCCTTAAAGGATGGGCGATCCCAAGCATCCTTTAAGTTACTGATGCATTTTTGTTACTGTTCACTTGAGTTTATTTACAGTTCATAAGTATTTATGTCCTGACTCGAGTGTTTTGTATTTTGCTTTACGCTCGAGTCAGATTGAGTGAGTTAGCATTCAAGATTCACTTTCGGAGTTGGAGCTTTCCTTGAAGATCCAGCCATCTATTTTAATTTCTGTATCCAGTGATCTCAGTGATGTATTCTCATTTGTACTTGATGTATCTTGTTACTTCTTGTTTTATCTTGTTTAACTCTGATGTATCTTATTTTTATATAGTAGCTTCATGAACTACTATTTCTTTTAAATTCCGCTGCATTATTAAATTCTCTGTGTCTGTGATCTATGATTATCTATTTACTGTATATTCTGAGATTTGCCAAATTTTATTTACAACGCGGTATTTTGAGCAATTCAAGTCCGACATGTGCGGATGCGAATGGTTGAAAATATCGGGTCGTTACAGTTGGTATCAGAGCTTTGGTAGCTCTAGGCAAAACTCAGTATATAGGGTAAATGTATTTACAGAATCACTTTCATTCGAGTTTAAACCTCTTCCTTTTTGACTCGATTCCTTTGAATTTTGGAACATTCCCTGTGGTTCCAAAATCCATTCATGTCCCTCACTATTTATCTTCTTTTGTTTCTGGAGTATCCCATAACTCCACTTCAAAAGATCTTCATAATGAGTCGGCGGTCTCGCCAACCTCAAATTTATTTGTAAAGGGGGAAAGCCCCTTTACAACAGCATCGATTCACCAGAGATTCTATATCCTCGGTTTAGATGCTAGTATCTCTTATAATTTCGAACTCTACATCTTGAGATCGAATGTTGATTTACCCAAGAAATCCACATCGGTCTTATTCTTTAAGTCACGGTTGACCCGGTTAAGGTTGCCCGCAATTTATATAAGCTCATCCATCTCCCTATTCTGTTATTTAATTATCTCATCTCTGTTTCCAACTTATTTTCAAATCATTCTTGAAGTGTAATTTTAAACTAATATTTAAAATGTTTAATATATTGTGTTTTTGAGTTGTTGATGTTGATTTGGGTTTCTGATCGATTCGTCTGATCAACGCTATCGATAAGATTTTCAAAACACTTGAACAGAACAAACTGACACAATATGTTGTTTTTTCAAATTTAGTAATGAAATAAATTTTGTAACTATATTATAAATCTTTTCTGAATTTTATTGAATGGTTGTTAAGAAATAATATTTGGTTTTATATATCATTATCTCTTGTTTCATTTATAAATAAGTGAACTATAAACATGGTTATAAATTTATTTGGAAATTTAAAATGAATTTAAACAAGAATTGGGGAATTTAATTTCCAATGGTTCCAAACCTTGTGTTTAGAGTTTTAAAGAATGTACTATTTAATGTATTTTCGAATAGAAATTTGTTTCCAAAGAATTTTAAATTTAAATTTAGTGCTCTTCTCTTTGTCGCTGGAAAATAATTTCGGTGATGACTGCAGCATCACTGACATTCATTTTCGAGTTTCGAAGTGAAGTGACCATTCTGTAGTCTTGCTACAGTTTTGATATGGGAAAATTTAGTTGATTTTAATTTCTAAAATAAGACTGGATTTATAACATATGCTGATATATGATTTGAATTTGAATGGATATATATATATATATATATATATATATAGAGAGAGAGAGAGAGAGTATATGAGCATTTATTTATCTCTAAATAGTTTGGAATTTATCAGAAATTTAATTCCTAAATTTTATCTTCAAGGATAATTTCTAAGTATAATTTCAAGATTTGGATAAATATTCAAGCTTAAAATAATTGAATTAGAAAGTTTTATTTGTATAATACACAACTTCATTCCAATATAACTTACCTTAATTTTCAGAAGTTGAATATGTAATTGGATAATGTACAATAAAAAAAAGATTTTATAAATAAAATTTGAGTGGTTATTATAAATGTTATATACTTAAATTTTAGTTATAAAAGAGATTGACAGAGATAAATAAAGAAAAGGGTAATGGAATAATTTACAATATAAAATGATGTTAAAGAAACTGAGAATAAATTAAAGCAGTTATAATTAGTATAAATATATTTAACATGGGTGATAAGATATATTGAGAGAAATAAACTTAATTTTAATTAGAAATGAAGAGGAATTAAATTTTATTTGGTACATTTTGAGTATAATAAAAGATTTTTCAAATACATGATTTTAGGGATTTGTTAATTTAAGATAATTGGATGATAAGATAATGAAATTAGAGAGGCTTAAGATTTATTTGACTTATGTAAAATTAATTTTCAGTTTAAGTTGAAATTTTATGGTTTTAAATTTATTATTTTATTTTGTTTTTCAAACTATCTTTTGGTTGTCCTAATTTCCCTTATCTTGCTACAGAATGGGAGGCTATTGCATATACCAGTCTGTTTAGAAATCTTTCTAAAATCTTTAATAATCTTTGGCACTCATCTTTGAATCAAAGCACCGCTTGCCATCCATAGACCGTCGGTCAAACGGGAAGGGTGAATCAGATTCTAAAAGATTCTTTTCATGCTTGTGTTCTTGATTCTGGAAGATCTTGGAAAGATCATCTCCACATTGTTAAACTTACCTATAACAACAGTTATCAGGTATAAATTTTAATTTTCTTGTCATCTTGTCTTAATACTATTTCATTCTATCTTTTTTTGTGCTTTCCCGTACCTCATTCCTTTTCGGGGACGAAAAGTTTTGAGTGGGGGAGAGTGTAACAACCCTGTATTTTCTGATTATTGTAATTGTATATTTTAATTATTTTAATTTAAATTCCTAATTTAAAAACTTTATTTTACTTATTAAAATGAATATATTTTGTTAATTGAAATATAAATGTTGATTTTGATGTCGATTAGAATTTCAATCATGCATAAATTGAATATTTCCAGAAAAGTGAATTTTGGTCAAAATAGTCAAACTTTGACTTTTAAATTTAAAATTTGAAAGTTTGAAAATTTTAATTTTATATTTTATTATGAAAGTAAATAAAATTTTAAGAACACTGCTTTTCGTTTCGTTGAAATCCGATTTATAATGTGAAAGTTATGCCTTTTTAACTATTGTGTGAAATTTGCTGTATTTAACAAAATTGTTTATTTTAAATTATATAAATAATCTTTTTAATTGTCATATCTTATTCTAAATTTTATTATATGCTATGTTTCATATATTTTTACCTTTTAAATATTTTTAAAGTGATGTTTGAATTTTTTTAAAGCTCATTGAATTTATTTTCTATTTTTAAAGGTTAGTTTCCATTTTTCTGATATTTTCTTCATTTAAATTATATTTAATTAAAATTTATTTATTCATTTTATGTATGCATTTTATTTTTATTTTTTTATCTTTATTTATAAATATTTTTCATGTACATACAATTCTCCCAAAGTTCATTTCATTTATTTTCAAATTTTCAAGCCTAATTTACATTTTCTTTGTTATTTTCTTAATTTAATTATATTTAATTAATATTTATTTATTTATTTTTGTTCATTTACTATATTTTTCGTATTTTATCTGTATTTATACATATTTTACATGTATTTAAATTTTAAAAAGAAATGGAAATACAAAAAGACTTAAACCTTTCATTTGCATGTGACTTTTCACCTACCTTTGACTTTACACCTTCTGTTGACTTTTCATTTTGACTTAGCCGTTCATTTCTTTTGCATTGGCCGTGTATTTCCTGTTGATTCACGTGAAAAACCTTCCCATCTCATCACCATTCATGGCTATTCCATTTGAGAGAAAAAAAAGAGCAATGACCTCCTTTATCTCTTCTCCTCTTCAATTTTCATTGATTTGCTTCTTCCTCTCTAGTCCTGCTCGACCTAGCCTCTACCACCCTCATCTTCACCGACCACCACCACCACCATACATGGCAGAAACCACTCCTCTCCCTTCTATCCAGATCTGGCCTTGACCACTACTTGAAGCTAGCACCACAAACTTCGCACCAAACCCCTTGAAATTGCGTAGCCTAGCCATAAACTTCACTATCTCCTTCATATCTTGCCTTGGCCACCTCCTATTGCTCCACCACCTCCACGATACCACCTCTGACCATCCACCTACACACTGACCAGATCTGAAACCCCCTATGCTCGAGCTCCAATTGATCCATGCCGAGCCAAAAAGTTGAACAACTTGCCTCTTTTGCATTGTCTTTGGTATGCTTCATGTTATCACCACTACACCTTCATCTCCACTTGTTTTGGATGCCATACTTGACACAAACCTGACCTATATGATACCAAACCTGAGCTTAACACATCATTGGCTGAGCTCATGATCCACCTTGGTCGAGCATTTGAATGGTAAAGACAAGGTCTTGTCTTTATTACCTTGTATTTCAACTTGTTTCTATATAATTTTGTGTTGAATATTCATATGTTATATTGTCTTGTTTTGGTTGTTTACAAGATGATGTATTGACTCTCTCCACTCATTTGAATCACTAGTCGTGCTGTATCATGCTTGTTAAGCCTTTGGAATCGTTTTGTGTGTCGTAGTGGTCTTCAGCTTGAAAAAGTGAGTCTTTCTCACTCTAACATTTATACTTATGAAATAGTGAATTGATGACAAGTGTTTAGTAATATAAAATGTTATGCAAGTTAATGTTGATCATATGATATGCTATACCATGTTATTACCATGTTAAAACTGTTAATTATCACCTGACATCTGATATATGATATTATATTGTGACATTGACATTGTTTATATTGTTTATGCATATATTCACACTGCAAGTTCCCTGTTAGAATAGAATCACTATGGGTTGAAATGATACATACCCGAACGGACTTTAGAATAGGGAAAAATCGTTATGGGCTGAAATGATAGGCCTGAGCGATTTTTATTGTATTTTATTTGGCTTGGGATTGCGGGTTCGAAATGATAAAACCCGGTTTTCTTTGTAAATTACGGATGGAAATGATATATATCCGTATCACTTGACCTAGGTTAGAAAATTATATACATACCCCGTGGTATATTTTTAGATGATTTTTTTTAAATATGTATTTTCAAAAGTATGAAATTTTGATTTAAAATATATATATTATGGTTTTAAAAAAGTTAAATATTAAATCTTGAAATTGTGAATTTAAGTTAATTCAAGTATGTAAATTTGGAGTAAATGTGACGTTTGACTTTAAATTTTACTTTAAGATGTAAATAAATAATGGAAATCAAATTTAAAGTTTTGAAATGATGTTTGAAGTAAAATTTTAAGTTTATTAAATTTATAAATTAATAAACAGTGAATTTTGACTTAATAAATGAATGGAGTTTGCAAAATTGAATATTTGATCTTAAAATTTTATTGTGTTAAATCATATGTTAAAATGATTTTAAATGTGAAATTTTGAAGTCTAGAAATATGATTTTTAAGTTATAATAAAAATTTGGAGTTTTATTATTATTTTTGAAAAGATAAAATGAAATTTGGAATTTTATAGCATTTTCAAAATGTTGTAGTCTTTTGACAGCATTTTTAAATGCTGTTGTTTTGAATCTAACAATGTTTGAAATAACTAAATATCTATTACGGCATTTTATAAATGCCGTTATTCTTGAACTAAACCATTTTTGGAAGCTATAAGCTACGACAACACTTTATAAATGCTGTCGTTGTTATAATTTGACAATGTTTGAAATGTTATAGATTTTAACACTGTTTGAGTTATATTTTAAAGTGTTAAATGATTTAACTTTTGGAAATTGATTAATTGTGAAATTTAAGAAGTTTTGAATATATTTTAATAATTAAATTTGAATTTTTAAGGAATTTAAATTTGAGTTTGAATTTAAATAGGGTTTACTTGGTTATGTGTTAAATGGAACGAAATGTAATGAGATAAATGAATTTTTGAATGGAATTTTTAATGTATTTTGTAATGATAGTTGAAATAACAAATGAATGACTTATTTGATTTAAAAATGATATTTAAATTTGAGTATTTGAATTTGAATTCAAATTATGATTTGATAATAAGGTTTGGAAAT
Organism: Allium cepa; assembly: GCA_030765085.1. Lineage (NCBI taxonomy): Eukaryota > Viridiplantae > Streptophyta > Magnoliopsida > Asparagales > Amaryllidaceae > Allium > Allium cepa. The sequence continues at coordinate 233,437,016 of CM060932.1, read as the reverse complement.
GATTTGATCTTTATTTTGATAAAGAATATGAATTGGAATGATATGTACTTTTGATAAATGAATATTTGAAGTTTTTATTGGTATGAAAGGATATTTAGTTTAATTGTAAATTGAGTTTATTTAAATAATATCAGATTTATGAAATGAATATTTCAAAACCAAGTAATAATGAAACTAGATTTGAGATATATGAAATTATAAAATTTAGTTTTTGAAATGCGGGATATTAAAGCTTCGAAATATATTAAAAATTGAATAGTTTAATTTGTGGATCAAATCTACATTTGAAATTGATATGATTTGAAATGGTTATTGGGAAATTTAGTTGAAACTGATGGTTTGAATTGAATTAAGTTGGAAATTGAAAATTTGGGATTAATTGAATGAATTGTAAAATGTAAAGAATTAAATGAATATCCCATGATTTCAAATGTATGATTTTGAAATGTTATGATTTTCAAAGTGTAATTGTTTCAAGTGTTTTTGGTTTCGAAAGAGTTATACTTGAAAATATTATGATTTTGAAATGAGTATATGTTTAAAAATGGTTTTGGTTTCGAAGTATAAACTATTTTGAAAGAAATATAGTTTGAAATGAAATGATTTGATCTTTTTGAAGTATAACCTATTTTGAAATGACCACGGCGTTATAATAATGTTTGGTTGTTAAAGAGACCGGGATCGGAAGTTGTCATACTCTCTGCCAACTCCGAAAACCACTTTAACAACCGTGTACGCGGTGGAGATTTCAGAATGAAGTAGGATGGTGGCGACGTTCTTGAGGTATATTACGTGGACCCAACTCCCGTGAGTTGGCATAAGGTGGCTAAAACAGGAGCGATCTCGGGCCAAAGGAGGTAGCACCTCTGGTCAGACACATTCCTTCGATACTATACTCTTACTGGTGATTGATTAGATGGCCATCCTCCGATTTTGGTTGGGAGTGTGTTCCGAGGTGGGAGTATGTGGCTGCTGCGTTACCACCAGCCCGTGTGCGTAATTGGTATATCTACCCTGGCATTGCCTTGTGTGCCGTGTCACCTACCATACCGAGCCTTTACTACGAGTTTGTTTTTCTCCCGTAGCCCGTGTGGTATCCTCTGACAGTCACCCAGAGTGGAGATGGCATGATATTGGATAGACTACTGGGACTATTATGTGTGAAGGGTGATATGGGTAGCCCGGAACGCTATTTAAAAATATGTTTATTTTACTGTAGACATTATTATAGTAGCGCAATATTACTACATAGTACATAGTTTAACGGATCCTTAAAGGATGGGCGATCCCAAGCATCCTTTAAGTTACTGATGCATTTTTGTTACTGTTCACTTGAGTTTATTTACAGTTCATAAGTATTTATGTCCTGACTCGAGTGTTTTGTATTTTGCTTTACGCTCGAGTCAGATTGAGTGAGTTAGCATTCAAGATTCACTTTCGGAGTTGGAGCTTTCCTTGAAGATCCAGCCATCTATTTTAATTTCTGTATCCAGTGATCTCAGTGATGTATTCTCATTTGTACTTGATGTATCTTGTTACTTCTTGTTTTATCTTGTTTAACTCTGATGTATCTTATTTTTATATAGTAGCTTCATGAACTACTATTTCTTTTAAATTCCGCTGCATTATTAAATACTCTGTGTCTGTGATCTATGATTATGTATTTACTGTATATTCTGAGATTTGCCAAATTTTATTTACAACGTGGTATTTTGAGCAATTCAAGTCCGACATGTGCGGATGCGAATGGTTGAAAATATCGGGTCGTTACATATATCATCATACCATATCTTTCGATTCAATTATTTACCAAAATAAATATCAAGTCATTTCTAACCATTTCAATATATTAAATTATCATATCCTTTCAAAACTTCCTTTCAAATCATTTTAATATATCAAAATATCATAACCTTTCAAAACTTCGTTCAAAATATCTTATCTTTCAGCACTTCCTTTCAAATTATTTTAAAATCAAAATGTCATATCTTTCAAAACTCCATTTTCAAATCATTTTAATATATCAAAATATCATATCTTTTCAAACCACATTTCAATCATTTAATATATCAAAATATCATCTCTTTTCAAAACCACATTCATTTCAAATCATTGTTCATTTTATTCAATTTAAAATACCATTTCAATTCACATTTCAAAGCAGTTTATATTCAAAAAAAATCATTTTTAATCATTAAAATGAAGTTATTATGTTCAATAATTAAATTATTAAATTTCCATAATTTTCAACTTCCAAAGTTCATTTATTCACTTAGTTTATCAAAACAGTGAAAATTCACTTTTCGTGGCATTTAGAAAACGCTACGGAAAGATACATTCAAAACAGTTCAATTTAACAAAAGACAACATTTTAAAACGTTGTAATAGGGTTTACTTAAATTTCAAATAAATTTAGTTAAATTCAAAAATTATAGAACTTACAAAAATGGCTATAATAGCTTTTAATTGAATTTAGCTTTTTAGTTCATTATCATCAACTACAGCATTTACAAATGCTGTAATATCATTTACATTGTAATTAATAGCATTTCAAAAATGCAGTCAATTAACTTCAAATATTCAATATAATTTCTCAACCATTTATATATTTTTTTAAACATTTTTAACTCATAAAATCATACATTTTCACATTTATAAACATCATTTAATTTTCCTCAAGTTCATGATTTTATAAAGTTAAATTTCCATTCAAAAATCAAGATTTAATAATAATTCACTTATTAAATTGCAATGTTCAATTTTAAATTCATTGCATTAAATTTCAACTTAACACTTAAGTTCAAATTATCAAATATAACTTAGTTTTATTTTTATTTACTTAACTAAAAGTTCACTTTTAAGCCAATTTCATAAATTTCCAATTTTAGTTCTATTTCAAAATTTCAACTTAAATATTCATTCATTTCACATTTCAACTTTATTAAAAATCATTAATATGATATAAAATCACTTTAAATTCATTTAAATTCAAATTATCATAAATTTATTATAATTTCATATTCAATTTGATTTCCAATTATAATTAAATCAAATTTTCCAAAATAACTTACATTCAAAATTTTCTAACTTTTCATTAATTCATTTCACTTAAAATTAATCAGAAAATCAATAATATTTTACAAAAATCCTTTTTAATTAGATTTAAATCAAAATATTTTAATATTTACATATCTAAAATAATTTTAAATTTTATAGAAAAACATATATTAAATACGAGTCTGTATATAATTTTCTATACTAGGAAAAGTGATACGGGTAATATATCATTTCAACCCGTAATTTACAAAGAAAATCCAGGTTTTATCATTTCAAACCCGCAGCCCCAAGTAAATGAAATAAATTAAAAATCATTCAGGTCTATCATTTCAGCCCATAACAATTTTCCCTTATTCTAAAGTCCGTTCGGGTATGTATCATTTCAACCCATAGTGATTTCTAATTTACAGGGAACTTGCAGTGTGATAAACTGATAAAATATACAGAATAGCATGAAATAACAGTAACATATGATATAGCAGGTGTAATAACTGGTGTGAACATCATATGATAATAATATAAGCAGTTATAACATGTTAATATAGTTCTACAGATTCACAGGGTGTCAATTTACCACTGATATAAGTACAAAATGTCTGGTGAGAATAACTCACGTTTTTTTTTTTGCTGGAGATATCAATTAGAATAACACAACGGATCTAGAAGGCACGACCTTTGATTTGAATGGAGAGAAATAGCCCAAATATCATCTTGTAAACACCCCAAAACAAGACAATATAACTTATGAATATTCAACCAAAATATATTGAAATAAAATTGAAATTGAAAGGCAACAAAGACAAGATAACTAGACCTTGCTACAACCATTCAAAAGCTCGACTAAGGGGTTCGTTTTCTGAGCCATGATGATGATATGAGTGTGGGAGAGACAAGGCTAATAGCCTTGCAAACATTCAAACAAAGCAAACAAATAACATAAGTTTTCAAACCCAAATTCAATAAAACAATGTTAGAATTAAATGCATAAAACAAAGCCAAAGTTTTTGCACTTGCTTTCTACCGCCTATGCTTCAGCTATAGATCTGAAATATATGTCTAAGGAGTGGGTTAGGATCAGGTCTTGGGCACATATGGGTCAGCCATAGCTTGGAAGTAATGGTGCAAAGGTGGATGGACATGGGTGCAACAAAATAACAACTACAAGGCAAATTCATCACTTCTATGCTATAAATGGGTTCGGCCATAGGCTCTAGGGGCATGGCCAGTGGGTCTAGGTGGTGGTGGGTGATGTGGCAGAGGGGGAAGGTCAGTTCAGAGGTGGTGGTGGTGTGGCGGCCAATGGTTGTAGAAGGTGGTGCTAGCAAACTAGGCTCGATTTATGTAAATAGGTGATGGGTTTGTGCATTTTTGGTGTTGTCTCTTGCTAAGGGGGGTTCGGCCTGGTCATGGTGATGGACTAGAGGGGTGGTTGAACAGAGAAGGAGGAGGTGGAGGTCAACCTAGATCTGGTTGAGGAGAAGTGGAGCCATGAAGTAGAGAACAAGTTGCAAAATCACATAGAAAAACTAGAAAACAAGAGAAGAGAAGAAGATTTTACCAAATTTTTGCAAGATGGAGGCCATGATTTTTTTTAGGGTTGATAAGCTTGGTAATTCGTTAAAGTGAAGAAAAAAAGTCAGCTGAAGATAGTATAAGGAACGACCAAAATAATTGATGTATTGATTGAAAAAGAAACGGTAAAAGAAACGGTGAAACGACTTTACGTTTCTTAGCTTTTAAAACCTTCCATACTTCCTTTTCTTTTAAATCAAGTAAAACAAAATAAAATTCAGCAAGTACATCTAAAAACCGAAACAAAGTGAAATAAAATAAAAATATATAATTAAATTTAAAGAAAATATAAAAAGAATTAAGGAAATTGCTTAAAAATTGAAAACAGGGTTCAAAAATTACAATTAAAACATCAATGGCTTTGGAAAAATATCTACTTCATTTTAAAAACATTCTAAAGCAAAATTTTGAAATAAAATAATTTATTTATCATTTATAAATTAAAATAAATAAATAAATTGGAGAAAAATAGAAAAGAACTAAAGAAAATGTTTAAAAATTGAAAACAGGGCATGGAAATTACAAGAAAAATACTACTAGCCCTAGAAAAATTCCTACCTCACTTCAAAAATATTAAAAGACAAAAAAATACATAAAGTAACATATCAATACATATTAAAATAAAATATGACAAAGAAAAATAAAATTTATACTATTTAAAATAACAAAATTGCAGAATAAACAAATTACACTCAATATTGAAATATACATAACTTTCACAATTTAAATCCGTTTCCAACAAAACAAAAGGCAGTGTTCTTAAAATTTTATGTAATTTCATAATAAAAGATAGAATTTAAATTTTCAAACTTTTAAAAATTTAAATTAAAAGTCAAAGTTTGACTATTTTGACCAAAAATTCACTTTTTGGAAAATATTCTTTTTAGTCATGCTTTGGAATGATAATTCATATCAAAACTAAAGTTTATCATTCCAAATAAATAAAATAAGTTTTTAAATCAAAAATTCAATTAAAATAATTAAAATATACAAAAAAAAATCACAAAATACAGGGTTGTTACACTCTCCCCCACTCAAAACTTTTCGTCCCCGAAAAGGAATGAGTTACGGGAAAGCACAGAAAAAGATAGAGTGAAACAAGATTAGGACAAGATGACAAGGAGATTGAAATTATATATGATGGCTATTGTTATAGGTAAGTTTTACAAGGTGGAGATGATCTTTCCAAGATTCTCCAAAATTAAGAACACAAGCATGAAAAGGTGGATTAAAAATGATTACCAAAGATCAATCAAAGATTATAGAAAGATGCCTATACCAATCTATAGCAAGATAAGAATAATAAGGACGACAAAAAGATAGTTTGCAAAACAAAATAAGGAAATAAATTTGAAAGCGTGGAAATTTCAACTTAAAATTTTTCCTTTTTATTTCAGAAGTTAAATAAATCGTTAACTATCTCAAATTTCATTATCTTATTATCCAATCATCTTAAATCAACAATTTTTAAAACCATGGGTTCGAAAAATAATCATTTATTACACTCACAATGTACTTAATAAATTTTATTATTCTTTATTCCTAATTAAAATTAAATTTATTCCGCTCAATATATTTATCACTTATGTTACACATACTTACACTTATTATAACTGCTTTCTTTTATTCTTAGTTCTTTTAACATTATTTTATTGTAAGTTATTCAATTACCCTTTATTATATTTACCTCTGTTAATCATTTTATAATTAAAATCTAAGTGTATAACATTTATTATAACCACTCAAATTTTATTTATAGAATCTTTTTGTATTCTATATTATCCAATTACATTTTTAACTTCTGAATTTAGGTAAGTTATATTTGAATGCAATTGTATTGTACAAATAAACTTTCCAATTAAATCATTTCGTGCTTGAATATTCATCCAAAAAATTTATTTTCTTTTTATAATTGAAATTATTCTTTAAAATAAAATTTAAGAATTAAATTTTCGATTTCTTCAACCCATTTAGAGATAAATAAAGGTATGTACATAGTTTATCAAATCAAATTTAAATCATATATCTATATATATTATAGATCAAGTCATATTTTAGAAATTCAAATCAAATTGATTTCCAAAACAAAGCTGTAGCAAGACTGCAGAGCGGTCTCTTCACTTCGAAACTCGAAAATGAATGTCGATGATGCTGTAGTCATCACCGAAGTTATTTTCCAGCGACAAAGAGAAGAGCACTAATTTTTAAACTTTCAAGTTCTTTGAAAACAAATTTTTATTTGAAAATACTTTAAATAGTATAACCCTTTAAAACTTTAAACACAAGGTTTGAAACCATCGGAAATTAAATTCTCAAATTTCTTGTTTTAAATTCATTTCAGTTCCTAAATTTTTTTTATAAACAACTATCTATAAATTCATTTATAGACAATAAATGATAAATTAAGTATTATCATTTCAAATAATAAATTTTAAATCAATTTATTAAGTTCCATAAATTTACTTATATATCAAAATTTTATTTCATTAACCAAATTTTAAAATAATATTGTGTCAATTTGTTCTGTCAATGTGTTTTAGAAATCCTATCGATAGCGTTGATCAGACGAATCGATCGGAAACCCAAATCAACATCAACAACCCAAACAACACAATATATAAAACAAAACATAGATATACAAGTACAATTCAAAATGTTTGGAAGAATAGATTGGAAACAAAAGACAAGATGATTAAATAACAGAGTAGGAGGTGGATTAGCTTAAATAAATCACGGGCAACCTTAACTAGGTCAACCGTGACTTAAATAATAAGATCGATGTGGATTTTTAGGGTAAATCTACATTCGATCTCAAGAGTTAAAGTTTGGAATAACAAAAGATATTAGCATCTAAACTAAGGATAGATATAAATCTCTGGTGAATCGATGCTAATTGTAAAGGAGTTTCACCCTTTTACAATTCAATTTTTGAGATTGGCGGGACTGCCAACCCACTAAAAAGATCATTCGAAGCGGAGTTATGGAATACTCCAGGGTCAAAAAGAAGATGAATAGTGAGGGATACGAATGGATCTTGGAACCGTAGGGAATGTTCCAAAATTCAAAGGAATCGAGTCAAAAGGAAGAGATTCAAACTCGAATGAAAGTGGTTCTGTAAATACATTCACTCCATATGATGAGTTTTGCCAAGACCTACCAAAGCTCTGATACCAACTGTAACGACCCGATATTTTCAACCATTCGCATCCATTATATGTGTATAGGTAGACACTCCTGCCGGAATTGAATTGCTCAAAATACCGCGTTGTAAATAAAGATTTGGCAAATCTCAGAATATACAGTAAATAAAAATCATAGATCACAGACACAAAGTAATAATAATGCAGCGGAAGTAAAAGAGATAGTAGTTCATGAAGCTACTATGTAAATATATCAGAGTTACATAAGATACAATAGAAGAAATAAAGTATAACAGAAGTTTAAATATGATAACCAAGTACAAGCCGAATAGAACAACCAAACTGAAAAGATGAAACTTGACAAGTAGATAATCTCTAGGGATTCCAATCTCCAAAAAGTGGAAATCCAAATCTATGAATAACTCAGGCTGACCCGAGCGTAAATAAAAATACAAACACTCGAGTCAGGACATACATACTTATACAATGTAAACCAACTCAAGTGAACTGTAGTAAAGGTACAAGTAACTTAGAAGATGCGTGGTACCGCCCATCCTCTAAGGATCCGTTAAACTATTTACTATGTAGTAATATACGCTATATACAGTAGTGTCTAATCAGTAAAGTATAATCATATAGAAAATAGCGTTATGGGGATGGTGAACCTTAACGCGGTCGGATCTTTAAAACCAAAATCGTAGTGGACTCGATATAAGGAGATGACACGGCACGCGAGGCAATGCCAGGGTGAATACACTGTATGCACTCCCGGACCGGTGGTGACGGCAAGACAGTAGCTTCCGCCCACCTCGAACAATACCCCCGAATCAAAGTGGCGCCACATATCGAATCAAAAAAGTAATAGAAGGGTTTCCGATGGAGCATGCTCGATGAAAGGGTGTGACCCTTTGTATAGCCCGGTATAGCTCATGTTTTAGTCATTTATGCCAACTCACGGGAGTTGGGTCCACGTAATATACCTCGAGAAAGTCGCCACCATCCTACTTCATTCTGTAATCTCTACCGCATATACAGTTGTTAAAGTGGTTTTCGGTATTGGTCGGCTATAAGACAATATCCGATCCCGGTCTCTTTAACAACGATCGTTAGTATAACCCGTAGTTATAACTTTAAAAAATATATTTTATACTTCAAAATAAAATATCATTTCAACCCAAATATTTATCAAAATAAAGATTAAATTATTTCCAAACCATTTCAATATATCATCATACCATATCTTTCGATTCAAATATTTACCAAAATAAATATCAAGTCATTTCTAACCATTTCAATATATTAAATTATCATATCCTTTCAAAACTTCCTTTCAAATCATTTTAATATATCAAAATATCATAACCTTTCAAAACTTCGTTCAAAATATATTATCTTTCAGCACTTCCTTTCAAATTATTTTAATATCAAAATGTCATATCTTTTAAAACTCCATTTTCGAATCATTTTAATATATCAAAATATCATATCTTTTCAAACCACATTTCAATCATTTAATATATCAAAATATCATCTCTTTTCAAAACCAAATACATTTCAAATCATTATTCATTTTATTCTATTTAAAATACCATTTCAATTCACATTTCAAAACAGATTATATTCAAAAAAATCATTTTTAATCATTAAAATGAAGTTATTATGTTCAATAATTAAATTATTAAATTTCCAAAATTTTCGACTTCCAAAGTTCATTTATTCACTTAAGTTTATCAAAACAGTGAAAATTCACTTTTCGTGGCATTTAGAAAACGCTACGGAAAGATACATTCAAAACAGTTCAATTTAACAAAAGACAACATTTTAAAACGTTGTAATAGGGTTTACTTAAATTTCAAATAAACTTAGTTAAATTCAAAAATTATAGCACTTACAAAAATGGCTATAATAGCTTTTAATTCAATTTAGCTTTTTAGTTCATTATCATCAACTACAGCATTTACAAATGCTGCAATATCATTTACATTGTAATTAATAGCATTTCGAAAATGCAGTCAATTAACTTCAAATATTCAATATAATTTCTCAACCAATTGTATTTTTTTATAAACATTTTTAACTCATAAAATCATACATTTTCACATTTATAAACATCATTTCATTTTCCTCAAGTTTATGATTTTATAACGTTAAATTTCCATTCAAAAATCAAGATTTAATAATAATTCACTTATTAAATTGCAACGTTCAATATTAAATTCATTGCATTGAATTTCAAATTAACACTTAAGTTCAAATTCTCAAATATAAATTAGTTTTATTTTTATTTACTTAAACTAAAAGTTCACTTTTAAGTCAATTTCATAAATTTCCAATTTTAGTTCTATTTCAAAATTTCAACTTAAATATTCATTCATTTCACATTTCAACTTTATTAAAAATCATTAATATGATATAAAATCACTTTAAATTCATTTAAATTCAAATTATCATAAATTTATTATAATTTCATTTTAATTTGATTTCCAATTATAATTAAATCAAATTTTCCAAAATAACTTACATTCAAAATTTTCTAACTTTTCATTAATTCATTTCACTTACAAATATTCAGAAAATCAATAATATTTTACAAAAATCCTTTTTAATTAGATTTAAATCAAAATATTTTAATATTTATGTGACGCCTCACCTCTATACCCACGCTAGCCAAGAACACTACGGTGATTGCTGTCGACTAGCATGGAGAATAAGGCTGTTGAGGAGCGACCATCCGTGTAATTTCTTTGCGCGAGCACCGATATGTCAGATAATATAACATGCATTCTATTTCAATAGGAAATCCAATATACCGACACAAACTCAAAGCTACTACACGGTGGCTATATAAATCCTTCGGAAAACAAATATAGAAATAAGCATAACACAAATCAGTCACAGACAATTCATATCACAAAGGCGGAAAATAGATATGAATATTACACTTGGAAGTGTACATCAGAGTAGTGGTCTAAAAAGATCCACAATATCACAAAAGAATAGTTACATGAGCTACACAAAAGAATAAGTATACATTATGGAGTCTATATCTCAAATGTATACAACAAAAACTACTAATCTAAGTAGTTAACCAAAAGCAAGAGAAATCAATCCCAAGAGAGAAGTCAAGCAGAAGCACCTGTAACATCTCGGTCCGACCCGAGTATTATTTAATAAGAAAATAATAAACGGATCAGTCTAACTATAGATATCAGATGAAATGATATAGAATCAAAGTTATGACTAAACACATAATAATCACAAGGCCAAGCTGTGATATATAAGTAGTTGATAATCAACAAGAGATTAATCAATATCACAAAATCTACACAAGAATCCAAGAAGTGTCATACTCTTTATTTCGTTCATCAAACCACAAATATTGACGATAATATCAATGTCAATCGCAAATGTCAATGACGCACAAATTCCAGAAGACTACACAAGAAATCCAGAAATCACAAAAAAGGGGGGGGGGAGGCCTATCACAAACGGGAGCATAAAGCTCACCAACACGTGTATCACAAACGGAACGCTAATTCCATGGTCGCTAACCATCACAAATTGAGCCGAAGCTCCACAAAACGGGGTTTAGTCTCCCTCGCAGACAAAGAGACATCGCACATTACTAGTCTAAATCACAAAGATGATCGTCATGATCAGCGAGAAGTGTCGATTACACTAAGCTAGTAAATATATGAGTTTAGCTTCATGTCCCATAACCACTTGCTTAACTTAAATATTTACAAACAACCTGTAAATCTCCACTAGAAAATTGTCACAAGAGGTTCAATCGAACAAGTCCAAGAATTAACCGACAAAGTAAACGCAAGCGTTTCATACCACTTGTTTTACTAAGCCGTTTAATTAGATTTCTCATACGAGTGAGGTAAAGGTTTGTATATACTAATAGATTGGAAAACGGTTTTATAAACGAATTTGGTATTAAAATAGTATTGAAATCGTTTGAGGAAAGAGTTTTGATATTTACTACTAGTATAGAAAACCTTTATATTTTTAAAGTGACAAATCACGAAGAAGATTGTAAGAACAATTAATCACAAAAATTCACATACGAAGACGTGAATAAAATCCAACGAAATCGATAAAGGATCCATCGAAATGGATATTCAAAAATCCCTTAAAAAGAGTCATCAAAGTCATTATAGATGATAACAATAAATAGGATTATCACGAATCGATTTAAATTGGAATTTCAATCCAAAAAGGTTGGACTCAAACAGCAGGTTCAGTCGACTGAACAGAGTTTTCAGTCGACTGACCCTGTACCTGGAAATTTTCCAGGTTCAGGAAACTTCCTGTTTCCAGTTTCAGTCGACTATGCAGAGTTTTTCAGTCGACTGAATCATGCCTGGAAACTCTCGGGTTTCAGGTTCAGTCGACTGAACAGAGTTTTCAGTCGACTGAATCATGCCTGGGCTGTTTTTCAGCCTATTCAAATGAAGAGAAAATTCTTCCAAAATGCAACCGGACGAACATTGGCTCTAAGGGTTTATGCCAATCGGCAACCCGGCCCTATATGCTCCTCGGCGCATCACCAAAAATATGATCAAACATCCATAAAAGGATTTCACACAAATTTGACTTAAAAACCCAAAAATTGGAGTATTCACAAAATCAATCCAAAACAAGAGCAAATGCACATGAAGAAGTGTTTGGAATTCATACCCAACAACCAAAGATAATTATAGTCATAGATGTGAGATAAAAATCTCACCTTTTCTCAAAATCAAACAAGAAGAAGCTTGAAAGCAAGTGGAGAATCAACCTCTCTTCAACACAACCCAAATGAGCTTGAATCTATGCTAAAAAACAAGAACATTCCCAAAATTAGGTTTAGGAATTTCTGAAATTGGTAAGAGAACAAGTTGGAGAAGAAGAAGAGAAGCTTACCAATGGGTTCTTCTTGAGTTTGGAGCTAGGAATTTGATTTGCAAGAGAAACTAGGGTTTTGGAGTTTTAATTTCCAATCTCTCCCACCATTAAAGCTAAGAAAACTGAAGAGAGAAAGAAGTGAGGGAGAATGGGGGAGAGTGGTTCAGTTTTGGAGTATAAGTTAACATAGGGCTGAGCCCAAAAACCAAACCCAAAGTAAAAAGTAGCAGAAATCAACTTTCTCCAAACATATCGAAGCTTATACTCAAAAAGGTCGCAAACGGCATTTTAAACTCAATGGGAGTGGTCCCGAGTCCTAATTCGACCGTATGCAAAAAGTAGCTTTTCGGACTAAAATCCGACTAACGATAAAATATTTAAATATAAAATCGATAAATATGCGGGTTGTTACAAACTCCCCTCCTTAAAGAAATTGCGTCCTCGCAATATTACAAGAAGAAGATATATAGTAACAACCATAAAAGCATATTCAACACAAAAGAAGTTTGAAATAAGAAGTTCACCTCAAAGAGCACGAGAAAGTAAGTCCGGATGTGTACGCTCGATGTACTCTCTAGATTCCCAAGAACAATCCTTAGGATTTGAAGACCATTGAATTTAACAAGCGGAACATCTTTATTTCGAAGTCGTTTGACTTCCGAAGCAATGATACGAATAGGATGTTGCTCATAAGTTAAATTAGGCGAAACTTCAATCTTTTCCACAACACCGGGCTCAAGAATAGAATCGGAACCTCGAAGGCATTTCCGTAATTGAGAAACGTGAAACACGTCATGAATAGCAGAAAATTGAGCCGGTAATAAAAGGTGATAAGCCATGGAACCAATACGTTCAGTGATAGGAAATGGCCCAATATATCGAGGCGCTAACTTTCCCGATCGAATGAAACGTACAACACCTTTCATTGGTGAAACACGAATAAACACAAGATCTCCCACAGAAAATTCTAACTTCCTTCTCCGGTTATCGGCATAGGATTTTTGTCTACTCTGGGCTTCTTTCATCCTATGACGAATAAGATCAATCTTTTTTGTGGAATCACGAATAAAATCTGGACCTAAAGCCAGCTTCTCACCGGCCTCAAACCAACAAGAAGGAGATCGGCATGGCCTTCCGTAGAGTGCCTCGAAAGGTGCCATACCAATACTAGATTGGAAGCTATTATTATAGGAAAATTCAACAAGTGAAATATGATCTTCCCAACCTCCACCAAAATCAAGCACACAAGAACGAAGAAGATCTTCAAGAGTTTGATTCACACGCTCAGTTTGTCCATCGGACTGGGGGTGATAAGCGGTGCTAAAATTAAGCCTCGTTCCTAAAGCTTTTTGAAGACTCTTCCAAAATCCACTAGTAAACAATGGATCACGATCACTAACAATAGAAGTAGGAACACCATGCAATTTAACAATTTCTTTGATGAATATTTTGGCCAAAAGAGGAACGGTTCGGTTAGACCGAACGGGAATAAAATGGGCGGATTTAGTAAGTCTATCAACAATTACCCATAGGCTATCATAACCTGATCGAGAACGGGGAAGGCCATCTATAAAATCCATGGAAATTTGATCCCACTTCCAAACTGGAATTTCTAAAGGTTGCAATAACCCTCCGGGCCTTTGATGTTCGGCCTTAACGAGTTGGCAAGTCATGCAACGTTTAACGAAGTTAGCGATGTCAAGTTGAAATTCCCTCCCAATAATAAAGTCGCTTCATATCCGCGTACATTTTACTACTACCGGGATGAATGGTAAATTTAGAGTGATGAGAATCTTCTAAAATATCTTTACGAAGTTCCCTAACATTTGGCACGATAAGTCTACCAAATTTCCGAATGCCGCCACGAGAATCGATATTAAAGTCTTTCAAACCTTCAATATCAATTTTATCCTTAATATTTTGGCCAAGAAGAACCAATTCAGTATCTAGCCTTTGAGCTTCAAGAATGCGGTCTAAAAGAGATGGATGAGCCTCAAGGCTACATAAAACAAATGATGAGCATAAATCGGAAACACTGTCTCGAATTTCGCAAGTGGATAAAATCTCGAGATCGTTCCATTCGGATATCATCATAGAAACAACAACTTGTTGTTTACGGCTAAGAGCATCGGCAACAAGATTACCCTTACCGGGAGTATAAAGAATATCAAGATCATATGGTGCAAGAAATTCGAGCCAACGCTGTTGACGCAAATTAAGTTCCTTTTGAGAGAATAAATATTTCAAAGACTTTGATCTGTGTAAAGAACAAATTTCTCTCCTAAGAGATAATGACGCCAAATCCGAAGAGCAAAAACAATAGCCGCGAGCTCTAAATCATGAGTGGCATATCTAGTCTCAGTAGGCTTTAATTGCCTAGAAGCATAAGCAATAACGCGTTCCTTTTGCATAAGAACGACACCCAAACCAATGCGACTAGCATCAGTATAAACAATGAAATCTTGATTCCCATCGGGAATAACAAGAATAGGAGCATCAGAAAGAAGTTCTTTTAATTTCTGAAAAGAAGCTTCACATTTGTCCGACCAAATGTATTTAACACCTTTCTTCGTCAAGCTAGTGAGAGGCACGGAAATCTTAGAAAAGTATTTGATAAAACGACGGTAATATCCCGCCAATCCGAGAAAACTACGAATCTCTGTCACACTCCCCGGTCTCTTCCAATCTTGAATCGCTTCAATCTTTGAAGGATCCACGGAAATTCCGGATTCAGAAATAATGTGACCGAGAAACTTCACACGAGATTGCCAAAAGTGGCACTTAGAAAATTTTGCCTTTAATTGATTACTCCTAAGAGTTTCCAACACAATCCGAAGATGTTTTCATGCTCCTCCTCGGTTTTAGAATAAACAAGGATATCATCGATAAAGATGAGAACAAACCGGTCGAGAAAGTCTTTAAAAACTCGATTCATTAAGTCAACGAAATAAGCCGGGGCATTTGTTAACCCAAATGGCATAACAAGCCATTCATAAGATTCATACCGAGTACGGAACGATGTAAAAGGAATGCTATCCTCTACAATACGAAGCTGATGAAAACCGGTAGCCAAGTCCAATTGTGAAAAGACTCTAGCACCACTAAGTTGATCGAATAGATCATCAATCCGAGGTAAAGGATATTTATTTTTGATAGTAAGATCATTAAGCTTGCTGTAGTCAACGCAAAGCCTAAGTGTACCATCGGATTTCTTCACAAAAATAGCTGAAGCTCCCCAAGGCGAGGAACTAGAGCGAATAAATTGCTTCGTTTCCAATTCAGATAATTGTTTACGCATCTCCTCGTTTTCTTTATTGGACATACGATAAGGAGGACGAGTGATAGGTTGAGTTCCCGAAATAAGATTAATTCTGAACTCAATTGCTCGCTTAGGTGGTAATCCTAAAACGGGCTCGAATATGTCGGAAAATTCACAAACGACGTGAATAAGAGAAATAATATTACCCTCATCATCATCATCGTCATCACGAGGATTTAAAGAATATAAAGATGCAACCAAAGCAGAATCTGAATCTTTAAGAATAACAGAAACCTGATTAACAGATTGAGGATGTCGAAGATGAATAGTCCGCTCAGGACATAGGATATGAGCTTCATAATGGTTAAGCCAATCCATTCCCAAAATCATTCCAAAGCCTAAATAACGCATGACATGCAAATCGGCTCGGAAAGAAAAATCACACAAAATAATCTCGACATCTTTACACAATAAACTGATTGTTGCGGATCCACCAACCGGATTCGCAATTCTCAAAGAAGTCATTAAACACAAAACATTCAAAGAAAAAGTATCAACAAGTTCTTTTGATATAAAAGAATGGGACGCACCCGTATCAAAAAGAACTCGAATAGGATGATCACGAAACAAAATAATTCCATCTAGAATAGAATGAGAAATACCTTGGCCACGAGATGTGTTGCCAGGGGCTTGAGCAATATTTAACTTTCCCTCCTTCTTGCCCTGAAGCTTGGGGCATGAAGTATAACATGACCGTGGACTTTGCAGTAGCGACAAGAAAGAGACTTTGGGCACTTGTTCGCATAATGGTCCTTTGAACCACAATTATAGCACTCCCCACGACCAAAGGAAGAAGTCTTTGCCACGGAGGTTGCTTGCTTCCCTTTCTTATTGGGATAAGGGCCTTTAAATTTGTTTGGCCTCTTTCTGTTGTTGAAGTTTGGTTTGGAACCCACAACTTCAACATCATTCTCTCTATCCGCCTCTTCAAGACGAAGAGCGATATCAACGAGTTGGTCGAAAGAAACTTCTAACTTTAGAAGTAATGGCTTCTTGAGACTTTTGTTTAAGCCATAGACGAATCTCTGATTCTTCTTAAGAGGGGTGTTGATGTATTCAACCCCATATTTGAAAAGCGACTCGAAGGAGGCGACGTAATCAGTCACGGATGACTCACCTTGAACAAGGTCTATAAATCGTCGAGCCAATGTCACTTTTTCTGCTTCTGGTACGAATTTTAACTCGTAGCGCTCTCGGAATTTCTCCCAGGTGAGATCCGCTTCATTAATCTCAGAAATAAGAAGTTCGTACCAGTCCAATGCTCTTTCTCGGAGCATACTAGAGGCCACCTGAACTCGGTGAAGGTCAATAAGATTCATGCGAGAAAAGATTCGATCGCATGACCTTAGCCAGGCCTGTACTTCAATAACAGTTTCAGAACCCTTGAATGGCTCCCCACTCAAATTTGTGTAATCGCTACACAAGCGTGCAAATCTCGACTTTGGGTGAGTAGGTTCCGGGTTAGCTCCAGCTGCTTGAGCATTTGTCACTAAATCAAGAAGCTGTTGAGCAGTCATAAAAACTCCATCCTGGGGCGGAGTGCTAGATGGCACGGCTCTGGGGCGGCCAGGTCTAGACATTTCTCTTCCTTTAGAAAGAAAGAAGAGGAAGAAAAAGGTTATCATTTTCTCATAGACAAAACATGGAATCATAAAAGAAAATAGGATAGAACGGTACGTAGACCCGTATAAAATCCTAAAGCACGACTCCTAAGATGAACTTAGGACGATGATCCTTGTTATAATATTCCATATTGTTCCGAAGTTTGGCTCTGATACCAAGCTGTGACGCCCCACCTCTATACCCACGCTAGCCAAGAACATTACGGTGATTGCTGTCGACTAGCACGGAGAATAAGGCTATTGAGGAGCGACCATCCGTGTAATTTCTTTGCGCGAGCACCGATATGTCAGATAATATAACATGCATTCTATTTCAATAGGAAATCCGACATACCGACACAAACTCAAAGCTACTACATGATGGCTATATAAATCCTTCGAAAAACAAATATAGAAATAAGCATAACACAAATCAGTCGCAGACAATTCATATCACAAAGGCGGAAAATAGATATGAATATTACACTTGGAAGTGTACATCAGAGTAGTGGTCTAAAAAGATCCACAATATCACAAAAGAATAGTTACATGAGCTACACAAAAGAATAAGTATACATTATGGAGTCTATATCTCAAATGTATACAACAAAAACTACTAATCTAAGTAGTTAACCAAAAGCAAGAGAAATCAATCCCAAGAGAGAAGTCAAGCAGAAGCACCTGTAACATCTCGGTCTGACCCGAGTATTATTTAATAAGAAATTAATAAACGGATCAGTCTAACTATAGATATCAGATGAAATGATATAGAATCAGAGTTATGACTAAACACATAATAATCACAAGGCCAAGCTGTGATATATAAGTAGTTGATAATCAACAAGAGATTAATCAATATCATAAAATCTACACAAGAATCCAAGAAGTGTCATACTCTTTATTTCGTTCATCAAACCACAAATTTTGACGACAATATCAATGTCAATCGCAAAAGTCAATGACGCACAAATTCCAGAAGACTACACAAGAAATCCAGAAATCACAAAAAAGGGAGGGGGGGGAGGCCTATCACAAACGGGAGCATAAAGCTCACCAACACGTGTATCACAAACGGAACGCTAATTCCATGGTCGCTAACCATCACAAATTGAGCCGAAGCTCCACAAAACAGGGTTTAGTCTCCCATGCAGACAAAGAGACATCGCACATTGCTAGTCTAAATCACAAAGATGATCGTCATGATCAGCGAGAAGTGTCGATTACACTAAGCTAGTAAATATATGAGTTTAGTTTCATGTCCCAAAACCACTTGCTTAACTTAAATATTTACGAACAAACTGTAAATCTCCACTAGAAAATTATTACAAGAGGTTCAATCGAACAAGTCCAAGAATTAACCGACAAAGTAAACGCAAGCGTTTCATACCACTTGTTTTACTAAGCCGTTTAATTAGATTTCTCATACGAGTGAGGTAAAGGTTTGTATATACTAATAGATTGGAAAACGGTTTTATAAACGAATTTGGTATTAAAATAGTATTGAAATCGTTTGAGGAAAGAGTTTTGATATTTATTACTAGTATAGAAAACCTTTATATTTTTAAAGTGAAAAATCACGAAGAAGATTGTAAGAACAATCAATCAAAAAAATTCACATACGAAGACGTGAATAAAATCCAACGAAATCGATAAAGGATCCATCGAAATGGATATTCAAAAATCCCTTAAAAAGAGTCATCAAAGTCATAATAGATGATAACAACAAATAGGATTATCACGAATCGATTTAAACTGGAATTTCAATCCAAAAAGGCAAATTGGACTCAAACAGCAGGTTTAGTCGACTGAACAGAGTTTTCAGTCGACTGACCCTGTACCTGGAAATTTTCCAGGTTCAGGAAACTTTCTGTTTCCAGTTTCAGTCGACTGTGCAGAGTTTTTCAGTCGACTGAATCATGCCTGGAAACTCTCTGGTTTCGGGTTCAGTCGACTGAACAGAGTTTTCAGTCGACTGAATCATGCCTGGGCTGTTTTTCAGCCTATTCAAATGAAGAGCAAATTCTTCCAAAATGCAACCGGACGAACATTGGCTCTAAGGGTTTATGCCAATCGGCAACCCGGCCCTATATGCTCCTCGGTCCATCACCAAAAACATGATCAAACATCCATAAAAGGATTTCACACAAATTTGACTTAAAAACCCAAAAATTGGAGTATTCACAAAATCAATCCAAAACAAGAGCAAATGCACATGAAGAAGTGTTAGGAATTCATACCCAACAACCAAAGATAATTATAGTCATAGATGTGAGATAAAAATCTCACCTTCTCTCAAAATCAAACAAGAAGAAGCTTGAAAGCAAGTGGAGAATCAACCTCTCTTCAACACAACCCAAATGAGCTTGAATCTATGCTAAAAAACAAGAACATTCCCAAATTTAGGTTTAGGAATTTCTGAAATTGGTAAGAGAACAAGTTGGAGAAGAAGAAGAGAAGCTTACCAATGGGTTGTTCTTGAGTTTGGAGCTAGGAATTTGATTTGCAAGAGAAACTAGGGTTTTGGAGTTTTAATTTCCAATCTCTCCCACCATTAAAGCTAAGAAAACTGAAAAGAGAAAGAAGTGAGGGAGAATGGGGGAGAGTGGTTCAGTTTTGGAGTATAAGTTAACATAGGGCTGAGCCCAAAAACCAAACCCAAAGTAAAAAGTAGCAGAAATCAACTTTCTCCAAACATATCGAAGCTTATACTCAAAAAGGTCGCAAACGGCATTTTAAACTCAATGGGAGTGGTCCCGAGTCCTAATTCGACCGTATGCAAAAAGTAGCTTTTCGGACTAAAATCCGACTAACGATAAAATATTTAAATAAAATATTTAAATATAAAATCGATAAATATGAGGGTTGTTACAATTTACATTTCTAAAATAATTTTAAATTTTTTAGAAAAACATATATTAACTACGGGTCTGTATATAATTTTCTACACTAGGAAAAGTGATACGGGTAATATATCATTTCAACCTATAATTTACAAAGAAAATCCAAGTTTTATCATTTCAAACCCGCAGCCCCAAGTAAATGAAATAAATTAAATATCATTCAGGCCTATCATTTCAGCCCATAAATATTTTCCCTTATTCTAAAGTCCGTTCGGGTATGTATCATTTCAACCCATAGTGATTTCTAATTTACAATGAACTTGCAGTGTGATAAAATGATAAAATATACAGAATAGCATGAAATAACAGTAACATATGATATAACAGGTGTAATAACAGGTGTGAACATCATATGATAATAATATAAGCAGTTATAACATGTTAATATAGTTCTACAGATTCACAGGGTGTCAATTTACTACTTATATAAGTACATAATGTCTGGTGAGAATAACTCACTTTTTTTTTGCTGGAGATATCAATTAGAATAACACAACGGATCCAGAAGGCATGACCTTTGATTTGAATGGAGAGAAATAGCCAAGATATCATCTTGTAAACAACCCCAAAACAAGACAATATAACTTATGAGTAGTCAACCAAAATATATTGAAATAAAATTGAAATTGAAAGGCAACAAAGACAAGATAACTTGACCTTGCTACAACCATTCAAAAGATCGACTAAGGGGTTCATTTTCTTAGCCATGTTGATGATATGAGTGTGGGAGAGACAAGGCTAATAGCCTTGCAAACATTCAAACAAAACAAACAATAACATTAGTTTTCAAACCCAAATTCAATAAAACAATGTTAGAATTAAATGCATAAAACAAAGCCAAAGTTTTTGCACTTGCTTTCTACCGCCTATGCTTCAGCTATAGATCTGAAATACATGTCTAAGGAGTGGGTTAGGATCAGGTCTTGGGCTCATATGGGTCGGCCATAGCTTGGAAGTAATGGTGCAAAGGTGGATGGACATAGGTGCAACAAAACAACAACTACAAGGCAAATTCATCACTTCTATGCTATAAATGGGTTCAGCCATAGGCTCTAGGGGCAATGGCTAGTGGGTCCAGGTGGTGGTGGATGATGTGGCAGAGGGTGGAGGTCAGGTCAGAGGTCGTGGTGGTGGTGGAAGTGGCGGCTAATGGTTGTAGAAGGTGGTGCTAGCAAACTAGGCTCGATTTATGTAAATAGGTGATGGGTTTGTGCATTTTTGGTGTTGTCTCTTGCTAAGGTGGGTTCGGCCTGGTCATGGTGATGGACTAGAGGGGTGGTTGATCAGAGAAGGAGGAGCTGGAGGTCAGCCTAGATCTGGTTGAGGAGAAGTGGAGCCATGAAGTAGAGAACAAGTTGCAAAATCACATAGAAAAACTAGAAAACAAGAGAAGAGAAGAAGATTTTACCAAATTTTTGCAAGATGGAGGCCATGATTTTTTTTAGGATTAAGAAGCTTGGTAATTCGTGAAAATGAAGAAAAGAAGTCAGCTGAAGATATGATAAGGAACGGCCAAAATAATTGATGTATTAGTTGAAAAAGAAACGGTAAAAGAAATGGTGAAACGACTTTACGTTTCTTAGCTTTTAAAACCTTCCATACTTCCTTTTCTTTCAAATCAAGTAAAAAAAAATAAACTTCAGCAAGTACATCTAAAAACCGAAACAAAGTGAAATAAAATAAAAATATATAATTAAATTTAAAGAAAATATAAAAAGAATTAAGGAAATTGCTTGAAAATTGAAAACATGGTTCAAAAATTACAATTAAAACATCAATGGCTTTGGAAAAATATCTACTTCATTTTAAAAATATTCTAAAGCAAAATTTTGAAATAAAATAATTTATTTATCATTTATAAAATAAAATAAATAATTAAATTGGATAAAAATAGAAAAAACTAAAGAAAATGTTTAAAAATTGAAAACAGGGCATGGAAATTACAAGAAAAATACTACTAGCTCTAGAAAAATTCCTACCTCACTTCAAAAATATTAAAAGAAAAAAAAATACATAAAATAAAATATCAATACATATTACAATAAAATATGACAAAGAAAAATAAATTTCATACTATTTAAAATAACAAAATTGCAGAATAAACAAATTACACTCAATATTGAAATATACATTACTTTCACAATTTAAATCCGTTTCCAACGAAACAAAAAGCAGTGTTCTTAAAATTTTATGTACTTTCATAATAAAAGATAAAATTTAAATTTTCAAACCTTTAAAATTTTAAATTAAGAGTCAAAGTTTGACTATTTTGACCAAAATTCACTTTTTGGAAAATATTCTTTTTAGTCATGCTTTGGAATGATAATTCATATCAAAACTAAAGTTTATCATTCCAAATAAATAAAATAAGTTTGTAAATCAAAAATTCAATTAAAATAATTAAAATATACAAAAAAATCACAAAATACAGGGTTGTTACTATCAAGGTTTACAATTTTGGAGTTTGCATCATGGGATGGTCACGGCTTGGGCAAGACAAGTGGAGAGGAGGGTGATGTGGTCGTAGGTGGTGGTGGTACTGGTCGTGGAGATGGTGGAGGAGCTATGGCCGAGCATAAGCATGAAGAAGCAAGGCAATTTTCAATGGAAAATTAATAAAAAGAAGTGAAAAGAGTAGAAAATTTTTAAGAAGCCATTACCTTCTTCCTTTCAGATCTGAAACCTTGCATGAAAAGTGAGATAAGAAGAGATGTTTTCATGTGAATTTTATAAAGAAAAAGTTACGACTATCAAGGAGAAGTTATGGTAGAAAATTAAGGGATGGAAAGATAAAAAGGTAATAAATCAAAACGTAACGCATGCCTTTAATTAAAAATAGGTAACGTAACTTAATTTGATTTTGTTTCCCATCTATTTAGTAAAATATATGTCAAAGAAATAATTCAATAAATACATACCGTTTATATAAACACTATATCAAGTAATAAGAAAACGGTTATAGAAACGTATAAATTAATTGCTATTTACATTTTTGTATATTACTTAATTTACAAAGTATATATCCAAATCAAACGAAACAAAAACGACAAATGTTATAAATATATACGTAACATGTAATGTTACATATATATACACAATTATAACATGATATATCAACCAAAAATATTACTTATATTAATTAAAATAAACATTTAAAGGTATGCCTTTTAAAACAGTAACGTATACATACATTTGAAATTTCTTTCTAGGAAATAAATAGGGATCTAAATACTTATCCATTTAATTACTAAATGAATGTATAAATAACAAAAATAAGGTAGAGATAGATATTATGAAGAATAAATAAATAGTTTTTAGAAAAGTAAGAAATAAATAAAGAAAATACTTTATTTAATGTAAACTAGAATTAAAGATTGAAAACAATATACAATCAACATTTGAACATTATAACTATACTTTAAAAATGTTTTAAAAATAAAATATATGAAAAATATATCATGTTACACAAACTAGAACATGATTTTACAAACAAAGATATTATTTATATAAATTTAAAATAAACAAATTTGTTAAATAAAACCATTTACACACAATATTGTAAAAACATAACTTTCACAATATTAATCCAATTTCAGCGAAATGAAAAGCATTATTCTTGAAATTAAATCAATTTTCATAATTAAAGAAAAAATTCAAAAATTTAAATTTTAAAATTAAAAGTTAAAGTTTGACCATTTTGACCAAAATCCACTTTTTTGGAAATATTCCATTGATTCAGGTTTGGAATTATAATTCACACAAAAATCAAAATTTATATTTAAAATAACAAAATTTATCCATTTAATAAATAAAATAAAATTTTTTCTCAGGGAATTCAATTAAAATAATTAAAATATACAAAAAAATTACAAATACGGGGCTGTTACAAAGTGTGTTCGATAAAAGGAGCTACTCACTGGCCCGGAATCGCTCCTGTTTTAGCCACCTTATGCCAACTCACGGGAGTCGGATCCACGTACGTACCTCAATAGAACGTCGCCACCATCCTACTTCATTCTGGAATCTCCACCACATACATGGTTGTTAAAGTGGTTTTCGGTGTTAGCAGAGAGTATGACAACTTCCGATCCTGGTCTCTTTAACAACCAAACGTTATTATAATACCGTGGTCATTTCAAAATAGTTTATACTTCAAAACCAAAATATCATTGCCATTCCAAAACCATATCAATAAGATATCATTTCCAGTTCAAAACCAAATACGATAACATTCCTATTTCAAATATATTCATTTCCAAAATCATAGCATTTTCAAAGTTATAACACTTTCGAAACCAAACTCTTGAAATTATAACACTTTCAAAACATAATACTTTGAGATTCATAACTTTGAAACATAACCTCCACCACTTAAATAGTTTAGATATTAAAATACTTTATACATTAAATAGCTCCTTAATTTTACAAATCAATTCCAAAACAACTAAAAGTTCAAAATTCAAATTTAATCAAATCTCAAATAATCAATTTCAATTCAATTCAGACTTCAATAAACCATTTCGAATTATATCGATTTCAAATACAGATTTGCACCACAAATAAACCATTTGAATTTCAATATATTTCAAAGCTTTAAATATTCCATAATTTCAAAACTAAATTTGATAACCTTAATTTAACTTCATTATTTTTTAGTTTTGCAATATTCACTAAATAAATCCAATATCATTTAAATAAAATCCCAAATTTCAAATCACTAAATATTTGCTTCAGTTTAATTAAACTTGTAATATTTATTTTAAATCATCTTAAACCAGCACCAAGTTATAAAATCATATCCTTTAAAACCTCAAATCCTATAAGTTTCAAATCGATTTAATTAAATAAAATCCTTAATTAAATACCATTTTAAATCAACTTCAAAACTATCTTTCCAACCTTTTTTTATAAAATCATTATAAACTCTATATTACAATATAATTTAAATAAACACTTAACCATATTATATTTTAATAAAATCAAACTTTATTTGTGACGCCCCACCTCTATGCTCACAATAACAAAGGTTATTATAAGTAATAATGTCTGCTATTGTGAAGAATAAGGCTTATTAGAAGCGACCATCTGTAAGTTACGCCTTAGACGAGTATTGATTACATCGATAGGAGTTTTGAAAATTATTCCCAAAGATATAAATTCAATCCAAATCTAAAACGAAACTACAGTGGCTAAAGAAAAAATCCATAACAACTCATAGTAACAACAACACTGATAATAAATCACATCAGAACAGAAATATCAGATATATAGCGGAAGACAAGTCTGGAATACATGCTACAACAATCGATAGTTCACATGAACCAAATGTACATAAACATATACATCAACATACATAAGATGTGAGTCAATAAACCAAAAGAAATCCTCGAAAGCTAGACAAACGATGATGTGAAACCCCAAAAGCTGAAGCTGCGACAGAATCAGAGATAGCGACTACCCCGAAATAACTCGATCTGACCCGAGTATTATTTAAAAGAAAATAATAAACGGATCAGTCTAATTTATTCTCAGAAATAAGTGTATGATAAACAACACTTAAACAAATAATTATAGTCTCGAACGAGACTATACAACATAAATAATCAATATAGTTCAAATGAAGAAATCTCAATTTAAACTCCATCAAAATCAATAATCTCGATTGAGACTATTCAACATAAATAATCACCATAGTTTAAAGAAAGACATCTCAATTTAAACTCCATCAAAATCAGCTTTTAAATTCCCAATTGGATTCAAAACAGCAATACGCAAATTTATAATCTCGGATGAGACTATACAGAAAGTAATCAGCATAGTTTAAAGGAAGAAATCACATTAAACATCATTAAAATCTACTTCCAAATTCACAATGGAATTCAAAGCAGCAGTACGCAAAATCTAGAAATCAAAATAAGATAACTAGAAAATCATCAGTCGAAACAAAATCTAGAAATCAAAATAAGATAACTAGAAAATCAGCATGAAAGTGGATCGATCCCAGCAGATGGCGAGTTTTAGCTATGCCGCACGTGCATCTCAGATGGCCGAAGCCTACCAAGTACTATAAATTTTGGCGCCCATCAGATGACCCGAAGGTCTGCAAAGTGACCCAAAGGTCTAGTACTGGTAATTGACCCGATGGTCCATCAGATGACCCGAGGGTCCAACAAATGACCCGAAGGTCCGCAGAGTGGCTCGAAAGCCCAACAAAATCATCAAAATCATCAAACAGCAGATGTTTCAATTAACGAGTCCGGAATTAAACGAAATAGTAAAAGTGTGGTTCCATACTCTGCACTTTTGCTAAATCGTTTAAATCTCTTCATCGTTTCCTTGAAAGTGCAAAATTGTGTATTTTGTAAATATAACATTTTACATTTTCAAACGGACAAGTTCGGAATTAAGCGAATCAGCAAAAGTAAGGGTTCATAGTCCTGAATTTTGCTGAAGCGTTTAAATCGCTTCCTCATTCTTTTGAAAGCGTAAACTGTAAAATTGTTGAAAACAATTTTATTTTAAAACGATTTTTAAAAAAACGTGATTAAAACTGTAACATCAGTAGCAATTTCGAAGAGGAAATTGCGCTTCACAAAACACCGTAAAAACGGATACCAAATCAGTGTTGCGGGATAACCGCTTGAAAAGTCACTTTAAATTAACGGTTACTGACGTTGAAATAACAGTGAATTTTCATTCATCAATATGTCAACAAAACACCGTGTTCCAAAAATATAGCGCCAGTGTGGAAATTCATTTAAAATAACGGCAACAAATTATGTTAAAAGCCAAACATCGGTTCAACGTAAATTAAACACTGGTATTTAAAACATTTCCGTGCAATTCAACTTGAACGTACACAATGAAATTTTGGTCTGGACGATACTTTTGCTCGCACACACGAATGAATGCATGCTCCCTATAATTTACGAGTATGTAAATCAATGATGGCCAGGCAATAATTATGTGTACAATATGCTTGCACGTAAGAATTAATGTGATGACCTTAACTATAACATGTTATCAATTATAACGTGCCTACCCTGGTTAGTGAAAATTTTGTCTGGGCAATAAATTTCTTCTATTTCACTTACACCTGTATGGTCTGGGGAAATGACCAATACATGAAATAAATTTCATCTGGGTAACAACATGCATAACTCACGCATGGTGTTTGTGCATGTGATTAGCACTTCTTTTTTTTCCATTTTTTTTTTTGCAATAATGAAGACATGGCGCACTACCTAAATGTTTGCATATAAAGAAAATTATTCTAAACAATGTACTAGTGTACACGTAATAAATTGGCATAGTTTAGGATACTAATTGCATGCATTGTTGTTGTCGTGCATTTCATTTTGTTCGCTAAAATGTGGGCAGCATATCCTCTGTTTGACTGTTAATACTCACGCACTTTTTGAAGTAAAAACAAAATATTAAACAATCCTGGACTTCATTTTTGTGACTTCATATGCATGCATTCTTGAAGTACAAGAAAATACTAGATTGGAACACATTTATATTCACGTGTAACACACGTTTTGCATACAGCAACCTCTACACATACCATGGATTAACATGCATAACGTTAATATGTATAACATAATGCACTTCACCACATATAGCAACTTCTATACACACCTAGGTTCAATAAAGTTTATCACGTTTTATACATTTGAAATAAGGGGTTTTGCCTAGGCTTCACATGCATGAAAGCAACCAATTTGTGCAAACTGACCATACATTCTTGTATCATCTTTCACAAAAAAAAAAAACAATTCATCAGAAGCTTTTGCGTTGAACCCATGGTGCACGCATACCATGGATTTCAAGAATACTTGAATGCTTTAATTTCACACACACACGGCTAAAAATAAAATGGTTGATACACAACTTCTCTCATAGTTCGCACTTACATATAATATTTAGGACAAACTGATGTGTACGTATCTTCTAATATGCAGACACCCCAAATTAGAAATGTAACATGAAATGTATCAAAACAACTGCTGTGGACATATATATATACAACCCAGCGCACACACCTGACTTGACACAGAGTATAAATTGGATATGTGAGTTGTCTGCACTCACCTTAGGTTTGGGTTCAAAACACTAGCAACAGAGAACTGAGTGGAGCTAAATTATTGGAACCGCCATTACCTCTTTGCAGAGCTTGTGGAGATTTCCAAAAGAAAGATTGATGCCAGAGGACAAAATGAAACAAAAGTATGGAGCAGGCATACTTTTCTCTTCAAATTTATGTGAACAAGTCAATGAAATGAAGTGCTGGCTTGCCTTAAAGTACACAAGCATTAAATGAAACGTGTATAAAGTGAGAAAAGGACTCACAGCAAATAAAACAATGATGACAGTACTTTCCAAGTTTTTAAACTTTTGAGATAGAAAAGTGTTCACATTTTGCTCTAAATTGGCTCAATTCCTTTACACGTGAAGAAGGAATTTCATAACACCACTCAGATATTGGTAACTGGCTTTGCAACGTTATTATTTTTTTTCAAATTTTAATTTTAAAATTTTCTATTTAAAATATTTACTCCGACGGTAATTCAAAAATTACGGTCGTTATAGATTTTTAAAAATAATTATTACGACGGTAATAAAATCACGGTCGTTACAGACTCCCCCCTTATAAAAATTGCGTCTCCGCAATTTTCATACTAGAAGCAGTCAATAACGTAAATAATTCATCTTAACAAAGATTCAAATTAGAAAAGATGGATAAGAATGCTCACCCCCACCCGAAGAGGAGAGAAAACCGGGATAAGAACGCTCGATGAATTCTCTGGTTTCCCAAGTGCAATCCTTGGGCAATACGTTCCGTAATAGGAAACGGTCCAATATAACGAGGAGCCAGTTTCCCGGAGCTACTAAAACGCACCACACCCTTCATCGGGGAAACAGGAATGAATACAAGATTGCCAACAGAAAATTCCAAAGGCTTCCTACGATGATCGGCATAAGATTTCTGCCTATTCTAAGCCTCCTTCATTCTCTGTCGGATAATATCAATCTTCTTCGAAGGATTACGAATATAATCGGGGCTGAGAACTAACTTTTCCCCCGATTCCAACCAACAAGATAGTGATCGACACGGCCTTCCGTAAAGAGCTTCGAAAGGAGCCATACCGATACTGGATTGAAAAATGTTGCTATAAGAGAATTCAACAAGAGGTAAGTGGTCCTCCCAACTACCACCAAAATCAAGAATGCAAGATCGAAGGAGATCCTCTAAAACTTGATTCACCCTTACCAGGGGTATACAGAATATCGAAGTCATATGAAGCAAGAAATTTCGAGCCAACGCTATTGCCTCAAATTAAGCTCTTCCTGAGTGAATAGATGCTTCAAAGATTTATGATCGGAGTGGAGAACACCACTCCTCTCCCAAAATAATGATGTCATACTCTAAAAGCGAAACAATAGTCACGGGCACTAGATCATGAGTAGCATATCTAGTCTCGATCGGCTTTAATTGTAAAGAAGCATAGGCAACTACTCCATCTTTTTTCACGAGAACAACACCGAAACCAATACGGCTAGCATTGATACAAATAATGAAGTCTTGGTTCCCTTCGGGAATCACAAGGATAAGAGTATCAGAAAGGAGTTCTTTCAAATAGTCTTCTTTCCTGAAAAGATAAAACTTCCAAAAATCTTAATTGTCTTTACGAAATCATTTTCTAGAAAATTTATTTATTTATTTATTTATTTTTATAAATTTATTGTGTCAAATTGTCTCATCAAAGCGTTTAGGAGATTCCTATCGATAATGTTGATCAAGCGCATCGACCAGAACTCTTAAAGCACTCAATGGGCAATACAATCACAAAATCATTTTCTATATGATAACCCAAATCCATTTATACTTGTAAAATTTTAAATTGTTGTTTTCATCCAAAATCAATAAATACATAAAACGGAGTCGTCGAGATATTCGTAGAATATTCGATTCACAAAATGGATGAAATAAGTTGGGCAAACTAAACGACATAATAAGTCATTCATAAGAATCATAACGAGTGTGGAATGCGGTAAGTGGAATGCTAACTTCTGCAACTCATAGCCAATTGAAAATGGTAGCAAGAACAGGTTGGGAGAAGAGCTAGAATGAATAAGTCGCTTGGCTCCCAATTCAGATAATTGTTGCTTGAGTTCCACATTTTCTTTAACAGTCATCCTCGTGGGAGGACGACTGACAGGATGAGCACCAAAGGTAAGATCAATACGGAACTCATTTGCCCTATTCGGCGCCAAACTCGAAATAAACTCAAAGACAACAGAAAAATCCCAAACCAAGATGATCCATATCATGCAGATTCGCATGAAAGGAGAAACCACAAAGAATAATCTCAACACCAACGCACAATAATCCAAGAGTAGCGGATCCACCAATAGGATTTACGATCCTCAAAGGGTCACGAAGTGTAATAACATCCAAAGGAATAATATCAACGAGCTCCTTCGACACGAATGAATGCACCCGTATCGAAAAGAACTCTAATAGAACGACCATGAAATAAGATAAAACCTTTCAAAACAGAAGGAGTAATACCTTTGGGCTGAGGAGAAACACCAGAAGCTTTAGAAAAATTAAGTTTCCCAGATTTGAGACCCCTAGAAGCAGTAGGGCAATCAGTAATCCAATGACCCTCTTTCTTACAATAGCGGCAAAGGCGAGGCTTAGGACAACTACGGTGAAGATGATCCAGAGATCCACAATTATAGCACGCCCTCTGAACAGAAGGTGCACTACTAGGCTGAGAACTCGAGGTAGCTTGCTTCTTCTTCTTCTGATTAGAAGAATTAGGCTTATGAAATGGAAACCTCTTCTTGTTGGGGTTCTTAGAAACCTCAACATCATCACAACTATCACGTTCCTTTTCAACAGCTTCAAGACAAAGAGCCGAATCAACAAGCTCCTCAAAAGAGAGCTTAAGCTGAAGCAAAAGAACTTTCTTCAAATACTTCTTCAAACCATCAACAAAACGGAGGTTCTTTTTACGCGGAGTGTTAATGAACTCAACTCCGTATTTGGACAAGGCCTCGAAAGATGCAACATAATCAGAAATAGAGGACTCTCCTTGCTTCAACTCAAGGAAACTACGAGCAAGATTAGCCTTTTCCGATTCAGGAACGAACTTAAGTTCAAATCGTTCCTTAAACTGAACCCAAGAGAGAGCAGACTCATCAACTTCCGCAATAAAAAGCTAATACCAATCAAGCGCACGCTTTTGCAACATACTAGATGCTACGAGAACACGATGGCGATCAGAAAGATCCATCCGAGAAAATATGCGCTCACAAGTGCGTAACCAAGTCTGAACCTCCATAACACTTTCCAAACCTTTGAAAGGTTGACCTCCGAGGTGGGAACAGTCACTACACATGCGAGCGAAGGCAGACTTCTGAATAGGAGCTGCGGGAGTAGCAACAGGAGGCTGAGTACCCCGAAATAGCTCCATAAACTTATCAGCTGACATATAGACACCGTCCGGATAAGAGCAACTATATGGGCCTGCAGAAGAACGCTTCCCTCTACCTCTTCCAGCCATAGGCTATGAGACAAGAGAAGGTAAGGATTAGTTAAAATAATACATAATTGATAAGAAATTTAACAATTGGAATACTACGGAAATATGAAATATATTCCTAGGCATAATCCAATCTGTTAGAGAAGATGAAAGTTTAAGAACAACGAAGGAATAGATTTAGGAAAGGCACGAATAAAACCGCCGAATAGTTGTAACACATGTTCCATTCTGTTTCTGTTCTGTGTATATTATAAATTGTTCCGAATTTTAGCTCTGATACCAAGTTGTGACGCCCCACTCTATGCTCACAATAACAAAGGTTATTATATGGAATAATGTCTGCTATTGTGAAGAATAAGGCTTATTAGAAGCGACCATCTGTAAGTTATGCCTTAGACGAGTACTGATTACATCGATAGAAGTTGTGAAAATTATTCCCAAAGATATAAATTCAATCCAAATCTAAAACGAAACTACAGTGGCTAAAGAAAAAATCCAGAACAACTCATAATAACAACAACACTGATAGTAAATCACATCAGAACAGAAATATCAGATATATAGCGGAAGACAAGTCTGGAATACATGCTACAACAATCGATAGTTCACATGAACCAAATGTACATATATATATACATCAACATACATAAGATGTGAATCAATAAACCAAAAGAACTCCTCGAAATCTAGACAAACGATGATGTGAAACCCCAAAAGCTGAAGCTGCGACAGAATCAGAGATAGCGACTACCCTGAAATAACTCGGTCTGACCGAGTATTATTTAAAAGAAAATAATAAACGGATCAGTCTAATTTATTCTCAGAAATAAGTGTATGATAAACAACACTTAAACAAATAATTATAGTCTCGAACGAGACTATACAACATAAATAATAAAAATATAGTTCAAATGAAGAAATCTTAATTTAAACTCCATCAAAATCAATAATCTCGATTGAGACTATTCAACATAAATAATCACCACAGTTTAAAGAAAGAAATCTCAATTTAAACTCCATCAAAATCAGCTTTTAAATTCCCAATTGGATTCAAAACAGCAATACGCAAATTTATAATCTTAGATGAGACTATACACAAAGTAATCAGCATAGTTTAAAGGAAGAAATCACATTAAACATCATTAAAATCTACTTCCAAATTCATAATGGAATTCAAAGCAGCAGTACGCAAAATCTAAAAATCAAAATAAGATAACTAGAAAATCATCAGTCGAAACAAAATCTAGAAATCAAAATAAGGTAATTAGAAAATCAGCATAAAAGTGGATCGATCCCAGCAGATGGCGAGTTTTAGCTACGCCGCACGTGCATCTCAGATGGCCGAAGCCTACCAAGTACAATAAATTTTGGCGCCCATCAGATGACCCGAAGGTCCGCAGATTGACCCAAAGGTCTAGGACTGTTAATTGATCCGAAGGTCCATCAGATGACCCGAAGGTCCATAAGATGACCCGAAGGTCCAACAAATGACCCGAAGGTCCGCAGAGTGGCTCGAAAGCCCAACAAAATCATCAAAATCATCAAACAACAGATGTTTCAATTAACGAGTCCGGAATTAACCGAAATAGTAAAAGTGTGGTTCCATACTCCGCACTTTTGCTAAATCGTTTAAATCTCTTCACCATTTCCTTGAAAGTGCAAAATTGTGTATTTTGTAAATATAACATTTTACGTTTTCAAACGGACAAGTCTAGAATTAAGCGAATCAGTAAAAGTAAGGGTTCATAGTCCTGAATTTTGCTGAAGCGTTTAAATCGCTTCCTCATTCTTTTGAAAGCGTAAATTGTAAAAATTTTGAAAACCATTTTATTTTAAAATGATTTTTCAAAAAACGTGATTAAAATGGTAACATCAGTAGCAATTTCGAAGAGGAAATTGCGCTTAACAAAACACCGTAAAAACGGATACCAAATCAGTGTTACGGGATAACCGCTTGAAAAGTCACTTTAAATTAACGGTTACTGACATTAAAATAACAGTTAATTTTCATTCATCAAAATGTCAACAAAACACCGTGTTTCAAAAATATAGCGCCAGTGTGGAAATTCCGTTAAAATAACGGTAACAAATTACGTTAAAAGCCAAACATCGTTTCAACGTAAATTAAACGCTGGTATTTAAAACATTTCCGTGCAATTCAACTTGAACGTATACATTGAAATTTTGGTCTGGGCGATACTTTTGCTCGCACACACGAATGAATGCATGCTCCCTATAATTTACGAGTATGTAAATCAATGATGGCCAGGCAATAATTATGTGTACAATATGCTTACACGTAAGAATTAATGTGATGACCTTAACTATAACATGTTATCAATTATAACGTGCCTACCCGGGTTAGTGAAAATTTTGTCTGGGCAATAAATTTCTTCTATTTCACTTACACCTGTATGGTCTGGGGAAATGACCAATACATGAAATAAATTTCATCTGGTTAACAACATGCATAACTCACGCATGGTGTTTTTGCATGTGATTAGCATTTCTTTTTTTTTCCATTTTTTTTTTGCAATAATGAAGACATGGCGCACTGCCTAAATGTTTGCATATAAAGAAAATTATTCTAAACAATGTACTAGTGTACACGTAATAAATTGGCATAG
The DNA here is from genome assembly GCA_030765085.1 of Allium cepa. Classification (NCBI taxonomy): domain Eukaryota; kingdom Viridiplantae; phylum Streptophyta; class Magnoliopsida; order Asparagales; family Amaryllidaceae; genus Allium; species Allium cepa. Next base: position 233,402,352 of record CM060932.1, on the reverse strand, counting down.
TTTATGACACTAATTGCATGCATTGTTGTTGTGGTGCATTTCATTTTGTTCGCTAAAATGTGGGCAGCATATCCTCTATTTGACTGTTAATACTCATGCACTTTTTGAAGTAAAAACAAAATATTAAACAATCCTGGACTTCATTTTCGTGACTTCATATGCATGCATTCTTGAAGTACAAGAAAATACTAGATTGGAACACATTTGTATTCACGTGTAACACACGTTTTGCATACAACAACCTCTACACATACCATGGATTAACATGCATAAAGTTAATATGTATAACGTAACGCATTTCACCACATATAGCAACTTCTATACACACCTAGGTTCAATAAAGTTTATCACGTTTTATACATTTGAAATAAGGGGTTTTGCCTAGGCTTCACATGCATGAAAGCAAACAATTTGTGCAAACTGACCATACATTCTTGTATCATCTTTCACAAAAAAAAAACAATTCATCAAAAGCTTTTGCGTTGAACCCATGGTGCACGCATATCATGGATTTCAAGAATACTTGAATGCTTTAATTTCACACACACACGGCTAAAAATAAAATGGTTGATACGCAACTTCTCTCATAGTTCGCACTTACATATAATATTTAGGACAAACTGATGTGTACGTATCCTCTAATATGCAGACACCCCAAATTAGAAATGTAACATGAAATGTATCAAAACAACTGCTGTGGAAATATATATATACAACCCAGCGCACACACCTGACTTGACACAGAGTATAAATTAGATATGTGAGTTGTCTGCACTCACCTTAGGTTTGGGTTCAAAACACTAGCAACAGAGAACTGAGTGGAGCTAAATTATTGGAACCGCCATTACCTTATTGCAGAGCTTCTGGAGATTTCCAAACGAAAGATTGATGCCAGAGGACAAAATGAAACAAAAGTATGGAGCAGGCATACTTTTCTTTTCAAATTTATGTGAACAAGTCAATGAAATGAAGTGCTGGCTTGCCTTAAAGTACACAAGCATTAAATGAAACGTGTATAAAGTGAGAAAAGGACTCACAACAAATAAAACAATGATGACAGCACTTTCCAAGTTTTCAAACTTTTGAGATAGCAAAGCGTTCACATTTTGCTCTAAATTGGCTCAATTCTTTACACGTGAAGAAGGAATTTCACAACACCACTCAGATATTGGTAGCTGACTTTGCAACGTTATTATTTTTTTTTCAAATTTTAATTTTAAAATTTTCTATTTAAAATATTTACTCCGACGGTAATTCAAAAATTACGGTCGTTATAGATTTTTAAAAATAATTATTACGACGATAATAAAATCACGGTCGTTACATTATTATTAAGCTTATTTTATATTAAAACTAATTTATACATAGCGTAAAATCAAGAATATAACTATAAATTTTATATAATATCTAAAATCAATATTTTTATAAAACCATATATTTCTTTCCCAAAACCATAGAAATCATTTTCAAAATATTTATATATAGATCAACGGTGTCTGTATATAATTTTCTATCCTATGGTCAAGTGATATAGATATTTATCATTTCAATCCGCAATTTAAAATATATACGGATATATATCATTTCAACCCACAATCCCAAATTCAATTCAAATGAAAATCGCTTGGGTTTATCATTTCAACCCATAACGATTTTCTTCTATTCTAAAGTCCTTTCGGGTATTTATCATTTCAACCCATAATGAATCTATACTAACAGGGAACTTGCAGAGTGATAACAGATATGATAATAATAAAACAGGCGTATATCAATAATATAAATAACATATGATGGTGTCAGATGTCATAGGTGAACAGATACAGATAACAACATATATAACAATGTAAATAACGAACAACATCATATTTCAATTGTCATTTCAATTGAAATCAATATTAATAAATAAAAGAATGTTAACCATGAATGATTGCTCACCATTCGAGGCTAGAGATGAATAAAATACGATAAGTTATGAATCCAAAGCAAGGTGAGATGGGCACGAATTTGACGATCAAAGCTGGTAGATAGAATCAATGAAATAAAATTAAAATCTGCTTGATATAGACCGAAACGAAACATATATTATTATTATAAATTTCCTTAAACAACAAATTTTTTTATAAAAATATTTATAATATTTAAAATCAATAATTATTATAAAATAAATAAAACAATTTATTATAATATATATAAACTTAAACAGTAATGAAATATTTTAAAATCTATATATAACTACATAAATTACTGTACATGAATCGTCTTTCCAGACCAAATATTTTAATCTATACATGTTTACTGTAAACTCATATTTTTAAAACAAAATATCGATTATATATATATAGTTGATAACAAATTACAACACAGAGCATATATAATTTATATAAATTTATAGTTTAAATCTATACATATTAAAATAACCATATATGTATGCAGTTTAAGATCAATAGTAAATAAATGAATATACTATCTTTGAAACTTTCATATAATAGATGCAGGTAACTTCTAAATGAAAATAAATGTAAGCACCTAGAAAGTATATCAACCAGGTGGACATATCAATATATATATATATATATATATATATATATATATATATATTTGAAAATTGGTTAATCTATATTTCTTCGAATAAAGGCCGAAGCCCAATTGTTTACAGCGAATACTAATCCAAATGTTTACAATGATTAAAATTAAATACATAACTCGAAACATTCCAAATCTGAGCTCCTCTCTAAAGCAAGCTGTTCGATAGTCATGGCGGCTCCCGAATTTCTGCTAGACATCCTTCATCGTCTGCCTTCCACATCCACTTCGCCAGTAGTGATTTTCCTTGTTCCTTTAGGCTGGTAAGCATTTTTTTATTGATTCTCAAAATCATCATTTTAACATCCCGATCAATTTGAGCATTCACTGATAAAATATTTGTTTCTTTTTTGTTAAAAGCCATGTTGTTCCTTTCACGCCAGATGTTCCAAACGGTAGCTGCGAAGTTAATTTTGAATATTTCGTTCAGAAGATTAGTACAATTTCTCTGATTGTTCAGTTAGCAAATTTCATCGTTTATTGTTTTAATTTCAGTTGCTCCCGTACATTTCTCTTTCTGAAGTTTCCAGACTAGCTTAGTGAAATTACACTCAAAAAATAAGTGTTCATGATTTTCAGTCTGTTCATTACATAGTCCGCATGTGTCATCTTCTATAATTCCCCATTTTTTTAACCTATCTTTCGTGGGAAGTCTGCCAAGTATGGCCTTGTATGTTGTATGTGTCATTTTTGGTGTAATTGATTTACTCCAGATAAAACTATACCACTCTACTTTTTGATGCTTCGATCTGACTTCCTCCATGATTTTACTGAATTGAAATTTGCTTGTCTTAGATTATTTCATGCTCCACTCATCACACATTTTATCTGAAAGAATGGGAATGTTCTGAATTTCTCGTGTGTAATTCCTTGTAACCAGTTGTTTTTCACATTTCCAAACCCCTCTTTCCATTATACTTGAAACAGCATAGTTTGTTTGTCCATAGTCTGAGAAACTTTCCATCCCCAATCTGTTAATTAGGCTTTTCCCACCGAACCATGGATCTCTCCAAAGATCAGTTGTATTACCATTCTCTATTCTCCTTTCAATCAAAGGTTTCAAGACTTCTCTATGTTTCATGACATTCTTCCATATCACAGATGCATTATTATCTATTGTATCTGTCCAAAAGTTTGTTTTAATGTATCCAGATCTCATCCATTTTGGCCATAAATTTTCTGATGATATTATATTCCATGCTAATTTAATGCCATAGACCTTTTTGAGATCAAATAGATTTTTAAGACCTACCCTACCTTCCTTTTTTGGTCTGCACAAGTCTTTGAAGCTGATTTTGTGAAATTTTCCACTCCAAATGAAATCCGCACAAACTGGGTTTATTTTCCCTATAGAACAATCTGGAATTTGAAACGTTTGGAGCCAATATCTGACTTTAGAAGTGATCACTGTGTGAACTAGCTCAACCCTTCCAGCAAATGATAACAGTTTGTGTAACGACTCGATATTTTCAACCATTCGCATCCGCACATGTCGGACTTGAATTGTTCAAAATACCGCGTTGTAAATAAAATTTGGCAAATCTCAAAATATACAGTAAATACTTAATCACAGAATTACAGACACAGAATCAGAATACTCACAGCGGAATTTAAAAATACTTAGTGGTTCATGAAGCCACTATAAATAGTCTCAATCAAATAAAAATTACATAGTCTTTAATCCAAATATAGTTTTAAATCATCAAATAGAAAATCCAAAAATCCTAAAGTCTTGATTTCATAAATAAGATAACGGACAGAAAGAAGCCAGCAGCTTGAAAGGATCTACAGAAGTCCTAGCTCCGGGATGATGACTGAACTGCAACTCAGGCTGACCCGAGCGTAAAATAAAACATAAACACTCGAGTCAGGACATACATACTTATATAGTGTAAGCTAATTCAAGTGTACTGTAATATAAGGCAAGTAACTTAAAGGATGCTTGGGACCGCCCATCCTCTAAGGATCCGTTAAACTATTTACTATGTAGTAATACATCGCTATTATAATAGTGTCTATTTCTAAAATAAATTACTTTTAAATAGCGTTAAGGGGTTGCCCATATAGCCCTTAACACATAATATATTCCCATAGTCTATACAGTACCGTAATCTCCCCCGTACTGGGCGTCGTCAGAGGGCACTCCATAGGTATGGTACAAAACCAAAATCGTATAACGCTCGCTATGGTAGGTGACACGGCACAACTAGGCAATGCCAGGGTAGATATACCAATAACGCTTCCGGACCGATGGAAACGCGTAGTGCGCAGCTACCGCCCACCTCGAACAACACTCCCAAATCAAAGGTGCGCACCAAAACAATCACAAAAGTAATAGAATCGCATACGAAGAAGTGCGTCTGTGACGCCCCACCTATATACCCGCGCTAGCCAAGAACATTACGGAGAATGCTGTCGAATAGCACGGAGAATAAGGCTGTTGAGGAGCGACCATCCGTGTAATTTCTTTGCGCGAGCACCGATACATCAGATAATATAACATGCATTCTATTTCAAGAGGAAATCCGACATACTGACACAAACTCAAAGCTACTACACGGTGGCTATATAAATCCTTCGGAAAACAAATATAGAAATAAGCATAACACAAATCAGTCACAGACAATTCATATCACAAAGGCGGAATAAGATATGAATACTACACTAGAAAGTATACATCAGAGTAGTGGTCTAAAAAGATCCACAATATCACAAAAGAATAGTTACACGAACTACACAAAAGAATAAGTATACATTAAGGAGTCTATATCTCAAATGTATACAACAAAATAACTACTAATCTAAGTAGTTAACCCAAAAGTCAAGGAGTTAATCCCGGATGAGAAGTCAAGCAGAAGCACCTGTAACATCTCGGTCTGACCCGAGTATTATTTAATAAGAAAATAATAAACGGATCAGTCTAACTATAAATATCAGATGAAACGATATAGAATAAGAGATATGACTAAACACATAATAATCACAATGCCAAGCTGTGATATATATATATATATATATATATATATATATACTTGGTTGATAATCATCAAGAGAATAGTCAATGTCACCAAATCTACACAAGAATCAAAGAAACGTCATACTCCTTATTTCGTTCACCATACCATAAATATTGACGATAATATCAATGTCAATCACAAAAGTCGATGACACACAAATTCACCAATGCACAAATATTGATAAAACTTATCAATGGAAATCACGAAAATTGGTGAAACAAAAATTCTAGGAATCTACACAAGAAATCCAGAAATCACAAAGGGGGGAAGGCCGATCACAAACGGGAGCATAAAACCCACCAACACGTGTATCACAAACGGAACGCTAATTCCATGGTCGCTAACCATAACAAATTGAGCCGAAGCTCCACAAACGGCCCGAAGACCATGGGTTGCTACCCCACCAAATTGAGTCGAACTCCACAAAACGGGGTTTAGTCTCCCTCGCAGACAAAGAGACATCACACATTGCTAGTCTAAATCACAAAGATGATCGTCATGATCAACGATAAGTGTCAATTACACTAAGCTAGTAAATATATGAGTTTAGCTTCATGTCCCATAACCACTTGCTTAACTTAAATATTTACGAACAAACTGTAGATCTCCACTATAAAATTGTCACAAGAGTTTCAATCGAACAAGTCCAATAATTAACCAACAAAGTGAACGCAAGCGTTTCATACCACTTGTTTTACTAAGTCGTTTAATTAGATTTCTCATACGAGTGAGGTAAAGGTTTGTATATACTAATAGATTGGAAAACGGTTTTATAAACGGATTTGGTATTAAAATAGTATTGAAATCGTTTGAGGAAAGAGTTTTGATATTTACTACTAGTATAGAAAACCTTTATATTTTTAAAGTGACAAAGCACAAGGGGGATTGTAGAAACAATCAATCACAAAGATCACATTCGAAGATGTGAATAAAAATCCAATGAAATCGATAAAGGATACATCGAAGTGGATATATCTAAAATTCCCAAAGAAAATAAGTCATCAAAGATGATAATAAATGATGACAATAAATAAGATCATCACGAATCAATTTAAATTGGAAATTCAATCCAAAAAGGCAAAATTGGACTCAAACAGCAGGTTCAGTCGACTGAACAGAGTTTTCAGTCGACTGAATCATGCTTGGGCTGTTTTTCAGCCTTATTCAAATGAAGAGCAAACTCTTCCAAAATGCAACCGGACGAACATTGGCTCTAAGGGTTTATGCCAATCGGCAACCCGGCCCTATATGCTCCTCAATGCATCACCCAAAGCATGATCAAACATCCATAAAAGGATTTCACACAAATTTGACTTAAAAACCCAAATATTGGAACATTCACAAAACCAATCCAAATCAAGAGAAAATTCTCATGAAGAAGTGTTAGTAATTCAAACCTAATAACCAAAGATAATTATAGTCATAGATGTGAGATAAAAATCTCACTTTTTCACAAAATCGAACAAGAAGAAGCTTGAAAGCAAATGGAGAATCAACCTCTCTTCAACACAACCCAATTGAGCTTGAATCTATGCTCAAAAACAAGAACATTCCCAAAATTAGGTTTAGGAATTTCTGAAATTAGTATGAGAATAAGTTGGAGAAGAAGAAGAGAAGCTTACCAATGGGTTCTTCTTGAGCTTGGAGCTAGGAATTTGATTTGCAAGAGAAACTAGGGTTTTGGAGTTTTAATTTCCAATCTCTCCCACCATTAATGTTATAAAAACTGAAAAGAGAAGAGAATGAGGGTGAGTGGGGAGAGTGGTTCAGTTTTGGAGTATAAGTTAACATAGGGCTGAGCCCAAAAACCAAACCCAAAGTAAAAAGTAGCAAAAATCAACTTTCTCCAAACATATCGAAGCTTATACTCAAAAAGGTCGCAAACGGCATTTTAAACTCAATGGGAGGGGTCCCGAGTCCTAATTCGACCGTATGCAAAAAGTAGCTTTTCGGACTAAAATCCGACTAACGACAAAATATTTAAATATATAATCGACAAATATGCGGGTTGTTAAAGACTCCCCTCCTTAAAGAAATTGCGTCCTCGCAATATTAAAGAAGAGAACATAAAGTAACAACCATAAAAGCTTATTTAACCCAAAAGAAACTTGAAATAAGAAGTTCACCTCAAAGAGCACGAGAAAGTAAGTCCGGATGTGTTCGCTCGATGTACTCTTTAGATTCCCAAGAACAATCCTTAGGATTTGAAGACCATTGAACTTTAACAAGCGGAACATCTTTATTTCGAAGTCGTTTGACTTCCGAAGCAATGATACGAATAGGATGTTGCTCATAAGTTAAATTAGGTGAAACTTCAATCTCTTCCACAACACCGGGTTCAAGAACAGAATCGGAATCTCGAAGACATTTCCGAAGTTGAGAAACGCGAAACACGTCATGCATAGCAGAAAACTGAGCCGGTAATGATAGGCGATATGCCATGGAACCAATACGTTCAGTGATAGGAAATGGCCCAATATATCGAGGCGCTAGTTTTCCCGATCGACTGAAACGCACAACACCTTTCATAGGTGAAACACGAATGAACACAAGATCTCCCACAGAAAATTCTAATTTCCTTCTCCGGTTATCGGCATAGGATTTTTGTCTACTCTGGGCTTCTTTCATCCTATGTCGAATAAGTTCAATTTTCTCTGTGGAATCACGAATAAAATCTGGACCTAAAACCAGCTTCTCACCGGCCTCAATCCAACAAGAAGGAGATCGGCATGGCCTTCCATATAGTGCCTCAAAAGGTGTCATACCAATACTAGATTGGAAGCTATTATTATAAGAAAATTCAACAAGAGAAATATGGTCTTCCCAACTTCCACCGAAATCAAGCACACAAGCACGAAGAAGATCTTCAAGAGTTTGATTAACACGCTCGGTTTGTCCATCGGACTGGGGGTGATAAGCGGTGCTAAAATTAAGCTTCGTTCCCAAAGCTTTTTGAAGACTCTTCCAAAATCCACTAGTAAACAATGGATCACGATCACTAACAATAGAAGTAGGAACTCCATGTAATTTAACAATCTCTTTGATAAAGAGTTTGGCCAAAAGAGGAACGGTATGGTTAGACCGAACGGGAATAAAATGGGCGGATTTAGTAGGTCTATCAACGATCACCCATAAGCTACCATGACCCGAACGAGGACGGGGAAGGCCATCTATAAAATCCATGGAAATTTGGTCCCACTTCCAAATTGGAATTTCTAAAGGTTGCAATAACCCACCAGGCCTTTGATGTTCGGCCTTAACGAGTTGGCAAGTCATGCAACACTTAACAAAGTTAGCAATATCGAGTTTCATTCCCTCCCAATAATAAAGTCGCTTCATATCCGCGTACATTTTACTACTACCGGGATGAATGGTAAATTTAGAACGATGAGAATCTTCTAAAATATCTTTACGAAGATCACCAATATTTGGCACGACAAGTCTACCAAATTTCCGAATGCCGCCTCGAGAATCGATATCAAAGTCTTTCAAACCTTCAATATCAATTTTATCCTTAATATTTTGGCCAAGAAGAGCCAATTCAGGATCTAGCCTTTGAGCTTCAAGAATGTGGTCTAAAAGAGATGGATGAGCCTCAAGGCTACATAAAACAAATGATGAGCATAAATCGGATACGTGGTCTCGAATCTCACAAGTGGATAAGATCTCGAGATCGTTCCATTCGGATATCATCATAGAAACAACATCTTGTTGTTTATGGCTAAGAGCATCGGCGACACGATTACCCTTACCGGGAGTATAAAGAATATTAAGATCATATGGTGCAAGAAATTCGAGCCAACGCTGTTGACGCAAATTAAGTTCCTTTTGAGAGAATAAATACTTCAAGGACTTATGATCGGTATATAGAACAAATTTCTCTCCTAAAAGATAATGACGCCAAATCCGAAGAGCAAAAACAATAGCCGCGAGCTCTAAATCATGAGTGGCATATCTAGTCTCAGCAGGCTTTAATTGCCTAGAAGCATAAGCAATAACACGTTCTTTTTGCATAAGAACGGCACCCAAACCAACGCGACTAGCATCGGTATAAACAACGAAATCTTGATTCCCATCGGGAATAACAAGAATAGGAGCATCAGAAAGAAGTTCTTTTAATTTCTGAAAAGAAGCTTCACATTTGTCCGACCAAATGTATTTAACACCTTTCTTCGTTAAGCTAGTGAGAGGCACGACAATCTTAGAAAAGTCTTTGATAAAACGACGGTAATAACCCGCCAAGCCGAGAAAACTACGAATCTCTGTCACACTCTCCGGTCTCTTCCAATCTTGAATCGCTTCAATCTTTGAAGGATCCACGGAAATTCCGGGTTCATAAATAATGTGACCGAGAAACTTCACACGAGATTGCCAAAAGTGGCACTTAGAAAATTTTGCCTTTAATTGATTACTCCTAAGAGTTTTCAACACAATCCGAAGATGTTTTTCATGCTCCTCCTCGGTTTTAGAATACACAAGAATATCATCGATAAAGATGAGAACAAACCGGTCGAGAAAGTCTTTAAAAACTCGATTCATTAAGTCAACGAAATAAGCCGGGGCATTCGTTAACCCAAATGGCATAACAAGCCATTCATAAGATCCATACCGAGTACGGAACGATGTCAAAGGAATGCTATCCTCTGCAATACGAAGCTGATGAAAACCGGTAGCCAAGTCCAATTGTGAAAAGACTCTAGCACCACTAAGTTGATCGAATAGATCATCAATCCGAGGTAAAGGATATTTATTTTTGATAGTAAGACCATTAAGCTTGCGGTAGTCAACACAAAGCCTAAGTGTACCATCGGATTTCTTCACAAAAATAGCTGAAGCTCCCCAAGGCGAGGAACTAGAGCGAATAAATTGCTTCGTTTCCAATTCAGATAATTGTTTACGCATCTCCTCGTTTTCTTTATTGGACATACGATAAGGAGGGCGAATGATAGGTTGAGCTCCAGGAATAAGATTAATTCTGAACTCAATTGCTCGCTTAGGTGGTAATCCTAAAACGGGCTCGAATATGTCGGAAAATTCACAAACGACGTGAATAAGAGAAATAATATCACCCTCATCATCATCATCGTCATCACGAGGATTTAAAGAATATAAAGATGCAACCAAAGCAGAATCTGAATCTTTAAGAATAACAGAAACCTGATTAACAGATTGAGGATGTCGAAGATGAATAGTCCGCTCAGGACATAGGATATGAGTTTCATAACGGTTAAGCCAATCCATTCCCAAAATCATTCCAAAGCCTAAATAACACATGACATGCAAATCGGCTCGGAAAGAAAAATCACACAAAATAATCTCGACATCTTTACACAATAAACTGATTGTTGCGGATCCACCAACCGGATTCGCAATTCTCAAAGAAGTCATTAAACACAAAACATCCAAAGAAAAGGTATTAACAAATTCTTTTGATATAAAAGAATGGGACGCACCCGTATCAAAAAGAACTCGAATAGGATGATCACGAAATAAATAATTCCATCTAGAATAGAATGAGAAATACCTTGGCCACGAGATGTGTTGCCAGGGGCTTGAGCAACATTAAGATTTCCCTCCTTCTTGCCCTGAAGCTTGGGGCATGATGATATAACATGACCGGGAACTTTGCAGTAACGACAAGAAAGAGACTTTGGACACTTGTTCGCGTAATGATCCTTCGAACCACAATTATAGCATTCGCCACGACCAAAGGAAGAAGTCTTTGCCGCGGAGGTTGCTTGCTTCCCTTTCTTACTGGGATAAGGACCTTTAAATTTGTTTGGCCTCTTTTTGTTGTTGCAGTTTGGTTTATCTCCCACCACTTCAACATCATTCTCCCTATCCGCCTCTTCCAGACGAAGAGCGATATCAACGAGTTGGTCGAAAGAAACTTCTAACTTTAGAAGTAATGGCTTCCTGAGACTTCTGTTTAAGCCATAGACGAATCTCTGATTCTTCTTCAGAGGGGTGTTGATGTATTCAACCCCATATTTGGAAAGCGACTCGAAGGAGGCGATGTAATCAGTCACAGATGACTCACCTTGAACAAGGTCTATAAATCGTCGAGCCAATGTCACTTTTTCTGCTTCTGGTACGACTTTTAACTCGAAGCGCTCTCGGAATTTCTCCCAGGTGAGATCCGCTTCATTAATCTCAGAAATAAGAAGCTCGTACCAGTCCAATGCTCTTTCTCGGAGCATACTAGAGGCCACCTGAACTCGGTGAAGGTCAATAAGATTCATGCGAGAAAAGATTCGATCGCATGACCTTAGCCAAGCTGTGCTTCAATAATAGTTTCGAAACCTTTGAATGGCTCCCCACCCAAATTAGTGTAATCACTGCACAAGCGTGCAAATCCCGACTTTGGGTGAGTAGGTTCCGGGTTAGCTCCAGCTGCTTGAGCATTCGTCACTAAATCAAGAAGCTGTTGGGCAGTCATAAAAACTCCATCCTGAGGCGGAGTGCTAGATGGCACGGCTCTAGGGCGGCCAGGTCTAGACATTTCTCTTCCTTTAGAAAGAAAGAAGAGGAAGAAGGTTATTCACCAATTGAATATCAAGAAATCTTGATAGCTAAAACAAGGAATCATAAAAGAAAATAGGATAGAACGGTACGTCGACCCGAATAAAATCCTAAAGCACGACTCCTAAGATGGACTTAGGACGATGATCCTTGTTATAATATTCCATATTGTTCCGAAGTTTGGCTCTCGTACCAAGTTGTGACGCCCCAGCTCTATACCCACGCTAGCCAAGAACATTACGGAGAATGCTGTCGAATAGCACGGAGAATAAGGCTGTTGAGGAGCAACCATCCGTGTAATTTCTTTGCGCGAGCACCAATATGTCAGATAATATAACATGCATTCTATTTCAAGAGGAAACCCGACATACCGACACAAACTCAAAGCTACTACACGGTGGCTATATAAATCCTTCGGAAAACAAATATAGAAATAAGCATAACACAAATCAGTCACAGACAATTCATATCACAAAGGCGGAATAAGATATGATACTACACTAGAAAGCGTACATCAGAGTAGTGGTCTAAAAAGATCCACAATATCACAAAAGAATAGTTACACGAACTACACAAAAGAATAAGTATACATTAAGGAGTCTATATCTCAAATGTATACAACAAAATAACTACTAATCTAAGTAGTTAACCCAAAAGTCAAGGAGTTAATCCCGGATGAGAAGTCAAGCAGAAGCACTTGTAACATCTCGGTCTGACCCGAGTATTATTAAATAAGAAAATAATAAACGGATCAGTCTAACTATAAATATCAGATGAAACGATATAGAATAAGAGATATGACTAAACACATAATAATCACAATGCCAAGCTGTGATATATATATATATATACTTGGTTGATAATCATCAAGAGATTAATCAATGTCACCAAATCTACACAAGAATCAAAGAAACGTCATACTCCTTATTTCGTTCACCATACCATAAATATTGACGATAATATCAATGTCAATCACAAAAGTCAATGACACACAAATTCACCAATGCACAAATATTGATAAAACTTATCAATGGAAATCACGAAAATTGGTGAAACAAAAATTCTAGGAATCTAAACAAGAAATCCAGAAATCACAAAGGGGGGAAGGCCTATCACAAACGGGAGCATAAAACCCACCAACACGTGTATCACAAACGGAACGCTAATTCCATGGTCGCTAACCATCACAAATTGAGCCGAAGCTCCACAAACGGCCCGAAGACCATGGGTTGCTACCCCACCAAATTGAGTCGAACTCCACAAAACGGGGTTTAGTCTCCCTCGCAGACAAAGACACATCGCACATTGCTAGTCTAAATCACAAAGATGATCGTCATGATCAACGAGAAGTGTCAATTACACTAAGCTAGTAAATATATGAGTTTAGCTTCATGTCCCATAACCACTTGCTTAACTTAAATATTTACGAACAAACTGTAGATCTCCACTATAAAATTGTCACAAGAGTTTCAATCGAACAAGTCCAATAATTAACCAATAAAGTGAACGCAAGCGTTTCATACTACTTGTTTTACTAAGTCGTTTAATTAGATTTCTCATACGAGTGAGGTAAAGGTTTGTATATACTAATAGATTGGAAAACGGTTTTATAAACGGATTTGGTATTAAAATAGTATTGAAATCGTTTGAGGAAAGAGTTTTGATATTTACTACTAGTATAGAAAACCTTTATATTTTTAAAGTGACAAAGCACAAGGGGGATTGTAGAAACAATCAATCACAAAGATCACATTCGAAGATGTGAATAAAAATCCAATGAAATCGATAAAGGATCCATCGAAGTGGATATGTCTAAAATTCCCAAAGAAAATAAGTCACCAAAGATGATAATAAATGATGACAATAAATAGGATCATCACGAATCGATTTAAATTGGAAATTCAATCCAAAAAGGCAAAATTGGACTCAAACAGCAGGTTCAGTCGACTGAACAGAGTTTTCAGTCGACTGACCCTATGCCTGGAAATTTTCCACGTTCAGGAAACTTTCTGTTTCCAGTTTCAGTCGACTGAACAGAGTTTTCAGTTGACTGAATCATGCCTGGAAACTCTCGGGTTCCAGGTTCAGTCGACTGAACAGAGTTTTCAGTCGACTAAATCATGCCTGGGCTGTTTTTCAGCCTTATTCAAATGAAGAGCAAACTCTTCCAAAATGCAACCGGACGAACATTGGCTCTAAGGGTTTATGCCAATCGGCAACCCGACCCTATATGCTCCTCGATGCATCACCCAAAGCATGATCAAACATCCATAAAAGGATTTAACACAAATTTGACTTCAAAACACAAAAATTGGAACATTCACAAAACCAATCCAAATCAAGAGCAAATTCTCATGAAGAAGTGTTAGGAATTCAAACCTAACAACCAAAGATAATTATAGCCATAGATGTGAGATAAAAATCTCACCTTTTCACAAAATCGAACAAGAAGAAGCTTGAAAGCAAATGGAGAATCAACCTCTCTTCAACACAACCCAATTGGGCTTGAATCTATGCTCAAAAACAAGAACATTCCCAAAATTAGGTTTAGGAATTTCTGAAATTGGTATGAGAATAAGTTGGAGAAGAAGAAGAGAAGGTTACCAATGGTTTCTTCTTGAGTTTGGAGCTAGGAATTTGATTTGCAAGAGAAACTAGGGTTTTGGAGTTTTAATTTCCAATCTCTCCCACCATTAATGTTATAAAAACTGAAAAGAGAAGAGAATGAGGGTGAGTGGGGAGAGTGGTTCAGTTTTGGAGTATAAGTTAACATAGGGCTGAGACCAAAAACCAAACCCAAAGTAAAAAGTAGCAAAAATCAACTTTCTTTAAACATATCGAAGCTTATACTCAAAAAGGTCGCAAACGGCATTTTAAACTCAATGGGAGGGGTCCCGAGTCCTAATTCGACCGTATGCAAAAAGTAGCTTTTCGGACTAAAATCCAACTAACGATAAAATATTTAAATAAAATATTTAAATATATAATCGACAAATATGCGGGTTGTTACAGCGTCCGATCAGAGGTGCTACCTCATTAATCCGTCAATCGCTCCCGTTTTAGCCACCTTATGCCAACTCACGGGAGTCGGGTCCACGTATTTACCTCAAGAAAACGTCACCACCATCCTACTTCATTCTGGAGTCTCCACCGCGTATACGGTTGTCAAAGTGGTTTTCGGTATCGACAGAGAGTATGCCAGATATCCGATCCCGGTCTCTTTAACAACCAAACGTTATTATAACCCGTGGTTACAACTTTAAAAAAAATGGTATTTATACTTAAAAAAATAAAAATAAATTTCAAATACATTTCAATATCATAATATCCTTTCAAACATCATTTATTTAAACATCAGTCATTTCAATTAATATAAAATACCATTTAAATCTATTCAATTTATTTAGGAATTAATTTTCTTTCAACTCACATTTAAAAGTTAAATTCTTCCGTTTAAACCTTTTAAAGTCAATTCCTTATTCTTATTTATTCATATTATATTCCAAAATTTAAGCTCCTTTTTTTTCCAAAGATTATTTCCATAAATTTTATTAAAACAATCAAAATTCAGTTTCCGTAGCACTTATAAAATGCTACCTAAAGTTATAGGTTAAAACAGTCTATTTACAAAAGACAACATTTAAGTGTTGTAATTTATTAACTTAACCATTAAGTTTTAAATTCGAAAATAAAACTTAATATCAATTATTTTACTTAACTAAAATCTCATTTTTAACAAAAATTCAGAATTTTCCAAAATAAGTTATACTCCAAAAATTTACATAAACATTCATTTATTTAACATTTGACTCATTCAAAAATCATTATAAATAAATAAATAAAAAATCCTTCAAATACATTTAAACCAGAAAATTATAAACTTTCTATTTAATTTTTTTTTAAACATTTCATAAAATATTATATAAACCACGGATCTGTATATAGTTTTCTAGCCTAGGTCAAGTGATACGGATATATATCATTTCAATCCGCAATTTACAAAAACCCCTGGTTCTATCATTTCAAACCCGCAATCCCAAGTTAAATATTTAAAATTAAACAATTAAATAAATAAATGAATAAATAATTATCGTACAGGCCTATCATTTCATCCTATAACGATCTCAAATTTACAGGGAACTTGCAGTGATGATTTAACAGTAAATAAGCATTAAATAGTATAACTGCAATAATATAAAATAAATAAACAACTGATGATGTGTCAATTAATAAGTGGGTTTAACATCATACGCTTATATCACAGGCAGATAAAATTTAAATAAAAGTTTACAATTACGCTTGTGATAAATTCACAGATATATAGGTATGTTTGTCTGATGAGAAATACTTACCTGAATGCTGCAGAAAAATTTAATTCAAAACGAAAATCCCGAAATAAGAGTATAGAAAGCACGATCAATTCACAGCGGAAGCAACGACTTGATCAAAATCTAGAAGAAAATCCAAATAAAACCAATACGCGACTTCAATTTACGGTTAAAGCAAATATTTTGAAACAACTGGAACGAATGGAGTAAAAGAAATTTTTGGTTCAACTTTTGCTCGACTGCCTCACCCCACATCCCGACCCCAACTTCATAGGCTTGGCAATACTATTTATTATTATTATTATTTATATTTTTTTTTTCTAACGGCATGTCCAACTTATCTAGTTTGAAAAATATGTATTTACACAAAACTTGCGTCTCTGCCTAATGCAAACTCTCTCTGTTCATAAATACAATACGTCTCTGCCACTTTAATTTCAAAACATGCACACATGCACCTAAACACGCTACTTCATAAACCATATACGTGTACTCTGCACTCCTATTCTCTTTCTCTATCAAATATCAATTTTCTTTTCCAACACGTGAACTAGATTTGCAAAATTATAAACACTTTGGAGAAAATATGCAGGCAGCACTTATGCATGGCACACGCAACTACTATATCACAAAGTATTCAGATGGCTCCAAATATATTCCCATTTGCTAACTCACATCACTATGACTCACGCTTCTATGATATATGTTTAAAAATGATATTGCACTGCTTCCTAGTTCAACACGCTCAGCCCAAAATTTAAGAAAAACTGAATGCATGCTTCATATATCTACAATATATGTACGGCCCTGCCTATTCACGAAACTGACATGTATGTGTGCAAATATGTTTTGTTTGAGGTGAGGGTATGCTCTAGATATTAGTTGATGAAATTTATATGCTCGGTTATGAAAACTTAGAGGGACGTGCCGTGGTGGAGAAGTAGCCGAGCAAGGCAAAAGGGAAACAGAGAACAACAAGAAGAAGAAAGGGAAAAACTGGAAGAAGAAAAGAAAAAGTAAAACCATTACCTGATAGAGGCTTCAGCACAAAAGAAGAAGAAGGCTAAACTATGAGATGCAGAGGATAGTTTTGGACGAGGCTATGTATTTATAAAGAGGAGTTGCTTTGTATGCAAGGAAGTAAAATATACACGTGAAAAATCAAGGCAAGTTATCTCGGTAAGATTTATGATTCCCAGTCTACGCAAATTTGATTGAGATAGCAGTGAATTTTGTACTAAATAAAAATGGAAGTGTTGATTTTTTTTTTTTGTGGATAAGGCTTGCGTAATTTACTTCCCAGTTTGGTTTGTTAGAATGGATAAGTCTGCGTGAATAAAAATGAATACAGGGACATGCGCAAGAAATAAATGGTAAGAGGCAAATGCCAAAATGTTAAAAGAATAAAATTTTATGTCACTCGCAAAGGAAGGCAAATTGTTTTCTCTCAGATGATATATGCGTGATTTACTGCAAGATATATGGAAAATTTGATTTCAATGTTATCTCTTTTTATGCTCTCCTCAATTAATAGTTGCGTGATTTATATAGTCTGAGAGATTTATATACAAAGAATCAGCAAGTATTAATTTGCTTTGGATGCTACTTCAAGGACAGATTTGAATGCATGCGTTGATTTATGTCACAGAGAGAAAATGGTGAGAATTTAATTTTTTGATTGATTGAATTTTAGAAGGCAAGCAATTATATTTGATTGAGAGGAATGAATGGCAAGTGGAATAAAATTTATTTGTGAAAGTTTTTAAATCAAATCTCTATAA
The DNA here is from genome assembly GCA_030765085.1 of Allium cepa. Taxonomy (NCBI): domain Eukaryota; kingdom Viridiplantae; phylum Streptophyta; class Magnoliopsida; order Asparagales; family Amaryllidaceae; genus Allium; species Allium cepa. Next base: position 233,384,121 of record CM060932.1, on the reverse strand, counting down.
AGAGGCAAATGACAAAGATGTTAAAGGAAATAAATTTCACTGATATGTCACGCGCAAGGAAAGCAAGTTTGATTTCTTTCCAGATGATATTTGCGTGAAAGGGAAGCACGATTTTGAAAACAATATTGGTAGTGGGAATCTCCTCAATCAGTGCATGCTTTTAGAGAAACGGATAGGCATGAAATCAATACGTTTTGGTAGGAAATCTCCTAAGTGATTTATTAATCCATATAGATATTGAAATATAATTTTTTTAAAATACGCCAAACCGACGCATTACAATACACCCAAAAATTTATACAAAAGTAACGTTTTTAATTTATACGTTACTTATATCATTACAATGCATGCCCTTTTTAAATGCGAAATTTAACAGTCTGCAAAACACTGAATTTTACAAAGTTATTACTTAAATTAAATTCGCTTACAATTTTTGTATTTTAAATATACAAAATTCATTTTTTATTAACATTGCGAATTTGAGTTGTCTTTTAACAAAATTTAAAAACTTCAAAACTTTCAATTTATGTTTAGACTTTTAGGAAATGATTTAAATCAAGTTAAAATTTATATTAAATTTCAAGGTTTTATAAATAAAAAGAAATAAAGAGTAGGCAATTAAAATGGCAAGCAATTAAGACAATATAACGCATACCCTTTTAGTTTCTTCCAAGCCATAAATAAAAGATATAAAAGCAATAATCCAATAAATAAATATGACTGTCTTAACAAAAATAAAAATAGAAAGATAAAATAGAGGTGGATACATGAAATAATAATAATAAGAACAAATATATATAATATGCAATAAAAGTAGAAAAATTTATTGCGTGTAAAACGCTGTATTTTATCAAAAAAAGTATAAGTTTTAAATTCCCAATAAATCCATATATTTGATTTCTCAATCATGTTATTGAATCGACTATTAACTTATCCTCTTATGGGTAATATTAAAATTGGTTTTTATACTAATACATAAAAAAAATTCCCAATTCATCCAAATTTCAATTAATTACTTTCCAATAACTACAATGCTTTAATCCTACTCTTTTATTAAATCTGTTATCACTTTATAAACCTAGTTATTATTTGTTTATCTTTCTTTATAAAAATATATATTCCAATTTTCATCTTTCTTTTGTAATAACTTGTTATTTTCAATTATATTGAATTTCCAAATATATACATTTATCATAAATAAAACCTAAATCAATTTATTCAACTTGGTTTCATTCCTTTATTTCATCTTATGAATAAAATATAAATTTCCATTTATGTCATTTCATTTACATTCACACATTACAGTTACAGTCCTATCTCACATTAATGAACATTTACCTACATTTAAATGTAACTGACTTCCTACTCTGAATTTAGCAGCCCTAAATAAAAAGGTGACTTGCATAAATGTTGTCACTAACTTTATATTACACTCAAGTTTATTATTTCCACTAATTATCAGAATTGCTTATATAATGTTGAATTGCTTATATAATGTTGAATTCACTCCATTACCATATGTTTATTTGCATATATTCAATTTAATACCCAAATGTAACAGTTAAAACTACATTAATAGACCAATTAAATAGTAACTTACAACCGTTACTATATCCCTATTAATTGTCATTAACTCCATTTTAAATATCCGTATATTCCTTCATTCAAGTTTTGAATTGCTTACTAGGAATAAGGTAGATTCATCAAATAAATTGATTGCAAGTTTCATTGTTTTAAATTGCTTAACAATGTTCACCACTAACATAATTAATATGTAAAAATTGACAATATTCCACCAACATGATTTGCATGTCATAACCTACCCAATTAACATAATTAATTAACCACTTTAATATGTTACAAATTTTCCCCTTTCATTATTTTTAGGGAATGGGTATAACAACAGATATTATGATAATATCCAAAACATTTAGTTACCACTCACTTCATTATAAATTATAAAGGTTTTTTTTCTTCTTAAATTTAGTTACAAAAAATCTTATTAAATTAACGAGTTTAATTCTCTAAATTTACAGGTCATTACACTCTCCCCCACTCAAAACTTTTCGTCCCCGAAAAGGAAGGAGGTAGGAGAATAGAAACACCCTGAAAGAAAACTAAATTGGAACTCAAAATGGAGTCATTTATTTAAACCATATAAATTCTATTTAAATTAATTAATATTCAATAATTGATTTAATTCATTTGATTTTTACTGAAGATAAATCAATCTTAACTATTTCCAAATTAGTTATCTTATTATCATATTATTTTGAAATTAAAAATTTCTAAAATCAGAAATTTGTATAGTCATTTATAATAATCATCTTTTATTCAACAAATTTAATTCTTCTTTATTCCAGATTATTATTAAATATATTCTACTTAATATATCTTATCGCACATATTAAGTAGATTATATTTAATATAACTATTCCAATATATTTCTAAATTTCCTTTAACACCATTTGATATTGTATATTATTCAATTATTATTTTATTTCTATTTACCTCTATTTGTCTTGTTGTAACTGAAACTTTAATTGTATAACATTTATTATAACCACTCAAATTTTATTTATAAAATCCTTTTATATTGTACATTATCCAAATACATAGTTAATTTCTGAATGATTTAGGTAAGTTATATTGGCATGCAATTTAATATTATACAAGTAAAATTTTCCAATTCTATTATTCAAGTTTAAATATTCATTCAAAATTTGACTTTATTTTATCATTAGAATCACCTTTTAACATAAATTTATGAATTAAATTTCCAATTAACTTCAAACCCTTTAGAGATAAATAAATGCATACATATAGCATATGTCAAATCAAATTTAAATCATATATCTATATATATTATAAATTAAGTCATATTTAGAAATTCAAATCAATTAAATTTTTGAAACAGAACTACAGCGTGGTCTCTTTACTTCGATACTCGAAAATGAATGTCGATGATGTTGTAGTCATCACCGAAATTATTTTCCAACGACAAAGAGAAGAGCACTAATTTTTAAAACTTTAAAATTCTTTTGAAACAAATTTATATTCGAAAATAATTTAAATAATAATATATCCTTTTAAGAATTTAAACACAAGGTTTGAAACTATCAGAAATTTAATTCTTAAATTCTTGTTTTAAATCCATTTCTATTTCCAAATAAATTTATAACCATGTTTTATAGTTCAATTATTTATATAAGACAAAACCAATGGTTTACAAAACCATAAATAAAATCAAACACTATTATCTCTTGACAACTAGTTAAATTCTGAAAATTATACTTATATAATATTAGATTTTTCCCAAATATAGGAATAAATTTTTCAAAACAAGGACAGAGATTCAAATTTGATGGATTCAAATCAAAGGGAATTTTGATTTAAAGATAAATTGGAATCAGAAGATCCGATGATTACATAACAGAACAAGGAACTAGATAAGTTTATATAAATCGCGGGCAACCTTAACCTGGTCAACCGTGACTTAAAGAGTCAGATCGAATGTAGATTTACCATTCGATCCGAAGAGATAGAGTTCGGAATAACCAAAGATACTAGCATCTAAACCGAGGTTAAATATAAATCTTTGGTGAATCAATGCTAATTGTAAAGGAGTTTCACCCCTTTATTAGAATATTGGCGAGACCGCCAATTCACTATAAAGATCATCCGAAGTGGAGTTATGGGATACTGCAGAATCGAAAGAAAATGAATAGTGAGGGACACGAATGAACTTCGGAACCGCAGGGAACGTTAGAAAATTCAAAGGAAATCGAATCAAAAGGAAGAGATTCAAGCTCGAATGAAAGTGATTCTGTAAATCAAATTTACCATACATTCTAAGTTTTGCCTAGAGCCAAAGCTCTGATACCCAATGTAACGACCCGATATTTTCAACCATTCGTATCCGCACATGTCGGACTTGAAATGTTCAAAGTACCGCGTTGTAAATAAAATTTGGCAAATCTCAAAATATACAGTAAATAATTAATCGCAGAATCACAGACACAGAATCAGAATACTCGCAGCGGAATTTAAAAATACTTAGTGGTTCATGAAGCCACTATAAATAGTCTCAATCAAATAAAAATTACATAGTCTTTAATCCAAATATAGTTTTAAATCATCAAATAGAAAATCCAAAAATCCCAAAGTCTTGATTTCATAAATAAGATAACGGACAGAAAGAAGCCAACAGCTTGAAAGGATCTACAGAAGTCCTAGCTCCGGGATGATGACTGAACTGCAACTCAGGCTGACCCGAGCGTAAAATAAAACATAAACACTCGAGTCAGGACATACATACTTATATAGTGTAAGCTAATTCAAGTGTACTGTAATATAAGGCAAGTAACTTAAAGGATGCTTGGGACCGCCCATCCTCTAAGGATCCGTTAAACTATTTACTATGTGGTAATACATCGCTATTATAATAGTGTCTATTTGTAAAATAAACTTACTTTTAAATAGCGTTAAGGGGTTACCCATATAGCCCTTAACACATAATATATTCCCATAGTCTATACAGTACCGTAATCTCCCCCGTACTGGGCGTCGTCAGAGGGCACTCCATAGGTATGGTACAAAACCAAAATCGTATAAGGCTCGCTATGGTAGGTGACACGGCACAACTAGGCAATGCCAGGGTAGATATACCAATTACGCTTCCGGACCGATGGAAACGCGTAGCGCGCAGCTACCGCCCACCTCGAACAACACTCCCAAATCAAAGGTGCGCACCAAAACAATCACAAAAGTAATAGAATGGCATACGAAGAAGTGCGTCAGATCAGAGGTGCTACCTCATTAATCCGTCAATCTCTCCTGTTTTAGCCACCTTATGCAAACTCACGGGAGTCGGGTCCACGTATTTACCTCAAGAAAACGTCACCACCATCCTACTTCATTCTGGAATCTCCACCGCGTACACAGTTGTCAAAGTGGTTTTCGGTATCGACAGAGAGTATGCCAGATATCCGATCCCGGTCTCTTTAACAACCAAACGTTATTATAACCCGTGGTTACAACTTTAAAAAAAATGGTATTTATACTTAAAAAAATAAAAATAAATTTCAAATACATTTCAATATCATAATACCCTTTCAAACATCATTTATTTAAACATCAGTCATTTCAATTAATATAAAATACCATTTAAATCTATTCAATTTATTTAGGAATTAATTGCCTTTCAACTCACATTTAAAAGTAAAATTCTTCCGTTTAAACCATTTAAAGTCAATTCCTTATTCTTATTTATTCATATTATATTCCAAAATTTAAGCTCCTTTTTTTTTTCAATGATTATTTCCATAAATTTTATTAAAACAATCAAAATTCAGTTTCCGTAGCACTTATAAAATGCTACCTAAAGTTATAGGTTAAAACAGTCTATTTACAAAAGACAGCATTTAAGTGCTGTAATTTATTAACTTAACCATTAAGTTTTATATTCCAAAATAAAACTTAATATCAATTATTTTACTTAACTAAAATCTCACTTTTAACAAAAATTCAGAATTTTCCAAAATAAGTTATACTCCAAAAATTTACATAAACATTCATTTATTTAACATTTGACTCATTCAAAAATCATTATAAATAAATAAATAAAAAATCCTTCAAATACATTTAAACCAGAAAATTATAAACTTTCTATTTAATTTTTTTTTTTAACATTTCATAAAATATTATATAAACCACGGGTCTGTATATAGTTTTCTAGCCTAGGTCAAGTGATACGGATATATATCATTTCAATCCGCAATTTACAAAAACCCCGGGTTCTATCATTTCAAACCCGCAATCCCAAGTTAAATATTTAAAATTAAACAATTAAATAAATAAATGAATAAATAATTATCGTACAGGCCTATCATTTCATCCTATAACGATCTCAAATTTACAGGGAACTTGCAGTGATGATTTAACAGTAAATAAGCATTAAATAGTATAACTGCAATAATATAAAATAAATAAACAACTGATGATGTGTCAATTAATAATGGGTTTAACATCATACGCTTATATCACAGGCAGATAAAATTTAAATAAAAGTTTACAATTACGCTTGTGATAAATTCACAGATATATAGGTATGTTTGTCTGGTGAGAAATACTCACCTGAATGCTGCAGAAAAATTTGATTCAAAACGAAAATCCCGAAATAAGAGTATTGAAAGCACGATCAATTCACAGCGGAAGCAACGACTTGATCAAAATCTAGAATAAAATCCAAATAAAACCAATACGCGACTTCAATTTACGGTTAAAGCAAATATTTTGAAACAACTGGAACGAATGGAGTAAAAGAAATTTTTGGTTCAACTTTTGCTCGACTACCTCACCCCACATCCCGACCCCAACTTCATAGGCTTGGCAATACTATTTATTATTATTATTATTTATATATATATTTTTTCTAACGGCATGTCCAACTTATCTAGTTTGAAAAATATGTATTTACACAAAACTTGCGTCTCTGCCTAATGCAAACTCTCTCTGTTCATAAATACAATACGTCTCTGCCACTTTAATTTCAAAACATGCACACATGCACCTAAACACGCTACTTCATAAACCATATACGTGTACCTGCACTCCTATTCTCTTTCTTTACCAAATATCAATTTTCTTTTCCAACACGTGAACTAGATTTGCAAAATTATAAACACTTTGGAAAAAATATGCAGGCAGCACTTATGCATGGCACACGCAACTACTATATCACAAAGTATTCAGATGGCTCCAAATATATTCCCATTTGCTAACTCACATCACTATGACTCACGCATCTATGATATATGTTTAAAAATGATATTGCACTGCTTCCTAGTTCAACACGCTCAGCCCAAAATTTAAGAAAAACTGAATGCATGCTTCATATATCTACAATATATGTACGGCCCTGCCTATTCACGAAACTGACATGTATGTGTGCAAATATGTTTTGTTTGAGGTGAGGGTATGCTCTAGATATTAGTTGATGAAATTTATATGCTCGGTTATGAAAACTTAAAGGGACGTGCCGTGGTGGAGAAGTAGCCGAGCAAGGAAAAAGGGAAACAGAGAACAACAAGAAGAAGAAAGGGAAAAACTGGAAGAAGAAAAGAAAAAGTAAAACCATTACCTGATAGAGGCTTCAGCACAAAAGAAGAAGAAGGCTAAACTATGAGATGCAGAGGAAAGTTTTGGACGAGGCTATGTATTTATAAAGAGGAGTTGCTTTTTATGCAAGGAAGTAAAATATACACGTGAAAAATCAAGGCAAGTTATCTCGGTAAGATTTATGATTCCCAGTCTACGCAAATTTGATTGAGATAGCAGTGAATTTCGTACTAAATAAAAATGGAAGTGTTGATTTTTTTTTTTGTGGATAAGGCTTGCGTGGTTTACTTCCCAGTTTGGTTTGTTAGAATGGATAAGTCTGCGTGAATAAAAATGAATACAGGGACATGCGCAAGAAATAAATGGTAAGAGGCAAATGCCAAAATGTTAAAAGAATAAAATTTTATGTCACTCGCAAAGGAAGGCAAATTGATTTTCTCTCAGATGATATATGCGTGATTTACTGCCAGATATATGGAAAATTTGATTTCAACGTTATCTCTTTTTATTCTCTCCCCAATTAATAGTTGCGTGATTTATATAGTCTGAGAGATTTATATACAAAGAATCAGCAAGTATTAGTTTGCTTTGGATGCTACTTCAAGGACAGATTTGAATGCATGCGTTGATTTATGTCACGGAGAGAAAATGGTAAGAATTTAATTTTCTGATTGATTGAATTTTAGAAGGCAAGCAATTATATTTGATTGAGAGGAATGAATGGCAAGTGGAATAAAATTTATTTGTGAAAGTTTTTAAATCAAATCTCTATAAAGAGGCAAATGACAAAGATGTTAAAGGAAATAAATTTCACTGATATGTCACGCGCAAGGAAAGCAAGTTTGATTTCCTTCCAGATGATATTTGCGTGAAAGGGAAGCACGATTTTGAAAACAATATTGGTAGTGGGAATCTCCTTAATCAGTGCATGATTTTAGAGAAACGGATAGGCATGAAATCAATACGTTTTGGTTGGAAATCTCCTAACTGATTTATTAATCCATATATATATTGAAATATAATTTTTTTAAAATACGCCAAACTGACGCATTACAATACACCCAAAAATTTATACAAAAGTAACGTTTTTAATTTATACGTTTTTACGTTACTTATATCATTACAATGCATGCCCTTTTTAAATATGAAATTGAACAGTCTGTAAAACACTGAATTTTACAAAGTTATTACTTAAATTAAATTTGCTTACAATTTTTGTATTTTAAATATACAAAATTCATTTCTTATTAACATTGCGAATTTGAGTTGTCTTTTAACGAAATTTAAAAACTTCAAAACTTTCAGTTTATGTTTACACTTTTAGGAAACGATTTAAATCAAGTTAAAATTTATATTAAATTTCAAGGTTTTATAAATAAAAAGAAATAAAGAGTAGGCAATTAAAAAGGCAAGCAATTAAGACAATATAACGCATACCCTTTTAGTTTCTTCCAAGCCATAAATAAAAGACATAAACAAGCAATAATCAGATAAATAAATATGACTGTCTTGACAAAAATAAAAATAGAAAGATAAAATAGAGGTGGATGTATGAAATATTAATAATAAGAACAAATATATATAATATGTAATAAAAGTAGAAAAACTTATTGCGTGTAAAACGCTGTATTTTATCAAAAAAAAGTATAAGTTTTAAATTCCCAATAAATCCATATATTTGATTTCTCAATCATGTTATTGAATCGACTATTAACTTATCCTCTTATGGGTAATACTAAAATTGGTTTTTATACTAGTACATAAATAAAAATTCCCAATTCATCCAAATTTCAATTAATTACTTTCCAATAACTACCATGCTTTAATCCTACTCTTTTATTAAATCTGTTATCATTTTGTAAACCTAGTTATTATTTGTTTATCTTTCTTTATAAAAATATATATTCCAATTTTCATCTTTCTTTTATAATAACTTGTTATTTTCAATTATATTGAATTCCCAAATATATACATTTATCATAAATAAAACCTAAATCAATTTATTCAACTTGGTTTCATTCCTTTATTTCATCTTATGAATAAAATATAAATTTCCATTTATGTCATTTCATTTACATTAACACATTACAGTTACAGTCCTATCTCACATCAATGAACATTTACCTACATTTAAATGTAACTGACTTCCTACTCTGAATTTAGCAGCCCTAAATAAAAAGTTGACTTGCATAAATGTTGTCACTAACTTTATATTACACTCAAGTTTATTATTTCCACTAATTATCAGAATTGCTTATATAATGTTGAATTGCTTATACAATGTTGAATTGCTTATATAATGTTGAATTCACTCCATTACCATACGTTTATTTGCATATATTCAATTCAATACCCAAATGTAACAGTTAAAACTACATTAATAGACCAATTAAATAGTAACTTACAACCGTTACTATATCCCTATTAATTGTCATTAACTCCATTTTAAATATCCGTATATGCCTTCATTCAAGTTTTGAATTGCTTACTAGGAATAAGGTAGATTCGTCAAATAAATTGATTGTAAGTTTCATTGTTTTAAATTGCTTAACAATGTTCACCACTAACATAATTAATATGTAAAAATTGTCAATATTCCACCAACATGATTTGCGTGTCATAACCTACCCAATTAACATAATTAATTAACCACTTTAATATGTTACAGATTTTCCCCTTTCATTATTTTTGGGGAATGGGTATAAGAACAGATATTATGATAATATCCAAAACATTTAGTTACCACTCACTTCATTATAAATTATAAAGGTTTTTTTTTCTTCTTAAATTTAGTTACAAAAAATCTTATTAAATTAACGAGTTTAATTCTCTAAATTTACAGGTCATTACAGTTTGGATCTCCAACCCTGTAATTGCTCTCTTATTTTGTCTATCAGATTTGCACACTCTTTATCTGTAATTGAGTTATTAGATAGTGGTATGCCCAAATATTTCACAGGGAGAGTCCCCTCTGCTACTCCAATTCTGTCTATCAGAGCCTGCTTATTTTTGCAATATTTGTTAAAGTAGAATTTAGTTTTGCCTTCATTAAGTTTCAGGCCTGCAATCTTTTCTAATTTGTGGAATATTTCTTTAAGCTCATCCATTGCATATATAGTAGCTTTCATGACAATTAGTAGATCATCCGCATATATAAGGTGATTTACCTTAGGTGAATTTCTGTGCACCGGGATAATCTTGTTATTATGACAAGCTATTTCCATTTGAAGGGAAAACCACTCCATTTCCACAGCAAATAAATAAGGGGATAGAGGATCTCCTTGTCTTAAGCCTCTTTCACTAGAAATGTGTCCTCTAGGAATTCCATTAATCAGAATTGAGAAAGTTGGGGTAAAATTGCAACATGATATGGGTCTGTAGTCTTCAATTCTGTTTGGTTTTTTGATTTTTGGAATAAGAGAAATAAAAGTGTGGTTAATTTCTTGAATAAACTCACCATAGTCAAAAGCTTCCTGATAAGCATCCAACATAATTTTTTCCAGGTGATCCCAGTGCATTTTGAAAGCAGCTGCCCCCATACCATCTGGACCAGGGCTGGCATCACTATGGATGGACTGAACAGCTCTTCTCAATTCCCTTTTCGTAACCCTAGCTGTGAGCATGGAGCATCCCTCTTGGGTAATCTTCCTTCTACATTGAACTACAGGTAAAACTTGAGTTGTTTCTCCATTGTATAGATCTGAGAAATATGCAAGAGCTTTGTTTTCCATTTCCTTTAAATCAGTAACTAGTTTTCCTTCCTCATTTAAACAATTGAATATATTATTTTGTTGTGATCTTTGAGACATTTTAGTATAGAAATATTTAGTGCATTCATCCCCCTGGGTTATCCAATTTTCTTTTTCTTTTTGTTTGATTTCCATCGATTGTTTCTGAATTTCTTCTTTGAGTTTTCCCTTTAATTGGTAAAATTGTTTGTTGTATTCCTCACTTAATGGGTCTTTGTCTAAAGAATCTTGAATAGTCTGAAGCTTATTTTGAATATTCACAATAGAATCTATACTTTTTGGCCTTTTCCTGTTCCAATTTTTGAGTCTCTGCTTCATTGTCTTTAACATCATAATATATCTGTACATATTATTTCCTGGAGGATGTATAATATTTTCTATACTCAAAGATTCATTGTATCCTTCACATAGATGCCAATTATTTGCGTATCTAAATGGTTTACTCTTATTGATGTTCCCATCTTTATTAAATTCTACAAGTAAAGGGCAATGATCACTTGTCGAACTGGGAAGAACTATGGTTTGTATTACAGGGATAGTGTTTATTAACTCTGAATTACATAAGCATCTGTCAATTCTGGAAGATATATTTTTCCCTTCACCACTCTTCCATGTGAAATGCAGGCCAGTGTGGGATGTCTCCAGTAATCCACTCGCAAGTACACATTCATTGAACTCGGCTACTTGTGCTACGGTCAGTGTATTACCTCCAACTTTTTCTTTGGTTTTTAAAACTGCATTAAAATCCCCCATAACTAACCAAGGTTTTTTAATCTATCGAGAAAGACTTATTATTTGCTGCCATAACACTGTCCTTTCAGAAGCCAAGTTTTTAGCATATACAAACGAAATGTATATTTCCATACCTCCTATGTTTTTAAAGAACATAGTCAATTGTTGGTCATTTTTATCAATAATAGATCCTTCCCATATATTCTTTTCCCAAATTACAAGAATTCTTCCCTTAATATTCTGAGATATGTTATGTTCCATATCCCACTGAACACCTACTTGATTTTTGAATAATTCCAAACTATTATCTGATAATTTATTTTCCAGTAATCCTGCAATAGATGGCTTATGAAAAGCCAGTATATTGTGGAGATCAAACTGACGAATGTCATTGTTTACACCTCTCACATTCCAACATAGAATCGTCATTTATTTTTGTGGGCTTTGCTCCTAGTAATTGGAGCATCCCCAACCACAACTTTTTTAGATGTTTCTATATTTGGTTTGTTACTAAACATGTCATTATAACTCTTATTAGCTTCTGTGTATTTACTGATGTCTTCTATATCATCATCACTTTCTTCTGCATATGACTCTATCTGGATATTCATTTTCTGGATTTCCTCCAGAGAATCTGGCAAATTATCATCCTTATCCTGGAGTTGATCCCCTTCCAAATTTACAGACTGATCCCGAGCTGGATGAACTGCTAGCACTCTTGCAAAGTCCTCATATCTGATTGACTTAGTATCATGTTGTATATAATCTTTTTGTATGTGTATAGTTTTTTGTGTAACTGTGGAACTGACTGTCCCCTGAATTGTCTCATCATCTGTATTATTTTTTGGGTAACTGGGTGGGCAGTTTTGTATTTTGTTTTTCTCTACCCAAATTTGTTTTGGCTTATCTTTTTTATTCTTGCAATATGAAGTAGCATGTCCAAAGCACTTACAATAAGTACATCTGGGTGGAACAAATTCATATTCTATCTCCTATGTGTATACCACTCCTTTATTGTTCTTTGCTTTTACATTTGATGGTAGAAGACTGTCTGCTTTTATTTCAACAAGTACTCTGGCATAATTAATTCTCTTCACTTTCCTTGTATTCTCGTCTATTGCCAATGGTTTTCCAATCATGCTTGCAAGCTTACTAATGCATCTTGTATTCAATAAGGTTAAATCAAGTTTGTGCATTTTAATCCAAACTGGATAAGATGACAACATTTCTTTTTCAAAATTGAATTCAGCTTCCCACTTTTTCATTATAATGAGTCTGCTATCCATAAACCATGGGCCACCGTTCAGAATTTTAACAAAATCTTCTTCTTTTTCAAATTTTATTAGGTAAAATCCATTATCTCTCGGAAAAACGTCCCATGTTCCTTTAGGCCCCCAGACACATTTTATGTAAGCGTTCAGATGGACGATATATGGCTTTTTCCCCGACATATATTTGTATATCGAGTTTTGCCAGATTTTTTAAGCTTCGGAATAGTCTTCATCATCTATTAGTTGATAGATGTCTTCTCCTTCGATAATCGATTCTATGTAATTCAGATCACCTTTGATTTCAACCTGTTTTCCAATTGCTTCAATCCAAGATCTAGGGTTTGGTTTCTGATTCCTCTGTAAAATTGCCGCAAATGTTTCCTTCCTTCCCTCTTTCTCCATCCCGTGCCCCTTGCCTTTCACCTCCACCCATCCGTCTCCCGGATCGAAGGTTGTAGTGGGATCTGGAATCGGTTTTAGATTAGGGTTTTCGGCCGCCATTATAGATCGAAGGTAATTCTATATATATATATATATATATACACACACATTCAAAACCAACTTTAATATGATATATAAACTATGTATTAATAACATTATAACACTAAATCACTTAAATAAATTTATATAAATAGCCAACATATTTATAAACTAAAATCGAAACATATACTACTATATCTCTGTACATGCTATATATATACATCAAACTAAAGCAACTCCTATATATGAAATGACTAATCTATAGACAATAGTAGGTTATTTATATATATACTATATAGATTTATAACAATTTAGGTACAAACCCTATATGTATATAAAATTCGAAATCAAACAAAATCTATATACATAAAACCACGGCTCATATATATACATACAATTCATACGAACATATATAGAGCAGATCGTTTTAAAACTTGTATACTTTGTATATATATAAAATAATAATCAAACATAATATATATAAATACTCATATAGAAGTATACATGGCCGAGACAAGATCTGGGTAGCCGAACATACAAGAGAAAATTGGAAGCAAGGCGGCGAGTGGAGGAGGGAAAACTAGGTGACGAAGGGGAAGAGAAGGCATGCGGCAGCACAGAGATAATCTCGGTGCTTGCATTGGCTAAGGTGAAGGGAATCTACTGGTGTTTGAAATTACGGCAGAGGTGGAGGTGGGGTAGCAGCTCACGGTGGTGAGGAGGTGTTGCTCGCATCGGGTTGTGCTTGCGTAAGGAAGGACAAATGTGTGCATGCGGTTTGCGTGTGCTTGCATTGAGATATGGTATAAGTCGATGCGGCCATGAATAGTCTAGGAGGAGAAGCAAGGAAAAGAAATGGAAGAAGGAACTAGAATAGGCAAATGAGTAGAGGAAGTGAAATTTATGTTTTATAATTCACGTGAAGAACATAACAAAAGAAAAAAAATAAAAAGCTACAACTAGCGTACTATTGTACGATTGGGAATAGTAAAAGTCATAATTTGAATAGCTGAAATATTGACAACCATTGGCTATTTAATTCCAGCTGGTAGACAAATGTAAAGCCACGGAAGTAAAAAGGTCCGAAAACGGTTACCGATACGGTAATCATTTTACTGATTTCTTGGCGTACTAGGCCTCGAAATACAGAAGTGAGTATAATACTGAGATCAACACAACGAGACAATCGAAATGGTACACAGATATCAGTGGTATGATCATCCTATCAAAAGTCGATTATCGGTACCCAAAATGTTGTTAATTTGCCAAAAATAAGATGAACAGAGCAATAGAAGTCCAAATTTAGGAAAACGAAAAATGACGTCCCAGTTAGAAGATGATTTACAAATTTATCGTATAAAATATATAGGTTTGGAAAATATTTTATGTAACAACCCTATATTTTGTATTTATTTTAATTATTTATTTTGATTATTTTATTTGAATTCATGATTTAAAAACTTTATTTGAATTTATTCAAATGAATAAATTTTGTTATTTTAAATATAAATTTTGATTTTTGTGTGAATTATAATTTCAAACATGATTAAATAGAATATTTTCCAAAAATGTGAATTTGGGTCCATATGTGTCAAACTTTGACTTTTAAATTTAAAATTTAAATATTTGAATTTTATCTTTTATTATGAAAATAAATTAAATTTCAAGAATACTGCTTTTCGTTTCATTGAAATCTGATTAATATTGTGAAAGTTATGTTTTTTACAATATTGTATGTAAATTGTTTATTTAACAAAAAATGTTTATTTTAATTTATATAAATAATATTTTTGGTTGTCATATCTTGTTCTAATTTGTGTAAAATGACATGTTATGCATATATTATATTTTTAAAACATTTTAAAAGTATAGTTATAATTTTTCAATGTTTACTGTATATTGTTTATATTTTTAAATTCTAGTTTCAATTATTAAGCTATTTTCTTATTTATTTTATATTTTTCCTAAAGATATTTATTTATTTTCTTTTTCACTTTATTTTGTTTTCTTTTTCATTTTATTTACTGAAGTTTATTTGTTTATTTTGAATTAAAAGAAATGGAAATTCCAAAGGATAAAACCTTTCATTTTCTAGCGACTTTTCATATAGCCTTTGTCTTTTCATTTTCTTGCCTTTTCACTTCATTGCTTTTGGCCGTACCTTTTCTTCTGGTTGCCATGCATCTCTTCTTACTTTTCACATGAAAATATTTCTCACCATCACAAAAACTCATGGCAAAGTTTTATTTCTGAAAAAACATTTTGCTAATGGCTTTTCTTTTCCACTTTTTTCTCCTCTTTTCATTTGTATTTTGCCTTTGCTTCTCCTATCCTTGCTCGGCCACTACCCCTTCACCGCCACATCACCACCACCGCCACCATCTGTAGCAGCTCCTTATCCCCCTCCTCTGTCAAGACCAAGCCGTGACCATCCATTTGTTGCTGGCTTCACAACTTTGCACAAAACGTCACCATAATTGCCTAACCAAGCCATATTTTCCACCACCCCTTCCTATTGCACTTCGGCCACCCCTTAGCCACCACCACCAGCATCTACACCTCCTATAGCCATCACTTCAGCCAACTCCACCTTTGTCCAGAACTGTACTTGACCATAGCCGATCCCTAGGATGACCAAGCCGAGCCAAAAATGTGACCAAACTCTTGCCTTTCGCCTTTGTTTACCCTATGTTGTAACTCTTCTACCATCTTCATCACTTCTAGCTGTGAGTTATGATGCCAAACCCGACCTATATCATCATCATGGCCGAGCAAAAGAACCCCTATGGTCGAGCATTAGAGTGGTTAAGGCAAGTTTAAGCTATCTTGTCTTTATTGCCTTTATTTTTCAATTTGTTAAATATTGTTTTGTGTTATATATATTCATATGTATATTGTCTTGTTTTGGTTGTTGTTTACAAGATAACTATCTTGGCTCTCTCCACTCACTTGAACCCAGTGTCGTGTTGTGTCATGCTATTATGCTTTCTGGATTTTGGTTTGTGTAGTTTGATTTGCTATCTCTAGCTTAGAGGTGAGTAATCACACTTGACATTCATACTTATATAATTGTGAATTGATAGCAAGTGAATCTGTAGAATTATTATAACATATTATACCTGCCTGTGATATAAATCATATGATGTTAACCCTATTTATAAACTAGCCATATCATCTGTTATTGTCCTATGTTGCTATACTATTTATTTTATTCTATTCTCACACAGCAAGTTCCATGTAGAATAGAATCACTATGGGTTGAAATGATACATACCCGAACAGACTTTGGAACTAGGAAAAATCATTATGGGCTGAAATGATAGGCCTGAGCGATTTTTATTTATTTTAATTTACTTGGGATTGCTTGTTTGAAATGATAGAACCTGGATTTTTCTTTGTAAATTACGGATTGAAATGGTATATTATCTATATCATTTGACCTAGGTTAGAAAATATTATACAGACCCATGGTTATTATATATATTTTTCTGGAAATTTTAAAGTATTTTAAATTGGTGTATTATGATATTCTGATTTAAATTGAATTTAAAATAATTTTTATAAAGTATTATTGATTTTTTCTACAAGTTAAATAAGTGAAATAAATGAATGGTTAAGTTGAAATTGTAATATAACTTAATTTTGAAATTTGTGATTTTGTTTAAAAATAGAGTTTAAGTTTGGTAAATAAAATATGATAGCTTGATTTAATTTGAATTTAAAATGACGTAATAAAGTGTTATTGATGTTTCTATGAATTAAAATGGTTAAAATAAACGAATGCTTAAAAGTGTAATTTGAATATAACTTAAATACTCAAATTTGAAATTTGGTTTAAAAATAAAAGTTAAGTTAAGAAAATAAAAATGGAATTAATTTTATATTTTTAAAATGGTAATTAAAACTTAATTGTTAAGTTAATTCTTAAAATGTAAGAATATAAAATTATGCTTGAAATTAATAAGTGAGTTATTTAGAAAATTTGATTTTGTGTATAAAATGTTACTTTATAAAAATTATAAGTTAAAGGGTATTTAAATGAACATTTTTAAAGCAAAAAAATAATATGATTTTTATAAGTTAAAATGGTTTGAATTGAAGTTTAATTGTTTCCGAAATTGTATTAAAAATTTGGAAGTTAAATTAACAACACTTCAGAAATGCTATCGTTTCTGAAGTTAACTTAAATTCTGTTGTAAAGGATATTACAACACTTTGTAAGTGTTGTGGTTGATGCAAATGAACTATGGTTAAAATTTAACTAAGAGCTACTATAGCACTTGGTAAGTGATGTAGTTGTAGAATTAAAACTAAAACCTGAAATTAATAAAAAAAAGGCTATTGTAGCACTTGTTAAGTGTTGTAGTTGGCTGAAATAAGATTTTTGAATATAATTGAACTATTACAGCAGTTTTAAATGCTATATTTACTGAATTAAATTGTTTTCAAATATAACTTACCGTAGCATTTTGTAAATGTTGTGGAAAGTTGGAATTTAAATATTTTGTTGTTTTTAACTGAATAAATGAACTCAGAAAAGACTAAAATTTTGGGAATTGAATATTTGATTTGTGAAAATAATGACTTCACTTTTAAATGGTTTAAATGGAGTATTTTGATTTGAAATATAAACCATTTTGAAATGTGATTTGGAATGGTATTTAAATATAAATGAATTATATTTTGAAAGGATATGATATTTGAAATGAGATTTGAAAAGGGTTTTTGAGAAACTAAATTGAATTCAAACTGATGGTTTGAATTGAAATAAATTGGAAATTTGAAAATTTGGGTTTAATTAAATAAATTTGTAAAATGTAAAGAATTAAATGATGGTTTCAAATGTATGATTTCGAAATGTTATGATTTTCAAAGTGCAATGATTTTAAGTATTTTGGTTTCGAAAAAGTTATAACTTTGAAAGTATTATGAGTTTTGAAAGGTGAATATATGTTTGAAATGGAAATGATGAACTATTTGATTTGAATATAGTTTTGAAATAAAAATGGTTTTGGTTTTAAAATATAAACTATTTTTGAAATTTATAACCACTGATTATAATAACGATTGATTGTTAAAGAGACCGGTATCGGATATGGACATACTCTCTGTCGATACTGAAAACCACTTTAACAACTATGCACGCGATGGAGATTCCAGAACGAAGTAGGATGGGGAAGACGATCCTATTGAGGTATGAACGTGGACCCGACTCCTGTGAGTTGGCTTAAGGTGGCTAAAACAGGAGCGATCTCGGGCCAAAAGGGGTATCTCCTCCGGTCAGACGCACTTCTTTGATACTATACTCTACTTGTGGTTTATTTGACGGCCATCCTCCGATTTCGATTGGGAGTGTGTTCCGAGGTGGGCGCAGTGGCTGCTACGTTACCGCCAGCCGGTGTGCGTAATTGGTATATCTACCCTAGCATTGCCTTGTGTGTCGTGTCACCTACCATAGCGAGCCTTACCAAGAGTTTTTTTTTCTCCCATAGCCCATGGAGTATTTAGGGTAGTCTCCCAATCTGGAGATATGCTGATACTGGATGGACTACTGGGACTATTACGTGTTAAGGGGAATATTGGGTCACTCCTTAACGCTATTTTAAAGTAAGTTTATTTTACCGTAGACATTATTATAATAGCGCAATATTACTACATAGTAAATAGTTTAACGGATCCTTAGAGGATGGACGGTCCTAAGCATCCTTTAAGTTACTTGTACATTTATTACAGTTCACTTGAGTTGGTTTACATTGTATAAGTATGTATGTCTTGACCCGAGTGTTTTGTGTTTTACTTTACGCTCGGGTCAGCCTGAGTATTCACAGCATAGCTTTGGATTTCTCTTTCTGAAGCTAGAAATCGCTAGAGATTCTGCTTATCTAATCATCTATCTATATCATTTTCAGTTGTTCTATTTCAGCTCTTGTATTTGTGAACTTCTATGCATATAGGATTTCTATTGTATTTGTTTTCAAACTGATATTATGTATTTGTTTTTGAGATCTTTGTTATAGTAGCTTCATGAACTACTATGGTATTTTAATTTCCGTTGTGAATTATTCTGATATTTTTGTGTCTGTGATTCTGTGTGATGATTTTATTTGCTCCAAATTTTATTACAATGCGGTATTTTGAGCAATTCAAGTCCGACATGTGCGGATGCGAATGGCTGAAAATATCGGGTTGTTACAATTGGTGTCTGAGCTTTGGTTTTTAGGCAAACCATAGCCTACGGAGCAAAAACTCATTAGAGATAGGATAGAAATACCCTAGAATGAGTGAAATCAACCTCGGAATCATTTTCTTTGTGAGAGAACGTATTTTCAAAGTATAAATTGATTTTAAAATGATTTTTCAAAAGGATTTTTCAAAGACTATTTTGATATAAAATTTTCTTGCTTTAAAGGAATATTTTTATAAACTTCCTTCCTTTCGTATCTACCCTATTAGTATTTTCTTTCATTAGGATATTCATCCAAGTGAATTTATCTATCTTCAGCTTGGTCATTTTAGTAAGGCTTACCCTTCTGTGGGGTAGGGGAATATATTTTAGCCTTCTGGTATATTTGATATCATCTCTGTATGTTCTCCAGCTCCTACTCCTTCCCATAGTTTTATTTCTGTTGATTAACATCTCATTTCTCTTGAATATGCTTCTGTTACTTTATGTGTTTCAAATCCAATTGGGGATCCCGCAAACCTTAATCGGATTTGTAAGCAAGTGAAACTTCTCTATTCTAATCATTGCTTTTGTGGTGATTTCTATGTTCTTGGCTTTGATCTATTGCTTTTGAACTATTACTTGGAATAGATTGGTTTGGTGGGTATGATGCCCGTATCTCTTGTAAGCTTGGTCTGTTTATCTTGTTGATGATCACTGGAATCCATTGATTATTTAGCGCCGCATGCCTCTGGATTTTGCTAGTAGTTTTATTTATTCTCTGGATTCTTCTCCTAGTAATCTTCATTCGACTCCTGTAGTCAGATTCTATCCCGTTGTATTTGGTGAAGCCACTGCTTTACCTCCTAAGTGGAAATTGAATTCTGTATTGATCTTATTCTTGGTGCTCGACCTGTTGTTGTTCTTCCTGGAAGAATGGCACCGCGAGAAGGTTGAGCTGGGAAAACAAATTGAGGACTTGTTCTCCAAAGGTCTGATCAGGCCTAGCCATTCAGAATGGAGAGCAGCAGTGATTTTGTCACCAAGTCCGATGGATCGTTGTGGATGTGTGTTGATTATAGGGAGTTGAACAAGCTCACTATGAAAAACAGATATCCAATGCCGCTTATCAATGATATGTTTGATCCGCTTTATGGTGCCACTGTTTTCTATCAGCTTGATCTTGTCTCAGGTTTTCACTAGCTCAGTGTTGCCGAGGAAAGAATTCCCAAGACTTCTTTCCGTACTAAGAATGGGTTTTACGAATAGTTGCCATGCCTTTGGTTTGACTAATGCTCTTGCTTTCTTTGTTGATTTAATGAATCGTGTTTTTTTTTGCTGTGCTTAATAAATTTGTTCTAGTCTTTGTTGATGATATCCTTGTCTTTTCTAAGACCAAGAAAGAGCATGATTCGCATTTGAAATTTGTTTTGGAAATTCTTAGAAATCATCAATTGAAGGCTAAATTTTCTTAATGCCATTTCTGGAAGGATGATGTCCGATTCTTTGGACACATTGTTTCTAGTAATGGAGTTTCTGTTGATCCAATCAAGATCTTTGTGATCAATGTAGTCTTTCTTTCTTTCTTTTTCCTGCGACATTTAATTATTCTATTTTTTTTTGTTCTTATTTCTCCCTATTCTGTTGCAGGACTGGGAAATTCCTAAGACTCCTTCTGAGATTTGTAGTTTTCTGAGCCTTGCCGGTTATTACCGGAGATTCAATGATAATTTTGCTCGGATTACTGCAACTCTCACTGCTTTGACTCATTAGAATGCTTAGTGTATCTGGGTTATTGTGGATAGATTGACCAAGTCTACTCATTTCATTCCGGTCAAGTCTACCCATTCTGCTTCTAGCTTGTCTGAGATCTACATGAGTGAGATCGTTCGTCTCCATGGTGTTCCTCTCAGTACTGTTATGATCGTGATCCTATCTTTGCCAGCCAATTTTGGAAAGCTTTTCAGAAATCTTTGGGTGCTCATCTGAATCTGAGCACTACTTACCATCCACAGACCGATAGTCAAACGGGAAGAGTGAATCAGATTTCTCGAAGATCTTTTTCGTGCTTGTGAACTTACCTATAACAACAATTATCAGGTATAATTTCAATTTCTTGTCATCTTATCTTAATCCTATTTAATTCTATCTTTTTTTTCTATGTTTTCCCATACCTCTTTCCTTTTCGGGGACGAAAAGTTTTGAGTGGGGGAGAGTGTAACAACCATGTATTTTGTGTTTATTTTAATTATTTATTTTGATTATTTTATTTGAACTCCGGATTTAAAAACTTTATTTTATTTATTAAAATGAATAATTTTGTTATTTTAAATATAAATTTTTATTTTTGTGTGGAACATAATTTCAAACATGATTAAATAGAATATTTTCCAAAAATGTGAATTTTGGTCAATATGGTCAAACTTTGACTTTTAAATTTAAAATTTAAATTTTTGAATTTTATCTTTTATTTTGAAAATAAATTAAATTTCAAGACTACTGCTTTTCGTTTCGTTGAAATCTGATTAATATTGCGAAAGTTATGCTTTTTACAATATTGTATGTAAATTGTTTATTTAACAAAAATTGTTTATTTTAATTTATATAAATAATATTTTTGGTTGTCATATCTTGTTCTAATTTGTGTAAAATGACATGTTATGCATATATTTTATTTTTAAAACATTTTAAAAGTATAGTTATAATTTTCCAATGTTTATTGTAATTGTTTATATTTTTGAATTCTTGTTTCAATTATTAAGCTATTTTCTCATTTATTTTATATTTTTCCTAAAAATATTTATTTATTTTCGTTTTCACTTTATTTTCTTTTCTTTTTCTTTTTATTTACTGAAGTTAATTTTTTTATTTTGAATTAAAAGAAATGGAAATTCCAAAGGACAAGACCTTTCATTTTCTATGACTTTTCATATAGCCTTTGTCTTTTCATTTTCTTGCCTTTTCACTTCATTGCTTTTGGTCGTACCTTTTCTTTTGGTTGTCATGCATCTCTTCTTACTTTTCACATGAAAATATTTCTCACCATCACAAAAACTCATGGCAAAGTTTTATTCCTGAAAAAACATTTTGCTAATGGCTTTTCTTTTCCACCTTTTTCTCCTCTTTTCATTTGTATTTTGCCTTTGCTTCTCCTAGCCTTGCTCGGCCATTACCCCTTGACCACCACATCACCACCACCACCATCTACAACAGCTGCTCCTCTCCCTCCTCTGTCAAGACCAAGTTGTGACCATCCATTTGTTGCTAGCTTCACAACTTTGCACAAAACTCCACCATAATTGTCTAACCAAGCCATATTTTCCACCACCCCTTCCTATTGCACTTCGGCCACCCCTTAGCCACCAATACCAACACATACACTTCCTCCATCCATCACTTCAGCCAACTCCACCTCTGTCCAGACCTGTACTTGACCATAGCCGAGCCCTAAACCAAGCCGAGCCAAAAATGTGACCAAACTCTTGCCTTTTGCCTTGTCCCTTTGTTTACCCTATGTTGTAACTCTTCTACCACCTTCACCACTTCTAGCCGTGAGTTATGATGCCAAACCCGACCTATATAATCATCATGGCCAAGCAAAAGAACCTCTATGGTCGAGCATTGGAGTGGTTAAGGCAAGGTTAAGCTATCTTGTCTTTATTGCTTTTATTTTTCAATTTATTCAATATTGTTTTGTGTTACATATTCATATGTATATTGTCTTGTTTTGGTTCTTTTTTACAAGATCAATATTTTGGATCTCTCCACTAACTTGAACCTAGTGTCGTGTTGTGTCGTGCTATCGTGCTTTCTGGATTTTGGTTTGTGTAGTTTGATTTGCTATCTCCAGCTTAGAGGTGAGTAATCACACTTGACATTCATACTTATATAACTGTGAATTGATTGCAAGTGAATCTGTAGAATTATTATATCATGTTATACCTGCCTGTGATATGAATCATATGATGTTAACCCTGTTTATAAACCTGTCATATCATCTGTTATTGCCATATGTTGCTATGCTGTTTATTTCATTCTGTTCTCACACTGCAAGTTCCCTATAGAATAGAATCACTATGAGTTTAAATGATACATACCTGAACGGACTTTAGAATAAGAAAAAATCGTTATGGGCTGAAATGATAGGCCTGAGCGATTTTGTTTGTTTTAATTATTTGGATTGCGGGTTTGAAATGATAGAACCCAGATTTTTCTTTGTAAATTACGGATTGAAATGATATAGTATCTGTATCACTTGACCTAGGTTAGAAAATATTATACAGACCCGTGGTTATTATATATATTTTTCTGGAAATTTTAAAGTATTTTAAATTGGTATATTATGATATTTTTATTTATATTGAATTTAAAATAATTTTTATAAATTACTAATGATTTTTTCTACAAGTTAAATAAGTGAAATAAATGAATGGTTAAGTTGAAATTTGAAATATAACTTAATTTTGAAATTTGTGATTTTGTTTAAAAATAGAGTTTAAGTTTAATAAATAAAATTGATAACTTGATTTAATTTGAATTTAAAATGACCTAATAAAGTGTTATTGATTTTTTTATGAATTAAAATGCTTAAAATAAATGGACGCTTAAAAGTGTAATTTGAATATAATTTAAATACTTAAATTTGAAATTTGGTTTAAAAATAAAAGTTAAGTTAAGAAAATAAAAATGGAATTAAGTTTATATTTTGAAAATGGTAATTAAAAATTAATTTTTAAGTTATTTCTTAAAATGTAAGAATAGAAAATTATGCTTGAAATTAATAAGTGAGTTATTTAGAAAATTTGATTTTGTGTATAAAATGTTAC
Source organism: Allium cepa (assembly GCA_030765085.1). NCBI lineage: Eukaryota > Viridiplantae > Streptophyta > Magnoliopsida > Asparagales > Amaryllidaceae > Allium > Allium cepa. The sequence goes on along the minus strand of CM060932.1, from coordinate 233,359,781 downwards.
TTTATAAAAATTATAAGTTAAGGGTATTTAAACGAACATTTTTAGTGTAAAAAAAATTATGATTTTTGTAAGTTAAAATGGTTTAAATTGAAGTTTAATTGTTTCTGAAATTGTATTAAAAATCTGGAAATTAAATTAACAGCACTTCAGAAATGCTATCGTTTCTGAAGTTAATTTAAATTCTGTTGTAAAGGATATTACAGCACTTTGTAAGTGCTGTAGTTGATGCAAATAAACTATGGTTAAAATTTGACTAAGAGCTACTATAGCACGTGTTAAGTGCTGTAGTTGCAGAATGAAAACTAAAACCTGAAATTAATAAAAAAAAAAGGCTATTGTAGCACTTGTTAAGTGCTGCAGTTGGCTGAAATAAGATTTTTGAATATATTGAACTATTACAGCAGTTTTAAATGCTGTCTTTGCTGAATTAAATTGTTTTCAAATATAACTTACCGCGACATTTTCTAAATGTTGTTATAACAACCCTGTATTTTGTAATTATTTTATTGTATATTTTAATTATTTTTAATGTAAGATTTTGATTTAAAAACTTATTTTACTTATTTGAAATGATTAAATTTATTATTTAAATATAATCTTGATTTTTATGAGTTATAATTCCAAACTTGTGTAAGTTGAATATTTGTCTGAAATGCTGATTTTGGTCAAAATAGTCAAACCGTGACTTTCAACTTAAAATTTTAAAAGTTTAAAAAATTAATTTTTTTCATTTATTTAAAGACTTTAGCTTTTGTTTTCTTAAAAATCTAATTTTGGAAATTTTCTTGAAATGATTTCTGATCATTTGTCCAAATAAAAATAAACAATGTCTGAAAATTTTATTTGGATAAAATGTGTAACTTTGATAGAAATTGTAAATTTTATAATTCTAAAGGCAAAATTTTCATCTTGAACTGTATACAATTGTGTAACATTTGTTTCACTTTTGTTTTGGTCAGATTTGTTATATACTTTTTTAAAAAAAAAGTTAGTAATAATTAGTGTGAAACGGGAAATAAACTTTACATTTCTTTTACATATGTTTACATCTGTTTCTTAACTTTATATTTAACAATCAATTGGATGAAGCTAAATCAAATGTTATTAATTATGGTATAATAGCTATTAAATTTTGGTTTAAAGTGATGGTTTATTTTTCCTAATAGAAACGTTAGTATTTTAAATTTATTTAATAAGAGAAACAAAATAATTTGTACGTTACTTTGGGCATATATTTAATTGTTGCTCTTGCCTTTTCGTTATCTATTTGATTTTTTTCTTGCGTTAACAATGCAAAGTTTTCAGCCGTATATTCTCTTTTGAGAATCCAAAATCTTGCTCAAATCTTGCCTTAAATCATTTCCGTGTGTGAATTATTTCTTTCCCTCTTGCCTCCCATACGTTTCCACCTATTGGATAGAATTAAATTGCCTCTACTGTTCAGGCATTTTACTCTTGCCTGCCCTCTACATAAATTAGTGTGAAAATGTTAATATATATTTCACGTTCAAAAGTTCCATACCACAAATTATTCATTTTGCTTCCATCAAAATTTGCGTGAGCATCTCCTGAAGGTATGAACCAGCACATGCTTTTCCTTTCATTTTTTTTCTCTTTTTTCTTTCTTTCTTCTTTTCACTCTTGTTTTATTTCATTTGTTCTCCTTTCATTGTTTTGTTTTATCCTATTTCCTGCCACCGTGCTTGGCCATTCACCATATTTTTCCGACCCTACCTATGCCAGACCACCGAGCCTTGTTTGAGAAAAAAAGAAATGAAAAAAATTCCATTTTTGTCGCCTTTGTATTTTGTTTTTGAAGTTATAATCTATTTTTCCACTGGCCCTTGTTCTGGAAAAAAGAAATGAGAAAAAAAAATTGTTTTGTCACCTCTGTAATTTGGCATTCTAGTCTATATTCCCTCTTCCCTTTTGTTTGAAAAAAAAAAGAAATGAACAAAATTTGTTTTGTCACCTTTGTTTTGAAGTTATAGTCTATTTTAAAAGTGGTCTTGTATTTTTGAAGTCATAGTTTATTTTGTTTTTATAAAATTAAATAGAAAAGGAAATTTGAAAGGCCTTAAACTTCTATCTTTCTATGGGCCTTTATAGTCCACCCTTTTACTTTTAACCTAACCTTTCACCAATTAACCCTAACACCTCCTCATATCATCTCCTACCACTTCACATTTTTGTGCTTGCCATGCCTTTGTGATGCCAAACCAGATCCTTTTCCACCTGAAAACATGTGTGGCCTAGCCCTAAGCATGTATGGCCGAGCATACATGGAGTTGTGGTCAAGCAAAAGTGGTTGAAAAGCTTGGTAATGTCATTTGTTGCTTCTACTTTTCTATTGTTCAAAAAATCTTTATATTGTATGCATATGTTTATATGGTCTTGTTTATTTGTTGTATACAAGATCACTACCAAGGCTTTCCCTTCATTCAATTCAAATCGTGTTTGTCATGCTTTTGGAATCGCTCTTGTGTTTGTTGTTTTGGTCTCTAGCTTCGAAAAGGTGAGTCTTTCTCACTCTGACATATATACTTATGAAAAGTGGATTGATGACAAGTGTTTAGTAATGTAAAATGTTTATGCAAGTTAATGATGATCATATGATATGATATGCCGTGTTATTACCATGTTAAAACTGTTAATTTTCACCTGACATCTGATACATTACTGTATATTGTGATATTGACATTGTTTATATTATTTCTGTATATGATCACACTGCAAGTTCCCTGTTAGGATAAAAAAATCATTATGGGCTGAAATGATAGGCCTGAGTTATTTTATTTATTTATTTAAACTTGGGATTGCGGGTTTGAAATGATAGAACCCGGATTTTTACCTTTTAAACTCCAGATTGAAATGATACATATCCATATCACTTGACCTAAGTTAGAAAACTATATACAGAACCGTGGTTATTCTATAAAGTGCTTTGAATATTTTAAGTATTTTAAAAATATAAAATTATGAAATTTGATTTAAATAGATTTTGAAAGGTTTTAAAATAAATAAATTATGATTTTTCTATGTGTTAAAAATGTAATTTATGAATGGATTAACTGGATTTTGAAATATAACTTATGTTTGAAATTTGGAATTTTGACTAAAAATGATATTTAAGTTACATGAATAAAATGGACTTTAATTTTATTTGGAAATGGTAAATATGATAAATTGATTTATATTTGAATTTAAGTGATTTATTAAAGAATTATTGATTTTCTATAAATTTAAGTGGTTGAATAAATGACTGTTGAAAATGAAATTTTAAAATATAACTTGATTTGAAAATGTGAAATTTGAGTTTTAACTAAAGATGTTAAATTAATCAAATAAACTGGAAGTTTAGTTAAATTTGTAAAATGGTAATATAAATCTGAAACGTATAGGTTTTAATTTATGAAAGAAACGTATAGGTTTTAATTTATGAAAGAAACGTATAGGGTTTAATTTATGAAAGAAACGTATAGGGTTTAATTTATGAAAGGAACGTATAGGTTTTAATTTATGAAAGGAACGTATAGGGTTTAATTTATGAAAGGAACGTATAGGTTTTAATTTATGAAAGGAACGTATAGGTTTTAATTAATGAAAGAACGTATGGTGTTCTAATTAATGATAGGAACATGTAAATTCCTAATTAATGAAAGAAGGTATAAGTTTTAATTAATGAAAGAAACGTATAAGTTTTTAATTAATGAAAGAAACGTTTAAAGTCCTAATTAATGAGAGAACATGAAAGTTTTAATTAGTGCAAGAACATGTAAAGTTTTAATTAAGAAAGAAACATGTAAAGTTTTAAGTAGTGTGGTATTGATTTAATTAATAAATGTTCATTATTGTAATAGGAATATAAAATTTAAAACGTACATTTGACACGTAGATTTTAATCAATGTAATGGTGTATTTTAAATTGATTAAAATGCTAAATGTTACTTATTGTAATAATAATGTAAGTTAATAAGGTGCTTTTAACTTAACATAAGAATTTCGGTTTAAATTGTATATTACAGTAAGAAAGTTTATTTAACTATAAGGCTATGATAAATTGACATGTTAAAATTTTAAGCTTATCAATACTATGATTATATACAATGTAAAGTGGAAAGTAGTACATTCCAAAAATGCCATGATTCCTTAAGGTAACATTTCCAAAATGCTATGATAATTTAAAGGAATATTTTAAGTTTAATAAATTTAAAGAAATATTCAATGATTTGAAAATTTGGGTTTTATTTGAATGATATAATATTGAATTATTTTTGAAATGGAAATGATACAATTGTGATATTGTTTTGAAATGAGTATGATATTTTGGTCTTGGAAGTATAAATTATTTGAAATAAATATCCATGGGTTATAATAACGATTGGTTGTTAAAGAGACCGGGATCGGATATTGTCTTATAGCCGGCCAATACCGAAAACCACTTTAACAACTGTGTACGCGGTGGAGATTCCGGAATGAAGTAGGATGGTGGCGACGTTCTCGAGGTATATTACGTGGACCCAACTCCCGTGAGTTGGCATATATGACTAAAACAGGAGCTATATCGGGCTACACAAAGGGTCGCACCCTTTCATCGAGCATGCTCCATCGGAAACTATTCTATTACTATTGTGATTCGATTCGGTGGCGCCACTTTGATTCGGGGGTATTGTTCGAGGTGGGCGGAAGCTGCTGGCTTGCCGTCACCACCGGTCCGGGAGTGCAAACGGTGTATCCACCCTGGCATTGCCTCACGTGCCGTGTCATATCCTTATATCGAGCCCACTACGATTTTGGTTTTAAAGTTCCGACCGCGTTAAGGTTCACCATCCCCTTAACGCTATTTTCTATATGATTATACTTTACTAATTAGACACTACCGTATATAGCTTATATTACTACATAGTAAATAGTTTAACGGATCCTTAGAGGATGGGCGGTCCCAAGCATCCTTTAAGTTACTGATGCATTTTGTTACTGTTCACTTGAGTTGATTTACAGTTTATAAGTATTTATGTCCTGACTCGAGGGTTTTGTGTTTTGCTTTATGCTCGGGTCAGATTGAGTGAGTTAGCATTCCAGATTCACCTTCGTCGTTGGAGCTTTCCTTGAAGATCCAGCCTTCTATTCTGTTTCAGTATCCAGAGTTTCAGTGATGTATCTTGTTACTCTTCTATTGTATCTTATTTAAATTTGATGTATCTCATATTTATATAGTAGCTTCATGAACTACTATCTCTTTTTCTTCCGCTGCATTTTTATATACTCTGTGTCTGTGATCTGTGATTTTATTTACTGTATATTCTGAGATTTGCCAAATTTTTATTTACAACGCGGTATTTTGAGCTATCCAATTCCGGCATGAGTGTCTACCTATACACTTATAATGGATGCGAATGGTTGAAAATATCGGGTCGTTACAGTTGTGGAAAGCTGAAATTTAATTATTTTGTTGTTTTTAACTAAATAAATGAACTTACCCGCCGTTCGTAGCTCGGTTGCTTAGGGAGCTGGGAGATGGGGACTAAAGGACTGTGTCCGGGAAGGTTCGAATCCCAGTGCCTAACCATCAGTGGGAGTTTCAACGTTAAGTATCCGTGTGCGACGGCTAAATAAAAGCGGGGTAGACACACGGCGTGGGGTTTACTTAAGTGAGTATCAATGAATACCTATCAAAAAAAAAACTAAATAAATGAACTCAGAAAAGACTAAATTTTTGAGAATTGAATATTTGATTTGTGAATATAATAACTTCACTTTTAAATGGTTTAAATGGAGTATTTTGTTTTGAAATATGAACCATTTTGAAATGTGATTTGGAATGGTATTTAAATGTAAATGAGTGATATTTTGAAAGGATGTGATATTTTGAAATGAGATTTGAAAAGGGTTTGTTGAGAAACTAAATTGAATTCAAACTAATGGTTTGAATTGAATTAAATTGAAAATTTGAAAATTTTGGTTTAATTGAATAAATTTGTAAAATGTAAAGAATTAAAGGATGATTTCAAATGTATGATTTCAAAATGTTATGATTTTCAAAGTGTAATGATTTCAAGTATTTTGGTTTCGAAAAAGTTATAACTTTGAAAGTATTATGATTTTTGAAATGTGAATATATGTTTGAAATAGAAATGATGAACTATTTGATTTGAATATAGTTTTGAAATAAAAATGGTTTTGGTTTTGAATTATAAACTATTTTTGAAATGTATAACCACTGGTTTTAATAACGATTGGTTGTTAAAGAGACCAGGATCGGATATGGACATACTCTCTGTCGATACCGAAAACCACTTTAACAACTGTGTACGAGGTGGATATTCCAAAACGAAGTAAGATGGGGGCGACGATCCTATTGAGGTATGAACATGGACCTGACTCCCGTGAGCTGGCTTAAGATGACTAAAATAGGAGCGATCTCGGGGCAAAAGTGGTAGCTCCTCTGGTCGGACGCACTTCTTCGATACTATACTCTACTTGTGGTTGATTTGATGGCCATTATCCGATTTTGATTGGGAGTGTGTTTCGAGGTGGTCGCAGTGGCTGCTATGTTACTGTCAGCCCGTGTGCGTAATTGGTATATATACCATGACATTGCCTTGTGTGCCATGTCACCTACTATAGCGAGCCTTACAACGAGTTTGTTTTTCTCCCGTATCCCATGGAGTATTTAGGTAGTCTCCAGATCTGGAGATATGCGGATACTGGATGGACTACTGGGACTATTACGTGTTAAGGGGAATATTGGGTCACTCCTTAATGCTATTTTAAAGTAAGTTTATTTTACTATAGACATTATTATAATAGCGCAATATTACTACATAGTAAATAGTTTAACGGATCCTTAGAGGATGGGCGGTCCCAAGTATCCTTTAAGTTACTTGTACCTTTATTACAGTTCACTTGAGTTGGTTTACATTGTATAAGTATGTACGTCCTGACTCGAGTGTTTTGTGTTTTGCTTTACACTCGGGTCAGCCTGAGTATTCACAGCTTAGCTTTGGATTTCTCTTTCTGGAGCTAGGAATCGCTGGAGATTCTGCTTATCTAGTTATCTATCTATTTCAGTTTCAGTTGTTCTATTTCAGCTCTTGTATTTGTGAACTTCTATGTATATGGGATGTCTATTGTATTTATTTTCAGACTGATATTATGTACTTGTTTCTGAGATCTTTGTTATAGTAGCTTCATGAACTACTATGGTATTTTAATTTCCGCTGCGAGTTATTCTGATATTTCTGTGTCTATGATTCTGTGTGATGATTTTATTGGCTCCAAACTTTATTTCAATGCGATATTTTGAGCAATTCAAGTCCGACATTTGTGGATGCGAATGGCTGAAAATATAGGGTTGTTACATTTTATCATTGATCAATTATTAAATGGTTTAAATTTAAATAAAATTACACAACAAAATAAACTTCAATATTATCTGATGAAAATTTATCAGTTGCTATGTTAAAATAGACGTATTCCAATAATCAAATTTTTATTTCCAAGTCTTATTATTTGAAATTTTACAAAAATTTAGTTAATTAAAACCATTAAATTTTTCGGGTCGTTACACTCTCCTCCACTCAAAACTTTTCGTCCTCGAAAAGGAAGGCAGTAGAAGAACAGAACAACCAGAAAGAAAATAGATTTAAAACATAAAATACTGAATACAACCATTAATTCCAAACCATATAAATTTCATTCATTTTCAAATTGGTCTATATTCCATTAATTGATTTCAATTCATTTTATTTAATCAATCAAATTTACGGGTTCACATTTGATTGATTTCATTTCCATATAATTCATTCAATTTATTAGTTTTAAATTCATTAAAATTTATTATAAGATTTCTTTCAGAACAACCTTTATTTGGGTTAACTTACTTATTAAATCTATTTTCTCTTAATTAAGCTAATTCCACTAAAATTCAATTTCTCTTTTCTTAAGTTCAAATTTATTATCTCAAATAGCATTCTTTTCTTTTTCTCATTTAATTTAATCCACTTAACCTGTTTTACAACATCTATTAAGTGTACAAACATTTGTTATACCCTTTCATTATTCAATCCATTAATTCTCTTTTATTTATTAATTTATTTCACTTAACATATTTTGCAACATATATTAGGTGTATACATTTGATAACCATATGATATTCAACAAATAAAATTCCCTCTTTATTACCCAATTTATTATCCAACTTATTATCAGTATATTCCCTTAACAAAATATCATTTTTGATATCCTATTACTTATATCATAGTGTATATTATCCAATTACATTCTAATCACACTTCAACTTTTCTAGGTAAGTTATATTAATGTTCTGAGTGAAATTAAATACTATACACATTTTCCTTTATTTACAACATTTATTAATCCATATTTTGGTTTTGAACAATTCATTATTTAAGTTCCATCTTGTACAACCCTTTATTATATCCTAACATTTTGACTTTTTTTGAATATTTTAGGCAAGTTATATATATTAGAATGCAATTTAGTATTATACAAGTAAGTTTTTTTTCTTTTTCAAATTCAACTATTTCATGTTGGTTTAATTTCATTTATCATTTTGGATATTCCAATTTTTCAAAATTTCACTTTATTTCAATAATTGAAACCATTTCTTAGTATAGAACTTAAGATTTAAATTTTCGGTTTCACTTCATACTATTCCGAAATAATTATATATATATATATTATATAAATCAAATCATATTCAAGAATTTCAAATCAAATCCATTTTCCAAAACAAAAGTGTAGCAAAAGCTACTGAATGGTCTCTCTCTTCGAAACTCGAAAATGTATTCGACGATGCAGCCGCCATCACTGAAAAAAATTCCAGCGACGAAAAAGGAGAGCACTGATTTATCATTTAAAATTCTTTGAGACGATTTCTATTTGAAAATACTTTAAATAATATGTTTTTTAAAACATTAAAACCAAAGTTTAAAATCACCGGAAATTAAATTCTCAAATTATAAATTTAAATTCATTTCAATTCCAAATCAATTTATAAACCATGTTTTTATAATTTCATTTATATTTTGGTAAAATCAATGGTTTACAAAACAATAAATGAAAATCAATAATATCATTTTATTAACCAATTCATTTAACAATTATCTTTTAGAAAATTATACACACATATGTAATATAATTATACAAAATTTATTCCATTTACTAAATTTGAAAACAATATTATGTCGGTTTGCTCTGTTCAAGTGTTTTGAAAATCCTATCGATAGCGTTGATCAGACGAATCGATCGGAAACCCAAATCAACATCGACAACTCAAACAAACAATATATATATATATATATATATGTATATATATATATATAAAATTTAATATTAATTTACAAATACACTTCCTCGCTCGACGATACAAGAATGGATCTCAAAACAAGGATAGAGATCCAAATTAGAGGAACCCTTAACCAAAAGAATTCAAATAGGAAGATAAGCTCAAAACGAAGATAAGATGGCTAGGTAATAAAAGAGAAAGACGGATATACCGATATTAATCATGGGCGACCTTATCCGGGTCAACCGTGACTTAAAGAATAAGATCGATACAGAATTCTAAGGCAAATCGACATTCGATCGCCAGAGATAGAATTCCGGTATAACAGGAGATAGATAGCTTCGTAAACCAAGGATACAGAAATCTTCGGTAAATCAATGCCTATTGTAAAGGATTTCACCCCTTTACAAATCATTCGAAGATTGATTTGAGACCGCCGTGTTATTATAAAGATCATTCAAAGTGAAGTTATGGGATACTCCAGAGTATGAATAGGGATGGACATAATGGATTTCTAAACGAATGGGAGAGTTTCAAAAATTTGCAAGAAATCCAGATCAAAAGGAAGGAAATTCAAGCTCGAACGAAAGTAATTCTATAAATAAATTCACCATATATGCAAAGTTTTTCCTCGAGCTAAAGCTCTGATACCAGCTGTAACGACCTGATATTTTCAACCATCGCATCCACACATGCCTGATTCGAATTGATCAAAATACCAGATTGTTAATTTATATTTAGCAAAACTTAGCATATACAGTAAATAAATAAATCACAGAATCACAGACAATGAGTAATATACATTATGCAGCGGAAATAAAATGAATAGTAGTTCATGAATCTACTATATATATATATATAGAGTTAAATAAGATACAACATAAGTCTCGAATACAATAGTCAAGTACAAGATCAGAATACATCATTAGAATCAACTGAATATTTGAAAGTTGGATAGATAGCTGGATCTTCAAGTGAAGCTCCAACTCCAAAGGTGAGTCTTGAATACTGGTACACTCAGTCTGACCTAAGCGTAAAGCAAAACACAAAACACTCGAGTCAAGATTAACATTCTTATATCAATAAATCCAACTCAAATGAAATAACAACTGAAATACAAGTAACTCAAAGGATGTTTGGGATAACCATAACTCTAAGGATCTGTTAAACTATTTACTATGTAGTAATATATGCTATTATAGTAATGTCTATTAGTAAAATAAACTTACTTTAAAATAGCGTTAAGGAGTTAACCAATATCCCCCTTAACACATAATAGTCCCAATAGTCTATCTAGTATCATAGTCCCTCCTGATAGGGAAGCCACCAGAGGATACTCCATAGGCTATAGCCTAAAACCAAAATAGTACAACGCGCGCTAGGGTAGGTGACACGGCACAACGAGGCAATGTCATGGTAGATATACCAATTACGCATCCGAATGGGTGGTGACGCGTAGCAGCCACTACCGCCCACCTCGAGCATGTTAGTCCTTGAGATGATGGTTTTGATTACAACAACATTAGAGTAGGATTATAAAATATAAATACTAACATTATAGTTTAGAAATATATGTATATGCAGGATTTAACCATGCAGGTACCAAGAATGAAGACTGTACAGTATAGAGATTCAAGATATCAAAATTGAAGACTCACGAGTATCAAGAATATCAAGAGTTCAAGATTTCAAGAATAAGTAGTTTAATTAAGAATTTTGCTAAAACCCTAGAAAAGCACTAGCATCTTCAAATCCAATTTATTCGTGGAATGGAATCCACTTCGAGCCCGTTAAAGGGATGGAACCCTAAGTAGGATGGAACCTACGAAAAATCTAGTGGAACATCGTTTTGTATCCGCTAACCTTTTATTCAAAATGATTTTACAAAATTATATCTTGTTTTCAAAATGTTTTCAAAACCTTCCTTTTAAAAGAATCAAAAACATCTATCCTGATTTGAAATATTTTTAGCCTCAAAATAATGTTTAATTTCAAAATCAAATTATTCTTGGTTTTAAACTATCTTTTAATAATAATATATTTAACTTTTAATATTTATACTTAGATTTAAATATAAAATTATAAGTAAAATTTTACATATACCAAAATATTATTCTCTATATTTATTAATGTACATTAACTATAGTTAAGTATATTTATAAAAGTTTAAATTAGTTTTAATATAAGATAAAAGTTATTTTCAAAGAAAAACAAAACACCAAAATTTCCTTTGGGATGTCGACATACCTAAGTTACCCATGTCGACATAGTATCAGTTGATTTCAAAATTTTGAATTTCAAAAGAAGTGTCTATTCGTCATATTCCTTCACGAATGGACATGGCTGTTGTTCTTCTATAAATAGAGGCTGTTTTCAACGAATTTCTAATTATATTTTTCTGGTTTTCACTCCTCTTCTTCTCCCACATTTCTTTATACATATTCTTACCATTACTCTATCGAAATTAACATTGAATCTAACTAGATCATTTCTAGTTTGATTCTCTATCACTATCTCAACAAGATCGTCAGTGCTATTTAGAGTTATAGACTACTTTGTAATCAATTTAGTCTGAAAAGGTGTGATTGTAGCCTTGGAAATCAATCAAGTGTAAAAGGTGTGATTGTAGCCTTGGAAATCAATCAAGTGTAAAAGGTGTGATTGTAGCCTTGGAAATCAGTGAAGTGTAAAAAAGGTGTGATTATAGCCTAGGAAATCAATTGGGTGAACTTGTTTCCCGTGAAATCAAGTATCTCTACCCAAAGGATTGTGAATCTGGAGGGTGTACCTCGTAGCCTTGAAATCGAGGGTGTAATTGTAAAGATTGCTTTTGAAAGGAAATCCGTACTTGTGTGCGGGACTAGATGTAGGGTAACTCCAAACTAGTATAAAATCCGGTGTGTTCTTTCCTTTACTGCTTTTACTTTATTTCTGCATCTGTGTTTGTTTCTGTGTTCATATCCGTGTCTGAATATTACATACATTTGTGTTTAAATTAACAAAAACTCTAAAAGATTTAGTAATTTCTTAAAACATTATTCACCCCCTCTAGTGTTTATCCTAGCCTTAAGATCTGTAATCCGTGTTTCTAATATTTGGTATCAGAGCAAGGTTTTCAAAGTTTTCAAATTTTGAATTTTGAAATTTTTTCAAAAATGGCTACCAACACTGGTATTGGTAGGACTACCAACACTAGTTCCATCATCCCTATCACTAGTTCATTTGTAAAAGGTCATTCTACTGTCTGACCACCATTTTTTAATGGCAGTAATTATGCATATTGGGCATGTAGGATGAAAATATTTTTACAATCTGTAGGATTAGGCACTTGGAATATCACACAGACTGAATATTCTGAACCCACAACTGATTTTGCATAGTGGACCGCTGAGCAAAAGACTGTTGCACAAAATAATTCTAAAGCAATGAATATTCTGTTTTATTCACTTGATAGGAATGAATTTAATAGAGTGTCAGTTTGTAAGTCTACATATGAAATCTGGAAAACTTTGCAAGTTACTTATGAAGGAACAAGCAAAGTTAAACAGACCAAAATTTCCATGCTCACAAATCAGTTTCAATTATTTAAAATGAATTCTAATGAGTCTATTTCAGATATGTATAGTAGATTTCAGGATATTGTGCATTCTCTAATATCCTTGGGAAAGGAATTTTCGGAAGAAGATCAAGTCAAAAAAATCTTAAATTCTCTTACTCCAGAATGGGATCAAAAGACACTTGCGATCGAAGAGGCAAATGACGTCAGTACCTTAAAGATAGAAGAACTAATTAGAAATCTAATTTCGTTTGAAGTTCAAATAATTGGGAGATGAGAAAGCAAAGCATCTGAAAAGAAATCAATGACATTCAGTGCATTGACCGATGGATCAGACTCAAACAACGATAATGATGAAGAGATAGCCTTTATGACCAAGAATTTTCGAAAATTTATGAAATACAGAAAGATGAACAATCTCAAGAGAAACAACTATAAGAACTCTAGAAATCAGAATGTAGTGCCAAACAATATCAAATGTTTCAACTGTGACGAACCAAGCCATATCAAAAGAGACTGTCTGTATCCAGATAGGCAAAATCTTCCTATAAACAATGATTCCGTAAAGAAATGAAAACGTGCATTTACTGCTACTCTAGATGACTCAGACTCGTCCTCAAGCGATGATGATCATAAGACAGATAGTTTAAATATGTGTTTCATAGCAGTTCACGACTTCGACAAATTCAGAGAAATGGACTCAGAAAAAGGTACACATTTACAATACAATTGGTTGAAATTGCATGCTTAGAATTGGTTGCTTGATTGATTGATTTTGAATTTGTGTGTTGTTTGAACTTTAAAATTTCTATTTTTTACTATTATTTTACTATTATTTTTATTTTTATTTTTATTTTTATTTTTATTTTTAATAGTATTATAATATTTTATAGAATATACTATAATTTAAGAATTATTCCAGATATATATATATTAAAAATAATAAGTGTGTGTATATATATATATTAGAATACTTAAGAAAAATAAATCATAGAAATTCAAAGACACATGTCGACATGGTCCCCATCATGATGTCGACATGGGTACAGAATTTGAAATCCAAAATTTGAATTCAAATGTTTGAATTTCCCTCCATCTTTTCACTTCATTCAATTCCCTGAAAAGGCATCTTTTGACCAGATAACATGTCCTTTGAGAATATATTTATTCACTATCTTTTATCACATCTTTTCACTCTCATTTTAAAATTCAAACTCTCTCTTCAAAACTTCAAGCTCTCTACTCTCTACTCTAATGGCTTCTTCAAGCAACCCCTCACCATGAGAATTTCCAGAAAGATAAAAGAGCAACTCATCAATAATCCGAAGGCTATAAAAGCATACATCAATTATGCTAACCATGCAAAAGTCCATTCCGGAAACTTTGCTATATTTTAAGATTTCTCTTCTTATGAAATTGATTCTTTTTTTGCAAACAATCAAATTCTTAGTCTTGTTGATGCTTCTCAAAATCATTTTGTTTGTTATCCAAATCTTGTTAAAATTTTCTATGCAAATTTAAACCGTGGATTTTATATTGGAAATGATGATGAAATTTGGAGTAGTGTCAAAGGCAGTAGAATTGTTTTGAATTGTGATCTTTTGGGTACCATTCTCAATTGCAAGAGTACGGGAATGGATCTTCCTAGTTTTAAAATCGATGAAAATGATCGTGAGACATTTCATCACATTTTCGAAGAAAATGATAATTTTGAATTCAAAAATCGAAACTTTCGATCAAAAGCTAGAATTGTTAATCTTCTTTACAGCATACTTTGACCCCAAGATCGGGAAATTTTAACAATCCTACTTCAAAAGTTCGCAAAGCACTTTTTGCTGTTTTTGGAAATTATGATATTAATTAGGCGCAAGTTATTTTGGATGAACTTCGTCCCAAAAATGTTGAAATGGGTGAGAATACTTTGTTTCATGGAATCTATCTCACTCGAATTGTTAACTATTTTATAGTGAATTTCAAAGGAGAAGAATTTGTTTCAAGAAAGGTTTTTAATCACTCAAACATTTCTCTTATGGAAATTCCATTTATTTTTCAACCTTATGAGACTCTTGCCGAAAAGGAAGAGCATTTGGCTCATGAGGAGATGGAAGAGGAGGAGGAGGAGGAAGAAGAAGGGGATGAAATGGAAATTGAAGAAGAAGAAGAAGGTGAAACATCTTTGGAAAGCATTGATTATCCTCCTAATCCAACCAACAAAACCCTTCTTAAAAACCAAAAGACCATTGTTGAGATTCAACGGATTCTTAAACGATCCGTTAGTAAGAAGTTGGACAAAATCTCATCCAAGATGAACAAGTTTATTTCCAATGTCAGCAAGAAGCTTGGATTATCTTCATCTTTGTCATCCTCTAACTAGTTCTACCTTTTCGTATCTCATTGTGTTTGTTTTAGTTTATTTAGATTTGAATGTTCGTGTAGTTTTAATGTTAAATCATTGTATTGATCTATTATGCAATGAAATGGAATTTCCTTTCTGTTATCTAGCTTATCTTATCTCCAGAATAAATTTTAGTATATTATATAAATATATATATATATATATATATACACACACACACACACACACACACACATAATTATTCACAAAATCAAAATAAGCCATCAAAATTCACTGCACCATGTCAACATCCCCCCTATGACCATGTCGACATGTACTGGGCAGAAATGACACTTCATTTTAAATTTGAAATTTGAATAACTACCTTATGTCTATTCATTTCAAATGAATTTCTACACCTGTAAATGCCTATTTCTTCCAGAATTCATCACTTAATATTATTTCTTATTCACTTTGTCTCTCATTCTCCTCACAAACTCGAATATGGCCAATCCAATTCATAATTTATCCAAAAATCTTCAAGAGACACTTAATTCTTTTAAGAATATTCTTTTGTTCATTCTTCGAAACTAGCAACACTTAGAGTTGAGTCAAATGCAGATGATCAAAGAGCAAGAAAGGCATTTCAATGCAATACGATGGATGATTTCGTCCCTGCATAAGGATGATAACGAAGCACATCCTCCAGTCTCTCTCGCTAATGATAATGAAAATTGGGATGCCATTAAAGCAGACCCTATATTTGAAGAAGAAGGATGGGTGGAAGTTCCTCGTAATGTTTGACTTGATAGGTTTGTTTGATTTGAATTGTTTGATTTGAATTGTTTGATTTGATTTGATATGGATTGATATTTGGTGTAAAAAACATGTATAAATATGCATTGATATTTATATGATCCTTAATTAATTATCATGTCTATCCGTATAATTATCTCTTAATCTATCTATTACATACTCCATTGTATAGTTTATAAATGCAGGTACTTTAGTCCAAGAATGAGGGGGAGTTATATAGTTTGGAGATTATATAGTTTGGAGTTAGTTTTTTTATGAAAAAGCGGGAGAAATATAAAATAGGATAGTTAGGCATAGATTAAGGGGGAGTTATTAGGATAGAAGTAATATTTTATAAACAAAGGTTGTCATCATCAAAAAGGGGGAGATTATTAGTCCTTGAGATGATGGTTTTGATGAAAACAACCTTAGAATAGGATTATAAAATATAAATACTAAAATTATAGTTTATAAATATATGTATATATAGGATTTAACCATGCAGGTACCAAGAATGAAGACTATACAATATGGAGATTCAAGATATCAAAATTGAAGACTCATGAGTATCAAGAATATCAAGATTATCAAGAGTTCAAGATTTCAAGAATAAGTAATTTAATTAGGAATTTTGTTAAAACTCCTAGAAAAGCATTTGCATCTTAAAATCTAATTTATTCGTGAAATGGAATCCACTTCAAGCCTATTAAGGGGATGGAACCCTAAGTAGGATGGAACCTACGAAAAATCTAGTGGAACATAGTTTTGTATCCGCTAACCTTTTATTCAAAATGATTTTACAAAATTATATCTTGTTTTCAAAATGTTTTCAAAACCTTCCTTTTAAAAGAATCAAAAATATCTATCCGGATTTTAAATATTTTTAACCACAAAATAATATTTAATTTCAAAAACAAATTATTCTTGGTTTTAAACTATCTTTTAGTAATAATATATTTAACTTTTAATATTTAATATAAAATTATAAGTAAAATTTTACATATACCAAAATATTATTCCCTATATTTATTTATTTATTTAAACTATAGTTAACTATATTTATAGAAGTTTAAATTAGTTTTAATATAAGATAAAAGTTATTTTCAAAGAAAAACAAAACACCAAAATTTCCTTTGGGATGTCGACTAACCCAAGTTACCCATGTCGACATAATGTTAGTTGATTTCAAAATTTTGAATTTCAAAAGAAGTGTCTATTCGTCATATCCCTCCACGAATGGACATGGCTGTTGTTCTTCTATAAATAGGAGCTGTTTTCAACGAATTTCTAATTATATTTTTATGGTTTTCACTCCTCTTCTTCTTCCACATTTCTTTATACATATTCTTACCATTACTCTGCGGAAATCAACATTGAATCTAACTAGATCATTTCTAGTTTGATTCTCTACCACTATCTCAACAAGATCCTCAGTTCTATTCAGAGTTATAAACTTCTTTGTAATCAATTTAGTGAGAAATGGTGTGATCGTAGCCATGGAAATCAATCAAGTGTAAAAGGTGTGATTGTAACCTTGGAAATAAATCAAGTGTAAAAGGTGTGATTGTAGCCTTGGAAATCAATCAAGTGTAAAAGATGTGATTGTAGCCGAGGAAATTAATTGGGTGAACTTGTTGCCCGTGAAATCAAGTATCTCTACCCAGAGGATTGTGCATTTGGAGGGTGTACCTCGTAGCTTTGAAATCGAGGTGTAATTGTATGATTGCTTTTGAAAGAAAATCCGTACTTGTGCGCGAGACTGGATGTAGAGTAACTCCGAACTAGTATAAAATCTGATGTGTTCTTTCCTTTACTGCTTTTACTTTATTTCTGCATCTGTGTTTGTTTCTGTGATCATATCCGTGTCTGATTATTGCATACATTTGTGTTTAAATTAACAAAAACTCTAAATGATTTAGTAATTTCTTAAAACACTCTTCACCCCCCTCTAGTGTTTATCCTAGCCTTAAGATCCATAATCCGCATTTCTAACAGTGCCACGCCCCCAAAATCAAAGGGCCCTAATCAATCACAAAGTAATAGAATTGTATCAAAGGAGTGTGTCCGATAAGAGGAGCTACCTCACTGTTCCGGAATCACTCCTGTTTTAGCCACCTTATGCCGACTCACGGGAGTCGGGTCCACGTACATACCTCAATAGAACGTTGCCACCATCCAAGTTCATTCTGGAATCTCCACCACGTACACGGTTATTAAAGCGGTTTTCTGAGTTGGCAGAGAGTATGACAACTTCTGATCCCGGTCTCTTTAACAACCAAACGTTATTATAACATCGTGGTCATTCCAAAATAGTTTATACTTCAAAACCAAAATATCATTTCCATTCCAAAACCATATCAATACGATATCATTTCCAGTTCAAAACCAAATACGATACCATTTCTATTCCAAATATATCCATTTCCAAAATCATAGCATTTTCAAAGCTATAACACTTTCGAAACCAAACACTTGAAATTATAACACTTTCAAAACATAATACTTTGAGATTCATAACTTTGAAACATAACCTGTAACGACCCAATATTTTTGTAATTTATTTTTATTTTTTTTAATTATTTTATAGTGAAGTAGAAATTTTTCTAGAATTAAGGGTAATTTATTGAAATTTTCAGGTCCTATTTCCTATTTTTAAGCAATTTCTTCAATTCTTTTGATATTTCCTATGAATTTAATTATTTATTTCACCTTGAAAATGCTTCAAAAATCAT
Source organism: Allium cepa (assembly GCA_030765085.1). NCBI lineage: Eukaryota > Viridiplantae > Streptophyta > Magnoliopsida > Asparagales > Amaryllidaceae > Allium > Allium cepa. Next base: position 233,341,053 of record CM060932.1, on the reverse strand, counting down.
TTTTATTTCAAATTTTATCTTATAATATTTTTAAAATGAAGTACATAATTTTCCAAAGCCATTGGCTATTTTTCTGTAATTTCTGGACACTGTTTCTAATTTTTAAGCAAATTTTGTAATTCTTTTTCCATTTCTTTTAAATTTTAATATTTATTTTTATTTCCTACTATTTTGTTCCAGTTGTAAATAACATTTCTAAGTTTATTTTGTTTATTTAAAATCAAAGAGAAAAGGAAATACCAAAGGTTTTAAAAAGTGCAAAACATAAGTCCTTTCACCTTCAAAACACTTCATTTCTTAAACTCCTCATTAATCTACATTTTGGCCATACATTTCTAATTATTAGCCATGTATTACAATTACTTTTCTTGTGAAAAACTTCAGCACTTCTTATTTCTCACGGCTTCTTCAAATTTCTTTGGTAATGGCCTCCTCTTTTACACTTTTCTTCCATTTTTTTCATACTTTTTGCCTTGATTTTTCTTCTATTTGCATGGCCTTCTCACCATAGCCACGGCCACCATCCCCTACCACTCCTCCTTGGAATCATCATCACCCACCACTTCAGGTTAGACCATGGCCGAACCCTCCTAGAAGCCAAACTTCACCAAAAATGCAAACAATGTCCAAAACAATGCATAGCGAGCACCTAGTTGATCACCACTCCATTTTCCATCACCACCACCATCTATGGCCGCCGCCACCACCTTGTCCAGACCCTACCTCATCACTCCAGCCCCTGATCCACCACCTGGACCCTCTGGCCGAGCCTAACCATCCATGGCTGAGCCTTAGTTTGACCACTTTTCCACTTATTTGCCTAGAAAACCCCTTCACCTTCACATGTTCATAACTCCACCATTGTTCACCACTTTGGCCGAGCCATGCTAGCCCAAACCCGAGCCTTAACTTGACCAAAACCTGACCCTATGCAACCCCTAGGCCATACAAAATATTTTGTGAAAGCAAGGCAAAAAGTTTGGCATTCATATTCTCTTTTATTTCAAAGTTATTGCATTTTAAAGTTGTATTGAATTGTGTTGTTTTGATTGTTTGTTTTGGGTTATACACCAGAGTTGTAGCTTGGATTCACTCTCCACTTAAGTCCGTAATCGTGTCATCGTGCTTTGTTTTTTGTTGTGCCTTTGGTTTTGAAATCTTCGACAATTAGAGGTGAGTAAAGCTCACATGACAATTATATTTAAGCATTTGTAAAACAACAACAACTGAATGTGTAGAAAATATTTATGATGTTATAACTGCCATATGATTTTATATATATGATGTTAACCTGTTATTTAGCATATCGTCTTACCTGTTACATGTTATATCACCTGTTACCATTGTAAATGGTTAAACTGTTCATTTATATCTGTTTATCACACTGCAAGTTCCCTGTAGATTAGGTTCACTTTGGGTTGAAATGATACATACCCAAACGGACTTTAGAATAAGGAAAAATTGTTATGGACTGAAATGATAGGCCTGAATGGTTTTTAAATTATTTATTTTGACTTGGGATTGTGGGTTTGTAATGATAGAACCCGGATTTTTATTTGTAAACTGCGGATTGAAATGATATATATCCGTATCACTTGACCTAGGTTAGAAAATTATATACAGGCCCGTGGTTATTTTTACAAATTTTTGAAAATTTTTAAGTAATTTTAAAAGTGTATATATATTAAAATTTGATTTAAATTGGATTTTTAAAATATTAAATAAAGAAATTTTGGAATTTTCAATAGGTTAAAATGTGAGAAAAATAAATAGTTGCATTTGAATTTTTGAAATATAACTTATGTGGAAAATTGGAATTTTTTTTAAATAAATTAAGTTATATAAATAAAATTGGAAAATAAATTCATTTGAAAAAAAATGGAGAAAATTTAAGTGTTAAGTTGTTTATTTAAAAATGTGAAGAATTAGAATTTTTACACTTGAATTTATTAAAGCAATTTGTTGAAATTTGATTTAAATATAAGGAATTTATTTTGATAAAAACAATATGTTAATGATATGTTAATGAACATTTTTAATGTTAAATTGTGATTTTTAAAAGGTTTAAAATGAAGTTTATTATTTGCTGGAAATACACTAAAATCTGGAAATCACTTTTAATAGCATTCAGAAATGCTATGGTTTCTGAATTGAACTAAAACTGTGTAAAAAGAGCCATTACATCATTTCTGAAATATTGTAGCTGAACTTATAGGCTAAACTTGAACTCAGGTCTATTGTAGCATTTCTGTAAAAATGCTGTAGTGGTCCGCAGTTTTTGCTCAAATCAATTTAAAACATGTTTTGAAATTTGAGCTACCGCAGCACTTCTGAAAATGTTGTCTTTGCTGTTTTGAACTAAAATTTACCAAAACTGAGTTTTTAACAGCAATTTTAAGTGCTGTCTTTGCTGAATCAAAATGTTTTCAAGTATAACTTATAACAGTTTTTTTTATGTTGCGAAAGGCTGAAATTTTAATAGTTATGGTTTTTAACTTAGTAAATGTGCTCAGAATGGTTTGAAACTTTAGAAATTGAATACTTGGATTGAAAGAATAATAAATCCACTTTTAAAATGATTTAAATGAATAAATTAAATTGTAAATGAATCATTTTAAAAGGTAACTTGAATTGAAGTAAATGAATGTTATCTTGTGAATATAAAAGGGTATTTAAATTGGATATTTGGATTTGAATTACAAATAATGATTAGATGAGAAGTTTTGAAACGATATGATATTTTGAAATATTGAAATGATTTGGAAATGATTTAATCTTTGTTTTGATAAAGAATTGGGTTTGAAATGATATTTATTTTTGAAGTATAAAGTATTATTTTTAAAAGTTATAACCACGGGTTAAAATAACGATTGGTTGGCAAAGAGACCGGGATCGGATATTGACATACTCTCTATCGATACCGGAAACCACTTTGACAACTGTGTACGATGGCTAAAACAGGAGTTGGCATAAGATGGCTAAAACAGGAGCGGTCTCGGATCAGTTGAGGTCGCACCTCATAGCGGACGCATTTCTTCAACACTATTCTATTACTTGTGATTGTTTGGTGGCCACCCTCCGATTTTGGTAATGGGTTCCGCGGTGGGCGTATGTGGCTGTTGCATTACCACCAGCCCGAGTGTCGTAATTGGTATATCTAGCTTGGCATTGCCTTGTGTGTTGTGTCACCTTCCATATCGAGCCTTTACTATGAGTTTCTATTTGTGTCGTACCTATGCAGTATCTTCTCGTGGTCTCCCGAACAGGAGATATGTAGGTACTGTATAGACTATTGGCATTATTTGTGTTAAGGGGAATATTGGGTCACTCCTTAACGCTATTTAAAAGTATGTTTATTTTACTGTTAGACATTATTATAATAGCGCAATATACTATATAGTAAATAGTTTAACGGATCCTTAGAGGATGGGCGGTCCTAAGCATCTTCTAAGTTATTTGTACCTTTACTACAGTTCACTTGAGTTGGTTTACATTGGATAAGTATATATGTCCTGACTCGAGTGTTTGTGTTTTATTTACGCTCGGGTCATCTTGAGTTTATTCACAGATTTGGATTTCCACTCTCTGGAGGTCTGGAATCGCTGGAGATTTATCAGCCTATCTAGTTGCCTATATTTCAGTTCTGTTGTTCTGTTGTCAGCTTTGTATTAGTGGACTTCTTTGTATTTGGGAAATGATGTCGTATTACTTTCAGACAGATATTATGTATTTTATATTTGGTTTTGAGACTTTGTGATAGTAGCTTCATGAACTACTATGGTAATTTATTTTTCGCTATGAGATATTCTGATGTTCTGTGTCTGTGATTCTGTGATTTAATTTTTATTTGCTCCGAAATTTTATTACAATCTGTTGTTTTGTACTATTCATGTCCGACATGTGTGGATTATTGTCGATTTGAATTGTGGAAAATAATGGGTCGTTACATAACCTCCACCACTTAAATAGTTTAGATATTAAAATACTTTACACATTAAAATAGCTTCTTAAATTTTACAAATCAATTCCAAAACAACTTGAATTCCAAAATTCAAATTTAATCAAATCTCAAATCATCAATTTCAATTCAATTCAGTTATCAATAAACCATTTCGAATTATATCGATTTCAAATATAAATTTGCACCACAAATAAACCATTTATTTCAATATATTTCAATGCTTTCAAAACTAAATTTGATAAACTTAATTTAACTTCATTATTATTTAGTTCTGCAATATTCACTAAATAAATCCAATATCATTTAAATAAAATCCCAAATTTCAAATCACTAAATATTTCCTTCAATTTATTTAAACTTGAAAAATTTATTTTGAATCTTCTTAAACCAGGATCAAGTTATGAAATCATATCCTTTAAAACCTCAAATCCTATAAGTTTCAAATCGATTTAATTAAATAAAATCCTAAATTAAATACCATTTCAAATCAACTTCAAAACTATCTTTCCAACCTTTATTTATAAAATCATTATAAACTCTATATTAAATATAATTTAAATAAATACTTAACCATTTTATATTTTAGTAAAATCAAACTTTATTATTAAACTTATTTTATATTAAAACTAATTTATACGTAGCTTAAAATCATTTTCTAAATATTTATATATAGACCAACGGTGTCGGTATATAATTTTATATCCTGTGGTTGAGTGGTACCGATATTTAACATTTCTATCCGCTATTTAAAATATATACGGACGGATATATGTCATTTCAAACCGCAATCCAAAATTCAATTCACATGAAAATCGCTTTGGTTCATCATTTCAACCCATAATGATTTTCTCCTATTCTAAAGTCCGTTCGGGTATGTATCATTTCAACCCATAGTGAATCTACACCAACAGGGAACTTGCAGAGTGGTAGAAAATATGATAATAATAAAACATGCATATATCATCAATATAAATAACATATGATGGTGTTCGATGTCATTGGTGAATAAATACAGATAACAGGATATATACTGTAACGATCCTCGATTTTAACTTATTTTAAATTGATAATTAAATTAAATTTTGATTAATAATTGTGGAATTAATTGATAAATTGATTTGAGTTTTTCCATATTCAAATAATATATGTTTATAAAGGGATAGTTTCTTTTATAAATTGTTTTAATTTAATATCTCGATAATGAATGAATGACAATGTAAATATCTTGAATTATAAAATATAAAGTAAAGATGTTAGATAAATTCTAATATCATGTTATATAAAATAGAAATTTATTTATATTACAAAATAATAAGTATAAGTCAAAGAAAGAAAACAAAAATATATGTAAGTATAAAATAGAGAAACATGTTTTATAAATTTTAAAAATGAAGTAAGGGTTTAAACCCAAATTTTTATCATACTTGACAAATGTTGATAAGTAACAACTTAGCATACTAGTGTTAAAACATAACATACATATAGAAGTATTGCAAAACAAAACAAAGAAGATATAGAAAGAAAAAGAGAAAATGAAAGAAATGAAACAAAGACAAAATAAAATAAAGTGTTGCCAGCAAAAACAAAGAGATGCAAGGCAAGTATGAACATGTATGAAAGTAGCTTGCAAATTAAACCAAACCAACAAGATAAAATTCAAAGTTAAAAAGAAAAGAAACAAATAAAATACATATACACTTAAACAAATACAAGCCATCACTATCATCTCAGATTTGTACAGCTGAAATGGAGTATGGAGAGGAAAGTATATATGTACAAGGCAATAAATGCAATACATCTCAACATTTAATGCAACATACTTCAGGCATGCTTATTAAATAGATAAAGATATCACATGTACCAGTTTTGTATACCCTGTATACTTCTATCCCAATATACTTCTTTCTTTATATATTCTTCATCACCACTTCGTTTCATTTAAAAAAAATAAAATAAAAACAAGATGATGTAAAAGAAGATTTAGCAAAGTTTAAAAATAACAAATACAAATTACAAACTGGAAATGAATTCAATACTTCAAAGCCTGAGAGAAGAATCAACCTGATTCAAGCCTGCCACTGTTTTTTAATTATGCAAGCAAGTAAACAAGTGGTATTCCAGCTTGTATTCAAAGCCTATTTCAAGTAGGGTCCTCTGTTCTTCATGCTTCCAGGTGAGTAACTTCACTTTTAAAAGTTTAAGTAGGTAATAAAGGTTACATGCTTGTCAACTTGAAAAGAATATATATCTTATGATGGCTGCTGTGAATATATCTATGTCTGGCATGTATGTTGCTTCCACCAGAGTGTTCTCTGTTTTCATCTTCCAGTATTCAAGTTTTGATTTAAAAATTTAAATCTGGTGATCTTGTCTCTATTTAAACTTAAGTTTCAAATGGAACTTGTTTGCTTAACTATAAGCTTTAGTTTAAATTCATATTTAAGACAAAATAATATTCATTTTGACTCTGGGAATCAAATTTACTGAGCAAGTTTAAAATAAGTCAAAATTTAAGTATCACAATCTATCGTTTCAAGATTTGAATTTGAATCATTATAAAAAATTATGATTTTTAAAACAAATATTTTGACTTTTCCTCAACTATGTCGAGAGCAGATTCTTGTTGAACTAAAATTGCTTAAAAAATCAATTCCCAGAGATCGCACGAATTTTAGATGTTGAAATTTTGTATGAAGCGAGTTTAGAGATCGATTATAATAGGAAAAATGTTAGATAATTTTTCTATTGCATAAAAGGATTGCGCGAGATCAAACTAGGGTGTTGTTCGAATTTTGAACGAGTTGGAAAACTTTGATCGCTGTGCCTTCCTTGGTGCGTCGAGCGTCACGTGGCTGGAGGGGAAGGTAGTGTGGGGGCTAAGGGTGGTGTAGCCGGAGTTTCGAGGTTTCTGGGGAAGTGCATCGCCTGAACGAGATGGGGGATGGTCGGGGTTTTAAGTTCTGGAATCTCAAAATTGTCAAATTTTTATTCGCAAGTTCATTCAGGAATTGGTGGTGTTCGATCGATAGATCGATCGATGATCGACTTATGGAGGGTTGTCTCCGATGTCCAGGGTACGCCAGCGGCGTGTGCAGGTGCATGGTGATCTCGTGCACAGTTGGGTGTTTTGGGTTGTGGAAGAAGAAGTATGGGACGGGGAAGACTCGAAGTATTTCTCGGGGGAACTGGGGTCAGACTCGAAGGAAGACTCGTGTCGTTTTAGCGGAATGTCGAGTAGGTTTCTGGGACTTAGAAAAATAAAGGAAAATATTTTCCCTCGGGTTAAATTTCTGAGTAACCCGAAGCAAAGACAAGTTTGTCTCGGGGGTGACTCGAAGTAGTTACAGGAGCCACTCAAAAACAATTTGTATTTTGAAGTTTTTCTACTTTTCAACAATTTGAAATAAAACCGAAGTTTTAAAATAAGGAGATGATTAAAGTTTTAAATAAATTAAAGTTTAAATAAAGGATTTTCAAAATGATTAAGTTTTAAATTTATTTAATCAAGATACATTATTTTACAAAATTGTTTAATAAATAAATAATGTAGTTTAAAATGAAAATTAAGATAAAATGTTGTTTAAACTAAATCTTAACCTTTTAAGGTATCTAATGTGATAAAGGTGATTTATTAAACAAGGTTTAAAAGGATAATCAAAGTAATTAATTAAAGATAATTAATTAAATAGTGAATTAAATAATTAAAGGTTAATTATTTAAAAATTAAAGGTTGATGAATTATAATTAAAGGTTAAATTTAATTTAATGAAGTTGATTAAGGAATGATAATTAATCAAGGAAAAATTAATTAGAGTAATTAATTAAAGATAATTAATTAAATGGTGAATTAGATAATTAAAGATTAATTGTTTAATAATTAAAGGTTGATAAGTAAAGGTTAATTAATTTATTATTAATGGATAATTAGTAAAAGATTAAAGAATAATTAATCAAAATGATTTGTAAATTATCAATGTTGATTAACCAGGATTTACAATGCATAAGAAATTAATTTGATTTAAATTAATCAGATAATTAACTGATCTTACTTACGAATATTTGGATTCTATTGGATGACTTGATTGTTGATATCCCTGTTTTATGATGCTTTGTATATATCCTGATTTATGTTGTGATCTGTGATAAATTATCTGTGATGTAATTTACTAGCTGTGGCATATATATTTGTGATCTGTATATAACAGATAAGCGTTATAGTTTATATCGCTTATCAATTATATTCCTGTATTCTGATCTGTGATAATTGTATGATGTTGCACTACTGTGTATAACCCATGGACTACACTATACACATACAAATATGGATTTCACGAGGAAATCGGTTAAGTCACAGATAATTTAAATTTAATGTTTTTGAAATTAAAGTTTTAATTTCAAATTGATTTTGAAATTGGATTTGGGTTAAACGGTAAAGCTTTTGAAAAAGGTTTTCACAGATAAAAGCTATTTTGAATAACTCGGTAAAATCTCCAATTTAAATAATTCAATTTGAATTTGAATTCGATATTTGGAATTGAATTAGATGATTGGAAATTATGGTTAAAGATATTATAAACACGTTTGTATGAATTTAAACCATTTTAAAGGTATGGTTTTGGGAATTTGAATTTAACCCAAGGATTTCAATTCGTATAAATGAATCAGATTTCCAAAATGAAAACTGTTGTTTTCAAATGATATACACTTTTAGATAAGAACTGAGATTCTAGTTAATTAGGGGAATTTCAAGATTGAATAGAGAAATGATTTTCCTAAGTTATGAATGAATTCTTTTTGAAAGCTATGAATTAAATCTGTTTATTTTTAACAGATTTAAATTGATGATTTGTTTAAATCAAATTGAAATGAAATTGTTTTGAAGGCTATAAGATAAATCTTTAATTTAAAGATTTTTAAACGAGTTAATCCAATTGGAATGGAAATTGTTTTGAAGTCTATAAATTGATCTTTGTGAAATAAATCTTTTTGTAGTATAAAGATGTGAAATGGTAATTGGTTTAAACCATTTGAAGAAAAGTTTTGGGTTTTAAGTTGTGACTTAATTGAAATCCCAATATCCATATGTTTTTGAAATACTGCGCTCACTTTTCGGTTTAGCCGGGAGAGGACCTTTGTGTCGTATAACCCATTCTGAATATGTGATTTGACGTTATGGATAGCATTTAAAGACCGGTGATGAAGACCGGGTATATGCGAAAGCGATAGGATGACCTATCGATTGTTTCTGCACCGAGTCGCGCAGGTATAGAGACTCCCTAAGTGATGGGAAATCCGATCGGGATTGTGAATATCCGGATTGCAAGGACTTCTTTGAAAGTGCCTTCGGTTCTGTTCGAACCCAGAACAGACTTGTATGGATTGTTATGTCTGACATTACAATTTAAGATATAAAGCTGATTTCTTTCAAATATATTTCTGTTGGTGGCGGAGAATTTATTCTTTTAGCTTAACACCCTTCTCTGAGACGTACGAGCTCAGAGGTTATATAGTTGAAGGTTATCAGCAATATATTCCCAAGTTGGTAATGTGACATGCTGAGTGTTGCTGTGAAATGATCATTGTGTTGATTATTTGTGATAGGATCATTTGTTTGATCGTCTATCTTGGTGATCATTTCTATGATCATTTGTTGACCCAAAGCACAGCTTTTGTATAAAGCGTGTTTTTGTGGACGTGACTTCGTCGAACCTCACACCCCGGAATGGTCAAAATAGGAAAGATGCGGCAAGGTTATGAGGGGCAGCTCCCTTTAGGGTATGTGCATTTCCTTCTGGAAAAGGGTGGTATTATGGTATGGAGCCTAGATACTTACTCATGTTGAAACACTTATTATTATGGTGTTATGTTGATTACGAGCGCTAGGTTAAAGGTCCCAAAGGACCGGGGGATGCCATACTCGTGTCAGTAGTTACCCAGTTAGGGGTAACCCGGCCTTGTGTTGGCAGAGGTTCGGTTTGGTTCTCGGGGACGTCCTTCCAGAGGCGTTCTCATGTGGCAATGGGAAGTTCCTTGGCCTGACCTTCGTTGGAAATCCAAAGAAACAATACGATCTTGTACGGTATTAGTTGTAGAACCTATCATTCACTTATGGTGGTGCCCCACTATTTGGATGGTAGCTATAGTAGGCATACGATAATGGTCGTATGTTGGCTAAGATTTATATTCTACTTTCGAAATGTTTTCTGCACTTTGCACTTATAGTAAAAATATCAAATGTTTCTTTTAATGCGTATCAAGCATCTTTGACTATCATAAGGAGAAATCTCCTCCGATTCTGCGTTTGCATTGTGTGTGTGTGTGGGAGGCCTTATGGTAGTCTCATTTTTAAAAAGCATTGTGAATTGACTATGAAAATCTTTTGTGTGAACGTTTTAAAAGATAAACTGTTTTTGTTGCTCACACCAGTCCCACGACTGATCCGGAGTTTATTGTTTTCTTTCCTAAACTCTGGGTGCTCATTATTTTCTACACTAGCAGTCTAGAGTTTGGGTTTTTCAGATAGTCAGGTTTAGTAGATTATCTAGAGTTAGTTCAGTCTTGGGAACACACCAGTCTTGCCTATGCTAGGTGATATGTGATGGGGGGTTCTTGCTTCGCGGTTTGGTGGCGAACGGGAGACTCTTACCCCCACACGTCCTCTTTACGGGGTTGGTTAGGCGAAGCCGTGATATTCGAAAGGGTGGCCGTAAAAGCAAGTTTGGGATATCAGTGTAAGCCACGGTGGGTCTGGGATGGTTGCAAAGCCTACCGGTTGCTGCTGACGGAAATGAGGTTTATTACATTTGGTATCAGAGCTAAGGGTTGAACTTTAGCTCAGGAGTGTAACACATTAAGTAACTCATTAGAGATAGGGTGAAGTATCCCTAGAATGAGTAATCCCTAAGATATCCGTTTGAACGTCTTAGTAAATTCTCTTACTATTAACTGATAGTAAGTATGAGTGCAAGAAGAGAACGAGATAGGGGACAGGGAAATACGACTATAATTGGTCAATACTCTGTAACAACAGTGGAAACGAATTTCTTCTCAATCTCTTTTTGATTCGTTTCCAAAATTCTTTTGATTGCTTCGTGACAGCTCCAGAAAGAAGTTCGGTGTGATGATGGCCTTATGAATCGTTGTAGGAAATTCTTATTTCGTATCTTCATTGGTTTCTTATCAGTTTCTGATTTAAACTTTAATGAATTTGAAATTTAAAATTAAATTGGAAATTTAGAATTTGAAATTGGAGATTTTAAATTGAGTTAAAATTGATTAATAGAATATGAAGGCTAAATTGAATTATATCGATAAAACAGTTTCGTTTAAAACCAAATTAGAAATTCTATTGTAATTTCTCATGAATACCAAAGTCCGAAGAGGGACAAATTAGTATATATTCTGAGATATTCCGACTTGAAGTTTGGAATTCATATCTTAAGTTTGAGGAATTATAGGAGATCGAATCTGTCTATCTCTGTGTTGTTTTCGTGCCTGCGAATTTCGAGGACGAAATTCCTTTTAAGAGGGGAAGTCTGTAACGATCCTCTATTTTAAATTATTTAAAATTGATAATTAAATTAAATTTTGATTGATAATTATGGAATTAATTGATAAATTGATTTGAGTTTTTCCATATTCAAATAATATATGTTTATAAAGGGATAGTTTCTTTTATAAATTGTTTTAATTTAATATCTCGATAATGAATGAATGACAATGTAAATATCTTGAATTATAAAATATAAAGTAAAGATGTTAGATAGATTCTAATATCATGTTATATAAAATAGAAATTTATTTATATTACAAAATAATAAGTATAAGTCAAAGTAAGAAAACAAAAATATATGTAGTATAAAATAGAGAAACATGTTTTATAAATTTTAAAAATGAAGTAAGGGTTTAAACCCAAATTTTTATCATACTTGACAAATGTTGATATGTAACAACTTAGCGTACTAGTGTTAAAACATAACATACATATAGAAGTATTGCAAAACAAAACAAAGAAGATATAGAAAGAAAAAGAGAAAATGATAGAAATGAAACAAAGACAAAACAAAATAAAGTGTTGCCAGCAAAAACAAAGAGATGCAAGGCAAGTATGAACATATATGAAAGTAGCTTGCAAATTAAACCAAACCAACAAGATAAAATTCAAAGTTAAAAAGAAAAGAAACAAATAAAATACATATACACTTAAACAAATACAAGCCATCACTATCATCTCAGATTTGTACAGCTGAAATGGAGTATGGAGAGGAAAGTATATATGTACAAGGCAATAAATGCAATACATCTCAACATTTAATGCAACATACTTCAGCCATGCTTATTAAGTAGATAAAGATATCACATGTACCAGTTTTGTATACCCCGTATACTTCTATCCCAATATACTTCTTTCTTTATATCTTCTTCATCACCACTTCGTTTCATTTAAAAAAAATAAAATAAAAACAAGATGATGTAAAAGAAGATTTAGCAAAGTTTAAAAAAACAAATACAAATTACAAACTGGAAATGAATTCAATACTTCAAAGCCTGAGAGAAGAATCAACCTGATTCAAGCCTGCCACTGTTTTTCAATTATGCAAGAAAGTAAACAAGTGGGATTCCAGCTTGTATTCAAAGCCTATTTCAAGTAGGGTCCTCTGTTCTTCATGCTTCCAGGTGAGTAACTTCACTTTTAAAAGTTTAAGTAGGTAATAAAGGTTACATGCTTGTCAACTTGAAAAGAATATATATCTTACGAGGGCTGCTGTGAATATATCTATGTCTGGCATGTATGTTGCTTCCACCAGAGTGTTCTCTGTTTTCATCTTCCAGTATTCAAGTTTTGATTTAAAAATTTAAATCTGGCGATCTTGTCTCTATTTAAACTTAAGTTTCAAATGGAACTTGTTTGCTTAACTATAAGCTTTAGTTTAAATTCATATTTAAAACAAAATAATATTCATTTTGACTCTGGGAATCAAATTTACCGAGCAAGTTTAAAATAAGTCAAAATTTAAGTATCACAATCTATCGTTTCAAGATTTGAATTTGAATCATCATACAAAATTTTGATTTTTAAAACAAATATTTTGATTTTTCCTCAAGTATGTCGAGAGCAGATTCTTGTTGAACTAAAATTGCTTAAAAAATCAATTCCCAGAGATCGCACGAATTTTAGATGTTGAAATTTTGTATGAAGCGAGTTTAGAGATCGATTATAATAGGAAAAATGTTAGATAATTTTTCTATTGCATAAAATGATTTCGCGAGATCAAACTATGGTTTTGTTCGAATTTTGAACGAGTTGGAAAACGTTGATCGCTGTGCCTTCCTTGGTGCGTCGAGCGTCACGTGGCTGGAGGGGAAGGTAGTGTGGGGGCTAAGGGTGGTGTAGCCGGAGTTTCGAGGTTTCTGGGGAAGTGCATCGCCTGAACGAGATGGGGGATGGTCGGGGTTTTAAGTTCTGGAATCTCAAAATTGTCAAATTTATATTCGCAAGTTCATTCAGGAATTGGTGGTGTTCGATCGATAGATCGATCGATGATCGACTTATGGAGGGTTGTCTCCGATGTCCAGGGTACGCCGGCGGCGTGTGCAGGTGCATGGTGATCTCGTGCACAGCTGGGTGTTTTGGGTTGTGGAAGAAGAAGTATGGGACGGGGAAGACTCGAAGTATTTCTCGGGGGAACTGGGGTTAGACTCGAAGGGAGACTCGTGTCGTTTTAGTGGAATGTCGAGTAGGTTTCTGGGACTTAGAAAAATAAAGGAAAATATTTTCCCTCGGGTTAAATTTCTGAGTAACCCGAAGCAAAGACAAGTTTGTCTCGGGGGTGACTCGAAGTAGTTACAGGAGCCACTCAAAAACAGTTTGTATTTTGAAGTTTTTCTACTTTTCAACAATTTGAAATAAAACCGAAGTTTTAAAATAAGGAGATGATTAAAGTTTTAAATAAATTAAAGTTTAAATAAAGGATTTTCAAAATGATTAAGTTTTAAATTTATTTAATCAAGATACATTATTTTACAAAATTGTTTAATAAATAAATAATGTAGTTTAAAATGAAAATTAAGATAAAATGTTGTTTAAACTAAATCTTAACCTTTTAAGGTATCTAATGTGATAAAGGTGATTTATTAAACAAGGTTTAAAAGGATAATCAAAGTAATTAATTAAAGATAATTAATTAAATAGTGAATTAAATAATTAAAGGTTAATTATTTAAAAATTAAAGGTTGATGAATTATAATTAAAGGTTAAATTTAATTTAATGAAGTTGATTAAGGAATGATAATTAATCAAGCAAAAATTAATTAGAGTAATTAATTAAAGATAATTAATTAAATGGTGAATTAGATAATTAAAGATTAATTGTTTAATAATTAAAGGTTGATAAGTAAAGGTTAATTAATTTATTATTAATGGATAATTAGTAAAAGATTAAAGAATAATTAATCAAAATGATTTGTAAATTATCAATGTTGATTAACCAGGATTTACAATGCATAAGAAATTAATTTGATTTAAATTAATCAGATAATTAACTGATCTTACTTACGAATATTTGGATTCTATTGGATGACTTGATTGTTGATATCCCTGATTTATGATGCTTTGTATATATCCTGATTTATGTTGTGATCTGTGATAAATTATCTGTGATGTAATTTACTAGCTGTGGCATATATATTTGTGATCTGTATATAACAGATAAGCGTTATAGTTTATATCGCTTATCAATTATATTCCTGTATTCTGATCTGTGATAATTGTATGATGTTGTACTACTGTGTATAACCCCTGGACTACACCATACACACACAAATATGGATTTCACGAGGAAATCGGTTAAGTCACAGATAATTTAAATTTAATGTTTTTGAAATTAAAGTTTTAATTTCAAATTGATTTTGAAATTGGATTTGGGTTAAACGGTAAAGCTTTTGAAAAAGGTTTTCATAGATAAAAGCTATTTTGAATAACTCGGTAAAATCTCCAATTTAAATAATTCAATTTGAATTTGAATTCGATATTTGGAATTGAATTCGATGATTGGAAATTATTGCTAAAGATATTATAAACATGTTTGTATGAATTTAAACCATTTTAAAGGTATGGTTTTGGGAATTTGAATTTAACCCAAGGATTCAATTCGTATAAATGAATCAGATTTCCAAAATGAAAACTGTTGTTTTCAAATGATATACACTTTTAGATAAGAACTGAGATTCCAGTTAATTAGGGGAATTTCAAGATTGAATAGAGAAATGATTTTCCTAAGTTATGAATGAATTCTTTTTGAAAGCTATGAATTAAATCTGTTTATTTTTAACAGATTTAAATTGATGATTTGTTTAAATCAAATTGAAATGAAATTGTTTTGAAGGCTATAAGATAAATCTTTAATTTAAAGATTTTTAAACGAGTTAATCCAATTGGAATGGAATTTTTTTTGAAGTTTATAAATTGATCTTTGTGAAATAAATCTTTTTGTAGTATAAAGATGTGAAATGGTAATTGGTTTAAACCATTTGAAGAAAAGTTTTGGGTTTTAAGTTGTGACTTAATTGAAATTCCAATATCCATATGTTTTTGAAATACTGCGCTCACTTTTCGGTTTAGCCGGGAGAGGACCTTTGTGTCGTATAACCCATTCCGAATATGTGATTTGACGTTATGGATAGCATTTGAAGACCGGTGATGAAGACCGGGTATTTGCGAAAGCGATAGGATGACCTATCGATTGTTTCTGCACCGAGTCGCGCCGGTATAGAGACTCCCTAAGTGATGGGAAATCCGTTTGGGATTGTGAATATCCGGATTGCAAGGACTTCTTTGAAAGTGCCTTCGGTTCTGTTCGAACCCAGAACAGACTTGTATGGATTGTTATGTCTGACATTACAATTTGAGATATAAAGCTGATTTCTTTCAAATATATTTCTGTTGGTGGCGGTGAATTTATTCTTTTAGCTTAACACCCTTCTCTGAGACGTACGAGCTCAGAGATTATATAGTTGAAGGTTATCAGCAATATATTCCCAATTTGGTAATGTGACATGCTGAGTGTTGCTGTGAAATGATCATTGTGTTGATTATTTGTGACAGGATCATTTGTTTGATCGTCTATCTTGGTGATCATTTCTATGATCATTTGTTGACCCAAAGCACAACTTTTGTATAAAGCGTGTTTTTGTGGACGTGACTTCGTCGAACCTCACACCCCGGAATGGTCAAAATAGGAAAGATGCGGCAAGGTTATGAGGGGTAGCTCCCTTTAGGGTATGTGCATTTCCTTCTGGAAAAGGGTGGTATCATGGTATGGATCCTAGATACTTACTCATGTTGAAACACTTATTATTATGGTGTGATGTTGATTACGAGCGCTCGGTTAAAGGTCCCAAAGGACCGGGGGATGGCATACTCGTGTCAGTAGTTACCCAGTTAGGGGTAACCCGGCCTTATGTTGGCAGAGATCCGGTTTGGTTCTCGGGGACGTCCTTCCAGAGGCGTTCTCATGTGGCAATGGGAAGTTCCTTGGCCTGACCATTCGTTGGAAATCCAAAGAAACAATACAATCTTGTACGGTATTAGTTGTAGAACCTATCATTCACTTATGGTGGCGCCCCACTGTTTGGATGGTAGCTATAGTAGGCATACGATAATGGTCGTATGTTGGCTAAGATTTATATTCTACTTTCGAAATGTTTTCTGCACTTTACACTTATAGTAAAAATATCAAATGTTTCTTTTAATGCGTATCAAGCATCTTTGACTATCATAAGGAGAAATCTCTTCCGATTCTGCGTTTGCATTGTGTGTGTGTGCGGGAGGCCTTATGGTAGTCTCATTTTTAAAAAGCATTGCGAATTGACTATGAAAATCTTTTGTGTGAACGTTTTAAAAGATAAACTGTTTTTGTTGCTCACACCAGTCCCACGACTGATCCGGAGTTTATTGTTTTCTTTCCTAAACTCTGGGTGCTCATTATTTTCTACACGAGCAGTCTAGAGTTTGGGTTTTTCAGATAGTCAGGTTTAGTAGATTATCTAGAGTTAGTTCAGTCTTGGGAACACACCAGTCTTGCTTATGCTAGGTGATATGTGAAGGGGGGTTCTCGCTTCGCGGTTTGGTGGAGAACGGGAGACTCTTACCCCCACACGTCCTCTTTACGGGGTTGGTTAGGCGAAGCCGTGACATTCGAAAGGGTGGCCGTAAAAGAAAGTTTGGGATATCAGTGTAAGCCACGGTGGGTCTGGGATGGTTGCAAAGCCTACCGGTTGCTGCTGACGGAAATGAGGTTTATTACATTTGGTATCAGAGCTAAGGGTTGAACTTTAGCTCAGGAGTGTAACACATTAAGTAACTCATTAGAGATAGGGTGAAGTATCCCTAGAATGAGTAATCCCTAAGATATCCGTTTGAACGTCTTAGTAAATTCTCTTACTATTCACTGATAGTAAGTATGAGTGCAAGAAGAGAACGAGATAGGGGACAGGGAAATACGACTATAATTGGTCAATACTCTGTAACAACAGTGGAAACGAATTTCTACTCAATCTCTTTTTGATTCGTTTCCAAAATTCTTTTGATTGCTTCGTGACAGCTCCAGAAAGAAGTTCGGTGTGATGATGGCCTTATGAATCGTTGTAGGAAATTCTTATTTCGTATCTTCATTGGTTTCTTATCAGTTTCTGATTTAAACTTTAATGAATTTGAAATTTAAAATTAAATTGGAAATTTAGAATTTGAAATTGGAGATTTTAAATTGAGTTAAAATTGATTAATAGAATATGAAGGCTAAATTGAATTATATCGATAAAACAATTTCGTTTGAAACCAAATTAGAAATTCTATTGTAATTTCTCATGAATACCAAAGTCCGAAGAGGGACAAATTAGTATATATTCTGAGATATTCCGACTTGAAGTTTGGAATTCATATCTTAAGTTTGAGGAATTATAGGAGATCGAATCTGTCTATCTCTGTGTTGTTTTCGTGCTTGCGAATTTCGAGGACGAAATTCCTTTTAAGAGAGGAAGTCTGTAACGATCCTCTATTTTAAATTATTTTAAATTGATAATTAAATTAAATTTTGATTAATAATTGTGGAATTAATTGATAAATTGATTTGAGTTTTTCCATATTCAAATAATATATGTTTATAAAGGGATAGTTTCTTTTATAAATTGTTTTAATTTAATATCTCGATAATGAATGAATGACAATGTAAATATCTTGAATTATAAAATATAAAGTAAAGATGTTAGATAAATTCTAATATCATGTTATATAAAATAGAAATTTATTTATATTACAAAATAATAAGTATAAGTCAAAGAAAGAAAACAAAAATATATGTAAGTATAAAATAGAGAAACATGTTTTATAAATTTTAAAAATGAAGTAAGGGTTTAAACCCAAATTTTTATCATACTTGACAAATGTTGATAAGTAACAACTTAGCGTACTAGTGTTAAAACATAACATACATATAGAAGTATTGAAAAACAAAACAAAGAAGATATAGAAAGAAAAAGAGAAAATGAAAGAAATGAAACAAAGACAAAACAAAATAAAGTGTTGCCAGCAAAAACAAAGAGATGCAAGGCAAGTATGAACATATACGAAAGTAGCTTGCAAATTAAACCAAACCAACAAGATAAAATTCAAAGTTAAAAAGAAAAGAAACAAATAAAATACATATACACTTAAACAAATACAAGCCATCACTATCATCTCAAATTTGTACAGCTGAAATGGAGTATGGAGAGGAAA
Source organism: Allium cepa (assembly GCA_030765085.1). Taxonomy (NCBI): domain Eukaryota; kingdom Viridiplantae; phylum Streptophyta; class Magnoliopsida; order Asparagales; family Amaryllidaceae; genus Allium; species Allium cepa. Next base: position 233,322,319 of record CM060932.1, on the reverse strand, counting down.
GTATATATGTACAAGGCAATAAATGCAATACATCTCAACATTTAATGCAACATACTTCAGCCATGCTTATTAAATAGATAAAGATATCACATGTACCAGTTTTGTATACCCTGTATACTTCTATCCCAATATACTTCTTTCTTTATATCTTCTTCGTCACCACTTCGTTTCACTTAAAAAAAATAAAATAAAAACAAGATGATGTAAAAGAAGATTTAGCAAAGTTTTAAAAAAACAAATACAAATTACAAACTGGAAATGAATTCAATACTTCAAAGCCTGAGAGAAGAATCAACCTGATTCAAACCTGCCACTGTTTTTCAATTATGCAAGCAAGTAAAAAAGTGGGATTCCAGCTTGTATTCAAAGCCTATTTCAAGTAGGGTCCTCTGTTCTTCATGCTTCCAGGTGAGTAACTTCACTTTTAAAAGTTTAAGTAGGTAATAAAGGTTACATGCTTGTCAACTTGAAAAGAATATATATCTTATGATGGCTGCTGTGAATATATCTTTGTCTGGCATGTATGTTGCTTCCACCAGAGTGTTCTCTGTTTTCATCTTCCAGTATTCAAGTTTTGATTTAAAAATTTAAATCTGGTGATCTTGTCTCTATTTAAACTTAAGTTTCAAATGGAACTTGTTTGCTTAACTATAAGCTTTAGTTTAAATTCATATTTAAGATAAAATAATATTCATTTTGACTCTGGGAATCAAATTTACTGAGCAAGTTTAAAATAAGTCAAAATTTAAGTATCACAATCTATCGTTTCAGGATTTGAATTTGAATCATTATACAAAATTATGATTTTTAAAACAAATATTTTGATTTTTCCTCAAGTATATCGAGAGCAGATTCTTGTTGAACTAAAACTGCTTAAAAAATCAATTCCCAGAGATCGCACGAATTTTAGATGTTGAAATTTTGTATGAAGCGAGTTTAGAGATCGATTATAATAGGAAAAATGTTAGATAGTTTTTCTATTGCATAAAATGATTGCGCGAGATCAAACTATGGTTTTGTTCGAATTTTGAACGAGTTGGAAAACTTTGATCGCCGTGCCTTCCTTGGTGCGTCGAGCGTCACGTGGCTGGAGGGGAAGGTAGTGTGGGGGCTAAGGGTGGTGTAGCCGGAGTTTCGAGGTTTCTGGGGAAGTGCATCGCCTGAACGAGATGGGGGATGGTCGGGGTTTTAAGTTCTGGAATCTCAAAATTGTCAAATTTTTATTCGCAAGTTCATTCAGGAATTGGTGGTGTTCGATCGATAGATCAATCGATGATCGACCTATGGAGGGTTGTCTCCGATGTCCAGGGTACGCCGGCGGCGTGTGCAGGTGCATGGTGATCTCATGCACAGCTGGGTGTTTTGGGTTGTGGAAGAAGAAGTATGGGACGGGGAAGACTCGAAGTATTTCTCGGGGGAACTGGGGTTAGACTCGAAGGGAGACTCGTGTCGTTTTAGTGGAATGTCGAGTAGGTTTCTGGGACTTAGAAAAATAAAGGAAAATATTTTCCCTCGGGTTAAATTTCTGAGTAACCCGAAGCAAAGACAAGTTTGTCTCGGGGGTGACTCGAAGTAGTTACAGGAGCCACTCAAAAACAGTTTGTATTTTAAAGTTTTTCTACTTTTCAACAATTTGAAATAAAACCGAAGTTTTAAAATAAGGAGATGATTAAAGGTTTAAATAAATTAAAGTTTAAGTAAAGGATTTTCAAAATGATTAAGTTTTAAATTTATTTAATCAAGAAACATTATTTTACAAAATTGTTTAATAAATAAATAATGTATTTTAAATTGAAAATTAAGATAAAATGTTGTTTAAACTAAATCTTAACCTTTTAAGGTATCTAATGTGATAAAGGTGATTTATTAAACAAGGTTTAAAAGGATAATCAAAGTAATTAATTAAAGATAATTAATTAAATAGTGAATTAAATAATTAAAGGTTAATTATTTAAAAATTAAAGGTTGATGAATTATGATTAAAGGTTAAATTTAATTTAATGAAGTTGATTAAGGAATGATAATTAATCAAGGAAAAATTAATTAGAGTAATTAATTAAAGATAATTAATTAAATGGTGAATTAGATAATTAAAGATTAATTGTTTAATAATTAAAGGTTGATAATTAAAGGTTAATTAATTTATTATAAATGGATAATTAGTAAAAGATTAAAGAATAATTAATCAAAATGATTTGTAAATTATCAATGTTGATTAACCAGGATTTACAATTCATAAGAAATTAATTTGATTTAAATTAATCAGATAATTAACTGATCTTACTTACGAATATTTGGATTCTATTGGATGACTTGATTGTTGATATCCCTGATTTATGATGCTTTGTATATATCCTGATTTATGTTGTGATCTGTGATAAATTATCTGTGATGTAATTTACTAGCCGTGGCATATATATTTGTGATCTGTATATAACAGATAAGTGTTATTGTTTATATCGCTTATCAATTATATTCCTGTATTCTGATCTGTGATAATTGTATGATGTTGCACTACTGTGTATAACCCCTGGACTACACCATACACACACAAATATGGATTTCACGAGGAAATCGGTTAAGTCACAGATAATTTAAATTTAATGTTTTTGAAATTAAAGTTTTAATTTCAAATTGATTTTGAAATTGGATTTGGGTTAAACGGTAAAGCTTTTGAAAAAGGTTTTCACAGATAAAAGCTATTTTGAATAACTCGGTAAAATCTCCAATTCAAATAATTCAATTTGAATTTGAATTCGATATTTGGAATTGAATTCGATGATTGGAAATTATGGTTAAAGATATTATAAACATGTTTGTATGAATTTAAACCATTTTAAAGGTATGGTTTTGGGAATTTGAATTTAACCCAAGGATTTCAATTCGTATAAATGAATCAGATTTCCAAAATGAAAACTGTTGTTTTCAAATGATATACACTTTTAGATAAGAACTAAGATTCCAGTTAATTAGGGGAATTTCAAGATTGAATAGAGAAATGATTTTCCTAAGTTATGAATGAATCCTTTTTGAAAGCTATGAATTAAATCTGTTTATTTTTAACAGATTTAAATTGATGATTTGTTTAAATCAAATTGAAATGAAATTGTTCTATAAGATAAATCTTTAATTTAGAGATTTTTAAAAGAGTTAATCCAATTGGAATGGAAATTGTTTTGAAGTCTACAAATTGATCTTTGTGAAATAAATCTTTTTGTAGTATAAAGATGTGAAATGGTAATTGGTTTAAACCATTTGAAGAAAAGTTTTGGGTTTTAAGTTGTGACTTAATTGAAATCCCAATATCCATATGTTTTTGAAATACTGCGCTCACTTTTCGGTTTAGCCGGGAGAGGACCTTTGTGTCGTATAACCCATTCCGAATATGTGATTTGACGTTATGGATAGCATTTGAAGACCGGTGATGAAGACCGGGTATTTTCGAAAGCGATAGGATGGCCTATCGATTGTTTCTGCACCGAGTCGCGCCAGTATAGAGACTCCCTAAGTGATGGGAAATCCGATCGGGATTGTGAATATCCGGATTGCAAGGACTTCTTTGAAAGTGCCTTCGGTTCTGTTCGAACCCAGAACAGACTTGTATGGATTGTTATGTCTGACATTACAATTTGAGATATAAAGCTGATTTCTTTCAAATATATTTCTGTTGGTGGCGGAGAATTTATTCTTTTAGCTTAACACCCTTATTTGAGACGTACGAGCTCAGAGGTTATATAGTTGAAGGTTATCAGCAATATATTCCCAATTTGGTAATGTGACATGCTGAGTGTTGCTGTGAAATGATCATTGTGTTGATTATTTGTGATAGGATCATTTGTTTGATCGTCTATCTTAGTGATCATTTCTATGATCATTTGTTGACCCAAAGCACAGCTTTTGTATAAAGCGTGTTTTTGTGGACGTGACTTCGTCGAACCTCACACCCCGGAATGGTCAAAACAGGAAAGATGCGGCAAGGTTATGAGGGGTAGCTCCATTTAGGGTATGTGCATTTCCTTCTGGAAAAGGGTGGTATCATGGTATGGAGCCCAGATACTTACTCATGTTGAAACACTTATTATTATGGTGTGATGTTGATTACGAGCGCTCGGTTAAAGGTCCCAAAGGACCGGGGGATGGCATACTCGTGTCAGTAGTTACCCAGTTAGGGGTAACCCGGCCTTGTGTTGGCAGAGATCCGGTTTGGTTCTCGGGGACGTCCTTCCAGAGGCGTTCTCATGTGGCAATGGGAAGTTCCTTGGCCTGACCATTCGTTGGAAATCCAAAGAAACAATACGATATTGTACGGTATTAGTTGTAGAACCTATCATTCACTTATGGTGGCGCCCCACTGTTTGGATGGTAGCTATAGTAGGCATACGATAATGGTCGTATGTTGGCTAAGATTTATATTCTACTTTCGAAATGTTTTCTGTACTTTGCACTTATAGTAAAAATATCAAATGTTTCTTTTAATGCGTATCAAGCATCTTTGACTATCATAAGGAGAAATCTCCTCCGATTCTGCGTTTGCATTGTGTGTGTGTGTGCGGGAGGCCTTATGGTAGTCTCATTTTTAAAAAGCATTGCGAATTGACTATGAAAATCTTTTGTGTGAACGTTTTAAAAGATAAATTGTTTTGGTTGCTCACACCAGTCCCACGACTGATCCGGAGTTTATTGTTTTCTTTCCTAAACTCTAGGTGCTCATTATTTTCTACATGAGCAGTCTAGAGTTTGGGTGTTTCAGATAGTCAGGTTTAGTAGATTATCTAGAGTTAGTTCAGTCTTGGGATCACACCAGTCTTGCTTATCTTTGTGCATCGTTATTGGGAGTTCGAGCTATTGCTGGATTGATTCTTGGAAATGGAGTTGCAGTTCTCGGAGTTCTCTTTTGAAGACGATCTTAGAGTTATATTGTTCCGCTGCTAGATGTTATCATCTATTTTCTTTTCCGCTGCTATTTATTGTATCATATCTCTGATGTATATTGATATCCATTGGATCATCTGTTGTATCAGATATTGTATCAAAGCTGTATATCAATGTATTATTCTTTTATTCTGCTATGTTACTTACTTAATGTTGTTATAAGCTCCGGCGAATCGGATTTGAACGGTCGAATCTATGGCATTCGAATACGATTTGACGTATGGATGTCGATTTTCGAGCGGGCAAAATCTTAGTCGTTACATATACAACAATGTAAATAACCCACAGCAGCATATTTCAATTGTAATTTCAATTGAAATCAAATTTAATAAATAAAAGAACGTTAATCATGAGTGATTGCTCACTTTTCAAGGCTAGAGATGAACAAAATACTATGAGTTACGAATCCAAAGCAAGGTGAGATGGGCACGGATTTGATGACCAAAGCTGGTAGATAGAATCGAAGAAATAAAATCAGAATCTGCTTGATATAGACCGAAACGAGACATATATTATTATTATAAATTTCCTTAAACAACGATTTTTTATAAAAATCTTTATAATATTTAAAAATCAATAATTATTATAAAATCAATAAAATAATTTATTATAATATATATAAACTTAAATGGTAATGAAATATTTTAAAACTTACATATAAATACATAAATTACTGTGCATGAATCTTCTTTCCAGACCAGATATTGTAATCATAGATGTATACTGTAAACTCATATTTTTAAAACAAAATATCGATTACATATATATGGTTGATAACAGATTACAACACAGAGCATATATAATTTATATAAACTTATAATTTAAATCTATACACGTTAAAATAACCATATATATATATATATACATTTTAAGATCGATAGTAAATAAATGAATATACAATCTTTAAAACTTTCATATAATATATGCAGGTAACTTCTATATAAAAATAAATGTAAGCACTTAGAAAGTATGCCGACCAGGTGAACATATCAATATATATATATATATATATATATATATATATATATATATATATATATATATATATATTCAAAACCGACTTTAATATGATATATAAACTATGTATTAATAAAATTATAACACTAAATCACTTAAATAAATTTGTATAAATAGCCAACATATTTATAAACTAAAATCGAAACATATATTAATATATCTCTGTACATGCTATATATATATATATATATATATATATATATATATATATATATATATCTAACTAAAGCAACTCCTATATATGAAATGACTAACCTATAGAAAATAGTAGGTCATGTATATATACATGTACTATATAGATTTATAACAATTTAGGTACAAACCCTATATGTATATAACAACAGAACCTTATAAAAATTCAAAATCAAACAAAATCTATATACATAAAACCACGGCTCATATATATACATACAATTCATTTGAACATATATAAAGTAGATCGTTTTAAAACTTGTATACTTTGTATATATATAAAATAATAATCAAACATAATATATATAAATACTCACAAAGAAGTATACACGGCCGAGATAAGATTTGGGTAGCCGAACACACAAGAGAAAAACGGAAGCAAGGCGGCGAATAGAGGAGGGAAAACTCGGTGATGAAGGGGAAGAGAAGGAACGCGGCAGCATGGAGATAGTCTCGGTGCTTGCATTGGCTGAGTTGAAGGGAATCGATCGGTGTTTGGAATGACGACAGAGGCGGAGGTGGGGTAGCAGCTCACGGTGGTGAGGAGGTGTTGCACGCATCGGGTTGTGCTTGCACGGGGAAGGACAAATGCGTGCATGCAGTTTGCGTGTGCATGCATTGAGATGAGGTATAAGTTGATGCGGCCATGAATAGTCTGGGAGGAGAAGCAAAGAAAAGAAATGGAAGAAGCAACTAGAATAGGCAAATGACTAGAGCGAGTAAAATCTATATTTTATAATTCACGTGAAGAACAAAACAAAAGAAAAAAAAATGAAAAGCTACATCTAGCGTACTATTTTACGATTATGAATAGTAAAAGTCAAAATTTGAATAGCTGAAATATTGATAACCATTGGCTATTTAATTCCAACTGGTAGACAAATGAAAGGCCACGGAAGTCAAAAGGTCCGAAAACAGTTACCGATACGGTAATCGTTTACTGATTTCATGGCGTACCAGACCTCGAAATATAGAAGTGATTATACTGCTGAGATCAGCACGACGAGACAATCGAAACAATACACAGATATCAGTGGTGTGATCATCCTGTCAAAAGTCGATAATTGGTACTGAAAAATGTTGTTTACTTGCCAGAAATAAGATGAATGGAGCAATAGAAGTCCAAATTTGGGGAAAAAAAGGGACGTCTCATTCAGAAGATGATTTACAAATTTATTGTATAAAATATACAGGTTTGGAAAATATTTTATCATTGGTCAATTGTTAACTGATTAAATTTAAATAAAATTACACAACAAAATAAACTTCAATGTTACCTGATGAAAATTTATCAGTTTCTATGTTAAAATAGAGGTATTCCAATAATCAATTTTTTATTTCCAAATCTTATTATTTAAAATTTCACAAAAATTCAGTTAATTAAAACCATTATATTTTTCGAGTCGTTACACAATCAATAAATCACAATATATATGTTTTTGTAATTATAGACTATTTTTCTTGATATACTTGGATAATATTCCTAAACCATAAAAATGAAGCTTTTGAAATGTTTAAAACTTTTTCTATATGGATTCATAATTTAAAATCAATTATAAATAATACTATTAGAATCGGTCTCAGCGGAGAATTTGAAAATGGAGATTCAGAAAAAATTCAAATAAAAAATGTATTTTTTATTGAAATCAGCTATATTTACAAATTAGGTGTCACACAAGTCTACAAGACCTTGAGTAAACGCACAGTTGTAATATGCCGAGGTATCACTCATAAATTTTCTTTTCTAAGAACTCCACAACAAAATTGAGTCGTCGGAGATATAAATAGGACTATTCATGAGTGTGCGATGATGATATTAAATTAGAGTAACCTACCAAAGAATTTTTAGGTTAAAGTAGTTGCTGCAGCCATTATATTTTAATTAGAACTTTAGTAGGACCATTAATGTGACGACCCAGAATCCAACGCCCGAAAATCAACATCCAATACGTCACCCGTATTCGAATGCCGAAGATTCAAACGTTGGAGTTTGGTTCGCCAGAGCTTATAACACATTAGGTGAAAACAACACATCGGAAACAGAAATAATTTTGATACACAATATGGAAACAACAATGATACAATATCAGAGCCAAAATAGATACGACAGTGGAATACAACAACATAGATCAACACCACAGCGGATAGATAGCAACACAGCAGGGATCTCTAGAGAGAGAGAGAATCTAATAGACTATATCTTTGAAGCTCCAATGATCTCCAAGCAAAAACTCAAACCAAAAGCTATCATGCTAAAGTGAAGGAAATGCGATCCCAAATCTACAGACTTCAAAGACTGCCAAACCTATATCTATAGATAACCTGAATCTAGGCTGCCCGTGTGGAAAATTATGGGCACCCATAGTTTAGAAAGAGAACAATAAACTCCAGGTCAGTCATAGGACTGGTTGAGCAAACAAAACAGTTGTTCGAAAAAAACGAAATCACAAAAAGAAATAAAAAGAAATTGACTATGCATTTTAAAAATGAAACTATCATAAGGCCTCCCAGCACACGCTCAATGCAATCGCACACATGGGGGAGGTCTCTCCCCATACTAGTCAAACATGCTTGATACGCGAAAATCCTTTTGATATTATTATTAGTGCATGGTGTGAAAAACATTTCGAATGTATAATATTAATCTTAGCCAGCATACGTACCATTATAGTATGCCTACTATAGCTACCACCTGAGGTGGCAGGTTTTGCAACTGAAATCGTAAAGGGCTCGTATTTGGTGATTGGATTTTCAAAAAATGGTCAAGACTAAGGAACTTCCTTTTCGAATGGGTACGCCTCTGGAGGGACGCCCCGAGAACCTAACCGAATCTCTGCCAACACAAGGCCGGGTTACCTCTGTAACTAGGTAACTAATTATCATGAGCATGCCATCCCCCGGTCGTAACCAACCTTTATCACGGGATTCCACAAATTCCAACAACTACATAAGTAAAATATCTGGGCTCCATACCAGAATACCACTTTTTATCCAGAAGGAAATGCACATAACCTAAGAGGCACGACCCCCGTAACCTTGCCACATCCTTCCTGTTTCGACCATTTCCGAGGTGTGAGGTTCGATGAAGTGTCGTCCCACAAAGCTACGCTTTTCACAAAAGTGATGCTTCGATCAACCAATGATCAGCAATTAGCATGTCACACTACCAAATTGGGAATATATCGGTAGTAACCATCAACTAAATATCCTCTGAGCTCGTACGTCTCAGCGAAGGGTGTTAAGCTAATTCTCCACCACCAAACAGAAATGTAATTGATAGAAACTAGTTTTATATCCCAAAGTGTAATGTCAGACATACTTCCATATAAGTCCATCCTGGATCTAAATGGAACCGAAGGCGCTTCATTCAACTAAGGAAAAAGTCCTTGCAAATCCGGATATCCCCAATCACGTCCGGACTTTCCGTCACTTAGGGTAATTTCTATACCAGAGAAACTCAATGTAGAGACAATCAACAGGTTATCATTTCCTTGTTGAAAATACCCGGTCTTCACCACCGTCTTCAAATGCAATTCCATTTCATCGTATCATTATTCGAAATGGATTTTATGACTTAATGTCCTCTTCTGGCTTAACCGAATAATGAGCGCTTATTTAAAAGCGCATGGATACATTCGGATCTTAGTTTATTCACAACTTATTTTCCAAAACCTTTCTTTTTGAATGGTTTAAATAAATTTCCATTTTTAATATTTTAAACAAAAGATTCAACCTTTAAGATCCTCTTTAATTTGAAATAAGGTTAATCAAATCTTTAACAAAGATTCAATCATAGCTTTCAAAACAATTTACATTCAAATTTGATTTACCCACAACTCGTATTCTTTCAACAAAAACTAAAAATTCTTTCTTTATGTGAAAGCCATTATCATTTGAAAACAAAGGTCTTTCGTTTCGGGAAAATCCGATTAAATTTGCTTAAGTTATAACCTTTTAAAGTATAAATTGAAAAATCAGCTAACTGCCGTACTCTTGGCAAGCTCTATTTTGACTTAAATTTAAATTCCCAAAATAATTTTAATTTCAAAACTTCCTTTTCAAAAGTTTTTCATATTTAACCCAATTTCACTTCCAAAGCATTTTGGATTCAAAATTCAACCTTCAAAATTTTCACCATTTTGAATAAAATAATATTAAATTCAAAATACCCATGACTTAACTAATTTCCCATGAAATTCATATTTGTGTATGTGTTGGTGTGTGTGTGTTTTGCCGAGGGGTTTTACAGGCAACGATAAAATATCAACCATCATAAATTCAAGCATAATAATATCAATAAGCGGTATAATCCTATAATGCTTATTTTCCATTCACAGGTAAATATGTAAATTCATCACAGCTAAATAACTTACATTAATCACAGCTCAATCCAAACAATTCATATCATAGAACATTACATATCAGAGATATCAAACAGTTCAAGGCATTAAATACAAACCAATCATCCATAACCAAGACTAATTAATCACCTAATTTATAATTAATTTTAACCAAACAAATTAATTACCTAACCCTACTTAATTAACATTATTTTCAAACCATTGGTTATTATACAAATTAATGAAACCTTAATTATCCATCTTAAGCAATTACCCTTAATTACTTACATCCCTTCATTAACCACATAAATCAATTTACCTTAAGTTAATTACATTAATTAATTAACTCTTAATTAATTACATTAATTAATCATCCTTTAGTCATTAATTAACCTTTGATTGTTAATTATTTAATCTGATATCCTAGAGTTTCAAACAAATTTAAATGTGATAATCTCCATTTTAAATTAATTAAAATTTGGCAAATTTTTTTATTTTAAAACAATAATAATAATGTGATGATATATATATATATATGTTGATTTTAAAATAGAAGTATTTTGTACAAATTAAATTATATTTGTTTAAACATATGTATATATCTAATTGATTTTTAATTTGAAATTGAAATTGAAATTGAATTTGGATATTTAAATTCAAAAGATAGATATATATATCTTAAATTACACTTTGGTTTTAAAATGTATTTTATTTGATTTTATTTAGAACATAAATTATTTTATATTATTTTCTTTTTAAAGAAATTTATTTATATAAATTAAAATATGTATTTATAAATTAGAAAATTAATTATAAAGATTTATAAAGCATTTAAAAATCTAATTATGCATGAAATTTACACGTGTTAACTTATAATTATTCTTATTAACATGTGTTAACTAACTAGATAAGGAAAGTGACAAGTGTCAACTTTTATTTTAATTTTCTTTTATTTTTAATAAAACCTAATTTAAACCTATATTAACTTATATCATTCACCTTCATTTCCTTTCCTATCTTCACTTTCTGAAACAAAGAAGAGGAAAAAAAACATGTAAAACCAAGATTTCAGTAAAACTAAAGCCATCTTCTTTGCAAAATTCAAAGTTTAAAAGCAAATTCAAATTCAAGAACAACCACTCCAAATTGTAAACAAACAAGAGGAAGATCTGTAGGCATCATCACCTCGGTTTCAAGGCTTAAAGCGTCTAATCAACTCAACATTTTTTGTTTTAAAAAAATCACTGCAATTCAAGTTCCATCTTTCAAGCCTTTTATCAAAACTCTCCAGTTTTAGCATCTGCTTCAAATAGTCAGGTGAGTAAACTTATATTTTAAAGAGCTTAAGTAAAATTAGATCTGTATATGAAATTATTGGGTTATATTGTGCTTGCATGTGTATATTTATATGTGAACCTCTGTATATATGAATGATTGAATCTGTGCATGTTGGTGGTGCTTATTCTCCTCTGTTTCTAAAGTACAGAGTTCAAAAACAAATAAAAATTTTCAAATTTCCTTATCCAATTACTATTTGGCTTTAAGTTTCAAACAAATCAAGTTTGTATAAGCATAATATAAGTTTTAAAAACGTGTTTAAGGATTTTAGGTTTGGGAATTTTCTGAAATTTAGAAAGGACAGTAAGATCTTTTAAATTGATAAAAATCAAACAATTCATTTTGTAGATTCAAATATACAACTTGAATTGTCACTGAAAAACTCGATTTTTAAAACAAAAATCACAAATTTTCGTTTGGATTTAGGGTTGCATTTCAGTGATGATTAGAAATGAGAGTTTGAGTGATCACCGGCGACTGGGTGCTATTTGGGCGTCGTGGCTTTCGTCGAAGCTAGGTTGTCGACTGGGGAGGTCGGGAAAAATGGTGATGGTGGTGGTCGATCGTCATGGCGTCAGCCATAGTGGAAACTAGGGTTTAAGGGTTTTGAAGTTAAGTGTCTGGTTTTGGGGTTGTTCACCATCATCGAGTCATCAAGCTAGGCCAAACTTGAAGGGGACGTACTGTAATCAGTGGCTCCGGTGATCAGTGATGGTGGTTCGAGGAGTTTTTATGGTGATGGTGAGTTTCCAGTTTCAACTGGAAAGCTCGTTTTAAATTGGGCTTCGCGGCATTTGTTCAAGGGTCAGAATCGATCGTGTGGTCGATCGTCGAGGTGTGCGAGGTGTCGTCGAAGGTAGCGGCGGCGTGGATGATCTGTGCACATGCACAGCGGCGTCGTTCTATGCCAGGGTGTTTGGTTGATGTGTGTCTCGAAGTGGCTCTCAGGATGGAGAGGGACTTGGCTCGAGTGTTTGCTCGTGTTCGTGTGTTTTTTCTAACTGCAGTTTTGTTATAACTTAAAACTTAACTAAAAAAAAGAACAGAAGACGGAGTAGAAACTCGAGTCTGGTCTCGAGTCAGAGGCGGGTCGAACCGAAGTAAAATGCGAAAAATGTTTTAAAAGGTTTGAAAAGCTGGTTTTAAAATGTAAGTTTAAAATTGGTTTAAATTATTATAAAATAAATGTTTTAAACTATTTGATTAAAGAGGTTTTATAATTCGTTAACTTAAAATTGATAAATGTTGTATTTTAAAAGCTAAATTTTTAAAAGTAATTAAGTATAAATCAAGATGAAAAGCTTTTAAACATGTATTAATTTTAGGCAATTAATGTAATTGTTTTATCTTGAAAGTTAGTTAAGTTTTTATGATTTAAGATTACCTAAATTAATAAGGTAATTAAAGTTAAATTAATTAATAATTTAGGATTAATTAAATTATAAAGGTTTAAGGATTAAGTAATTGTTATTTAAGAATTAATTTAATTAAGTAATTAAGATTAATTAATTTATAATTAGAGGTTAATTAATTAGATAATTAAAGATTAATCAATCAATGATTAGCAATCAATTAATTAAGTGATTAGTGATTAATTATTTAATAATTAAGAATGATTAATCTAGTAATTAGAGTTAATTAATTTTGGATAATTAAAGTAATTAAGATAAATTAATTTATAGTTTGAAATTAATTAATTAAGTAAGTAATATTAATTAATTGTTAATTAAGGATGAATTAACTGATAATTAGGATTGATTAACCAATAATTAAGGATTAATTAACTTATAATTAAGTTTTATTAATTAATAATTAAGGTTATTAATTAGTAGTTAAGGGATAATTAATTAATTAATTAAAGATTAATTAATTGATTTTAAGGTTAATTAAGAAGTGATTAATTAATTAAATGATTGTAATTAATTAATGATTGATTAAGCAAGGTTAAGTGATTAATTCTTAAGTAATTAATTTAATTTGAATTAATTAAATTAATTATAATATGGATTAAAGATGCTTGCATATGGATGATTGTTCTGAGTAGAATGTCTGGATTGGTTGATATATATATTGGATGATAATATGTGATATTCTGTGATGAGATATTGAATATATCTGTGATAGATGTATGTTATTATCTATGAATAATGCTGTGTGAATTCAATATTTTAAACTGAATTGAATTGAATTGTTTAAATCCTTAAACAACTTGACCTTTAAGATACGTTTGGATTTCGATGAGACTGGGATCAGATATCAAGTTTGATTTTTCGAAAACCACATCGATCCAAGTTAAACGATAGGCCGTGACATCTCAAAGTGAAGATCGAGATGGAGTTTCAGAGTGCAAGCGTTATTGTCGTTAACTCTAAGGGTGATTCTAAAATGAGTGTAACGAGATAATGTCTTCGGTTTCATTCGAACGCGGAATGAACTTGTATGGATTGAATGCTATCAGACATCGTCAATGGACGATGATGAGCATTCCAAGATGTGTTCTTGTAAAGGTAATCATAGCCTCAAGCCTTATCAACCGGGAATGGCTAAAATAGGGGAGGCGCGGCAAGGTTAAGTGGGTAGCACCCAAGTAGGACAAGATTTACCCCTGTCTAGAGGTCCCTTTTTATTTCGACTTTGTGGGCAGTTGTTGGTCACAAATGCGGGGTTGTCATGTTCGGGCCTTTCCAGTATGGGATGGTTCTGGCCTTGTGTTGCAGAGGATTTAGGGTGGATCCTCGGTTTGATCTAGGCCACGTACGGTACCCCAGTAGCCCTGCCATTGATGGAAACTCATTATCCCTACGTGCCCTTACGGTTTTGATTATATAACCAACTTTGTGTCTAGTTTGCTGGAATTTAATTAATGTAACAATTTCAGCTATGTGAATATTTATTTGAAAACCCTAGACCCTATTATAATATCACTGGATTTCCTATCAAATGATTTGGTTAGCGTAAGGTAGAAACTTACCCATGTTTATGTGTAGTGAGTCTTACATGATACCTTTTGTTTTCAAATGATTTTTGAAAGTTAAACAACTTTAACCCGTTTACTCACACCAGCCCCATGTCTGATCCGAAGTTTATTCTGTTTTTCTTAAACTCTTAGGTACTCAAAATTTTATGAGTAGCCAAGTGATCAGGTCAGAATTGTCAAATATTTTGGAAGCTTGGAGCTGGAGGCCAGACATATCTATCTATACCTTTCCGCCGTGTTGTGATTTTTGGATGTTGTATTTTGGACGTAATGATTAGACAGGCCTCTATAACTGTCTACAGTAATGATGTTGTATTATTGTGTGTACTCTGATATGTAAGACTATGTATGGATATATGAAATATTATATTTTATTTCGTTTCCGCTGTGAGATTCTGATGTTGTTGTTCTTTCTTTCTATCTTTTCTATTTCTATCTATTTCTTTTCTTATTGATGATGCGTCTTTCCATGGAATGAAATGCGGGTTATCAAAGTTGGTATCAGAGCATAGGTTGAGAAATACCTAGGCTCTGGAGTAGTATCTATCTTGAGAGTGCGTATTTGTAATTTTTATATAACTATATACCTGTCTAAATTGGTTGGGTTACCTGTCAAGGTAGCCAAAGTAAGTTCAAGAGGAAGAAGGGGTAGAGTAGTAGGAAGCACGTCGACCAATGATAGGAGAGGTGGACTGATAACAAGGCTGTTGATCCAGTACCGCCTTGAGTTAGTTTTTCCACTTTATGCAAGGACTTCACCAACCTTGGAGGTAAACCATTTAAAGGATCAGAGACTATAATTGAGGTCCAGGCTTGGCTATGCTCTTGTGAGCGCATCTTTAAGGGTATGAATTTGTCCAATGAGCAGAAAAGGGTAATGGCTTCATGGCAATTGCAAGAAGGTGGTGCAGCCTGGTTGGAAGCAGTAACAACAAATATCTCAGAAGACGACATTTCTTGGGGTAGATTTAAGGAATTGTTTAAGGAGCAATTCATGCCAACAGCAGGGAAAACTCGTCTGTACCGGGATTTTCTAGATTTGAAGCAGGGAAGCATGACTATAGCAGAGTATAAGACCAAATTTAATGAACTATCTTGCTATGGTCCAGGACTCACAAACTCTCGCCTCAAAAAGAACTAAATTTTTGTACAAGGATTGAGGCCAGAGTTTCATGAAAAAATGATAGCGCATTTGAAGGGATCTTTTGTAGAGTTGATTGATATGGCTCTGTGATATGCAGATTTGATGAATAAGAAATCAGTGGCATCCGGAGCAGCATCCGAAGGGAATTCTTCCAACCTAAATAAGAGAAAGTTCAATCCCAATTGAAAAAGCAGAATAAGAAGAAACCCCAAAGCAACAACGGACCTCGGAAATGTTATAATTGTCAGCAAGTTGAGCATTTGGCTAATCAGTGTCCTCAGGGAAGAATTCAGCAGCACCTGCAACCGCGTCAGAATGGACCAGGATCAGCAATAGTTCATAAATCATTGTGCTTCAACTGTCACCAGCCGGGTCATATGGTGAGAGCATGCCCGCTACTTCATAAAGCTCAGCAGAACAAGGTGTTCGCTTTGGAGGGTGCACCATCAACCTCTTCTTAAGGCAAGGGAGTATTGGAAGGTACATTACTTTTAGATGGCAAGTATATTAAAGTTTTGTTTGATCCGGGTGCCGTTTTGAGTTTTATTTCTTTGGAATCAGTAGAGAAGTTTCTTCTTAACCCTAGTACTATAGATCGTCCCATCTTTGTATCTAATCCTATAGAAGGGGTAACCAAATTAGATATGATCTGTAAGGATCTAAGAATTTCCTATCTGTCCCATAGTTTTTCGTGTGACCCTTATGTGTTGGATTTTAAGGAGTTTGACCTTATATTGGGGATGGATTGGCTTGATAAGTATAAGGCTGTCCTGAATTGTGATGAGAGAACAGTTTAGTTGGAAACTGATCTAAGTAGGATTGCTAGAGTGATGTGTGATAATTCTGGAATTCACTTGTGCAGTCTTTTACATGGAGTTTATACTTCTCAAGAGGAGGTTGAAGATATCGAAGTGGTCCAAGATTTTCCTGACGTCTTTGAGGAAGTCAAGTGTTTACCTCCGCACCGAGAGATAGAGTTTCGCATTGATTTGGTTCCAGAAGCAGTACCAGTGATTCAACCAAGCAGAAGGATGGCTCCAAGAGAGAGGGAGGAGCTAGTGAAGCAGACTAAGGATCTTTTGGAGAAGGGATTGATTAGGCCTAGTTTTTCTTGTTGGGGTTCTGCTGCGGTGTTCATCACCAAGTCGGATGGGTCTCTAAGGTTCTATGTTGATTATCGAGAGTTGAACAAAGTAACCATCCGAAATAAGTATCCATTACCTCGTATTGATGATCTCTTTGACCAGCTGCATGAAGCTTCTGTTTTCTTCCAACTGGATTTAGCATCAGGTTTCCATCAGTTAAGGGTAGCTGAGGACAGCATCCCATTAACTGCATTTAGGGGACCCAATTGTTTCTATGAGTGGTTGGTTATGCATTTCGGGTTAACCAACGCTCCTGCCTATTTTGTCGACCTGATGAACCGATTTTTTCAAAATGTGTTAAATAAGTTTGTTCTGGTATTCATCGATGATATTCTGGTCCACTTTAAGTCTGAAGAAGAGCACAAGCAGCATTTGGGGATAGTGTTAGAGACTCTGAGAAAGCATGTTCCGAAGGTGAATTTCTCTAAGTGCCATTTTTGGAAATCGAAAGTCAAATTTTTGGGGCACATTGTTTCTGGAGAGGATATTTTAGTGGATCCAGCTAAGGTAGAGACTATTCTGGAGTGGAAGCAGCCACAGACTCCGACTGAAGTCTATAGTTTTCTGGGTTTAGCTGGCTACTACAGGAAGTTTATCAAGGATTAATCCAAGATTTCTTCGCACCTAACAAAGCTGATAAGCGCTCTTGTGTTGGCTATTCCGGATGGGAAGAGCAAGTTTGAGGTTTATACGGATGCCAGCATAGTTGGACTGGGTGCAGTTCTGAGGCAAAAATGAAAGAGTAATTGCGTATGCGAGTCTGCAATTAAACCCACATGAAAGGAACTACGCTACGCACGATCTGGAACTGTCGGCCTATGACGACCCAGAATTTTGAATATTTGAAATCGAAGTATTTAATTGATTTTAAATATATGGAAGTTAGTTTAACTTGAATTTCAAAATTAACTATGAATTTGGCAATTTAATTATTGAATTTAATTTATTGAAGTTGAATAAAAATTTGAATCTTCAGTTTTAAGCTGATTAAAAATATTTTAAAGGCTTAGAAATTTTTTATTGATAATACTGGAGATAATGGAAGCTTCAGAATTGGATTTGAAAATGATTTGTTTAGTTTTGAAATTTTATGTTTAAATCGATATAAAAAAAATAGCCTTCCGAGGCACATTCTCGAAATTCGACGAAACTAGTTCCATTGGATCCGTAATATTGTATTATTATCGGATTTCAATTTTCGTAATGTTTGGACTTATCGTTTGGCCGTACGATAAGCAAACGCATTGAAAATTAAATCAAAATTTAATTTAATAGCTGAGTTCAAAAAGCTATATTCTCCATATGATCGAATTAGGACTCGAAACCGTTTCTATTGTGTTCGTGATAGGGGTTTAACATTATAAACACCTAGCGGCACGCCTTGACAGGAGCTCGCGATTTTAAGCTACGTAAATCGAGTCGGTTTGAATTCAGTTTAATATATATATATATATATATATATATACCCTAGTCCCTTCAGCTATATTTCATTCACATCTCAACTTTTTGCCTTCAAATCACTGTCTCCACTCGTACATGCCAACATCTCATCCTTGTCTCCCCATTTCTTTTACAAATCTCACGCAAATCATTTCAAAAGCAGAGACAAAGAAAAAATTCAATGGCCGCAACTAAATCAAAACCTAGATCGAAATCAAAACCCATACCTTTGTTCCTAGTTAAAAGAATTGCTGAACTCTTCCTTCTTCCTATTTAAAACCGAAATCATTCATTCGTTATACATATAAAAAAATGGCAATTTATTCTTTTCGAAACCAAATCGAATTCAAATAAAAAAAAAATCGAATCGAATAATGGAGGCGACTGGGTGGCAGAATCGAGTTGCGACCACTTCGCGATAAGGATCTCAAGCACGAGCTGGTGATGGGTTTGATGCGATTAAAGGCACGGCTTAGGGTTGCTGGATGTTGGCTCGTCGTGTCGGTTTGGGGGAAATGGTCGCGAAGCAGGCGATTGGCGGCGTTAATCGATCAACATCGCAAGGCATGGATTCACGAGTTTCCTCATCTGCATCAAATTGTGCGGCCTGTTTTTATGCGAGTTAAGAGTTCGTCGAGGCTAGAGCGGGGGGGATCGAACGGCAGTTTGTTCGATTGGTTGAGCGGCAATCTGGCGAGGCAAGGCGTCGCGACTTAGGGCAGTTACGTAAGGCTGTTAGTTTTCTTTTTATAGATATAGATGCTGAGAATTCTTGTTCTAATTTTTACAGAAAAGAAAATTTTATATTCCGTAAGGAAATCTCTATTTTTATTATATACAGGAAATGGATTTATAGATATAAATATATTTAGAAAACATATAATATTTATACATGCAAAAGAAAATATATAATTACAACAGGTGTATACACCGTTCATGTATTTTAAAATTTAATGTATATATATGGATATATATGGTAAAGTTATAAAAATATTCTATTTTAATCAAATGTATAGAAGTTTTGGAAAATATAGAAATTTATAGAAAGATTTGATTTTTAAAATCTATACGGGTTATTTTTATAAATATTCTTATGGAGTTTCTTAATGAGAAATGAAAATGTATATGCTTATATCCATTCTAAGCCTACTAGTTTAAATTTTTAAGAAAATAATGTGTTATGGGAGTTTATTTGTTAAATAAACTTATTTAATTATTTAGCTACTAAAAGAGTTTTAAAAGGAAATTTGTCTTTAAAATTAAATAATTAGTTAATTAAAATTATGAAAGAGAAATTAATTATTCGATTACGGGATTTAATTTATTTAAATAGTGATTGATTATTTGTCGGTTCAAATATTTTATTAAAAGAAAATTAGTTGGAAATTAAATTGTTAGATGAAATAAACATACCAAACGAAAATTGGTTATTCGATTTATTTTGGATATTAATGAATTTTATAAATGTTTATATAAGGTCAAAAAAACTGCAAAGGAAACAAACTGGAATGGAAAATGGATTGCATGCAAAATAAAGGTGAGATCTTCTCAATCAATCAATATTGTTATGATTTAAATTTTGAATAGTTAGATTTAAATTTGATTGACTGTGTGCTTGGACGATTGATTTATAATAATTATTCACTGAATGATACTATATATATAGTAGTATATAGTTATATTGGGTGATTGATTTCCCGCATTATATTGCGGATGAGACCCTATGCGCCGCAGAATAGCGGATGATATTTTAAAATCCCATATACGGCGATATTCCACCTCGAAGTGGAATTGGTATTTAATTGTTGTGCTAACATCTGTGGATGCAGGGTAACAGGTTGTAGGGATCCAACTGGATTCCTCAAATAATTGAATTTATTTCAATATTGTGTGTTGATTTGGTTATTTTTAAAAGTGTGAAAGTAATTTGCAGATTTGGAACGTAAATTTAAAATAAATCAAGAAAAATTTGAATGAACCATTTTGAAATGGAAAATGTATTTTCCCTGGAAAGCTTAGTATGATTTCGAAGTAGCCTATAAATATAAACTGATAATTTTTAAGGATGGTTTTAGAAAGGATACTTTGGATAAATTATTTTCATAACTGGTTTCAAATCTTTAAAGTATGGATTTATTTAATTACTTATAGAAGGGATTATTTTAAAGATTAAGATTGATATTCGTTTAGGAAAGGATTATTTAAATAGTTATGCCTTATCTACTAATTTTATTTTAAAAATTAGTTGGGACTTAAATCTTATATGTGATAATTAGTATAATGTTTTCAGAACCAATATTTTAAGTAAGTATTTAAGATGGTTTTATTTTAAATGTTCCAAGAATATTTTGGATAAGTGATTTGAGTTATTTTAACTCGGCAGATTTTTAGTGGAAATAAATAAATATTTGGAAATGTATTCCGCATAAGGAAAAGTGATTTGAAATTTGTTTTCAAAGTATTGAAATGTGGAAAATGATTTGAAATTTGTTTTCAAAGGATTGAACGTGGAAAGTAATTTGAATTTTTTTTTCAAATGGTTGAAGTGTGAAATATATCTTGCGGAAATATTTTGAAAATGAATAATTTGGAAAATTTATTTAAATCCGGCAATTGTTGTGGATGTTGATTGATAGTTAAATAACTGACTATCAATATTGGCCTTTTAATGGCATTTGAATTTCGATGCGACCGGGGGTCAGATTCCAAGTGGATATCCGAAAACCACATCGAATCTTTGTGATTGTGCTAGATCTTTTATTTAAAAGATCCAAGTGAAAATTGTTGAAATCTTAATATAACATTTATTTTTAAAAATAAGCCCTCGTTATTCGGATTAGCTGGGAGAGGACCTTGTGTCATAAAACCCATTCCGAATAACGATACGACGAAATGGGATTGCATTTGAAGATGGTGTTGAAGACCGGGTATTTTTGAAAGCGAAAGGATTACCTGTCGAATGTCTCTACACCGGGTTTCTCCGGTATAGAGATTTTATCACCCTTTGTGATGGGGATTCCGGACGTGATTAGTGAATATCCGGATTTGCAAGGGCTTCTTTGGAAGTGCCTTCGGTTCCGTTCGATCTCGGAACGGACTTGTATGGATGTGTGTCTGACGTTACACTTTGAGATGTAAAGCTGGTTTCTATCAAATACATTTCTGTTGGTGGCGGAGTATTTATTCTCTTAGCTTAACACCCTTCTCTGAGATGTACGAGCTCAGAGGTTATGTAGTTGATGGTTACTGGTGATACATTCCCAATTTGGTAACGTGACATATGATGTGTTGCCGATCATTTATTGATCAAAGCATGACTTTGTGAAAAGTGTACCTTTGTGGACGAGACTTCGTCGGACCTCACACCCCGGAAATGGACAAAACAAGAAAGATGCGGCAAGGATATTTGGGGATAGCTCCCCCTAAGGGTATGTCACTTCCTTCTGGAAAAGGGTAGTATCATGGTATGGAGCCCAAATATTTTACCTATGTTGATGCTGCAAATTTATTACTTTGTGGTTGGTGTTGAGGATCCTCGGATAAAGGTCGCAAACGACCCGGTGGTGGCGTACTCGTGTAGTAGTTACCTAGTTACAAAGGTTACCCGGCCATGTGTTGGCAGAGATCCGGTTAGGTTCTCGGGGCGTCCCTCCAGAGGCGTAGCCATGTGGCATAGAAAGTTCCTTAGCCTGACCATTTGTTGGAAATCCAAAGAAACAATATGCACCTTGCACGATTTTAGTTGTAGAACCTGCCATTTAATATGGTAGCTATAGTAGGCATAATATAATGGTACCTATGCTGGCTAAGATTAATATTATACTTTCGAAATGTTTTCTACACTATGCACTAATAATAATATTAAAAAGGATTTTTGCGTATCAAGCATGTTTGACTATCCTAAGGAGAAATCTCCACCAAGTCTACGATTGCATTGTGTGCGTGCCGGGAGGCCTAATGGTAGTTTCATTTTCCAAAAATCATAGCGGATTTCTTTTGCTTTCTTTGTGAAAATAACTGTTTTTGGGATCTCACACCAGTCCCATGACTGACCTGGAGTTTATTGTTCCCTTTCTAAACTCTGGGGGCCCATAATTTTCCACATGGGTAGCCTAGAGTCAGGTTAACATTATTCTGGAGCGAAGTCGAAGAAGAGATGCTGTAAAGATCAGGAGCAAGCTGGATGGCGAAGCGTAGCACTAGTATTTGTTATACTCTTTTCCATTGTTTTTTGTTGTAACACTCTTATAATGTAATGCAATGTAATGTAATAACTGATATAGTTCTTTGTTTTAAAAATATTCATTTATCTATTATATTTGTTCAGCTGCGATCTGTGAGATTCTGTTATTATTTCTGTTTCTTCTTCTACCTCATTCTTCTTTAAACCCAAAGACTCGTACATTTACTCCACTTTGGGCTGAACTGTTGTGGAATTTTGCCAGCTCAAAAGGGGTACAGATTTGCGGGTCTTTACAAGTGGTATCCGAGCATCTAGTTATATAACAACCCTGGTTTGGAGATTACTTTTCAATATTGAATTATAATGATAATTATAATTTAATATTGTGAATTAAATTAAATTAGAGAAATTAAATTGTTTATTTGGAATAAACAACGAATTTGGAAAAAAAATTGTTGAAAATAAAGGATAAAGCTTTATTTTAATGGTTTGGGTGATAATAAATGTGGGAATAATTTTATTTGAGTAAAAATGCAATAAATTTGTTAATTATTGCGTTGTGGCTTCTTTTAATAATTTTTTTAAAAAGAAGTAAGCTCTTTTAGTCAGTGTTTATTGAAACAAAAAGTGAAAATTGGGTTAAAAAATAAGTTTTGGCTATAAATAATGTTTTGAAATGGTTTGAAATATTTTTCTAAGTGATATGTGGAATTTTAGGAGTTCAAAACATGGTTTTATTCATTTATTTGAGTAAATAATGCATTTTTGTTAAATAAAGAAATTTAATAATAAAAATGTTTTAAAAGTATAAATTAATCTTTTCGTATGTTAGAAAATGTTTTAATTTGCATGTATACAAGTTTTCACATTTTTTTGTGTGTGTAAATATGAAGAAAATGAATTTTATTTGTGTGTATATGCAATATACACACATATTTTTGGTTAAGTATTGATTTTATCCTTAAGCCTCCTTATTTTTCTTTTTATTTTGGGTCCAATTCAGCCCAATACCACATAGCCTGGTAAGAAGTGAGAATGAGAAACAATTATACGTTCATTTCTCATGCTTCTTCTTCCTCCTTCAGCTTGGAAGAAAATACAGGAAGCCTCTTCCTCAAAAATCAAACCAAGCCAATTTCTTCAAATTAATTCAACAAACTAAAATCTTTTTGCAATCTAGAGTTAAATCCAAGGTAATCTAACTCCAAAATACTTAATTTCATCAAAATCTCCGATCTATGGAAAGATTTTAAATTTAGTTGTTTGCATGTTATTTTCCCTTCCTCTACAAGTTCATAAAGACTCAAATCTTGCCAAAAGGCTCCAACTTTGCTACAAAATTCAAGTCTTTTCATTGCAACAGCAAGGTGAGTTACAAAACTCAAAAAAACTAGCTGAGCCAAGCTCAAAATCGCCAAATTGCTTTGTAATTCGTTTTTGCCTTCAATTTTGTTTGTGTCAAAACCTTCTCTGTTTGCTACTTTGAATGTTTGTAACTTTTGATTCCGGCAACGAAATGCTGCTGGATTTTCTTCAGTTGATAGCTCATGTGTTGTAGTATTTATCTGCCAAATTTCATAGCAAAACAATTTCGTTTGCTATGTGAAAACCTTGCTGCAAAATCAATGCACAGCCTGCAATTATCCTGTGCACATTTAGTTTTCTGAGTTGTTGCAGACATGGCCTGAGTTCATGTTTGAGATATCATATCTCTTTCGTTTCTTTATCAAATTGCACAACTCTTTTTTTATTTGAAAGATGAAGTTCTCTACTTTATGCATACTAAATTTCAGGTCATTTTTACATAGATAGCATACATAAATCTTCTCTCAAACTTGGACCCGAATCATGTTTTTGCCCAGAATTCAACAGTGAAACACTGTCTGGGTTCAACTTTGAGAGATCATATCTTTCTCATATTTTATCCAAATTACATGATTCTTTTTTTGTTTGGGAGATGACGTTTTCTACTATATGTGTACCAATTTTTAGCTTAAAATGATGTAATTTGATCCTCTGTTTTATGCCTGGAAGTTGAGTCCAGTGGGGTTTTAGGCCTGCACATTTATTTGGTTTTGAACTGTCGCAAACATGGTCTAAGTCCATGTTTGAGGCAGTATAACTCATTCGTCTCAAATCGGATTTGTGTGATTCTTTTTTTAGATTGAAGTAGGAGTGTTGAGTTACATTCCGGTAAAATTTCATGAAAATCTGGGTTGGTTTGCTATTTCTAAACTACTGTCGAACTTGTACCCGCAGCTTGCTAATTCAGTGTCTTAAACCTCGTTTTGATCCGACTTTGAAACGACGCAGATTCTTCGTTTCAAGTCGGATTTGAATGATTCTTTTTGCAGATTGAATTAGGAATGTTGAACTTCATTCCTACCAAATTCCACGTCATTTTGACTCTGTTTGCAGGTACTAACCTGCTGTCGAACTTGGATTCGCAGCGTGTTTTCACCGGTTTTTATACTTAGAATAATTTCCGGCTTTTTCTGATATTTTCCGATTTCTTTGAGATTTTTCTCTAGATTTCGTACACGGGTTTTATAAAGCATTTTAAAGTGTTTTTCAAATAAATTGACTTATGAAATTATTATTTAGTATTATTTTAAGTATTAAATTATTTACTCCATAATAGGAGAATTTCAAAGGCAAATTCCAAAGTGTTTTCAAACGATTTCTAAACTTATCCAAATTATTTTCTGAGTAAAATTATACTCTTTTGCACTTCGAACGGTGTGGAAGGTAATTAAATGGTTGGGTAAAACATGTACTATGGAATACGTGCGTTTACCTTTCCAATTAATTCCTAACATATTCGTTTGATCGTTTTGACCTTCGGGTCTGGTTTACCGATGAGATGAGGTAAACTTTGTACTGATTTAAGTGTGGAATTGACTAACGGTTAGTAAATCGTGTAGTATGAACGTGTGGTATGGGACACACGTTAACACTTTTCGAGTTCCTTTCCGAGAGTTTGTGACACATATTGTCAGTTAGTGGTGTCCAGTACTGGGCCTCCGGACCTTCACCACTACGGTTTGTTGCCTTCGGGTTTGTGCCTTCGAGTTTATGCCTTCGGGTTTGTTCCTTCGGGTTTGTGCCTTCGGGTTTGTTGCCTTCGGGTTTGTTGCCTTATAGTATCGCTTTTGGGGTTGGTCCTTCGTCACCGCTCGAGAGATACTTGGCTTTGTTGCCTTCGGGCTTGTGGATCCTTGTTTATACAGTACTGAGCACGTGCATCTTTTGTTTCATTGATATTTATACTTCCCTAGAATATCGCCTTTCGGAGTAGGTCTTGTGAACCACTCGGTACATAGCGATTAGCTTGTGGAAACTTGTGTTACCTTCATTGGTATTTGTTATTTGCCTTTTGGCTTGATTTGGGATATTCATATCCTTTGTTTATTAAGTTGCCGATGATATGAGGCTTGTTATGATTCATCTTTTGTAGATGATTGAGTTATCTGTTTTAGAGATATTTGTGGTACTTTATGACCTTGCATGTTTATTATTATTTAGCTAGTCTAACTGATTTGTTTAGCTAGACTGACCCGTGTATTTTATACTCGGGTCAGACCGAGGTGTTTCAGGTTAGGTACATTTGGACGTAGCCTATTCTGCTTCCACGTGGACTATTCTGCTCCTTTTGTTATAACTTTTTGTGTAGTCCTTTTTGGTTGTAACTCTGATATGTATATTCTTTTGACTCGTCTGTATATTGTGGTTGCTACACCACTTAACATGTATCATTTTGTATACTCTATGATGTTTCTGTATATGTATGTGATGACCTACTGTTCTGTGATTTTTTTTACATTTGAGTTGTCATATTTTGCTCTGTTAGATCTTATAGCCATTATAGTTTTGTATTAAATATCTATTGTATATGTCGATCCATAAAAAAAACATTTATCGATGTATTCAGTAGATAGTTAAGACAAGGCTATAGATGGTCGCTCCTATACAGCTCTATTCTCCGTATTAGCAGACGGTATTACCTTGTAATACTCTTTGCTAATGTGGGTCTCGGAGTGGGGCTTTACAGCTTGGTATCCGAGCTGAGTTTAGAACAAAATATGATAAACACAGAACAGAAACACATATTACGGTACATCAAAGTGTAATACAAATGTTACGAATCCCTAAATCATCATGCTTTCGTTCTTTTCGTGTCCTTTGGGATAGATATAATTTTAGGAATATGAGTATTCCATATTTGAATTAATGATATCTACCATGTGAATAATCTTTATCTTATCTTAACTTTCAGTTAATGGCTGGAAGAGGTAGAGGACGACGCTCGGATGCTGGGCAATCCAGCGGCTCGCATCCGGACGGCGTTTATATGTCTGCCGATCAGTTTATGGAGCTATTTAGGAGCACCCAGCCTCCAGCTCCTACTCCAGCTTCTCCTTCGCGCAAGTCTCCTTTCGCACGCATGTGTATTGATTTTGTTCATCTCGGAGGCAAGCCATTCAAAGGCTCCGAGTCTGTTTTGGAGGTTCAGGCTTGGATTCGTTCTTGCGAGCGGATATTTTCTCGGAAGGAGCTTTCAGATTATCACTGGGTTGTTGTAGCATCTAGCATGTTACAAGAGCGTGCTCTTAATTGGTACGAGCTATTCACAACCGAGCTCGACGAGTCTACTCTTACATGGACTCAGTTTCGGGAACAATTCGAGCTCAAGTTCGTTCCTGAGTCTGAGAAAGCATCTCTTGCCCGTCGCTTCCTCGAGCTAAAGCAAGGGAAATCTTCTGTTTCCGATTATGTGTCTTCTTTCGAGGCTCTTTCTAAGTATGGCCTTGAGTATATTGGCACTCCATACAAGAAGAATCTCAAGTTCGTTTCCGGCCTTAAGAAGTATTTGAAGAAATCTTTGATGTTGCAGCTCAAGCTTTCTTTTGAGGAGCTAGTTGACTCGGCGCTTCATCTTGAAGCCGTCGAGAAAGAGATTGATAGTGGTGATGATGTTGAGGTTCGCAAGAACCCCAACAAGAAGCAGTTTCCATTTCAAAAGTCCAAGTCCTTTCCTTCCAAGAAGAAGAAGACTGGTGGTTCTAACTCTCAGAATCAGTCTACTGGAACACTTTCTGTTCGGAAGTGTTTTAATTGTGGTTCTCCTGATCATATGATTCGAGCTTGTCCTAGTCCTCTCTTCTGCCGCCATTGCAAGAAGGAAGGTCTCCATGTTTCCACCTGCCCTACTAATCCTGCTAACGCCAAGTCTGGCAAGCTTTATGCTGCTAAAGCTTCTGGAGGTTCTTCTCAGCCCAGAGGTATATCTCCATCTATTTTGGAAGGTTCTATTTTATTTCATGATCACAGTATTCGAGTTCTTTTCAATACGGGTGCTTCGCATTCATTCATATCGAAGAAGCTCGTCGATGATTTGTCTTTGGATGTTTCTTGTATGGTTACTTCACTGAGGATTGCGAATCCTATCGGGGGATCCGCAACCCTTAGCATGCTTTGTGATGATTTTGAGATTGTTTTATGCGGCTTTTCTTTTCGCGCGAATCTGCACACTATTTCTTATTTGGGATTTGACATGATTTTTGGTATGGACTGGCTAGTGCGATATGATGCCAGGATTGTTTGTGCTCAGCGGATGTTATATCTTCAACATCCTGATTCTCCATCTCAGCTATCTCTTGTTCTTTGGAATGTGGATAATTCCGAAGTGGCTTTATATTCTCTAGACTCAAGAGATGCTGATGATATATCTTGTATTCCTATTGTTTGTGACTTCTCTGATGTATTTGAGCCTGTTTCGGGTTTGCCACCCAAGCGGGCTATTGAGTTCCACATTGATCTCATTCCAGGCACGCAGCCAGTTAGTCGTCCTCCCACGAGGATGTCTACAAAAGAAAATGAGGAACTCAAGAAGCAGCTTTTAGAGCTTGAGTCCAAGCAGTTGATTCGGTCTAGTTCTTCACCGTGGGGTGCCGCGGTCGTCTTCGTGAAGAAGTCTGATGGAACTCTTAGGCTCTGCATCGACTATCGCAAGCTTAACGAGTTGACCATCAAGAATAGGTATCCACTACCTAGGATCGACAATATGTTTGATCAATTGAGTGGCGCTAAGGTCTTCTCTCAGCTTGACTTTGCCACTGGTTTTCATCAGCTCCGAGTCGCGGAAGATAGCATACCTCTTACAGCTTTCCGCACTCGATATGGATCTTACGAGTGGCTCGTTATGCCGTTCGGTTTGAAGAACGCTCCTGCATTCTTTGTCGACCTTATGAATCGAGTATTCCGGGAATATCTCGATAAGTTCGTCCTTGTTTTCATCGACGACATCCTTGTTTATTCGAAATCTGAAGCCGAGCATGCTAATCACTTGAGAATTGTCTTGAGTACTCTTCGTCACCATCAGCTTAAAGCTAAATTCTCCAACTGCCACTTCTGGGATAATAAGGTTAAGTTCTTTGGCCACGTTATTTCTTCCGAGGGCATTTCTGTCGATCCTTCGAAGATCGAATCTATCCAGAATTGGAAGAGGCCTGAGAATGTTCACGAGATTCGTAGTTTTCTTGGATTGGCGGGTTATTGCCGTCGGTTCATTAAGGATTTTTCCCGTGTTGTGCTTCCTCTTACTAGCCTTACTCGGAAAGGCGTTCGATTTATTTGGTCCGACAAGTGCGAAGCTTCTTTTCAGCAGTTGAAGGAGCTTCTCACCAATGCTCCTATTCTAGTGGTTCCTGAAGGGAATCAAGATCTTGTTGTCTACACCGATGCTAGTAGATGTGGCCTCGGTGCCGTGCTTATGTAGAAGGATCGGGTAGTTGCTTATGCTTCTAGGCAACTGCAACCGAATGAAGTACGCTATGCCACTCATGACCTCGAGTTAGCCGCCATTGTCTTCGCCTTGAAGATTTGGCGCCATTATTTATTAGGCGAGCACTTCATTCTATACACCGATCACAAGTTCTTGAAATATCAATTCACTCAGAAGGAGCTCAATATGAGGCAACAACGTTGGCTTGAGTTCCTTGCTTCCTATGACTTCGATATCTAGTATACCCCTGGTAAGGGTAATCGTGTTGCTGATGCGCTTAGTCGCAAACATTCGGCTGTTGTTTCTATGATGTTAACCGAGTGGGATGTTCTAGAGACCTTATCCCTATGTGATATTCGTGATCGAGCTCCATCTACTGATTCTCCTATCTTATTATTTAGTTTGGAAGCTTGACCCAGTTTATTGGATCGTATTGCCGATGCCCAGCGGCGTGATCCCGATACTGTGCACCTTATTCAGATTTGTGAGTCTGAGTCCCGTGATGAGGAGTTGAGGGATTTCAGCATTGATTCTCATGGGTGTCTTCGCAAGAAGAACCGTCTTGTTGTGCCTTCTGATTCTTCACTTAGGCATGACATTCTCGATGACTGCCACCGTTCTAAGTATACCATTCATCCTGGCAGTAGTAAGATGTATGCCGACATGCATCGCCTTTATTATTGGGAAGGCATGAAGCGCGATGTTGCGAGTTATGTGAGTAATTGCATGACTTGTCAACGAATCAAAGCCGAACATCAGCGCCCATCTGGTCTCCTTCAGCCTCTAGAGATTCCATTGTGGAAATGAGATCAGATTTCGATGGATTTCATTAATGGCCTACCTCGTTTGGGATCGGGCCATTCTAGCATTTGGGTTATTGTTGACCGCCTCACCAAATCAGCTCATTTCATTCCTATTAAGTCTAAGAGGAGTGCTTCTCATTTGGCCAAGTTATATGTCAAGGAAATCGTGAGACTTCACGGTGTTCCTAGTTCGATTGTTTGTGACCGTGACCCGCTATTCACAAGTCATTTCTGACAGAGTCTTCAACAAGCTTTGGGAACAAAGCTTAATTTCAGCACAGCATATCATCCGCGGTCTGATGGACAGACTGAACGGGTGAATCGTATTCTCGAGGATCTTCTCCGTGCTTGCATTCTAGATTTTGGTGGTAGTTGGGAGGATCACCTACCCCTTGTAGAATTCTCCTACAACAATAGTTTTCAGTCGAGTATCGGTATGGCTCCTTTCGAAGCCTTATACGGAAGGCCGTGTCGATCACCTTCTTGTTGGTTGGAATCTGGTGAGAAGCATATTCTTGGCCCAGATTCTGTTCGTGATTCTTCTGAGAAGATTGATATTATTCGTCAGAGAATGAAAGAGGCACAAAGCCGCCAGAAATCCTACGCGGACAACCGTAGGAAGCCTCTCGAGTTCTCGGTTGGTGATCTCGTCTTTATTCGTGTTTCTCCTCTGAAAGGGATTATGCGCTTCAGTACGACTGGGAAATTGGCTCCTCGCTTTATAGGACCATTTCCTATTACTGAACGTATTGGCCCTGTGGCTTATAGAGTTTCACTTCCAGCTCATTTATCTGGCATTCATGACGTGTTTCACGTCTCTCAGCTTCGGAAATGTCTTCGAGAGTCGGATTCTGCCATCGATTCTCCGAATTTGCAAGAGCTTGAGATCTCACCGGACCTATCTATTGTGCAGCAACCTATTCGAGTACTTGCTTTGGAGGTGAAACGCCTTCGAAACAAAGACGTGCCGCTCGTTAAAGTTCAATGGTCCGCCAATCCCAATGATTGCACTTGGGAAACCAAAGAGTTTATCGAGCGATCCTACCCTGGTTTTCTTTCTGCGCATAGCGATGGTGAGAATCTATTTATCTCAAGCTTATTTCATTTCTTTTCATTGATAAAGTCAATAAGTTGAATACAAATTCTTCTCTAGAAATTGCGAGGACGCAATTTTGTTAAGGGGGGGAGTCTGTAACAACCCTGGTTTGGAGATTACCTTTCAATATTGAATTATAATGATAATTATAATTTAATATTGTGAATTAATTTAAATAAGAGAAATTAAATTGTTTATTTGGAATAAACAACGAATTTGGAAAATAAAATTGTTGAAAATAAATGATAAAGCTTTATTTTAATGGTTTGGGTGATAATAAATGTGGGAATAATTTTATTTGAGTAAAAATGCAATAAATTTGTTAATTACTGCGTTGTGGCTTCTTTTAATAATTTTTTTAAAAAGAAGTAAGCTCTTTTAGTAAGTGTTTATTGAAATAAAAAGTGAAAATTGGGTTAAAAAATAAGTTTTGGCTATAAATAATGTTTTGAAATGGTTTGAAATGTTTTTCTAAGTGATAAATTAAATTTTGTGGAATTTTAGGAGTTCAAAACATGGTTTTATTCATTTATTTTGAGTAAATAATGCATTTTTGTTAAATAAAGAAATTTAATAATAAAAATGTTTTAAAAGTATAAATTAATCTTTTCATATGTTAGAAAATGTTTTAATTTGCATGTATACAAGTTTTCACATTTTTTTGTGTGTGTAAATATGAAGAAAATGAATTTTATTTGTGTGTATATGCAATATACACACATATTTTTGGTAAAGTATTGATTTTATCCTTAAGCCTCCTTATTTTTCTTTTTATTTTGGGTCCAATTCAGCCCAATACCACATAGCCTGGTAAGAAGTGAGAATGAGAAACAATTGTACGTTCATTTCTCATGCTTCTTCTTCCTCCTTCAGCCTGGAAGAAAATACAGGAAGCCTCTTCCTCAAAAATCAAACCAAGCCAATTTCTTCAAATTAATTCAACAAACTAAAATCTTTTCGCAATCTAGAGTTAAATCCAAGGTAATCTAAGTCCAAAATACTTAATTTCATCAAAATCTCTGATCTATGGAAAGGTTTTTAATTTAGTTGTTTGCATGTTATTTTCCCTTCCTCTACAGGTTCATAAAGGCTCAAATCTTGCCAAAAGGCTCCAACTTTGCTACAAAATTCAAGTCTTTTCATTGCAACAGCAAGGTGAGTTACAAAACTCAAAAAAATTAGCTGAGCCAAGCTCAAAATCGCCAAATTGCTTTGTAATTCGTTTTTACCTTCAATTTTGTTTATGTCAAAACCTTCTATGGTTGCTACTTTGAATGTTTGTAACTTTTGATTCCGGCAACGAAATGCTGCCGGATTTTCTTCAGTTGATAGCTCATGTGTTGTAGTATTTATCTGCCAAATTTCATAGCAAAACAATTTCGTTTGCTATGTGAAAACCGTGCTGCAAAATCAATGCACAGCCTGCAATTATCCTGTGCACATTTAGTTTTCTGAGTTGTTGCAGACATGGCCTGAGTTCATGTTTGAGACATCATATCTCTTTCGTTTCTTTATCAAATTGCACAACTCTTTTTTTATTTGAAAGATCAAGTTCTCTACTTTATGCATACTAAATTTCAGGTCATTTTTACATAGATAGAATATATAAATCTTCTGTCAGACTTGGATCCGAATCATGTTTTTGCCCAGAATTCAACAGTGAAACACTGTCTGGGTTCAACTTTGAGAGATCATATCTCTCTCATATTTTATCCAAATTACATCATTCTTTTTTTGTTTGGGATATGACGTTTTCTACTACATGTGTACCAATTTTTAGCTCAAAATGATGTAATTTGCTCCTCTGTTTTATGCCTGGAAGTTGAGTCCAGTGGGGTTTTAGGCCTGCACATTTGGTTTTGAACTGTCGCAAACATGGTCTGTGTCCATGTTTGAGGCAGCATAACTCATACGTTTTCAAATCGGATTTGTGTGATTCTTTATGCAGATTGAAGTAGGAGTGTTGAGTTACATTCCTGTAAAATTTCATGAAAATCTGGGTTGGTTTGCTATTTCTAATCTACTGTCGAACTTGTACCCGCAGCTTGCTAATTCAGTGTCTTAAGCCTCGTTTTGATCCGACTTTGAAACGACGCAGATTCTTCGTTTCAAATCGGATTTGAATGATTCTTTTTGCAGATTGAAGTAGGAATGTTGAACTACATTCCTACCAAATACCATGTCATTTGGAATCTGTTTGCAGGTCCGAACCAGCTGTCGAACTTGGATTCGCAGCGTGTTTTCACCGGTTTTTATACTTAGACTAATTTCCGGCTTTTTCTGATATTTTCCGATTTCTTTGAGATTTTTCTCTAGATTTCGTACACGGGTTTTATAAAGCATTTTAAAGTGTTTTTCAAACAAATTGACTTATGAAATTATTATTTAGTATTATTTTAAGTATTAAATTATTTACTCCATAATAGGAGAATTTCAAAGGCAATTTACAAAGTGTTTTCAAACGATTTCTAAACTTGTCCAAATTATTTTCTGAGTAAAATTACACTCTTTTGCACTTCGAACGAAGTGGGAAGGTAATTAAATGGTTGGGTAAAACACGTACTATGGAATACCTGCGTTTACCTTTCCAATTAATTCCTAACCTATTCGTTTGATCGTTTTGACCTTTGGGTCTGGTTTACCAATGAGATGAGGTAAACTTTGTACTGCTTTAAGTGTGGAATTGACTAACGGTTAGTAAACCGTTTAGTGCGAACGTGTGGTATGGGACACACGTTAACACTTTTCGAGTTCCTTTCCGAGAGTTTGTGACACATATTGCCAGTTAGTGGTGTCCAGTACTGGGCCTCTGGACCTTCATCACTACGGTTTGTTGCCTTCGGGTTTGTGCCTTCGGGTTTGTGCCTTC
The DNA here is from genome assembly GCA_030765085.1 of Allium cepa. Taxonomy (NCBI): domain Eukaryota; kingdom Viridiplantae; phylum Streptophyta; class Magnoliopsida; order Asparagales; family Amaryllidaceae; genus Allium; species Allium cepa. The sequence goes on along the minus strand of CM060932.1, from coordinate 233,288,059 downwards.
GGGTTTGTTGCCCTATAGTATCGCTTTTGGAGTTGGTCCTTCGTCACCGCTCGAGAGATACTTGGGTTTGTTGCCTTCGGGCTTGTGGATCCTTGTTTATACAGTACTGAGCACGTGCATCTTTTGTTTCATTGATATTTAATCTTCCCTAGAGTATCGCCTTTCGGAGTAGGTCTTGTGAACCACTCGGTACATAGCGATTAGCTTGTGGAAACTTGTGTTACCTTCATTGGTATTTGTTATTTGCCTTTTGGCTTGATTTGGGATATTCATATCCTTTGTTTATTAAGTTGCCGATGATATGAGGCTTGTTATGATTCATCTTTTGTAGACGATTGAGTTATCTGTTTTAGAGATATTTGTGGTACTTTATGACCTTGCATGTTTATTATTATTTAGCTTGTCTAACTGATTTGTTTAGCTAGACTGACCCGTGTATTTTATACTCGGGTCAGACCGAGGTGTTTCAGGTTAGGTACATTTGGACGTAGCCTATTCTGCTTCCGCGTGGACTATTCTGCTCCTTTTGTTATAACTTTTTGTGTAGTCCTTTTTGGTTGTAACTCTGATATGTATATTCTTTTGACTCGTCTGTATATTGTGGTTGCTACACCACTTAACATGTATCATTTTGTATACTCTATGATGTTTCTGTATATGTATGTGATGACCTACTGTTCTGTGATTTTTTTTACATTTGAGTTGTCATATTTTGCTCTGTTAGATCTTATAGCCATTATAGTTTTGTATTAAATATCTATTGTATATGTCGATCCACAAAAAAAAAACATTTATCGATGTATTCAGTAGATAGTTAAGACAAGGCTATAGATGGTCGCTCCTATACAGCTCTATTCTCCGTATTAGCAGACGGTATTACCTTGTAATACTCTTTGCTAATGTGGGTCTCGGAGTGGGGCGTTACAAGTTAAGCGACAACCTTGGCTCTGTTAGGTGTTACTCATTAGAGATAGAGTCAGTAGTACTCTAGAATGAGTTTGAGAGTATTAATAGATATGAGCGCGTTTTTGCTAGTGAATATAAAAAATGTTTTATATTATGATGATTGGTTTGTTGACAGGTATATGGATTTTGGTTGATATAGTCTGTACAACTCTATTGATAGGGATCCCTAAATACTTGTACAGAATAATTCGACACGATGTTGTTTTAAAATAGGGTAAATGAAACAATTTTACCCAAAACTATTTTCGTAGATAAAGGAAATAATCTTTGTAAATGATTATAGTACATGGTTGCTTGATTTTTAGGAAGTAATAATATTATTATCATATGAATAGGAAATTGAAATCGTAACTCCAAAAAAAATATAGAAATAAAATCACATACAAATGAAATTTGAGAATATAAGTTGTAAATGTGATTGGTGATTTGAAATGGAATTCCAGAAAAATGTTTTGAAAAGAATTGAAAATGTTTGAAAGGTTTTGAAATTTCGAGTTTAGAAATGATTTTCAAGGGTTTTGAAAAATGTTTTGAAGGGTTAAAAGCACTAAACTCTTTTCGGTCACTGGAAAATAATTCCGATGATGATCACGACATTATCGGTGTTCATTTTCGGGTTTCCAAATGAGGAATTGCTGCCAAATTGTTTTAAATGGAAGTTGTTTGGGAAATTTGGGTTTGGTTTGAAATTTAAAGGATATTTTGAATTGTTTTCAATAATGGTTTTGGAAAAGGTGGAAAGACTCTGGAATTTTATTAAAAAAATAGTTATGGAATAATAAGTTTGAAAACTTTGAAAATTCAGATTTAAACTGAAATTAAATCTAGTTAATTTGAATAAAGATGAATTTTAGAAGTCTAATAGACTAAAATAATTGGAATAAAATTATTGAGATGGAAATTAAATTGTGAATGAAGGAATAAATTTACAATTGTAAGCAAATGAAAGTGAAATCAAATGTTGAAATTCATTTCGAATTTGTAAGCAAATAAAACTGGAATTGGAATGGAATTTGGTTTTTGATAAGCAAAATAAAGTAGAAAATTTGTCAAAAAGGATCAAATAAAGCGAAGTATTAAAGTAAGATTAGTTAGTGAAACTAATTGAAGGATGACAAAGTAAATATGGTTTGAAATGAATCGAATTCAATAATTATAAATGAAAGGTGAATTAAATTCATATGGAATTTGAAATCCAGTTTAAATATTAGTGGTTGTAAACCAAAATGGTGAATTGAAAATAAATTTTTGGGATTGAACAAAAGAATAAAACAGGAATTGAAAACTCAATATCGAAAACCAATTTGAATTGTGTGAAATAAAATGAAGTTGTAAAATTAGTTCGAAGTGAACTAAAGGTAATAAAGGTGGGGAAAAAATTGGTTGAGAAAAATTAAATTAGAATTTGTAATGAAACTAATGTTAAAATAATGATATGAATCAGTTGTGAATGAAAGATAATTGATAAAATTCAATATTCAGAAGTTAAACTGAATCCAAAAAAATTGAAAATTGAAAATTGAATTCAAATGAAATTGGAAATGCAAGATTGAATGATAATGGTTTTATAACTTCAATAGTGAAGTAAAAATGGTATAGGAAGTATTCAAACCTTTGTAAAGAAATGTGCAAAAATGATATTTGAATGTTGTAATTGGATATTATGGCTAGCAGGATATACAGGTGTATTAAAGGAAATGGAATTGGGATTTTGAATATAAAAGAGAATTTCTCGACAAAAAGGTATGTATTTAAATTAAGGTATGAAATTTGATTATTTTCTTGTCTAGCCACTTGGCCTTTTGTTTTCTTTTTGAATCTGAGGGTCTGTGGTGCCATTTTGTAGTTGTACCGAGCTAGTTGCGCAAAGGAGATGCTGGCGAAATTTTTCGAAAATTTAGGGAGTTAGAAAAATTTTGAGAATATTTTGAAAGTTTAAAATTTGAATTTAAATTTAAATTTGAATTGTTAAGAAAACAATGTTGTTTGGAATCGATGATTAATTTTGGAAAGTTAGTTGAAGCGATAATGGGTTGTTAATAAAAAAATTGTTTGGTAAGTTGATAAAACTGTTTAGTTTTGGAAAGACTGCAAATGCATTAAGGATCGTTCTTCTTAACTTGTAATTTCGGGACGAAATTCTTTTAAGGGGGAAAGGATGTGATGACCTAGAATTTTGAACATTTGAAATCGAAGTATTTAATTGATTTTATATATCTGGAAGTTAGTTTAACTTGAATTTCAAAATTAACTATGGATTTGGCAATTTAATTATTGAATTTAATTTATTGAAGTTGGATAAAAATTTGAATCTTCAGTTTTAAGCCGATTAAAAATATTTTAAAGGCTTAGAAAATTTATATGGAAAATACTGGAGATAATGGAAGCTTCAGAATTGGATTTGAAAATGATTTGTTTAGTTTTGATTTATGGTTAAATCGATATAAAAAAAATTCCGAGGCACGGTCTCGGAATTCGACGAAACCAGTTCCATTGGATCCGTAATATTGTATTATTATCGGATTTCAATTTTCGTAATGTTTGGAGTTATCGTTTGGCCGTACGATAAGCAAACGCGTTGAAAATTAAGTCAAAATTTAATTTAATAGCTGATTTCAAAAAGCTATCTTCTCCATACGATCGAATTAGGACTCAAAACCATTTCCATTGTGTTCGGGATAGGGGTTTAACATTATAAACGCCTAGCGGCACGCCTTGATAGGAGTTCGCGATTTTAAGCTACGTAAATCGAGTCGGTTTGAATTCAGTTTAATATATATATATATATATATATACCCTAGTCCCTTCAGCTGTATTTCATTCACATCTCAACTTTTTGACTTCAAATCACTGTCTCCACTCGTACACGCCAACATCTCATCCTTGTCTCCCCATTTCTTTTACAAATCTCACGCAAATCATTTCAAAAGTAGAGACAAAGAAAAAAATCAATGGCCGCAAGAAAATCAAAACCCATATCGAAATCAAAACCCATACCTTCGTTCCTAGTTAAAAGAATTGCCAAACTTTTCCTCTTCCTGTTTAAAACCGAAATCATTCATTCTTTATACATATAAAAAAATGGCCATTTATTCTTTTCGAAACCAAATCGAATTCAAATAAATAAGAAAAAATCGAATCGTATAATGGAGGCGACTATGTGGCAGAATCGAGATACGACCGTTTCGCGATAAGGATCTCGAGCATGAGCTGGTGAGGGGTGTGATGTGATTAAAGGCGCGGCTCAGGATTGCTGGATGTTGGCTCGTCGTGTCGATTTCGGTAAATGGTCGCGAACCAGGCGATTGGTGGCGTTAATCGATCAACATCGCAATGCATGGATTCGTGAGTTTCCTCATCTGCATCAAATTGCACGGCCTGTTTTTGTGTGAGTTAAGAGTTCGTCGAGGCTAGAGCGGGGGGGATCGAGTGGCAGCTCGTTCGATCAGTTGAGCAGCAATCTGGCAAGGCAAGGCGTCGCGACTTAGGGCAGTTAGGTAAGGCTGTTAGTTTTCTTTTTGTAGATATAGATGCTGAGAATTCCTGTTCTAATTTTTACAGAAAAGAAAATTTTATATTCGGTAAGGAAATCTCTATTTTTATTATATACAGTAAATGGATTTATAGATATAAATATATTTAGAAAAACATATAATATTTATACATGCAGAAGAAAATATATAATTACAATAGGTGTATACACCGTTCATGTATTTTAAAATTTAATATATATATATATATATATATATATATGGGTATATATGGTAAAGGTATAAAAATATTATGTTTTAATCAAATGTATAAATGTATTAGAAGATATAGAAATTTATAGAAAGATTTGATTTTTAAAATCTATACGGGTTATTTTTATAAATATACTTATGGAGTTTCTAAATGAGAAATGAAAATGTATATGCTTATATCCATTCTAAGCCAACTAGTTTAATTTTTAAAAATAATAATGTGTTATGGGAATTTATTTGTTAAATAAACTTATTTAATTATTTAGCTACTAAAAGAGTTTTAAAAGGAAATTTGTCTTTAAAATTAATTGATTAGTTAATTAAAATTATGAAAGGGAAATTAACAATTCGATTAGGGGAATTAATTTATTTAAATAATGATTGATTATTTGCTTGGTTCAAATATTCTATTAAAAGAAAAATAGTTGAAAATTAAATTGTTAGATAAAATAAAAATACCAAACGAAAATTGGTTATTCGATTTATTTCGAATATTAATGAATTTTATAAATGTTTATATAAGGTCAAAAAAACTGCAAAGGAAACAAACTGGAATGGAAAATGGATTGCATGCAAAATAAAGGTGTGATCTTCTCAATCAATCAATATTGTTCTGATTTAAATTTTGAATAGTTAGATTTAAATTTTATTGACTATGTGCTTGGATGATTAATTTATTACAATTATTCACTGGATGATATAACATATATAGTAGTATATAGTTATATTGGGTGATTGATTTCCCGCATTATATTGCGGATGAGACCCTATGCCCCGCATAATAGCGGATGATATTTTATAAATCCCGTATACCGCGGTATTCCACCTCGAAGTGGAATTGATATTTAATTGTTGTGCTAACATCTGTGGATGTAGGGTAACAGGTTGGAGGGATCCAACTGGATTCCTCAAATAATTGAATTTATTTCAATATTGTGTGTTGATCATTTATAATCTGTGTGTGACTATTTATGATTGAAACCGTTGAAGGCTATAATTTAACCAAATATATTTTTGGTATCGTAGGATACCAGAAACAAATAAAACTTGATTTTTGAAATTTAGTAGAAAATTTACGGTAAATTAATTTTATAAAATTGAATAAATTTAGAAAAAGGAATTTGTTCCAAAAGATAATAAATTTGGTGTTGAAATAAATTTAGAAATAAATTTTGGAAATTGATTTGGTATTTGAAATTAAATTTGGAAATCAATTTAGAATTTAATTCGGTGCTGAAAATGAATATTTAGAAATCGATTTGAAAATCATTTATCAATGGATATTTAGAAGTTTAAATTCACAATGGGAATTTATGAAGGAAAGGGAAATTTATTTTAAAAATAAACATTTGGTTATTTTTAAAAGTGTGAAAGGAATTTACGGATTCGGAACGTAAATTTAAAATAAGTCAAGAAAAAAAGATTTATTAATTGATTTGAATGAACCATTTTGAAATGGAAAATGTATTTTCCCTGGAAAGCTGAGTATGATTTCGAAGTAGCCTATAAATATGAACTGAAAATTTTTAAGGATGGTTTTAGAAAGGATACTTTGGATAAATTATTTTCATAACTGGTTTCAAATCTTTAAAGTATGGATTTATTTAATTACTTATAGAAGGGATATTTTAAAGATTAAGATTGATATTCGTTTAGGAAAGTATTATTTAAATAGTTATACCTTATCTACTAATTTTATTTTAAAAATTAGTTGGGACTTAAATCTTATGTGTGATAATTAGTATAATGTTTTCAGAACCAATATTTTAAGTAAGCATTTAAGATGGTTTTATTTTAAATGTTCCAAGAATATTTTGGATAAATGATTTGAATAATTTTAACTCGGCAGATTTTCAGTGGAAATAAATAAATATTTGGAAATGTATTCCGCGTAAGGAAAAGTGATTTGAAATTTGTTTTCAAAATATTGAAATGTGGAAAATGATTTGAAATTTGTTTTCAAAGGATTGAACGTGGAAAGCAATTTGAAATTTGTTTTCAAATGGTTGAAGTGTGAAATATATCTAGCAGAAATATTTTGAAAATGAATAATTTGGAAAATTTATTTAAATCGGGCAATTGTTGTGGATGTTAATTGATAGTTAAATAACCGACTATCAATATTGGCCTTTTAATGGCATTGGAATTTCGATGCGACCGGGGGTCGATTCCAAGTGGATATCCGAAAACCACATCGAACCGTTGTGATTGTGATAGATCTTTTATTTAAAAGATCCAAGTGAAAATTGTTGCAATTTGTTGAAATCTGAATGTAACACTTATTTTTAAAGTAAGCCCTCGTTATTCGGATTAGCCGGGAGAGGACCTTGTGTCATAAAACCCATTCTGAATAACCATACGACGAAATGGGATTACATTTGAAGATGATGTTGAAGATCGGGTATTTTCGAAAGCGAAAGGATTACCTGTCGAATGTCTCTACACCGGATTGCTCCGGTATAGAGATTTTATCACCCTTTGTGATGGGGATTCTGGACGTGATTAGTGAATATCCTGATTTGTAAGGGCTTCTTTGGAAGTGCCTTCGGTTCCGTTCGATCCCGGAACGGACTTGTATGGATGTGTGTCTGACATTACACTTTGAGATGTAAAGCTGGTTTCTATCAAATACATTTCTGTTGGTGGTAGAGAATTTATTCTCTTGGCTTAACACCCTTATCTAAGACATACGAGCTCACAGGTTATGTAGTTGATGGTTACTAGTGATACATTCCCAATTTGGTAATGTGACATACGAAGTGCTTCTTATCATTTGTTGATCAAAGCATGACTTTGTGAAAAGTGTATATTTGTGGACGAGACTTCGTCGGACCTCACACCACGGAAATGGTGAAAACAGGAAAGATGCGGCAAGGTTATTTGGGGGTAGCTCCCCATGAGGGTATGTCATTTCCTTCTGGAAAAGGGTAGTATCATGGTATGGAGCCCAGATATTTTACCTATGTTGATGTTGCAAATTTATTACTTTGTGGTTGTTGGTGTTGAGGATCCTCGGATAAAGGTCGCAAACGACCGGGGGGTGGCATACTCGTGTAGTAGTTACCTAGTTACAGAGGTAATCCTGTGACGCCCCACCTCTATACCCACGCTAGCCAAGAACACTCCGGAGTAGTGCTGTCAAGTAGCACGGAGAATAAGGCTGTTGAGGAGCGACCATCCATGTAATTGCTTATCACACGGTGGCTATAAATAATCTTCGGAAACAAACATAGAAATAATCGTATCACAAATCAGTCACAGATATCCATATCACAAAGGCGGAAGAAGATATGAATATATAACTAACACATGAAAGTGTACATCAGAGTAGTGGTCTGTAAGATCCACGATAATACAAAAGAATAGCAACACGTGCTATACAAAAGAATACAACTATGAGTCTATATCTCAAGTGTATACAACAAAAACTGCTAATCTAAACAGTTAGCCAAAAGTCAGAGTGATGAATCCCTGGGAAGATGTCAAGTAGAAGCACCTGTAACATCTCGGTCTGACCCGAGTATTATTTAAGAAAATAATAAACGGATCAGTCTAGCTATAAATATCAGATGACATGATATAACATAAAAGATATGGCATAAACATAAACATCCATAACGACATACCAGTATAAGTATGTAAATAATGATCAACAGAAGATCAATCAATAAGAGATAATCAATATCACAAGAATCTTCTCAAAGATTCGAAGAGGGCATCATACCCTAAACTTGTACTCATAACAAGTCAATGACATAAATTCCAGAAATCAACACGAGAAATCCAGAAATCATAAAAAGGGAAAGAGGCCTATCACATGACGGTCCGAAGACCATGGGGAGCTACCCCACATGTGTGAGTGGAATCACACAGATTGAGGTCAAGACTAACCAAAAAGCAGAAAGGTATGTGTGAATGGAACCACACAAGTGGTGTCTAGTCTAACCTTGCAATGAAAGAGACATCGCGCAATTGCTAGTCTAATTCATAAAGCGATCATCAAGATCAACGAGAAGTGTCAATCACACTAAGCTAGTAAATATAGAAGTTTAGCCTCATGTCCCATAACCACTTGCTTAACTTAAATATTTACGAACAAACTGTAAATCTTCACTAATAAAATTGTCACAAGAGGTTCAATCGAACAAGTCCAAGAATTAACCGACGAAGTGAACGCAAGCGTTTCATACCACTTGTTTTACTAAGTCGTTTAATTAGATTTCTCATCCGAGTGAGTTAAAGGCTTGTATATACTAATAGATTGGAAAACGGTTTAAGAAAAGAGATTTGTTATTAAAAATAGAGTTGAAATTGTTTGTTAAGAGAGTTTTGATATTTACTACTAGTATTGAAACCTTTATATTATAAAGTGACAAAACACATAAGCAAGTGTAGAAACAATCAGTCACAAAGATCGCATACGGAGATGCGAATAAAATCCAAGGAAATCAATTCAATGTTTTTCAGATAAGATCCCCTACGGAGGGGGGGTGGCAACCCCCCAAGGTGGGGGTGCGGGGGCAACGCCACCGCTTACGGGGTTCGACCTGCCCGGTCAGGTCGCGGGGGTCCAGGGGGCAGCGTCCCCGGCGGGGTGCGGGGCAGCGCCCCGACCAAAACGGTACGACCTAGTGAAGACAAAATGAGGTCTAACGACCTAAGGGGAATAGGGTCGAGCGACCTAATGGTTGCGACCTAGGGGTCTAAGGAGTCAACCGACCTAACTGGAGCGACCCTGTGGTCATGCGACCTAACTGAAATGGCCAAGCGACCTAACAATAGAACAGGTCAAGCGACCTAACGTTTTAAGGCCGAGCGACCTAATTAAACTCGCGACTTAATGGTGTGAAAGGCGTGCGACCTAACATGTTACGCCCTAAGGGGGGTGCGCGACCTAAGAAGGTTCGCGGGCTAGGGATGAGCGACCTAACAAGGTTCACGACCTAACGGAGACGAGGTCATGCGACCTAAAGTGGTTCGCGACCTAAAGGTGTTCGCGACCTAATAGGGTTCGTGACCTAAAGGTGCACGACCTAAGGTCTTTCGACCTAGGGGTATATAGGTAACACGACCTAAAGGTGTCGCGACCTAAGGGGCCAAGCGACCTAGTGGGTCATACGACCTAAAGGAAATAGGGTCCAACGACCTAAGGAAAACAAGGTCCAACGACCTAAAGGGATGTGAGTCATGCGACCTAAAGGAGTATGCGACCTAAAGAAGTGCGCGAGCTAAATGAAGGCGGAACAACTCAAGGTCTAACGACCTAGGGCCTAAGGTCCCACGACCTAATGAGGCAGGCAAGGCCGAACGACCTATACGCGAACGACCTAAAGTCCAACGACCTACGACCTAAATCCGAGGCGACCTAAATCCGAGGCGAACGAAATATGCAGGCCTTGACTTTTCCACACGCGCGAGCTAATGATTCCGAGCGACCTATACCTGGGCAGAGCGACCTAAGCTCGGGAAGTTCACCAAACAACTAAAAATTGGAGTTTTTCGCCAATCCAATCCAAACCAAATGCAAATATACATGCTAAAGTGATGGGGAATCATTCCCAATAGTCCAATATAGTTATAGACTAGAATTGTGAGATAAAAATCTCACCTTTGCACTAAAGTTTATGAAGATGAAGCTTGAAAGCAAGGAGAAGCAATCCAAAGCTTGAATCCAATATCTTCTACTTGAATTTGGAGTTGAATGTTGGATTTGCAATTGAATTTGTGCTTGGAGTTTTAATTTCCCATTCCCTCCACCATTAATGCCAAAGCTTGATTAGTTAGGAAATTTATGAAGAGTGAGGAGAAGAGGGTTGGAACTTGGGCTTAATAGGCTAAACTAACCCAAAGTCCAAAGCGGGAAAAGTTAGTGAAATTTCACTAACTCCAAACCTATCGATGTTTATACTTAAAAAGTTGTAAACAACATTTCGAACTCAATGGAAGTGGTCTCGGGTCCTAATTTGACCGTTTGCAAAAAGTAGCTTTTCGGACCAAAATCCGATTAACGAGTTAATATTGAAATAAAATATTTAAATACAAACTCGATAAATATGCGGGTTGTTACAAATCCGGTCTTGTGTTGGCAGAGATCCGGTTAGGTTCTCGAGGCATCCCTTCAAAGGCATACCCATGTGGCATAGGAAGTTCCTTAGCCTGACCATTTGTTGGAAATCCAAAGAAATAATACGCGCCTTGTACGGTTTTAGTTGTAGAACCTGCCATTTAATATGGTAGCTATAGCAGGCATAATATAATGGTACCTATGCTGGCTAAGATTAATATTATACTTTCAAAATGTTTTATACACTATGCACTAATATAATATTAAAAAAGATTTTTGCGTATCAAGAATGATTGACTATCATAAGGAGAAATCTCCGCCAAGTGTGCGATTGCATTGTGTGTGTGTCGGGAGGCCTTATGGTAGTTTCATTTTCCAAAAATCATAGCGGATTTCTTTTGCTTTCTTTGTAAAAATAACTAATGACTGACCTGATGTTTATTGTTCCCTTTCTAAGCTCTGGGTGCCCATAATTTTCCACACGGGAATCCTAGAGTCAGGTTATCTTTATTCTAGAGCGAAGTCGAAAAAGAGATGCTGTGGAGATCAGGAGCAAGCTGGATGGCGAAGCGTATCACTAGTATATGTTATATTCTTTTCCGCTGTTTGTTTTTGTAATACACTGATAATGTAATGTGATGTAATATAATAACTGATATAGTTCTTTGTTTTAAAAATATTAATTTATCTATTATATTTGTTCCGCTGCGATATGTGAGATTCTGTTATTGTTTCTATTTCTGTTTCTTCTTCTATCTTCTTCTTCTAACACCTTCTTCTTTTAACCCGAAGACTCGTATATTTGTTCCACTTTGGGCTGAATTGTGGTGGAATTTTGCCTGCTCAAAAGGGGTACGGATTTGCGGGTCTTTACATAGCCATTGTTTTTGCTTTAAAGATCTGATGGCACTATCTTTTGGGAGAGAAGTTTGAGTTATTCACGGATCACAAACCATTGAAGTACCTTTTCTCTCAAAAAAATCTTAATCTAAGGCAGCAGCGATTGGTTGAGTTTTTGGCATCGTATGATTTGGATATCCTGTATACTCTGGGGAAGGCGAACGTTGTGGCAGATGCTCTTAGTAGGAATGCAGTTCTGTCTCTCTAGGAAAGAATCATTAAGTAAACAAGGATCTGATAGTAGATTAAGAGGAATCATCAGGAGAGTTAAGAAGGGTTAGTGTTCTAGTTTTAAGATTGATGACCAAGGAACAATAAAGATCAACGAAAGGATTTGTGTTCCCAATTTTAAGGAATTGAAGCAAGAAATCTTATCTGAGTGTCAACGCTCCAGATTGAGTATTCACCCAGGAATATCTAAGATGTATAAGGATATGAGGAGAGTTTTCTGGTGGCCGGGCATGAAGAAATATATTGCTAGATTCGTCAATAGTTGTGCTATCTGCCAGCAAGTTAAAGGAGATCAACAGAAGACAACCGGATTGTTGCAGCCTTTGGAAGTCCCGATGTGTAAATAGGAAATGATTTCGATGGATTTCATTGATGGTTTGTCAAGAACCAAGAAGGGAAACGAAGGAATATGGGTGATTGTGGATCATCTAACCAAGAGCGCCCATTTTCAAGAACGAAGAAGGGAAACGAAGGAATATGGGTGATTGTGGATTTCAAGAACCAAGAAGGGAAACGAAGGAATATGGGTGATTGTGGATCATCTAACCAAGAGCGCCCATTTTATTCTGGTTAAGGCAACCCGTACTGCGACTTCTTTGGAAGAGATTTTCTTGAGAGAGATTGTCAGAATGCATGGTGTTCCAGTCACCATAGTAAGTGATCGTGATCCTATCTTCACCGGCAAGTTCTGGGAGGCTTTTCAATCAGCTATGTGTACGAGTTTGAGTTTGAGTACAGCATATCATCCCCAGACAGATGGACAAACGGAAAGGCTTAACTGAATTCTAGAAGATATGATGAGGGCCTATGTATTGGATTTTGGTGGATCTTGGGAAGACCATCTGCATCTAGTGGAATTCTCTTACAATAACAGTTACCAAACGAGTATTAGGATGGCTCCCTAAAACCTTTATATGGAAGACCGTGTAGATCCCATCCTGTTGGGTCGAGTTAGGAGATCGACTTGTGCTTGGTCTAGATCTGATCCATGAGACATCTGCGAAAGTTGAGCTTATCAAGAAGAGAACGAGAGCTGCTCAGGACCATCAAAAGAAATATATAGATAAGAGACGAAGACAATTGGAATTTGAGATTGGAGATTTAGTCTTTGTCAAAGTTTCCCTGATTAAAGGAGTGATAAGATTTGGAAAGACAAGAAAACTCGCCCCGAGATATATTGGTCCATTTCGAGTGCTAGAGAGGATGGGTGTCGTGGCTTATAGGATTGAATTTCCAGTCCAGATGGCTGGAATTCACAATGTTTTTCACGTATCTCATCTGAGGAAATACGTGCACGATCCATCTCTTATTGTGGAGCCAGCTGTGCAAGAAGACTTAGAGATTGAGCCAGACTTATCGGTTGTCAGGCATCTTGTCCAGATTGTTGATCAATACGAAAGGCAACTCAGGAGCAAGATAGTGAAGCTCGTCAAAGTCCAGTGGAGTGAGGATCCCAGAGACTGTACCTGGAAGACTCTGGATAGTGTTAGAAAGGCTTATCCAGATTTGTGTCCGGATAGCTAGTTATGTTTGTTTGAATGAATTGTTGTTTGGATGAATAGTTTGTTGGTTGCTAATGTATGGATGATATGTATGCTTGAAATTGTTTAAATAAAATTTTGGATTATCTTTTGTTTAAATTTCGGGGACGAAATTCTTTTAAAGGGGAGGAATGTGTTATCTCGAAATTTCAAACAAATTTAAATGTGATAATCTCCATTTTAAATTAATTAGCAAAAATTGTTATTTTAAAACAATAATAATAATGTGTTGATATTTTTATATATATATATATATTGATTTTAAATAGAATTGTATTATACAAATTAAATTGTATTTGTTTTAAATATATGTATATATCAAATTGATTTTTAATTTGAATTTGAAATTGAATTTGAATTTGGATATTTAAATTGAAATTCAAAAGATAGATAGATATATATATCTTAAATTATACTTTGGTTTTAAAATGTATTTTATTTGATTTTATTTAGAACATAAATTGTTTTATATTATTTTCTTTTTAAAGAAATTTATTTATATAAATTAGAATATGTATTTATAAATTAGAAAATTAATTATAAAAGCTTTATAAAACATTTAAAAATCTAATTATGCATGAAAGTTACATGTGTTAACTTATAACTATTCTTATTAACATGTGTTGGCTAACTAAATAAGGAAAATGACAAGTGTCAACTTTTATTTTAATTTTCTTTTGTTTTTAATAAAACCTAATTTAAACCTATATCAACTTATATCATTCATCTTCATTTCCTTTCCTATCTTCACTTTCTAAAACAAAGAAGAGAAAAAAAGAAATAACCTATAAAACCAAGATTTCAATAAAACTAAAGCCATCTTCTTTGTAAAATTCAAAGTTTAAAAGCAAATTCAAATTCAAGAGCAACCACTCCATATTGTAAACAAACAAGAGGAAGATCTATAGGCATCATCACCTCAGTTTCAAGGCTTAAAGAATCTAATCAACTCAACATTCTAGTTTTAAAAAAAATCACTGCGATTCAAGTTCCAGATTTCAAGCCTTTTATCAAAACTCTCCAGTTTTAGCATCTGCATTGAACAGTCAGGTGAATAAACTTATATTTTAATGAGCATAAGTAACATTAAATCTGTGTACGAAATTATTGGATTATATTATGCTTGCGTGTGTATATTTATATGTGAACCTCTGTATATATGAATGATTGAATCTGTGCATGTTGATGGTGCTTTTTCTCCTCTCTTTCTAAAGTACAGAGTTCAAAAACAAATAAAAAATTCAAATTTCCCTATCCAATTACTATTTGGCTTTAAGTTTCAAACAAATCAAGTTTATGTAAGCATAATTTAAGTTTTAAAAATAGGTTTAAGGATTTTAAGTTTGGGAATTTTCTAAAATTTAGAAAGGACAGTAAGATCTTTTAAATTGATAAAAATCAAACAATTCATTTTGTAGATTCAAGTTTACAACTTGAATTGTCACTGAAAAGCTCGATTTTCAAAACAAAAATTACGAATTTTCATTTGGATTTGGGGTTGCATTTCTGTGATGATCAGAAATGAGAGTTTGAGTGATTTTCGGCGACTGGGTGGTCTTTAGGCGTCATGGCTTTCGTCGAAGCTGGGTTGTTGACTGGGGAGGTCGAGAAAAATGGTGATGGTGGTGTTCAATCATCGTGGCGTCGGCCATAGTGGAAAGCAGGGTTTAAGGGTTTCGAAGTTAAGTGTCTGGTTTTAGGGTTGTTCGCCATCATCGACGCATCAAGCTAGGCCAAACTTGAAGGGGACGTACTAGAATCGTGGACGCAGACGTTGGCGAAGTTTCAACGGCTCCGGTGATCAGCGATGGTGGTTCGATGGGTTTTTATGGTGATGTGAGTTTCGAATTTCAATAGGAAAGCTCGTTTTCAATTTGGGCTTCACGACATTTGTTCAAGGGTCGGAATCGATCGTGTGGTCGATCGTCGAGGTGTGCGAGGTGTCGTCGGAAGTAGCGGCGGCGTGGTTGATCTGTGCCCGAGCACAACGTTGTCGTTCTTCGTCAGGGTGTTGGGTTGATGCGTGTCTCAAAGTGGCTCTCAAGATGGAGAGGGATTTGGCTCGAGTGTTTGCTCGTGTTCGTGTGGGTTTTCTAACTGCAGTTTTGTTATAACTTAAAACTTAACTAAAAAAAAGAATGGAAGATGGAGGAGAAACTCGAGTCTGGTCTCGAGTCAGGGGCGGTTCAGACCCGAAGTAAAATGTGAAAAATGTTTTAAAAAGTTTGAAAAGCTGGTTTTAAAATGTAAATTTAAAATTGGTTTAAATTATTATAAAATAAATGTTTTAAATTATTTGATTAAAGAGGTATTATAATTTGTTAACTTAAAATTGAGAAATGTTAAGTGTTTTAAAAGCTAAATTTTTAAAAGTATTTAAGTATAAATCAAGATGAAATGTTTTTAAACATGTATTAATTTTAGGTAATTAATGTAATTGTTTTATCTTGAAAGTTAGTTAAGTTTTTACGATTTAAGATTACTTAAATTAATAAGGTAACTAAAGTTAAATTAATTAATAATTTAGGATTAATTAAATTATAAAGGTTTAAGGATTAATTAATTGTTTTTTAAGAATTAATTTAATTAAGTAATCAAGATTAATTAATATATGATTAGAGGTTAATTAATTAGATAATTAAAGATTAATTAATCAATGATTAGTAATTAATTAATTAAGTGATTAGTGAATAATTAATTAATAATTAAGAATAATTAATCAAGTAATTAGAGTTAATTAATTTTGGATAATTAATTAAGTAATTAAGATAAATTAATTTATAATTTGAAATTAATTAATTAAGTAATTAATATTAATTAATTGTTAATTAAGGATTAATTAGCTGATAATTAGGTATTGATTAACCTATAATTAAGGATTAATTAATTTATAATTAAGTTTTATTAATTAATAATTAAGGTTATTAATTAATAGTTAAGGTATAATTAATTAATTAAAGATTAATTAATTGATTTTAAGGTTAATTAAGTAGTGATTAATTAATTAAATGATTGTAATTAATTAATGATCGATTAAGCAAGGTTAAGTGATTAATTCTTAAGTAATTAATTTAATTTGAATTTATTAATTAATTATAATATGGATTAAAGATGCTTGCTTATGGATGATTATTTTGAATAGAATGTCTGGATTGGTTGATATCTATTGGATGATAATATGTGATATTCTATGATGAGATATTGAATATATCTATGATAGATGCATGTTACTATCTGTGAATAATGTTGTGTGAATTCAATATTTTAAATTGAATTGAATTGTTTAAATCCTTAAACAACTTGACCTTTAAGATACGTTTGGATTTCGATGAGACCGGGATCGAATATCAAGTTCGATTTTCCGAAAACCAGATCGATCCAAGTTAAACGATAGGTCATGACATCTCAAAGTGAAGATCGAGATGGAGTTTCAAAGTGCAAGGGTTATTGTCGTTAACTCTGAGGGTGATTCCAAAATGAGTGTAATGAGATAATGCCTTCGGTTTCGTTCGAACCCGGAACGAACTTGTATGGATTGAATGCTATCAGACCATCGTCAATGGAGGATGATGAGCATTCCGAGATGTGTTCTTGTAAAGGTAATCGTAACATCAAGCCTCATCAACAGTGAATGGCTAAAACATGGGAGGTGCAGCAAGGTTAAGTGGGTAACACCCAAGTACGATGAGATTTACCCCTGTCTAGTGGTCTCTTTTTATTTCGGCTGTGTGGGCAGTTGTTGGCCACAACTGCAGGGTTGTCTTATTCGGGACTGTCCAGTAAGGAGTGGTTCCAGGCTTGTGTTGCATAGGATTTAGGGTGGATCCTCAGTACGTTGATCTAGGCCACATACTGTGACGGGCGGTACCCCAGTAGCCCTACCATTGATGGAACTCATTATCTCTACGTGCCCTTACGGTTTTGATTGTATAACCCACTTTGTGGCTAGTATGATGGAATTTAATGAATGCAACAATTTCGGTTATATGAATATTTATTTGAAAACCTAAGACTTTATTATAATATCACTGGATTTCCTATCAAATGATTTGGTTAGTGCAAGGTAAAAAATTACCCATGTTTATGTGTGGGGAGTCTTACATGATACCTTTTCTTTTCAAATGATTTTCGAAAGTTAAACAACATTAACCCGTTTACTCACACCAGACCCATGTCTGACATGGAGTTTGTTCTGTTTTTCTTAAACTCTTAGGTACTCAAATTTTTATGAGTAGCCAAGTGATCAGGTCGGAATTGTCAAATATTTTGGAAGCTTGGAGCTGGAGGCCAGACGTATCTATCTATACCTTTCCACCGTGTTGTGATTTTTGGATGTTGCATTTTGGATGTAATGATTAGACAGGCCTCATAACTGTCTAAAGTAATGATGTTGTATTATTATGTGTACTCTGATATGTAAGACTATATAATGGATATATGAAATATTATATTTTGTTCCGTTTCCGCTGTGAGATTCTGATGCTGTTGTTCTTTCTTTCTGTCTTTTCTATTTCTATCTATTTGTCTTCTTATTGACGATGCGTCTTTCAGTGGAATGAAGGGCGGGTCGTCCCAGTTAACCTTTAATTATCCTTTAAGTAATCATATTAAGTAATTAACCCTTAATTACATTAAGTAATAATCTTTTACTAATTACAATGAGTAATTATCCTTAATCTCTTGATTAATTAATTAATTATCCCTAATTACTTACATTAAGTAATTAATTATCCCTTAATCAATTATATTGATTAATCAACCATTAATTAATTAATTATTCTCAATTAATCTCATTGAGTAATTATCGTTTAATTACTCACATTAATTAATCGTCCTTTAATTTAATTACATTAAGTAATTAACCTTTAAATAATTAGTCTTTAAATACTTACATCAATTAATTAATCTTTTATTAATTACATAAATTGATCATCCTTAATCAATTACAATAAGCGATTATCCTTAATTAATTTAGTAATTATCCTTAATTAATTAATAATGATCCTTTAATTAATTAGGACCCCAATTAACTTAAGATAAACCATTTATCTCATTTAGTTATTTAATCATCATTTAAACCTTATTCAATAAACCTTTGAAATTAATTTTCATTAACATATGAATTAACCAAGATCTTTAAATTAATAATTAAAACATTTACCTAAAACACTTACTTAATTACATCATTAAATTCTTTGAAATTAATTAGAGATAAATATATAATTATTTAAACCAAAACAATTTTAAAAAAATTTAAATTTAAAATTTTAATCTTTGTAACTTGTTTTAAAATCTTGTTAAATACATTTACTTTGAAAACTTGGTTAATATCCTTTTGAAAATTTATTCATTTTTTTATAAACTTTAAAACTTGTTTAAAGAAAACCCAAGCCAGATCACAAATTTCCCGAGCTTCTACCCGAGCTACTTCTTCTTCTTCCCTTTTCTTTTTACTTTATTTTGGTTTTAAATTTTTAAAACCTATTGCCAGTAAAACACTCATGTATTACCCGTGCACTAACTCGAGCCAAACCCAGACTTCCCCGAAACAAAACTCGAGACAATCACCTTCTTCTCCAAATGTTCGAAACAAAACAACTCTGATACCAAGGATATGCGTGCACATGCACCGATCATCGCTGCCCCTTCGATCATCACCACTGGTGCCAGCAAGACGACTACCTCCCTCGATTCCAACCACCTGATCCTCGAACGAACTCGAAAATCGAAAACAAGCTACAGAGATGACCCACAGGAACGAACCTGATCAACATTTCCTCCTTGCGCCACGACCTCTGACCACTTGGAGCCACGCCATCACGTCTAAACCTTTGCCTCAGACCCACGCACCATTTCCCCCACCAGCGATCACCGCTGATTCACCCATGATGTTGCACAGCTCAAGAAACAACATCGACCTAACCAAGCTCTTAAACCCTACTTCAACGTTGTCAAGCGACCACGACAACCTAAAAATCCTTTGACCATTTTTCTGATGCTCTCCAGACCTCCAGCCACCTCCAGCATCAAGCCGGAGACCACACGACCCCGCGATCACCAGAAATTGCCACGATTTCAATTTCTGTTCAACTTGCAAGTTCTCTCGATTTAAAATCATAAAAATCATGATTTTACTTTCAAAATTCTTGGTTTACAAACGCGAATCAGGTTATATAAATGAAACAATAAATTATGGAATTTGAAATTTTGACATTCTTGAGTTTTCACTATATATTCATCTTTCCAGTTCAAACTGCCTTCAAATTTTATTTAAAAATATTTTAAAACTAAGATCTTGTTATTTTAAACATATTTTTTTTTATATTGTACCCTATAGAAAATTAGGGGAAGAGAAATTGATTTTTGAATTTGTTTTAAACACTGTAAATACAAAACAGTATCTATATATATACATACATGCATACTCAAACATTTGCATATTTATATATACACAAACATATTTACATCCATGCAAACATTTTTCACAGTATTATTTCAAACAATTATCACATATAAAACAAGATTTAAAAGATTTAAGCCTTTTTAAAAGTAGTTTACTCACTTGAGTTGATATGAATAGAGAAGCAGGCTTTTGAAAAACTAGAAAATGATCTTCTTATTAAAAATGAGTTGAACTGAATTGCAACTTGAATTTAAAACCATTGCTTGCCTTAGATCAGGTTGAGATTTGAAAAGTGGTTGTTGATTTTGAACTTGAATCTGATTTGAGATGATCTGATCTTGCTTTTGATCAGGTTTTGATTTTGGAAAATTGTTTCCTTTTATTTGCTTCAGGTCTGATTTTGTTTTGATTGTTATTTGATCACTTTATGTTTCATTTTCTAAATAGTATTCTTTCTCAAGTTTTTGAGTTTGAAACGTATGAAAGAAGATAAAGTTTAGGAGTACATGTGTTTATGTTGCTTATTTTTTTCCTTTATTTATTAAATTTAAAAATGAAAAGAAAATTTAAAAAGATGACACTTGTTTATGCATGATAAAATTACTTAACACTTGTTCAAATTCTTGTTAAAACACCTACACTTATTAATTTCATGTATTAATTAGCTTACACTTGTCTTTGCATGTATTTAATGTTTAAATATATTTTTATATTGTATTTTCAATTTAGTTTAATATATTTATATATATGTTTTATATGGTTTTAAAATTTTATTAATTCATTTTCTATCATATTTAATTTTATAAGTTTTTATATTAATATATGTATTATGGTTTATATATATATACACAAATTATTTTATATCCTGTATAAATTTAAAAGAAAGTAGTTAAACCTTTTATTAAATCTTTTTCAACTAAAACTATTTTATCTAATATAAATAAATATTATCTATAGAGTTTTTAAATTTAGAATTTAACTTTTAAATATCTTTTGAAAATTGTTAAATTCAAAATATAACTTCCAAAATACACACACACACACACATATTATAAAACATATTTTTATTATTTATTAAAATATAGAGATTTTAAATCCAATTTATTTTTAAGATATTTACTTTTAAATTTCAAAATCAAAATTCTATTCCTAATATATATATATATAAATACTTATCTTATTTTATTGGGAAAATTTGAATTTAATTCACAAAATAATTCTAAAAATTATATTAATTGCTAAATTAAATTTGGCTTAAAAAAGGGATCGTTACAATTAACAAATAAAACTTTATATGAATTTTTCTTTGATAAAAATCCTAATATTTTGTTTATTAAGGTTTATGAAAGTAAATGCTTTACCCTTAATGTTAAGGATAACTTAGATAATTTTGATGCTAAATTTGATGAAGGATTATTCATTAAATATTCCAACAGGTGTAAGACATACAAAGTTTTCAATAAAAGAATTAACACTATGGAACAAATTTTATGCATATAATTTGATGAAAATTTAAATTCAATAAATCTAACAACTATGAAGACAAAATTATTAATATAAATGAGAATAATGAAAATTAAAATAGTGGACTATAAACTATGAAGATATAAATACTAATAAATCTACCAAAGTTAGAATCTTAAAGGATTACCCTAAAGAAAATAATTTGGTAAATATAGAATATTTTTTAAGAATAAGAAATCAACTAAATAAAATGAGTAACTTATCATTTATCTCAATTGATCAACCCAAAATTCCAAAAGAAGCATCATTAAATTGCTGGATTCTTATTGTGCAAGAAGAATTGAACCCTCATGAAATGATGTTTAAGAATTAGTTCCATGGCTTGAAAATTATCCATAATTGGAAAAAAATGGATTTATAGAAATAAGTTAAATGAACAGGGCGATATTATAATGAATAATGCAAATTTACTGGCATAAGGATATAAACAAGAAGAAGGCATTGATTTTGTTGAAACATTTGTAGCTGCTACGAAAGCAGAAGCTATGAGAATATCGTTTGCTTTTTCTGATTATAACAACTTCAAATTAAAAGTGTATTCATAAATGCTGTAACTAAAGAAGATGTTTATGTTGAGTAACCTCCTCTTTTCGGAGATGAAAATTTTCGCAATCTTGTTTGTAAGCTTAGAAAAGCCTTGTATAATTTACAATAGACATCTCGAGCTTGGTATGAGAAACTCAAATCTTACTTGATAAGGTCAAGATTTGAAATTAAGGGTTATTTACAAAAGGAAATGCTTTTGAAATGAGGCATATGACATTATTTTTAATTCAAATTACAAATAACTAAACCTAGAATTGTCAATAATAAGGATAAATGAATTTGAAATGAGCCATATGGGAGAACTAACATTTTTCTTACGACTCCAAATTAAACAAAAAAGTAATGAAATTTTTATCAACCAATAAAAATATGCCAAAATACTGGTAAAAAGATTTGGTATATCTAATACAAGTGATGAAGCTACTCCTATGGAATCCAAAGCCACTTTGACCATGGAAGAAAATTTCAAAGATGTTGATCCAAAACTATGTCGTGATATGATTGGATCACCACTCTGTATAACTTCTAGTAGGCCAAATACAACGAATAGTGTTTATCTTTATGCAAGATATCTGTTAGATCCAAAGAAAACACATTTTAGAAGGGTAAAATGTATATTAAAACATGTCAATAATACTTTGGATCGTGGGCTTTTCTAGCATAAGAAGACTCGTTTGACTTGCTGTCATATAGTAATGTAGAATTTGTTGGATGTTAGTCTCATAGAAAAAGTACAAGAGGAATCCGACACTTTTAAGGAAATTCACTTGAATCTTGATTCAACTAAAAGAAAAATTCTATCTCTCTATCCACAACATAAGCAGAATATACATACAAACATACATACATACATATATATATATATATATATATATATATATATTTACAGCGCTGGATTGTTTACAATATTACCAATACATTGAGAATCAATAATAGATGTGGATAATAGAATAATACTTTCCAATACATTGGGCAATTAGCAATAAATGCAGATAATGGAATAATACTTTCTATAATTTTAAATTAATCTCCACAATTATAGTTTACAAATTTAAGCAATAAATAATGCTTGACATTATTTAAAATTGATGTTCACATTTAATTTCCATTAATTTGATTGGATATTATTTCATATATTCAAAAAAATTAGTCTTTTCGATTTGTAGATATCACTATAAATATATATATTTCATAAGCCTCAAATATATTTCTATTTCTTTATTTCTTTTCTATTTCTCAAAGGAAGTTATATGTATGCAACAAACTTCAAAAGACTTTGGATTAAACATTAAAGAATCCAATTATACTATGATAATAAAAGTGCTATAAACTTATCTAAAAACTCTACAAACCATGCTAGAACAAAACATATGATATAAGGCATCACTTTTTAGGAGACAATGTAAGTGAAGCTAATATAACATTATAAACACTAAAAATCAAATAACATATGTTTTAATAAAATCTCATTTTCCAACAAAATTTGTTAAAATACGAAGAGAATAAGGAGTTTGTTCCATCGACAAAGTATGAATAAATCAATGTATACACATATACATAAATACACAAAAATATTTTAAAAACGAACATTCTGAGAGGCATATGTCAATGTATAAATCAAGGGTATGTTGATAAACCTATGGTCATTCTACAATCTATTTTTCCCTCTCATTTCTGAAATTCAAAACTAAATTACTTAACTAAACAATTTCATGATCAAAACCATATTTTCAATCGTTTTCTTCTGCAAAATAGAATAAAATTAATATTTAATGAATTCAAATAACTTCAAGAGGAAAGAGGAGAATCTTCTTATCCAAATTTTCCTATCGAATTTTTTTCCTTGAATCTCTCCCCCAAAAATAGAAGATTCTTTAAAGCACACTTTAAATATGCTTATTATTGAAGCACTTCATATCCGGTTCAAAAATGAATAAAAGAAACAGGAAAGAATGATAAGAAAACTTTGAAATCATCTTGTGAATAATCAAACGGATCTAATTATCATATCATAAAATGATCCTAAACCAATTATCATTCATAATTCAATAAATGCTAGAGAAAATGATAAAGGAGAGGAAAAAGAGGAAGAGATATAAATTGACGATGTGCAAACGTACAATGTGTGGGTGAAATAGTATTTGATGTATGAGGTCCAATTATTGAACTAACATGTAACTTTTGTGCATCATACCCATACCGTCACACACATAAATCACCTATAATTAAGAAACGTCGTCATCGTTAAGTGTTTATTTTATTTTATTTTTAGTCTATTTTCATATTTTTACTGTCTTTATTATATCATTGTATTCGTTGTAATGTTTCCGTTTTATTAATAGAATGTATGTAACGAACCGAAATTTTTGATCCTGAAAATTCCAGATTGTTAGGATAAAGAAGAAAAGAGACAGAAGAAGAAGAAAGATAAAACCAAACTCAGAATCTCACATTCGCAGCGGATAAAATATAATATCAAATTATATTCTTTACACAAAGAAAGCTGTATCAGTCAATTACATTTTAATACATCAGAGTTACACCATTTCTCCATCACTAGACAATTTAAACAACATTTCCTAGATAAACTACAATATATTACAGCAGAATACACTCCATACGTTCCTGTCATCCAGCTCACCTCCTGAGCTCCAGAACGTCCTAAACTGGAAATCTATAATACTCGGTCTGACCCGAGCATTACATCAAAGTAACACCCGGGTCAGGCTGGAAACCGGTGTGAGTAAACCCATCTAACAAGGAATACAAATGCATACAACTTATATAAACCCGGGGTAACTTGTATCAATTTACAACTTCACAAGTTGTCATAGACATCACTTATTTCACACATCAATTTCTAAGTACCAAAGCATAGATTAAATGGTCTAATTTCTTAAATCATTCCATTTCAGCCTATTGATTCCACATATCAATTTATAAAGAATCGAAGTGGTATCGGGTATTTACTAATACCCGACTTCGGTCTCTTCGAATTCAATACCATCTTGACCCAAGTTATTCAAGTGAAATACAATTCATATTAGAGTAACATATTTACATAGCAATTCCATTACCGATAGATAATCCATATTATCACAGATTAATCCACACATGTCATCTCACATAACATCACAAATCACATTTCAGAGATATCATCAACCCAAGGCATTCAATATCATTCAATCATCCATAAGCAAGATTAGTCATACCATTTCTAATTGATTTGAATAAATTAAATTAATCACTTCCATCACTACACATCCTTCTCACTTAACCATTAATTAATTTCAATCCAATTAATTAATTATTCCTTAACTATCCTTTTAATTAATCTTCTTTAATTAATTCTTAGTTAATCATCCTTGATTAATTATTACTTAATTACACTAAGTAATTAACCTTTGATTGATTACTCAAATAAATTAACCCTCTACCATTCATGTTAATTACAACTACTCTTAATTAGTTACTCAAATTAATTATCCTATAATCTCCTTCAATGATTAATTATCCTTTACTTAATCACACTCATTAATTAACTAACCCTTAATTAATTTCCTTAATTAATAAATCCTAAATTAATTCCATTAAGTAATACCCTTTTTATTACTTTAATCACTTTTAATCCTGCTTACTTAATCATTAATTAATTACAAACCATTAATTATCCTTTTAGATAAACCATCTATCTTATTAATACTTAATTATCATTTAGAAACTTATTTAATGAACCTTGGGATTAAGTTATTCATTTATCTATAGATTAACTTAAAACTTTAAGTTTAATTAATAATTAAAACACTATACCTACTAAAATTTACTACTTAACACTATTTAAATTTCTCCTAAATAAACTTAGGCCTTAAATAGAAATAAAGACATATAATTAAGTCCTAAACTTAATTAAGCTAAATAGATACCTTAGCTAACAATTAAGTGAACATTAAAAGAATTGGTTGGAAACTTTGTTTGAAAATCTGATTAGAATCTTTCTTATAAACCATACTATTATGTTTATCTCAGGCCAAAAGTCCATTCTAAGACCAACGAAATTTACTTCCCACTTAATACTTGAATTCCATGGTCCAGACGAAAAGTCCCGGCCCACCCTTCTATCTTTGGCCTATGCTTCTTTGCTTTACATTCCTTTTCCCTTCCTTACTTATTTCCTCTATCCTACCCGAACTCAACGGTACGCACTCGAGTCTTATCTCGAGCCAAACTCCATCGTTCTAGAGTTCTTCTTCGAAAGCCACATCCAACCCAGCAACGAGACCACAACCCAAAAATATATCGTACACGCGTGTACGTGCACATGGCATCGGTGCCGCACTGACCAACTCCGACGACATCCCATGCTGCCGTTGATCACCCCGATCCATCCAACTACCCAATTTCCTCACTAACCACCCTGATTTGAATTCGAGCAAATTCAACACCCTACAGAAAGCACCAGGTCACCATAATCCTCCAAGTTCACCACCTCAGATCATCAGAAAAATCTGATACTCCGATTAAGCCATCGCCTCGCCTCCATCTTCCTTTTCCCCCACCTCCGGTTCACCCCGTTTCTAGCACGTTGACGAGCTCGCCCCACGAACAACCTAGACCAAAAACTGAGACTAAACCCTAAAACCGCACCCACGCGCCTCCACGGTGAATTGGGAACCTTCTGACCATTTTTGCCAAGCTCTAATACCTTCTCTCCACCTCCAGTAGGAACCCTGCCTTCCCCGATACACCCCATCACCAGAAAAAGGCAAAAACCCAAAAAACGATCATCTCTCAAATTCCCCTGAATTTCTACCTTAAAAATCATGTTTTGATTTTTAAAAATCCTAGTTTTTGATGACGAAACCAATTATATAACTGAAACAAGCAATCATTATAAACAAAATTTTGATATGTTTTAAGTCCACTGTTCTTCCTCCTTCTTATTTAAAAACTATTTCAAATTGAACTTGAAATTATTTTCAAAATTTATAACTTGTTACAACTAACAAATTTTGTTTACAACTTGACGGCTAAAGAGAGTCAGGGAAGAATTTTTTTTTTAAAGCCTGAACACTAAATCAAAGCCAACAGTCTTGTGTAAAATCATGCACATCCTTTTGTTCAGATATATATTTACGTACAATTCACATCATATAAACAATTATCGCATCCAACTTTAAAAGGGTTATCTCATGCACCCAGATTTAAGATAGAATAAGGTTTAGTTTACTCACTGTTTTAAAAGCAGAGAAGCTCTTTTGAAAATCTGGGAATCACACTTAAAAAAAATCTTGTTGCTTGAATCTGGGATTGTTGAATTTTGCAGTTTGCATTGGTTTGAACTGTTACTTGCTTCTAGGTTGAAAACTCTGATTTTCCAAGCTTGCAACGTTTTGAAAAACTGTTGTTTGATCTTTGATTTTTGAGTCCTGAAGTTTGCTTGTGATGTTTGATCTCGGGTTTTGATTTAATTTACAAGCTTGAGAAAAGAGGGTTTTGAGTTTTGGTATTTTTTCTTCTGATTTGTAAAATGTTTGTAGCACTTTGATCTAAGAATTTTTGAAAAAAAATAGAAAATGGGGATGAAGTGGAAGGTATATTTTTATATAAGTTTAAACTAGGTTTTATAAAAAAATAAAAGAAAATTAAAATAAAAAGTGACACTTGTAAGTTTATCTTTCCTTTAATTTACATTTGTAATTTAAATCTTACTTATTAAACATTTGTCACAAGTTTGCATTTTATATTTTAAATCCTTGTATTATTTCTTTATATCTAATTCATAAATTATGTTTCAAAGCCCTACCCTGTTTTATTTATGAATCATTTTTTATATGTTTGTACATGTATATATTTTTAAAAGAAAATGATTTGAACTCAATTATACTAAATAAATAATCACATAAATATATAATCATTATAACAGAAAACATATTTATTTGTAAAAGAAAATTTTTCTAAATTGAATAACTATAAAAGAAAGATATTAAACAAATATTATCAAATTTATTTTTTCAATTTGTAAATCCGAATTTCCAAAAGCTAACGCTAAAAAAATCCGGGTTATCACATTCCTCCCCCCTTTGAATCTTTTCGTCCTCGAAAAAGAACGAAGCCAAAATTATTAAGATGCTTATTATCAGAAAAATTATTCTTTGATCACTTTTTAAAATACTTTAAAAATCTATAATATTATTAAAATAATTTTCATAAAAATATCATTTTATAACTCGATGTTTCAACAAGTGTGTCCTCGTTCTCATAGAAATTCGGTCATAAGTTGATCAGGCGTAGGACTAAAAATCTATAAGTACTTGGTAAACCTGTAACGTCCCGCCTTTTTGTACGGTTTAAGCCTAACGTGTGTGGTTTATCGTGATTTTGTAGGATCGATTTCACCCTAGAGGGGGGGTGAATAGGGTGATAGTGTAAATTATAAAAATTAATCGCGGAAGCTTATTAATTAATTTCAATTCAAATCACAGAATAGCAGCACAGATATAGCAGAATATAAATAACAGAATAAAACAGAACAACACAGAATTTACCCAGCTTCGGCAAAAACCTGCCTACGTGCTGCCCCCAAGGTTTCTACTAGAAATTAGATAGTCCCTCGCTTACACACGTAAACTCGCTATACCCGCTATTGACTAATCTAACTCTACGCTCAAAACCCTGTCACAACTCAACTACCGAGTTGCGAATTCTCAAGCTACGCCACGTAGCTTGTCCCCTAGTCACACGACTAGAAAAATAAACGGTTTAAAAAAAAGAAAAATACAATTAAAAACAATTAAAATGAAATAACCCTAATAAATTTAAAGCCCTTATTAAAAAATGTCGGCCCCTTTTATCTTCTAGCCCGTCTCTTTTATTATCTTCCTTTGTTTATTTGGAGATGCCGGCCGTTTCCACTTTGAAGCTAAATTAGGGCTTGTCCCTTCGATCCAATTTAGGGCTTTCGAAGCGCCGATAATATATTGATTGATTCGATGATTATTCGCGTGTACTGTTGATCGATTGTTGCTCACTTCGGCTCCTTCGTTGTTGTTGATGGAGTTCGACTTCGATTCGGTATGTGATTTTCGTTTATGCTATACTGTTATGCTTGATTGAACTCCATGAATGAAATTGCCGATGATGATTTCTTTATATAGGGTTTGTAACCCTAGATTTGCGTTCGTACGAATATATTTGAATTTGTCAAATTATTTGCTCTGGCCATTCGATTATACTTGGATGCTCGTGATTTTTCCTTGACTAATTCATTTGTGTAAATACTCGATTGCTTGATTGACACGGCTTTAAAAATTGTGATGAGCACGGCTTTAATTTGACTTTGTCATATTCTGCTGCTGTTGAAATTTTATTTCATGATTTTCTTTGGTTGACTTCGACTTGGTTTTTCACTTGTTCCAACTTATCCACGGCTTCAATTTTTGACACTTGACTCTGTCACATTCGTATACTTTTGTGACTTGATTCCCATGGTTATTTTCGGTCGCTGCCGTGCATTGTTCATGCAGTTCATTATGCATTATTTTCAGTTGCATTATTGCTGTTGTGTCACTTTGATTTTGGGACTGCTGTGTTATCATCATGTTGGTGGTAATCTTCAAGTACGTTTGTATAAGTGAATTGAGTCAGTGATAGTCATGTGCCACTGCATCACTGTTGCAAGTGTTCTTGCTTCTGCATATTGCTGTATCCATGTGCCACTGTTTGTACTTGATGGTTGCTTTGTATCACTGGTTCATTCCACTGTTTCATGCATGCTCGACATTGTTGTTTACTTGCTTTGATGCATTTCCATGCTGCCATACTTGTTCACTCGTATCATGCTTGGCTTTGTCGTTCATCCTGTTGCACTTTGGTCTCTTGTCATGTTTGCTGTCCATTTTGCATTGGTGCATTGCTGTCATATTGGTTCGAATTGTACTTGCAGTTGTTAACTTGATTCAGTTGTGTTGGAACTGGATTAGTGCAGTTTTCATTCTAGTTTGTAACTGCAGCCATGTTGCATTTTGAGTTGCAGTGTTGGTCTGACTTGCTTGAGTTTCACTGCCATAAGTCGTGCATGTGTGTTGCATTTCATTTGCAGCCTTGACTTTTGTGATATTTGACAGCTCTGGCTCGATGTTGTTACTGAGTTTGACTGCATGTTCATTGGTACTGCTTCATCAGTTCATATTGAACTGTTTCCTGTCATGTTCACTTGCACACTCGAGTTTGTAATCTCTGATTCATAGTGTATATATTGGCTGCAGTGTTGTGTTTGTTCTCCTGCATGTAGTCAGTTGTAACTGTGTTGGACTTTACTCTGGTTAGCACATGCACATTTGAAGTTGTAGCATGTTTCTGTGATGTTTTCATTTGCTTGAGTTTCAACTGTGTTCGACCATACTTGCCCAGTTTACACAGATGCTCCACTTGTTCATTTTGTTCAAGTGTACTTGTCTTCATTCTAACCATGTTGGCACTGAGTTACTGTCTTGTTTATATTAGACTAGTCGACACTTGATTCTTGAATTTTGGCCATTCGCACCTGTGTTGAATCCAGTTTCACAGCTAGGGTTTGACCTTGTGCTCAAGTCGTGATTTTTATGTTATCGCACGTGAGTTGAACCCGACTTTTATTTGGGTTTGACCTGTGCTCACCTGTCCCTGTAAATCAAACAAGTGTATATATCGACGTGCACGGCCTTGTGGCATATACAGTGATACACTGTGTATGTCACAAGTTGTTCGTGTATGACGAATTCAAATATGAATGATGACGAACAACCCAAATAACTGAGGCAAATAATATTTTCAAAAATCATATTTCATTTTATATTGCAAAAATATTTCTTTTTCAATTTTACTGCGTTAGTGTATATTTTTGCAGATTGCTCAAATGCTGGATTCAAACTGAAAGGAAGTTGAAGATAAATACGAGTGTGAGTGATATGTAGTGAGGTGAACTGTAAATATGAAATGTGATGTAATTGTAATCAAAGTTGTATAGTTATAGTGAGAGCTTGAAATTGTACTATTCAAAGATGTAATAAATATTTGTTTGAATAAAATATTCGTTTGAATTCAAATTTCGTGTTATTTATTTTATTCAGCAAATATTTATTTAATTTGTGAAGAATAAAATAGTATATTATCAAATACATTTAAACGAATGTATATATGTTTATTATCATCAAACAAAAATCATATAAGCGCATATTCAACAATCTCTCCCTTTTGATGATAACAAACATATATTTAAGATTTTGAATATGTTAAATGTATTTGATCATTGATATGCTCTAATTGCTCCCCCTATTTAAATGCTTCCTCTCTACACAAAGCTCCCCCTACATATATGCATATAAATAAAAATATGCAAATGATCCTAGATGCAAATAGAAAATTATTTGACCTTTGCTTGATTTTATTTGACAAAATCTTAACTTTTCTCTCCCCCTTTTGTTATCAGCAAAAGAATAATAGTGTTAGAGAAAATAGAGATAAAGTTATCGATATTAACCAACATTAAAACTCAATTGAATATAAATATTAAATTTCAATAAAAAATCAAACAAAAATCATAAATATTTTTTTAGGCGCATATTCCACTTTTAGAATGATAGGAATGATATCATCATATAAAACCATACAGTTGTGTCTATTTGTGGCATATTTATATCAGGAATTTGATTATCTACTAACCATGCATAACCGTTAGGACTTTTAAATGAGAGTAGTAGTATTCCAATTTTATTTTAAAAAAAATGAATTCAAGTATCTTCTAACCACGCATAACTGTGAGGACTTTTAAATGGGATTAGAATCAACTTGTTTATTTTACAAATCAACTTTTGATATGCGTTCCATACATGCATAACCGCGAGGACTTTTAAATGAGCATGGAAGCACATAACAAATTCCAAGTAATTCACCCATGCATAACCGTGAGGACTTTTAAATGAGAGTGAATACTTTGGTATTTATTTATTTATTTGTTTTTTTTATAAAAAAATGTGAAAATGAAAAACGAACGATTCCTGTTTAAAGTACCACATATCGACAAACCATATAGAATTTTTATGAGTGATGGTTGTTAGAAATATGATAGAGATAGAGATGGTCATGGAATTTTTACCAACAAACAGTTTTATAACTCTTGTTTAAATTTCTAAAGAAATTTATTAATTATACTGTCTCGAGTCATAATATTTGATCAATATTAACACTCATCACTTTTTCAATCACTGTTTTTCTTTTCGATAAACATTAGGGAGTCAGATTAGTCAAAATAGTCATTTAAAATCAGATTCAAAAATAATTATGAAATTAATTTTTCAAAAATGACTAATCTGAAACTATGGTCAAAAATGATTTTCTCCAGGGGGTTTTAAAAGAAAATTTTCTGCTATTTGAAAATTATTTAAAATGAAGAATATGCAAATATTTTCTTTGAAAAACGATGCAGTTATTAAATGTCTCAACAAAAATCACGTTTCACTAGTAATTTTTCTATCAACTAGATTACCAGTGTAATCTGCATCTGAATTTCTCTTTCACTCAAAAATTATTATCAATTGAATTTTATAGACCAAAACATGAAGTGTGCACCAAAAATTCAAACTCAATTTTAACAACAATTTAAATGACATTCTTTTGAAATTGAATTGAAGTCGTGTAAATAATCAGAAAACCGTGAATATAGAGTCAGCCGTATTATCACCAATTGTATTATCCAACAAAACACTATTTTTAATCTAAACTGATATGAAGTAATTCAAAGAATCTAGAGAATATTATAGTGTTTTTGGCATAAGAATATACTTGGCTAACTATGTTGAATAAGTCAGAAACAAAATCATCATCTTTTCATCAAATCAATATTGGCTGATTTTAATTCAGAATATGGTGTAGATTATTTAATATATCGTACAAATAAATATACCTTTACCTATTTTACCTTTACGATATTTTTCGTCGTTGTCCATTGTGATTCTGTCACCTTTATACTAGGCTAAGGAACTTAGCTTTGTCGCCCGTTGTGTTTCTGGAACAGCCAAAATCCAGAGAACACTATTGTTGTTCCTTAGCCTGCCACCACACCTACACGAGAAAAGATTTATGTGACCTATTTGTTTTTATAGGTCCATGATTGTTAGTGGCAGAATATTTAGAAAAATAATTTTGTGAAGACCCAAAACTATTTATAATTGTTCCCTTCGGCACCCAAATTTGTTTAACTTTGAGAGATTTTATATTGGTGCCTTTAGGAACCCAAATCGGTATAGTTTTCACATGTTTGGGTCTATACCAACAACTATTGTGATCGTGTCCAAATTTTCTACAAATTATGCACATTAAATTTTCTCGATTAATCTCGTTTCTAACATTTTTAGAATGACTACATCCAAGTCCTTGTCTAACCGTATTAACAGTTTGCTTTCCTAATAGCATGTTCAACGATTTTTCACTTTTGGAAAATTTATCTAAAGTCGTTGACATATGTTGGACTTGTGTTTTGAGAGATTCATTTTCGTTTAACAATTGCGTGCACTTTTTAACAGAATTCTCTCTCCTAGTATTTTCATTCTCCTTTAAAATCAGAATTTCATTTTCAAGTGATTTTATATTGATTTCTGATTTTTTAATTTCCTTTTCAAATGTTGGACACTTATCACACTTAGGGATCCTACTTTGATAGGTTTTAACTAATTGGTCAAGTTGTTTATTTAAATCTATCAAAGTATCTTTTTGTGATTCAAGTTTGGCATACTTATCCCTAAGCCGTTCAAAACAGGCATTTACTTCGTGGAAATAAATAAGTAATTCAGAGTGAGTAAGTTTTGATACCTCGCTTGGCTCGTCATCGTCGCTATCGGTTATATTCCCATGAAGGCACATATCTGCTTTCTCACTCTCACTGCTATCGCTTTTATTCCACGTGGCTGCAAAACACCGTTTTGATTTCTTTTCAAAATCGCGTTGAAATCGGGGATAATTGGGCTTGATATTACAGGGTTTGTTGCAAGTGATCCCGTGTTCTTCCGAGTTGTCCAGTGCTTTGATTATTCTGCTTTTTACTTTTTTATTTAGGGCTGGATTTCCGTATTTGTGATTACACCTTTTGAATTTCTTCATTATTAATGCCAGCTCGGCTGCTCCATCATCATCATCCTCATCACAATTGCTATTTACCAATCCTGTTAAGCATATTTCTTTAACTGAGTCGGTTGTGGAGGACTTCTCATTGCTGTTGACTGTTGCACCATATATTGCAATTAAAGTATTCCAAATTTCCTGTGCATTTTCACAATGAGAGATGAAATTAAAATTATCTTGATTAATATAAGAATATAATATTGCATAGCAAAAGCATTAATCGAGATAATTTTCTTATCTGTTATATCACACCCATTTTCAATAATATTCCAATATTTAATGTTAACAGATTTTAAATAAAATTCCATTTTTAATTTCCAATTCAAAAAATCTGTTCCATCGAAAATAGAAGGAATAATATTGGAGCGACCCTCAACAGAAGTATTAATAAAGAAGCCATTTCAAAAATTCAAAATTTTAAAACAAAAGGCAATTTTTAAAATACGAATTTTTAAAAAAAAAATTGATTTTTGTAAAAAAAAATTAAAACAAAAACGGCTTTTGTTCCTAGCTCTGATACCACTTGTAGGATCGATTTCACCCTAGAGGGGGGGTGAATAGGGTGATAGTGTAAATTATAAAAATTAATCGCGGAAGCTTATTAATTAATTTCAATTCAGATCACAGAATAGCAGCACAGATATAGCAGAATATAAATAACAGAATAAAACAGAACAACACAGAATTTACCCAGCTTCGGCAAAAACCTGCCTACGTGCTGCCCCCAAGGTTTCTACTAGAAATTAGATAGTCCCTCGCTTACACACGTAAACTCGCTATACCCGCTATTGACTAATCTAACTCTACGCTCAAAACCCTGCCACAACTCAACTACCGAGTTGCGAATTCTCAAGCTACGCCACGTAGCTTGTCCCCTAGTCACACGACTAGAAAAATAAACGGTTTAAAAAAAAGAAAAATACAATTAAAAACAATTAAAATGAAATAACCCTAATAAATTTAAAGCCCTTATTAAAAAATGTCGGCCCCTTTTATCTTCTAGCCCGTCTCTTTTATTATCTTCCTTTGTTTATTTGGAGATGCCGGCCGTTTCCACTTTGAAGCTAAATTAGGGCTTGTCCCTTCGATCCAATTTAGGGCTTTCGAAGCGCCGATAATATATTGATTGATTCGATGATTATTCGCGTGTACTGTTGATCGATTGTTGCTCACTTCGGCTCCTTCGTTGTTGTTGATGGAGTTCGACTTCGATTCGGTATGTGATTTTCGTTTATGCTATACTGTTATGCTTGATTGAACTCCATGAATGAAATTGCCGATGATGATTTCTTTATATAGGGTTTGTAACCCTAGATTTGCGTTCGTACGAATATATTTGAATTTGTCAAATTATTTTCTCTGGCCATTCGATTATACTTGGATGCTCGTGATTTTTCCTTGACTAATTCATTTGTGTAAATACTCGATTGCTTGATTGACACGGCTTTAAAAATTGTGATGAGCACGGCTTTAATTTGACTTTGTCATATTCTGCTGCTGTTGAAATTTTATTTCATGATTTTCTTTGGTTGACTTCGACTTGGTTTTTCACTTGTTCCAACTTTTCCACGGCTTCAATTTTTGACACTTGACTCTGTCACATTCGTATACTTTTGTGACTTGATTCCCATGGTTATTTTCGGTCGCTGCCGTGCATTGTTCATGCAGTTCATTATGCATTATTTTCAGTTGCATTATTGCTGTTGTGTCACTTTGATTTTGGGACTGCTGTGTTATCATCATGTTGGTGGTAATCTTCAAGTACGTTTGCATAAGTGAATTGAGTCAGTGATAGTCATGTGCCACTGCATCACTGTTGCAAGTGTTCTTGCTTCTGCATATTGTTGTATCCATGTGCCACTGTTTGTACTTAATGGTTGCTTTGTATCACTGGTTCATTCCACTGTTTCATGCATGCTCGACATTGTTGTTTACTTGCTTTGATGCATTTGCATGCTGCCATACTTGTTCACTCGTATCATGCTTGGCTTTGCCGTTCATCCTGTTGTACTTTGGTCTCTTGTCATGTTTGCTGTCCATTTTGCATTGGTGCATTGCTGTCATATTGGTTCGAATTGTACTTGCAGTTGTTAACTTGATTCAGTTGTGTTGGAACTGGATTAGTGCAGTTTTCATTCTAGTTTGTAACTGCAGCCATGTTGCATTTTGAGTTGCAGTGTTGGTCTGACTTGCTTGAGTTTCACTGCCATAAGTCGTGCATGTGTGTTGCATTTCATTTGCAGCCTTGACTTTTGTGATATTTGACAGCTCTGGCTCGATGTTGTTACTGAGTTTGACTGCATGTTCATTGGTACTGCTTCATCAGTTCATATTGAACTGTTTCCTGTCATGTTCACTTGCACATTCGAGTTTGTAATCTCTGATTCACAGTGTATATGTTGGCTGTAGTGTTGTGTTTGTTCTCCTGCATGTAGTCAGTTGTAACTGTGTTGGACTTTACTCTGGTTAGCACTT
Organism: Allium cepa; assembly: GCA_030765085.1. Classification (NCBI taxonomy): domain Eukaryota; kingdom Viridiplantae; phylum Streptophyta; class Magnoliopsida; order Asparagales; family Amaryllidaceae; genus Allium; species Allium cepa. The sequence continues at coordinate 233,251,513 of CM060932.1, read as the reverse complement.
GCACATTTGAAGTTGTAGCATGTTTCTGTGATGTTTTCATTTGCTTGAGTTTCAACTGTGCTCGACCATACTTGCCCAGTTTACACAGATGCTCCACTTGTTCATTTTGTTCAAGTGTACTTGTCTTCATTCTAACCATGTTGTCACTGAGTTACTGTCTTGTTTATATTAGACTAGTCGACACTTGATTCTTGAGTTTTGGCCATTCGCACCTGTGTTGAATCCAGTTTCACAGCTCGGGTTTGACCTTGTGCTCGAGTCGTGATTTTTATGTTATCGCACGTGAGTTGAACCCGACTTTTATTTGGGTTTGACCTGTGCTCACCTGTCCCTGTAAATCAAACAAGTGTATATATCGGCGTGCACGGCCTTGTGGCATATACAGTGATGCACTGTGTATGTCACAAGTTGTTCGTGTATGACGAATTCAAATATGAATGATGACGAACAACCCAAATAACTGAGGCAAATAATATTTTCAAAAATCATATTTCATTTTATATTGCAAAAATATTTCTTTTCAATTTTACTGCATTAGTGTATATTTTTGCAGATTGCTCAAATGCTGGATTCAAACTGAAAGGAAGTTGAAGATAAATACTAGTGTGAGTGATATGTAGTGAGGTGAACTGTAAATATGAAATGTGATGTAATTGTAACCAAATTGTATAGTTATAGTGAGAGCTTGAAATTGTACTATTCAAAGATGTAATAAATATTTGTTTGAATAAAATATTCGTTTGAATTCAAATTCCGTGTTATTTATTTTATTCAGCAAATATTTATTTAATTTGTGAAGAATAAAATAGTATATTATCAAATACATTTAAACGAATGTATATATGTTTATTATCATCAAACAAAAATCATATAAGCGCATATTCAACAGATTTAAATCGTACAAAAAGGCGGGATGTTACATCTGGTATCGGAGCTTTGGTTTAGTGATAAATCTTAGCTTTGTGGGGTTTGATTCTTTGCTAATAAGGTAGTAATACCCTGTGATGAGTCGCTTAGTGTCTATATACGAGAGAGCATATTTGTTAGTGTTATAAAAGGTTTTAATATTGTGTTAATTTGTTCCGTTATGTATTTATAAATTCTGGTTGATGCATAGGACGCTATGACATCAATAGGGATTTCTAAACACTTAATAGGACAGACCGACACAATATTTGTTTTAAATATAGGCGAATGAAATAATTTTGTCTATTATATTTTCTACATATAAAATAAAATTTTATAAATAATATATATATTTGGTTGAAATATATTGGTTGTTAGGTAGTGAAATTTATAAATATTGATTGGAAAATAAATTGAAAGTGAAATAAATGAGAATAAACTGGAAATTTAGAACTTAAGTTCCGGGGTATTGGAAATTTCTTTCAAAGGATTTTGGAATATAATAATATTATTTAGAAGTATTTTCTGATATAAATATTTCAACATGATTTGAAAGAATTGTTTCGAAGAAACTTTGGAAAGTGGTAAGTCTGTACTCCCCTCTCTTTCGATGGAAAATAATTTCGGTGATGAGTGCACGCATCATCGACATTCATTTTCGAGTTTCGAAGTGGGAAGGCCAATGTAGTAGTTTTACTATGGATTTATTTTGATAAACAAATATAAATTTTAAATTGTTTTAAATATAATAGGATATATAATCTATAAGTATATACATTTATCTATTATTTTAAAGTGATTTGAAATTTAACCCGGTATTAGTTCTTAAGTTTTCGATAATTAATAGTTCAATTATTGTAGTGAAACGGAAAGTAACTAATTGGTAATTGGAACCTCTAATTAAAATAAGAGATTTAATGCTAAGTTATAAATGAGATTAAAAGAAATTTGAAATTGTAATCTATGAAATAAAGGCTATTAGTATTGAACGTTAAGTTAATTAACTGAAATAACTATAAACTTGTGTAACTTTCAATTGCATTCTTAAAAGCATATATATAACTTACCAAGGATTTAAAAGTTGAAATGTCTAATAATAAGAAAATGTAATTGATATTATACAAGTAAAACTTGAAATAATGAATGTGGTAAGTCTGTACTCCCCTCTCTGTCGTTGGAAAATAATTTCGGTGATGAGTGCACGCATCATCGACATTCATTCGAGTTTCGAAGTGGGAAGGCCAATGTAGTAGTTTTACTATGGATTTATTTTGATAAACAAATATAAATTTTAAATTGTTTTAAATATAATTGGATATATAAGCTATAAGTATATACATTTATCTATTATTTTAAAGTGATTTGAAATTTAACCTGGTATTAGTTCTTAAGTTTTCGATAATTAATAGTTCAATTATTGTAGTGAAACGGAAAGTAACTAATTAATAATTAGGACCTCCAATTAAAATAAGACATTTAATGCTAAGTTATGAATGAGATTAAAAGAAATTTGAAATTGTAATCTATGAAACAAAGGCTATTAGTATTGAACATTAAGTTAATTAAAAGAAAGAAAATAAACTTGTGTAACTTTCAATTGCATTCTTAAAAAGCATATATATAACTTGCCAAGGATTTAAAAGTTGAAATGTCTAATAATAAGAAAATGTAATGGATATTATACAAGTAAAACTTGAAATAATGAAAGCATTCAATAAAACTCTTTAATAGATAAGAATTTGATGTTGTGGTTGTTATAAACTTGAGTATAATTGAAATGATACTAATTAAATATAATAGAAAGGTAAGTATTATAAATAAATAATTATAAGCTTCAGTTAATGAATTGATATGCTAAGAAATTGAATTTAACATGAATACTATAAATTAATGAATGTAAATAAATGAAGAATTTGCAAGAAATAAATGTAAATTTAAAGGATATATCATTATATGAAAGAAAAGAAATCAAAATAACAAATAGTATGAAATGAAATTAATAAGAATGAACTTAATTTACTGTTTGGAATTGTTGTTTGTTTGGTTTATGGTTGTTTGGGCAAGGATACTTTAAATTTGTTTAGATGTATGAATAATCTATTTAGTTTCATCTAAGTCTGTTGAGTAAATGGTGCACGTAGTAGTTTATTTTTCATTCTGTACAATTTAAAGTTTTTGCACCCGAACAACAATTTGTTTTGTTTGATATGAATGGATAATTTATCTGTGTTGATCTTATGCGATGGTTGTATGCTCTATTGCTAGTGATTGTTGTTTATATTGTTTTTCCCGTTATTGGGATATATTATTTTGAGATATTGTGATATATATTGTTATATTTGATATTATATTTTCTCCCGAGCCTCTTTGTACAAAGGAGACTCTGCCAAAAAAATTCAAAATTTTTGGGATTTAGAAATTTTTTGAAAAATGTTTTCCAAACTTTATTAATTTGAGTATAAAAAGATTTAATGGTTATAAGTTGGTATATTTTATCTAAATTAATTAATTTTGTAAATTTATTTGTTTACAAATTTAATATTTTAAGTAAGATATATTGATTTCTTAATTCTTCTTTTCCCTTCTTTTTCCTTTTCGGGGACGAAAAGTTTTGAGTGGGGGAGAGTGTAACGACCCTTAATTTTTTTGATAATTAATTTGGTTACTTTAATAAGATTTTTGTAATTACATGTAGAAAGAAATAAACTTTATAATTTATAATGAAATAGTGTAAATTGTTGCATTTAGTTATAAAAATTTGAAAATAAGTAAGTAAAAGTAAGTATTGAAATTTAACCAAGGAAATAATTACTTAAATAAGATGTAATAAGGGTAATCTAAGTTAAATATTAACTATTTGAATGAAGTCACAATTAACAGAATTAATGTAAATGTTATACTACGCTATAAATCAAATATAAGAAAACAAACGTAAATATTAAATTAATCAATAAATTGATATATATTGAATGGTAATTGAATATAATCAATGTTTAGTAAGAAATTATAACATTGGTTTGGAAATGATTAAACTTGTAAGAATGTGATTGAGGGTTAATGATAAGTAATTATTATAAGTTACTTGTTTTGACGGAATTGGAATTGGAAATAAATTTTAATAAATGTAAAAAAAATGTACATTAATGTAAAATGTAATACAATGTTTAGGAGTTGTTAAATTAGAGTATATTAAGGTAATGAAGGGAAAAACAAGGTAATTAAGTATATAGAGTAGTAATGAACTTAATAAAAAAGATTTGAATTGAAACAAATCAATCCATTGAAATCCAATTTATAATAAGTGTAATTATTGTAGCAATTGAAACTAAATATTATGCAATTGAAATAAAGATAAAATGGAAAATGTTAATGCAAGTGAATAAATAATTAATTTAGTGCAATCCCAATTAATTGAAACCAATTTTAAGGTTATAATTGATTGTAATTAATGAATTGGGAAATAAGTTCAAAGTATATTTATTGATGGAATAATATGCAATAAATTGTAATTTGACAGAATCAATGCTAGAAAAGTAATTAAAATATTTGTTATTTGATAATAAAGTATGAATGGAAATAAATTAAGCAAATGGTGATAATCATTAATTGTTTACCCATTTATTTAATCTATTGGATTAGATCTAAATCCATTGCAATTAAACGTAATTGAAAACTACGTTAATACGAATTTAGTTGGTAACTGTAAAAATATCAGGGTAATTGGATATATACTAATGTTAAATCTATACATAAGATGATGATTGATTGAATAAAGAGATTGCATAAGAATAATATATGTTTCTTTACTAAATAAAAAAAAATCATATGTTTATTTATTTGAAATGTTGGTAGTTGAAAAATATATTACAGAAATAAGAAATTAATAACTTTTAGTTTGTATACAATAATTCTAATTTTGTAAATACGTTAAATTACTATAAAAAGGAATTGAATTGTCTCATTTATTTTTACCTTAGAAATCAATAACAATTAATGCGATTGTAATCTTTTAATTAACAAGTAGGAAGACAATAATTGTAAACATATATTGAAATAAATTTAGATTGGGTGATTTATTTCCAATTAAATCAGTTCACGTTTCAAATTTCAATGCTAGTTTACTGCATATATGTTTATACCTAAATTTGAACTTATGTTTTAGATCCAATTAGATCATTAAAAAGAAAGGATTATTTAAGTTTGAAATCTCATATGTTATTAAATTAAAAGTTAGTAGGAGATAATAAAAGGGATAAAATAGATTTACACTTGACTATTTCCTTTTCCATTAGACTTTATTAGATTTTAATTGCAACATAACTTACCTTTCCATCTTCACTTTTCTAATTTACTCTTACTTCATTGCCTCCTTATATGGATTATTTTCATACCTTTTATTTATGAACGTAAACTATAAGGGGCGATAAAGATGTACATATATATATATATATATTATATATCTGTTTATATTACCTTGTTTATGCTATCATATTTTTGAATGTATGTCAATGCATTCCTAGTAAAACATTCAATCGAAATGTTAACATGTTTGTTTAATTCCCAACCTAATCACAAAGAGGGATAAATGAAAAGTTCATAATGTTGTAACTTCTTTTAATTTATGACACAAATTTGTGTAGAGAATTTATTTTCCTTTATGGTGTGTTAATTAAATCTTTAAAGGATATTAATTGTAACAACCCGGTATTTTCAGCCATTCGCATCCACACATGCCGGAATTGAATTGCTCAAAATACCGCATTGTAAATAAATTTGGAGCAAATGAAATACAAATCACAGAATCACAGACACAGAAATATCAGAGTAACTCGCAGTGGAAATTAAAATACCATAGTAGTTCATGAAGCTACTAAAACAAACTCTCAAAACATAACACATATATCAGTCTGAAAAACATATACAATAGAAATCTCAAATACATAGCAGTTTATAAATATCATAGCTGAAATAGAACAACTGAAACTGAAAAGAAATAGATAACTAAACAAGCAGAATCTCCAGTGATTCCTAGCTCCAGAAAAGAAATCCAAAGCTAAGCTGTAAATACTCAGGCTGACCCGAGCGTAAAGTAAAACATAAAACACTCGGGTCAGGACATATATACTTATATAATGTAAACCATCTCAAGTGAACCGTAGTAGTAAAGTACAATAACTTAAAGGATGCTTGGGATCTCCCATACTTTAAGGATCAGTTAAACTATAAATTAAATACATCCCGTCGTTAAAATTTCAAAATGGTACTTTATACTTCTAAATCAAATATCATTTAAAACTTCAATATCATTTAGAAATCCATTCCAAAATATTAAAATATCATATCTTTAAAACCTTATTCAGTTTTATTTAATTTAAATACCATTTCAAATCACAATTCAAAATGGTTTATATTTCAAATCAAAATACTCCATTTAAACCATTTAAATATTCCAATTAAACCAATTAAATATTCCATTTAAATCATTTAAATATTCATTTAAATCATTTAAAAGTGAAGTTATTGTATTTAATAATTAAATATTCAATTCTTAAAATTTTACCATTTTCAGAATTCATTTATCCACTTCAATTTATTAAAACAATGAAATTTCAACTTTTCGCAGCATTTAGAAAATGCTACGGTAAATTTACATTTGAAAACAATTCATTTTAATAAAGATAGCATTTACAAAAATGCTGTAATAGGTTTTAGTTTCAAATAAAAGCTTTGGTTCAATTCTGCAACTACAGCACTTACGAAGTGCTATAATAGCCCCTAGTTCCTTTTTCCTTATAGTTCATTGTATCAACTACAGCATTTACAAATACTGCAATATCCTTTACTTAAGAAATGATAGCATCTTAGAAATTCTGTTATTTAAAATACAGGGTTTTCAATACAGTTTCATAAACAATTATATTTTAATTTAAACCACTTTTAACTTATTAAAATCATAATTTCTCACTTTAAACAATCAGTTAAATACCCTTATATTCATGATTTTATAAAGTTAAATTTCCATTCAAAGTCAATATTTAATAATAATTCACATATTAAATTCAAACATTAAATTTAAATTCTTTATAATTAAATTTTAACTTAACACTTAAGTTTAAATCTCCAAATATAACTTATTTTCATTTTTATTTACTTACCTTCACAAAAATTCGCTTTAAACAAAATTCATAAATTCTTAACTTAAATATTCATTTATTTAACCTTTTAACTTTATTCAAAAGTCATTAATATAATATAAAATCATTTTAAATTCATTTTAATTCAAAATATCATAAATTTATCATATTTCATATTTAATTTAAATTCCATTTATCACCAAATTATAATTTCCAAAATAACTTACATTTCAGATTTTCTAGCTTTACCATTAATTTATTTCACTTATAAATTTTCAAAAAATTAATAATACTTCACAAAAATCATTTTTAATTAAGTTTAAATCAAAATATTATAATATTTACATTTCTAAAATATTTTAAATTTTTTAGAAAAACATATTTTAACCACGGGTATGTATATCATTTTCTAGCCTAGGTAAAGTGATTAAGGATAATATATCATTTCAACCCGTAATTTACAAAGAAAACCTGGGTTTCATCATTTCAAACCCGCAGTCCCAAGTAAAATGAAATAATTGAAAATCTTTCAGGCCTATCATTTCAGCCCATTACGATTTTCCCCTATTCTAAAGTCCATTCGGTTATGTATCATTTCAACCCATAGTGATTCTAATCTAAAGGGAACTTGTAGTGTGATAAACTTGTAGAAATAACAGGATAGCATTATAAAACAGTAATAGATGATATAACAGGTAAATAAGCATGGGTGAACATCATATGATCATAACATAGCAAATATAGCATGGTCATGTATTTTATAGATTCAAATGTGATCGGTTTACTAGTCATATAAGTATAAAAATGTCTGGTGAGAATAACTCACTTGTATAAGCTGGAGATGACAATCAAAATACACAAACTGAGATCCACAAAGGCACGATAGCATGACAATGATTCGAGTGTGGAAGAGGCAAAGCTAATAGCCTTGTTACATAACAAACAAAACAAAGTACAATACGTAAATTTCAAACCAAACTATTATAAACAAAGTTAGAAATATAAGCACAATACATAGCTGAACTTTTTGCACTTGCATTCAACCACTTATGCTTCAGCTATGGGCTGTAAAAGCACTATAATGGGATTTTTTTGGATCAGGTTTGGATTAGGTTGAGGTTAGGTTGAGGTTAAATAGGCTGGCCATAACAATATATGAAGGAGATGAAGGCATATGTGTGCATCAACACACAACTACAAGCAACAACATGTATTTCAAGGCCTAAATGTCTTCGACCAAGGGACTATTGGGCATGGCCTGATCTGGTATGATCAACTACAGGTGGGGCATGGGTCCTAGGCTTAGGTTGTGGCTGGTGGTGGTGGTGGATGGTCGGCCAAAGCATGATGGTGGGGTGGTGGATCAATGGAAGGCTCGGCTATGAAGTTTTAAGGTGGAGTTTCATCATTTTTTGGTGAATCAACATCCTATAGGGCTTCGGTCACGAATGGTCAGTGGAGTGAGGGGATGGTGGCTGGAATAGGTGGTGATGGAGGCGGCCAAGGGGCTGGTGGTGACAGGGCCGAACACAAAGAGGATGAAGCAAGTGCAGAAATCACATAATTCAAGTATAGAAAGTGAAAAAAGAAAAAAAAATTACCAAACTTTTTCTTGGATTGTGACGCCCCACCTCTATGCTCACAATAACAAAGGCTATTATAAGGAATAACGTCTGCTATTACGAAGAATAAGGCTTGTTATAAGCGACCATCCGTAAGATATGCCTTAGACAAGGATTGATTACATCGATAGGAGTTGTGTAAATTTCTCCCAAAGATATATATTCAATTCAAATCTAAAACGAAACTACAGTAGCTAATGAAAAATTTAGAACAACTCATAATAACAACAACATAGATATGTATAATATCATCAGAACAGAAATATCAGATATATAGCGAAAGACAAGTCTGGTTACATGCTACAACAATCGATAGTCACATAAACCAAATGTACATTTACATGTCATAAACATACATGAGACGAGAGTCAATGAACCAAAAAGAAACACCTCAAAGTCTAGACGACAGATGAAGTGAAATCCCAAAAGCTGAAGCAGCAACTGAATCAGAGATAGCGATTTTCCTGAAATAACACGGTCTGACCCGAGTATTATTTAAAATAAAATAATAAACCGATCAGTCTAATTTAAACTTCAGAAATAAGTGTATAACAAACAACACTTAAGCAAATAATCATATTCTCGAATGAGATTATACAACATAGATAATCAACATAGTTCAAATAAAGAAATCTCAATTTAAACTCCATCAAAATCAATAATCTCGAATGAGACTATACAACATAGATAAGCAACATAGTTCAAATAAAGAAATCTCAATTTAAACTCCATCAAAATCAATAATCTCGAATGAGACTATTCAACATAAATAATCACCATAGTTTAAATGAAGAAATCTCAATTTAACTCCATCAAAATCAGCTTTTAATTTCCCAATTGAATTCAAAACAGCAACACTCAAATTTATAATCTCGGATGAGACTATACACAAAATTATAGTCTCGGGTGAGACTATACACAAAACTGTAGTCTCGGATGGGACTATACAACATAGTAATCAACATTGCTTAAATGAAAAAATCTCATTAAACTCCATCAAAATAAATTTCCAAATTCACAATTGAATTTGAAACAGCAGTTCACTAGAAAATCAGCATTCATAAAATGTAGAAATCAAAATAAGATAACTAGAAAATCAACATAAAAGATGGATCGATCCCAGCAGATGGCGAGTTTTAGCTACGCCGCACGTGCATCAACATATGGCCGAAGCCTACCAAGTACTGTCATCATAATTTTGGCGCCCAATAAATGACCCGAAGGTCCAACGTATGACCTGAAGGTCTAGTACTGGTATTTGACCCGATGGTCCATCATATGACCCGTAGGTCCAGCATAATGGCTCGAAAGCCAAATAAAATCATCAAAATAGCAAATATTTCAATTAACGAGTTTGGAATTAACCGAAATAGTAAAAGTGTGGTTCCATACTGCGCACTTTTGCTAAATCATTTAAATCTCTTCATCATTTCCTTGAAAGTGCAAAATTGTGTATTTTATATAAATAACATTTTACGTTCTCAAACGGACAAGTCCGGAATTAACTGAATCAGTAAAAGTAAGGGTTCATAGTGTTTAATTTTGCTGAAACGTTTAAATCGCTTCCTCGTTCTTTTGAAAGCGTAAACTATAAATTTTTGGAACCAATTTTTATTTTAAAATGATTTTTAAAACACGTGATTAAAACAACAACAACTATAGCAATTTCGACGAGGAAATTTCGCTTCGCAAAACACTGTAAAAACGAATACCAATTCAGTGTTGCGGGATAACCGCTTGAAAATTCATTTTAAAATTGATGGTTATTGTAGTCAAAACAACAATAATTTTTATTCGTCAAAATTATCATCAAAACAACACGCTTCAAAAATATACTACCGGCGTAAAAATTTCCGTTATAAAATAACGGCGTAAAATACGTTTTAAAATGTGACACTGGTTCAACGCAAATTAAATAGTGGACTGCCCCACTATATTTTCATCAAAATTTTCACTACTGTATGCGTCAAATATGACACTATCTGGTAATTGCAAAACCAAAAGAAATGTGACCAGACAGTATCACAAAATACATGCGCACGGATAAAAATTGGTACGAAGATGGTCCGAACATGTTTCATGCAAGAAAATAGAAATAGGCAACAAAGTATACTTGCACACTACTAAACTCAAATTTTCTTAAAGAATGCAACTTGGTTTTAATGCAACTGTAAACACACTTACAAAAAAAAATAAAGATTATGCAATTGCCCTGGGATTACTTTTAGTGTACACAACATTGTCTGGGCATGAACTCTATACACATGGAACAAATGCACAGCTTGCTTCGTGCATTACAACCTGGCACGTCTGGACTTAGTATCCATCAAGCATGTATTAAACAAAAAAAACCAAATATAGACTTGGACACTATTTATACGCACGCGTTAAATTATATGAAGCCTGGACTATACTTTCATACGATTCAAGCCTCATACAAATGGGTTGCAAACAAAAGAAAAAAGTGACCACCCTCTTTCACATGGCTCTACTGGTAAAGGAAAACACACTAGCAAGTAACATATATGAAGTACTTAGATCTGGACTTGCCTTTACACGTATGCAAATGAAAAAAATAATTTGTGCTACACATATTGCTTTTTCATGCAACATGTTGCACGCAATTGAACATATACATTACTTATGTATACGCAAGCAATAGAAAACTTTTTCATGCAACCTGGGCAACATGACTTCACGCATGCACATACTAAAAATGTATACACTTACATGAATTCTAACAAAATAATACTCTAACTCTATCTCCAGTTATTACATGCATGTGAGAAAAAAAAGCTATTTCATGCGTGAATATTGTCTACAACCTTAAACAAAATTGTGTTCAATTATATGAGACAACATGCATGTTTGTATGAAATGTCCTGATCAAAGTCACATGTAAAATAACTTTTGAATGCAGGTAAATAAGTTTCGAACTCCAAAACTTTTTGCACGAAATTGCATTAATAATTTAGCCTGAACATACTTTCGTGTAAATCACTTGCACAAGAATTTAAAGCAATAATTGGACGCACGGAACGAAGGAATATAATGATACCTGGGCAATGCACTCTATCAGGCATGTAATATAAAGTTTTGAAATATAATTGTCCAAAATAATTTCATACTTCGCTTATTTGCATGCGAAAGTGAAATACCCGCAGCCAATAAAACCAACAAAAATTAGAAGTGTGAGGTTTTTACACTCACCTCAATTTTTCTTCAAAAGTCAGCTAACTACCAAGATCCAAAAGTAGCAAAAAAATCGAACCACCATTAATTTTTCCATTTGCAGAGCTACTGAAGACGAAGAATGGAAGATGCAGGCTTAAGGAAATGAGTACAAACATACTCTTCTTTTCCCCTTTGTGTATACAAGTCAAATAAGGAATATGCTAGCAAACATTTTAGTACACAAGCATTAAATGTAAACGTGCATATAGAAAGAAAGGACACGGCTAGCCTATAATAGAAATGATGGCAGCAAAGTGTTCTTATAATTTCTCTAAAATATGTGGTGACAGCTAAGGCAAATTGGGTTCATACTTTCTCTTGAAAAGAATGTGACAGCACTTGTTTATATTGGCTTAAGAAATGGACCACTTTCTCTTGCATGAAAGCTAAATGAAATTATAACACAACTTGGTTATATTCAATGTGTTAAAAAATTTTCAATTGACTTTGAAATCATTTTTGCATCATTTTTTTAAAATTTCTATTTAATATATTTACTCCGACAGTAATTCAAAAATCACGGTCGTTATAGACTCTCCCCTTATAAAAATTGCGTCCCCGCAATTTTCACACTAGAAGTAGTCAATAACACAAATAATTCATCATAACAAAGATTAAAAAGAAAAGATAGATACGAATGCTCACCCCCACCCGAAGAGGAGAGAAAACCCGGATAAGAACGCTCGATGAATTCTCTGGTTTCCCAAGTACAATCTTTAGGGTTTGCGGACCATTGAATTTTCACAAGCGGGACTTCTTTATTCCGAAGGCATTTAACCTCCGAAGCTAGCACACGAATAGGATTTTGCACAGTAAACAAGTTGGGTGAGATCTCAAGATCTTGCAACACATGAGGATCAGTAATAGAATCTGAATCACGAAGGCATCGACGAAGCTGGGATACATGAAAGACGTCATGAATTCTAGAAAACTGAATAGGTAACGATACACGATAAACTACTGGGCCAATGCGTTCCGTAATAGGAAAACTGTCCAATATAACGAGGAGCCAATTTCCCGGATTCCAACCAACAAGATGGTTATCGACCCGGCCTTCCGTAAAGAGCTTCGAAAGGTGCCATACCGATACTGGATTGAAAACTATTATCATAAGAAAATTCAACAAGAAATAAATGGTCTTCCCAACTACCTCCATAGTCAAGAAGCAGTCCGATTGGACTTGATAGGAATAAATGGGCTGATTTGGTCAATCGGTTAACAATCATCCAAACACTAGTATGGCCCGACCTCAAACGAGGTGGACCATCAATGAAGTCTAAAGAAATTTGATCCAATTTCCATAATGGAGTCTCAAGAGGCTGCAAAAGACCACTGGGACGCTGGTGTTCTGCTTTAATAAGTTGACAAGTCATGCAACGACTCACATAACTTGCACCATTACGCTTCATACCCTCCCAAAAGTATAAGCGTTTCATATCAGCTTACATCTTACTACTAACTGGATGGGTAGTATACTTAGAACGATGACAGTCCTCAAGAATGTCATTTCTATGATTAGAAACATTAGATACGATCAACTTTCCCTTCTTCCGACTACAACCATGAATATCAATATCGAAATCCTTTAGATCATCACTTCGGGATTCCGATTTACAACTCTGAATAAGATAAGAGAGATCTGGATCTTGTTTCTAGGCATTTTCAATACGATCTAACAAACTAGGACGAGCTTCCCTGCTAAATAAAAACACGGGAGAATCAGAAACTGAAGGACGGTCTCTAATATCACAAAGAGATAAATCTTCCAACATATTCCACTCTGCTAGCATCATGGAAACACAACTTGCTGCTTGCGACTGAGTGCATCAGCAACCCGATTACCCTTGCCAGGGGTATACTAAATAACGAAATCATATGAAGCAAGCAATTTGAGCCAATGTTGTTGCCTCATATTAAGTTCCTTCTCAGTGAATAGATACTTCAGAGATTTGTGATCAGTGAAGAGAGCAAAACGCTCGCCCAATAAATAATGTCGCCAAATCTTTAGAGAAAAGATTATAGCGGCTAACTCCAAATCATAGGTAGCATAACGAATTTCGTTAGGTTTTAGTTGTCTAGAAGCATAGGCAACTACTAACTTTTCGCACGAGAACAGCACCGAAACCAATACGGCTAGTATTGGTACAAATAATGAAGTCTTGGTTCCCTTCGGAAATCACATGGATAAGAGTATCGAAAAAGGGTTATCTCAAATAATCCTCTTCCTGAAAAGCTAAAACTTCCAAAATTACAATTATCATTATGAAATCATTTTCTAGAAAAATTTACTTTTTATAGATCAATTTATTGTGTTAAATTGTCTCATCAAAGCGTTTAGGAGATTCCTATCGATAACGTTGATAAAGTGCATCGACCAGAATTCTTAAAGCACTCAATGGGCAATATAATCAAAAAATCATCTTCTATATGATAAACACAAATCCAATTTTACTTGTAATTAAATCTTATGAAAAATATTTGCAAAATTTTAAATTGCCATTTTCATCCAAAATCAATAAATACACAAATGGAGTCATCGAGATATTCGTAGAATACTCGATTCATAAAATGGATGAAATAAGCTAGGCAAACTGAATGACATAATAAGTCATTCATAAGAATCATAACGAATACGGAATGCGGTAAGAGGGAAGCTATCTTCCGCCACTCGTAACCGATGAAAATCGGTAGCAAGAACGAGTTAGGAAAAGAGCTAGAACAAATTAATCGTTTGGCTTCCAATTCAGAATACTGTTGCTTGAGTTCCTCAATTTCCTTAGCAGACATCCTCGTGAAGGACGACAGATAAGATGAGCACCAGAGATAAGATCAATACGGAACTCAATTGCCCTCTTCGACGGCAAACACGAAATAGGCTCAAAAACATCAGAAAGATTACAAACAACTGGGATATTACAATGAAATCCTCCGATTTGAAGGAAGAAATAAGACCATTAGAATCATGGTCCATTCTTCGAAATACAATAGATAACTGCTCGATAGCATCGGGATGCTTGAGATATAAAGTTCTTTCGGGACATAGGATTTGAACTTCATAACGGACGAGCCAATCCATACCCAAAATCATATCAAAACCAAGATGATCCATAACATGCAGATTCCCATGAAAGGAAAAACCACATAGAATAATCTCAACATCAACACATAACAAACCAAGAGTAACGGATCCACCAATAGGATTCGCAATCCTCAAAGGGTCGCAAAGACTAACAACATCCAACGGAATAACATCAATAATCTCCTTTGACACGAATGAATGTGATTCACCCGTATCTAAAAGAACTCTAATAGAATGGCCACGAAGTAAAATAAAACCTTCCAAAATAGAAGGAGTAATACCTTTGGGCTGAGAAGAATCACTAGAAGCTTAAGCAACATTAAGCTTCCCAGATTTGAAACCCTTGGGTACAGTTAAAACAACTCAAGATTTATAAAGAATTTAACAAATGGAATACTACGGGAATATGAAATATATTCCTAGACATATTCCAACATGTGAAAGAGGATAAAAGTTTAAGAACAATGAAGGAATAGATTATAAAGGCACGAATAAAACCCTCGAATAGTTGTAACAAATGTTCCATTCTGTTTCTGTTCTGTGTTTATTATAATTTGTTCTGAATCTCAGCTCTGATACCAAGCTGTGACGCCCCACCTCTATGCTCACAATAACAAAGGCTATTATAAGGAATGACGTCTGCTATTGCGAAGAATAAGGCTTGTTAGAAGCGACCATCTGTAAGTTTTGCCTTAGATGAGGATTGATTACATCGATAGGAGTTGTGTAAATTTCTCCCAAAAATATATATTCAATTCAAATCTAAAACGAAACTACGGTGGCTAATGAAAAATTCAGAACAACTCATAATAACAACAACATAGATATGCATAATCACATCAGAATAGAAATATCAGATATATAGCGGAAGACAAGTCTGGATACATGCTACAACAATCGATAGTTCACCTAAATCAAATTTACATTTACATGTCATAAACATACATGAGACGAGAGTCAATGCACCAAAAAGAAACACCTCGAAGTCTAGACGAAAGATGAAGTGAAATCCCAAAAGCTGAAGTAGCAACTGAATCAGAGATAGCGATTTTCCTGAAATAACTCGGTCTAACCCGAGTACCATTTAAAAGAAAATAATAAACGGATCAGTCTAATTTAAACTTCAGAAATAAGTTCATAACAAACAACACTTAAGCGAATAATCATAATCACGAATGAGTTTATACAACATAGATAATCAACATAGTTCAAATAAAGAAATCTCAATTTAAACTCCATCGAAATCAATAATCTCGAATGAGACTATACAACATAGATAATCAACATAGTTCAAATAAAGAAATCTCAATTTAAACTCCATCAAAATCAATAATCTCGAATGAGACTATTCAACATAAATAATCACCATAGTGTAAATGAAGAAATCTCAATTTAACTCCATCAAAATCAGCTTTTAAATTCCCAATTGAATTCAAAACAGCAATACTCAAATTTATAATCTCGGATGAGACTATACACAAAATTATAGTCTCGGGTGAGACTATACACAAAACTATAGTCTTGGATGAGACTATACAACATAGTAATCAACATTGCTTAAATGAAGAAATCTCATTAAACTCCTTAATAAATTTCCAAATTCACAATTGAATTTGAACCAGCAGTTCATAAAAATCTGAAAATTAGTTCAGATAACTAGAAAATCAGCATTCATAAAATCTAGAAATCAAAATAAGATAACTAGAAAATCAACATAAAAGATGGATCGATCCCAACAGATGGCGAGTTTTAGCTACGTCACATGTGCATCAACATATGGCCGAAGCCTACCAAGTACTGTCATCATAATTTTAGCGCCCAACAAATGACCCAAAGGTCCAACATATGACCTGAAGGTCTAGTACTAGTATTTGACCCAAAGGTCCATCACATGACCTGAAGGTCCATCATATGATCCAAAGGTCCAGCATAATGGCTCGAAAGCCAAATAAAATCATCAAAATCATCAAAACATCAAATATTTCAATTAACGAGTCCGGAATTAACTAAAATAGTAAAAGTGTTGTTCCATACTCTACACTTTTGCTAAATCGTTTAAATCTCTTCATCGTTTCCTTGAAAGTGCAAAATTGTGTATTTTATATAAATAACATTTTACGTTCTCAAACGGACAAGTCCGGAATTAACTGAATCCGTAAAAGTAAGGGTTCATAGTCCTTAATTTTGCTGAAATGTTTAAATCGCTTCCTCATTCTTTTGAAAGCGTAAACTGTAAATTTTTGTAAACAATTTTTATTTTAAAACGATTTTTAAAACACGTGATTAAAACAGCAACAACTATAGAAATTTCGACGAGGAAATTGCACTTCGCAAAACACCGTAAAAACTGATACCAAATCAGCGTTGCGGGATAACCGCTTGAAAATTCACTTTAAAATCGACGGTTATTGAAGTCAAAACAACAATAATTTTTATTCGTCAAAATTATCATCAAAACAACACGCTTCAGAAATATACTACCGGCGTAAAAATTTCCGTTATAAAATAACGGCGTAAAATACGTTTTAACACATAACACCGGTTCAACGCAAATTAAATAGTGGACTACACCACTATATTTTCATCAAAATTTTCACTACTATATGCGTCAAATATGACACTGTCTGGTAATTGCAAAACCAAAAGAAATGTGACCAGACAGTATCACAAAATACATGTGCATGGATAAAAATTGGTACAAAGATGGTCTGAACTGTTTCATGCAAGAAAATAGAAATAGGCAACAAAGTATACTTGCACACCACTGAACACAAATTTTCTTAAAGAATGCAACTTGGTTTTAATGCAACTGTAAACACACTTTCAAAAAAAAAAAATTATGCAATTGTCCTGAGATTACTTTTATTGTACACAACATTGTGTGGGCATGAACTCTATACACATGGAACAAATGCACAGCTTGCTACGTGCATTACAATCTAGCATGTCTGGACTTAGTATCCATCAAGCATGTATTAAACAAAAAAAAACCCAAAAATATAGATCTGGACACTATTTATACGCACGCGTTAAATTATATGAAGCCTGGACTATACTTTCATACGATTCAAGCCTCATACAAATGGGTTGCAAACAAAAGAAAAAAGTGACCACCCTCTTTCACATGGCTCTACTGGTAATGGAAAACACACTAGCAAGTAACATATATGAAGTACTTAGATCTGGACTTGCCTTTACACGTATGCAAATGAAAAAAATAATTTGTGCTACACATATTGCTTTTTCATGCAACATGTTGCACGCAATGGACATATACATTACTTATGTATACGCAAGCAATAGAAAACTTTTTCATGCAACCTCAGCAACATGACTTCACGCATGCACATACTAAAAATGTATACACTTACATGAATTCTAACAAAATAATACCCTAACTCTATCTCCAGTTATTACATGCATGTGAGAAATAAAAAAACAAAGCTATTTCATGCGTGAATATTGTCTACAACCTTAAACCAAATTGTGTTCAATTATATGAGACAACATGCATGTTTGTACGAAATGTCCTGATCAAAGTCACATGTAAAATTACTTTTGAGTGCAAGTAAATAAGTTTCGAATTTCACAACTTTTTGCATGAAATTGCATTAATAATTTAGCCTGAGCATACTTTCGTGTAAATCACTTGCATAAGAATTTAAAGAAATAATTGGACGCACGGAACGATGGAATACAACGATACCTAGGCAATGCACTCTATCACGCGTGTAATATAAAGTTTTGAAATATACTTGTCCAAAATTATTTCATACTTCACTTATTTGCATGCGAAAGTGAAATACTTTCAGCCAATAAAACCAACAAAAATTAGAAGTGTGAGGTTTTTACACTCACCTCAATTTTTCTTCAAAAGTCAGCTAACTACCAAGATCCAAAAGTAGCAAAAAAAATCGAACCACCGTTAATTTTTCCGTTTGCAGAGCTACTGAAGATGAAGAATGGAAGATGCGGGCTTAAGGAAATGAGTACAAACATACTCTTCTTTTCCCCTTTGTGTATACAAGTCAAATAAGGAATATGCTAGCAAACATTTTAGTACACAAGCATTAAATGTAAACGTGCATATAGAAAGAAAGGACACGGCTAGCCTATAATAGAAATGATGGCAGCAAAGTGTTCTTATAATTGCTTTAAAATATATGGTGACTACTAAGGCAAATTAGGTTCATACTTTCTCTTGAAAAGAATGTGACAGCACATGTTTATATTGGCTTAAGAAATGGACCACTTTCTCTTGCGTGAAGGCTAAATGAAATTATAACACAACTTGGTTATATTCAATGCGTCAAGAAATTTGCAACTGACTTTGAAATCATTTTTGCATCATTTTTTTTTAAATTTCTATTTAATATATTTACTCCGACAGTAGTTCAAAAATCACGGTCGTTACATGGATGATGGCCGGATTTTTTTCAGGTTGAGAAGCTTTCCTATACGTGAAAATGAAGTGGGTATGCTGCTGAAGCAATGAGATATGGCCAGAAATTGAATGCATGTGATGTTTGGTGTAAACTAGGCTTTAAAAATAGAAAATAAATGCAATAAATCTTGAAAAAAATTTAACATCACTTTAAAAATGTTTTAAAATAAAATATATACCTAACATGTCATATAACACATATTAGAACATGATTTGAAAAATAAAGTATTATTTATATAAATTAAAATAGATAATTTTATTAAATAAATCAATTTACACCCAATATTATAAAAAGCATAACTTTCACAATATAAATCGGATTTCAACGAAACAAAAAGCAATATTCTTAAAATTAAATTTATTTTCATAATAAAGGATAAAATTCAAATATTTAAATTTTAAATTTAAAAGTCAAAGTTTGACCAGATTGACCAAAAATCCACTTTTTCTGGAAATATCCTATTTATTAAGATTTGAAATTATGATTCACATGAAAATCAAAATATACTCTTAAAATAACAAAATTTATTCATTTTAATAAATAAAATAAAGTTTTTAAATCAGGAGTTTCAATTTAAATAATAAAAATAAACAATTAAAATAATTACAAAATACTGGGTTGTTACACTCTCCCCCACTTAAATCTGTCCGTCCTCGAAAAGAATGAACAAAGAAAATAAGGAAAAGCAAGATAGACAACAAATAGTGCCTAGAAAAACAATTTCAGATTCGAAGCACGAATGCTCTCCTCCGTCTCCCAGGTACAATCTCGATCATCAGTACTTCACAGTACTTTGATCAAACTAACGAATTTCCTTCTTGGCTGCTTCGTACCTCTACTGACAATATGAAGTGACTTACTCTCGACAGTCAGATTAAGTTAAATATCCAAACTATCAAGAGCAGTTGGCTGAACAAAAAGAGATGGGTCAAGAAGATACCAGAGAAGATGTGAGATGTGGAATATATTATGCACTCCAGAAAGCTTCTTGGATAAATCCAGACGATAAGCCAAAGAACCAACTCTTCCCATAATGCAGAAAGAACCCTCGAAGAGGAAAAAGGTAGGAATAGCTATAAGTAAAATAGGTTGAAAGACAAGGATGGACCATTATTTTAAAACCACATACATTTCAATTTATAATTTTATATTTACAACATTTTAAACAATTAATATGATAAATAGTCATTTGATTCAAATTTGTTAGTTCGAAGTAAACAAAATTTAATTTTTTTAAATTATTTGGACCAGTAAAATATTGATCAAAATATCCTTTATATAATACTTTATAAAAATACTTTTATAACTCGATGTCTTAACAAGTTCACTTTCGTTCCTCCAGACTCTGGCCATGCGTTGATCAGGCGCTAAGCTAGAATTCTCCAGGTACTTGGTAGACTTGTTTCAATACCTAGTGAAAATACTGGAAAACCCTTTAAAAACAGATATGGAAAGTACAATCCAAACAAAACAACCAAACCAAAACATGTCGATCATGGATCGCGGATACACAATGGTTACGCTGGATTCCCCAGGAAACATCCATACCCGTAGACTGACTACCGCAGCCCTTCGATTACGCCATGAAGACTGGTAGTACCGCAGATACACAATGGTTACGCCTGGATCCCCCATGAAACATCTGTACCCTTAGGCTCTCGCAGCCCATGCGGATTACGCTACCAAGCGATCCAATAGATCACAGATACACAATGGTTACGCCTGGATCCCTCAGGAAACATCCATACCCTTAGGCTCTCGCAGCCCCTGTGAATTACGCTATGCAGCCGCGCTCGTAAGACCATGGAGATCACCATGGAATTCGATCGACACTCGAGTATCATATCTGGAAAATCCAAATCAAAGAGAATAATATCGATAGAATGAATCCACAGTGTGGCCACAAAGCGGATATCGAGCAGAAGCACATTCCATATCTTTACTTCGAAAATATGTATCATATAGTACCTTTCAAAATCACTTTCAAATATCATACTTATATAAAGTCTATTATATATAAGATTTCATTTCAAATCGAATACTTTCCAAATCAATAGTATATCAAATCATACTTATATAGACTTCGATTATATACGATTTCTCTTTACAAATTGAGTATGAGTACCTTTTCGAATCAACAGTTTTCAAATCAATTTCATACTTATACAAATCAATTTTATATAAGTTCGATAACTCCCAAATCAAAGTATTTAAATAAACAAGGTTCTCAATTTCAAAACATTTCAATATCAATTCAGTTTCAAAATCATATATGATTTCGCCAGATCATTTCTTCTAATTTCATATATTCAGTTTCAGAGTTTCTTAAAACAATAGATTTAGAAAATAATCCAATTTCCCAAATCAACAAAAATTTAGGTCAAACAAATTTGTTTCCATTTCAAACGTATATTCACTTTCAAAAAATCATAATACTTCCAATGTTATAAATCTTTCGAAACCAAAATACTTGAAATCATTACGCTTTGAAAATCATAACATTTCAAAATCATACATTTGAAATCATAAAACATTCCTTTAATTCTTTACATTTCACAAATTTATTCAATTAAAACCGAATCAAAAATTTCCAATTTTAATTCAATTCAAACCATTAGTTTCAATTCAATTTAGTTTTCCAACAAAACCATTTCAAATATTATCAAATTTCAAATAAAGATTTGATCCATAAAATAAACTATTCAATCTTTTATATATTTCAAAGCTTAAATATACCATATTCCAAAACTAAATTTTATAATTTCATATATCTCAAATTTTACTTCATTATTACTTAGTTCTGAAATATTCATTTCATAAATCCATCATTTTTAAATAAACTCAAATTAAAAGTAAACCAAATATCCTTTCGTACAAATATAAACTTCAAATATTCATTTATCAAAATCAATTTTCATTTCAAATTCACATTCTTTATCAAAATAAAGATTAAATCATTACCAAACTATTACAATCATCAAAATATCTAAAATGGTTACTAAGTTTAAAACTATCTCTTTTTAAAACCTTCAAACTATTTATTTCTATATGGGAAAAATCAAATTTACCATTGGAAAGATTATTATTCTATATATATACTTTATTCAAAACATTTCAAATCTATATTTCATACCTGTATAATTCAAAATAGTCTTATTTATTTCACTCAACAAACAGTTTCAAACTTATATAAATCATATTACTTTATACATTAATCATACCGAACTAAACTTATATTCTTTATCACATACCCTGTACCTTTCAAAATTTCTTAGCTTTGAAAAGTTAACCTTCATTTGGAAGTGCTCGAACCTTTAAAATAGTCAAAGAAATCATATTTTCATTCCAAGAGTTGGAAATCACCAACAAATCAGTAAACCAATTCCAAAAGATAGAGTTATACCAAAACAAATCTAAATCTTGAGGACTGAACACCGGCTTACTTTAAATCATTTCAAATGTATACATTCATATATCTTTCGAATATCAAACTGTACTTCAAAATCTGAAATCAAAATTTGGTTTCACAAAGCAAAGCTACTAGAGTGGCCTCTCCCTCACTCAAAAACTCGAAAATCAATGTCAATGATGCATGCATTCATCACCGAAATTATTTTCCAGCGACATAAGTGGGTTCTGGACTTTTATTTTATTTAAACTTCTTTAAAATCTCTTAGAAATCATTGGAACTCATTCGAATACATTTTGAACATTTCTTATTTAGAAAATATCTTTAAGTCATATTATTATTATATATTTTCTAAAATCTTAAAACCAATTTCAAAACACCGGAGTTCGGTTCCTCGAAATTCACATTCAAAACCCTTCAGTTATAAATCATTTTATATAGGTCAAATTCTTATAAATTTTCAAAATTCAAATCCTTCCAAAGTTTCAATTTTCCATTTTCAAAAGATATAAAAATC
The DNA here is from genome assembly GCA_030765085.1 of Allium cepa. NCBI lineage: Eukaryota > Viridiplantae > Streptophyta > Magnoliopsida > Asparagales > Amaryllidaceae > Allium > Allium cepa. Next base: position 233,228,167 of record CM060932.1, on the reverse strand, counting down.
CTTACTGAAAACATTTCACTTTTATATATAATAGGGTCATCCTTATCAAAATAATAATTTCGATGTATGCACAATTTCAAAATACAACCAAATACAAATTTCCAAAGGATGATTCAAGGGTGGATTCCAAACAACAGAGATTCAAATTAGAGGAACTCTAATCAGATAGAATTCTGGTTCGAAGATAAGCTCGAACGAAGATGAGATAATTTAATTACCAAATAGAAGATGGATTAGCCTTTATAAATCGTGGGTGACCTTAATCGGTCAACCGAGACTTCAGGAATATAATCAATTCGAAAATCTAAGGAAAATCGACATTCGATCGCCAGAGATAGAATGCAGGTAGAGCAGGAGATAAATAGCATCGAAATCCGAGGATACCGAAATCTCCGTTGAATCAATGCCAATTGTAAAGGAGTTTCACCTCGTTACAAATCATTCAAAGATTTACGGAATCACTGATCTTTATAGAGGTCATTCCAAAGTGGAGTTACGGAATGCTCCAAAATCAAAAGGATAAAATAAGGAAAACAAGACTGGATTTCAGAACGAGTAGGAGCGTTCCAAAGTTCAAGGAATCCTAAACAATAAGAGTCCTCACCAAGTGATTTCTAACAAGGTGGATACGGAAGGAATGAAGTTTAGAAGATCCTGATTTCAAAATAGGAAAATTTTATACCAATATAATCTTTGAAAATACTATAAAAATCATTTGGAAATCATTTTGTACTTCGAAAATATGTTCTCTCACAAGAAAATGATTCTGAGATTGATTTCACTCATTCTAGGGTATTTCTACCCAATCTCTAATGAGTTTTTGCTCCGCAGGCTATGGTTTTCTTAAAACCAAAGCTCTGATACCAACTGTAACAACCCGATATTTTTAGCCATTCGCATCCACACATGCCGGACTTGAATTTCTCAAAATACCGCATTGTAAATAAATTTGGAGCAAATGAAATACAAATCACAGAGTCACAGACACAGAAATATTAGAATAACTCGCAGCGGAAATTAAAATACCATAGTAGTTCATGAAGCTACTAAAATAAACTCTCAAAACATAATACATATATCAGTCTGAAAAACATATACAATAGAAATCTCAACTACATAGCAGTTTATAAATACCAGAGCTGAAATAGAACAACTGAAACTGAAAAGAAATAGATAAGTAGACAAGCAGAATCTCCAGCGATTCCTAGCTCCAGAAAAGAAATCCAAAGCTAAGCTGTAAATACTCAGGCTGACCCGAGCGTAAAGTAAAACACAAAACACTCGAGTCAGGACATATATACTTATATAATGTAAACCAACTCAAGTGAACTTTAGTAGTAATGTACAATAAATTAAAGGATGATTGGGATTGCCCATCCTTTAAGGATCGGTTAAACTATAAATTAAATACATCCCGTGGTTAAAATTTCAAAATGGTATGTTATACTTCTAAATCAAATATCATTTAAAACTTCAATATCATTCAGAAATCCATTCCAAAACATCAAAATATCATATCTTTCAAAACCTCATTCAGTTTTATTTAATTTAAATACCATTTCATATCACAATTCAAAATGGTTTATATTTCAAATCAAATTACTCCATTTAAACTAATTAAATATTCCATTAAACCAATTAAATATTCCATTTAAATCATTTAAATATTCCACTTAAATCATTTAAAAGTGAAGTTATTATATTTAATAATTAAATATTCAATTCTCAAAATTTTACCATTTTCAGAATTCATTTATTCACTTCAATTTATTAAAATAATGAACTTTCAACTTTTCGCAGCATTTAGAAAATGCTACGGTAAATTTACATTTGAAAACAATTCATTTTAACAAAGATAGCATTTACAAAAATGCTGTAATAGGTTTTAGTTTCAAATAAAAGTTTTAGTTCAATTCTGCAACTACAGCACTTACGAAGTGCTATAATAGCCCCTAGTTGCTTTTTCTTATAGTTCATTATATCAACTATAGCATTTACAAATGCTGTAATATCTTTTACTTAAGAAATGATAGCATTTTAGAAATGCTGTAAATTAAAATTCAGGGTTTTCAATATAGTTTCATAAACAATTATATTTTAATTTAAACCATTTTTAACTTATTAAAATCATAATTTCTTACTTTAAACAATCATCTAAATACCCTTGTATTCATGATTTTATAAAGTTAAATTTCCATTCAAAGTCAAGATTTAATAATAATTCACATATTAAATTCAAACATTAAATTTCAATTCTTTATAATTAAATTTTAACTTAACACTTAAGTTTAAATCTCCAAATATAACTTATTTTCATATTTATTTACTTATCTTCAAAAAAATTCACTCTAAACAAAATTCATAAATTCCACTTTAAGTTATATTTCAAAATTCAACTTAAATATTCATTTATTTAACCTTTTAACTTTATTCAAAAGTCATTAATATATTATAAAATCATTTTAAATTCATTTTAATTCAAAATATCATAAATTTATCATATTTAATTTAAATTCCATTTATCACCAAATTATAATTTCCAAAATAACTTACATTTCAGATTTTCTAGCTTTACCATTAATTTATTTCACTTGTAAATTTTCATAAAATTAATAATACTTCACCAAAACCATTTCTAATTAAGTTTAAATCAAAATATTATAATATTTACATTTCTAAAATATTTTAAATTTTTTAGAAAAACATATTTTAACCACGAGTCTGTATATCATTTTCTAGCCTAGGTAAAGTGGTTACGGATAATATATCATTTCAACTCGTAATTTACAAAGAAAATCCGGGTTTTATCATTTCAAACCCGCAGTCCCAAGTAAAATGAAATAAATGAAAATCGTTCAAGCCTATCATTTCAGCCCATAACGATTTTCCCCTATTCTAAAGTCTGTTCGGGTATGTATCATTTCAACCCATAGTGATTTTAATCTAAAGGGAACTTGCAGTGTGATAAACTGATATAAACAATAGAATAGCATTATATAACAGTAACAGATGATATAACAGGTAAACAAGAATGGGTGAACATCATATGATCATTACATAGCAAATATAACATGGTCATGTATTTTACAGATTCAAATGTGATCGGTTTACTAGTCATATAAGTATAAAACAGTCTCGTGAGAATAACTCACTTGTATAAGCTGGAGACGACAACTAAAATACACAAACTGAGATCCACAAAGGCACGATAGCACGACAATGATTCGAGTGTGGAAGAGACAAAGCTAATAGCCTTGTTACATAACAAACAAAACAAAGTACAATACGTAAATTTCAAACCAAACTATTATAAACAAAGTTAGAAATATAAGCACAATACATAGCCGAACTTTTTGCACTTGCATTCAACCACTTATGCTTCAGCTATGGGGTGTAAAAGCATTGTAATGGGATGGTTTTGGATCAGGTTTGGATCAGGTTGAGCTCAGGTTGAGGTCAAATAGGTTGGCCATAACAATATATGAAGGAGATGAAGGCATATGTGTGCATCAACACACAACTACAAGCAACAACATGGATTTCAAGGCCTAAATGTGTTCGACCAAGGGACTATTGGGCATGGCCTGATCTGGTATGATCAAATACAGTTGGGGCATGGTCCTAGGCTCAGGTTGTGGCTAGTGGTGGTGGTGGATGGTCGGCCAAAGCATGATGGTGGAGTGGTGGATCAATGGAAGGCTCGGCTATGAAGTTTTAAGGTGGAGTTTCATCATTTTTTGGTGGATCAACATACTATAGGGCTTCGGTCATGGATGGTCAGTAGAGTGAAGGGGATTGTGGCTGGAATAGGTGGTGGTGGTGGCAGCCAAGGGGCTGGAGGTGGCAGGGCCGATCACAAAGAGGATGAAGCAAGTGCAAAAATCACATAATTTAAGTATAAATAGTGAAAAAAAAGAAGAAATTTTTACAAAACTTTTGCTTGGATGATGGCCGAATTTTTTTTCAGGTTTAGAAGCTTTCCTATACGTGAAAATGAAGTGGGTATGCAACTGAAGCAATGAGATATGGCCAGCAAATTGAATGCATGTGATATTTGGTGTGAAAAGATAAGTTGAAATATGAAAAGGCAAGGTATACAAACGGACAAAACTCTTCATATTTCCATAGTTCTTTTTAAATTTGTATATACATGTAAAATACTAATAAATACAGATAAAAACACGAAAATATGATAAATTCACAAAAATAAATAATTAAATATTAATTAAATATAATTAAATTAAGAAAATAGCAAAAATTGTAAACTAGGCTTTAAAAATAGAAAATAAATGCAATAAATCTTGAAAAAATTTTAACATCACTTTAAAAATGTTTTAAAATAAAATATATATCTAACATGTCATATAACACATATTAGAACATGATTTGAAAAATAAAGTATTATTTGTATAAATTAAAATAGATAATTGTATTAAATAAATCAATTTACACCCAATATTGTAAAAAGCATAACTTTCACAATATAAATCGTATTTCAACGAAACAAAAAGCAGTATTCTTAAAATTAAATTTATTTTCATAATAAAGGATAAAATTAAAAAATTCAAATATTTAAATTTAAATTTAAAAGTCAAAGTTTGACCAGATTGACCAAAAATCCACTTTTTCAGGAAATATCCTATTTATTTAGGTTTGAAATTATAATTCACACGAAAATCAAAATAAACTCTTAAAATAATAAAATTTATTCATTTTAATAAATAGAATAAAGTTTTTAAATTAGGATTTTCAATTTAAATAATAAAAATGAACAATTAAAATATTCACAAAATACTGGGTTGTTACATTAATTTTGGTATGTTTAGGGTTGACAAAGTTAATTAAGTGAACGATTGTTTTGACATTTGAATTCTAAAAGTTTTTTTACAGTATAGAGTTGGTCCATTCATTCCCTTTCTAAATAATAATTGCCTCATTCTTTTCAATTTTTCCCCATTTGCTCCATTACTCCTTTCCATTTACATTCTCCGAAGCTTTTCGATTTTGCAAACATGAAATACTTTTCATATTTTTAGTTCTTTCATTTACCTCCTTTTAATACCTGCTACTTTTAAAAATGTTGTTCATATTTACTATATTTCAATACCAAATTTGTTCATATTTACTTTCTTTTTTTCGTTCATTTTCCAACTTCATTTTACTGTAACGTCATTTCATTTATTTATAATTAATAGCGGCCTCTCTTTTCAAATCTCTTTGGCCCTAAACCTAACTCTAACCTTATAAATAAATATGATGCAACCCCAGCCTCCATTCTAATCTTCTTTCTTTTCTTTTTTTCTTCAAATCTCCTTATTATCTCTCATTTTAATTTTTTCTTCTTCTTCAAATATTCTTCTTCTTCAAATTTTATTCTATTTCAAACTTTCTTCTTTCTTTTCAAATCTTGATCTTCTCTTCCATTTTCAGTTCTTCTTATTTTAATCCTTTTCTTTTTCAATTCATTTTCAAATCTTTTTTTCAAACCTTTAAAAAAATACTTATATACATATACATACATACATATTTATATATATAATAAGGAGGGAAATTAAAGAAAATCAAAATAACAGAAAAATTAAGAAACAAAGCTAGTAATCAAGAAGGAGACTAAGGAAACATAGAGCAAAGCTATTGGTTAGAAGTCTATTATTTTAAGATTCGTATAAAGGTAAGTATTTTAACCCACTCACAACTTCTAAAGTTTCTTGTGTGTTAAATTAATTTCTGATTTGATTAGAAATTTATTTATGACTGTTTGGCATATTTTTAATCATCATCTCAATTAAATTAAATTTATTTAAAATAAATTGTTATTTAATTTATTATTGCATATAAATTACCAGTTAAATAGTTAGTTAATTTATGATTGAATATAAACTGCCAATAAATGCATGTGATTTATTATCTGTTTTATATTGATGTTATTGGTTGAATTGGATGATGATTGTGATAACTGGTGTATGATTGATATTGGAAGAATGGATGTTGTATTTTATATTGTTATAAACTACAAGTTGTTATGCATTTTTAATTCATTCGGGATTGCGGTTTGAAATGATATATAACTGTATTTTTTTATTTTAAATTACGGATTGGAATGATAAATATCTGTATCACTCGACCATAGGGTAGAAAATTATATACAGACACCGTGGTCTATATATAAAAATATTTTGAAATGATTTCTATGGTTTGTTAAACAAATGTATGGTTTATGAGATATTGATTTGGATAATTTATAAATTGTTATTTTATATATAGTTAAATTCCTAGTTTTAAGCTATGTATAAAATTGGTTTAAAGTAAAAGAAGTTAAATAATAGAGTTTGATTTTATTAAGATATAATATGTTTAAGTATTTGTTTAAAATTTTATTTCTAGAGTTTATAATAACTAAAATGATAATAAGGTGGGAAGATAAATTTGAAATTGATTTGAAATTTAATAAAATTGAGATTTTAAAGGTATGATTTTATAACTGGATTTTGGTTAACGTGAATTAAACGAAGATTTTAAGTATAAATAAATTTAAGGAAATATTTAGTTATTTTTAATTTGAGTTTTATTTAAATGATAATGGATTTATTATGCAAATATTTCAAAACTAAATTATAACATTGAATTGTTGAATCGTAATTTCCAACCTTAGTTTTGAAATTGTTTAATACTCAATGTTTGAAATATATTGAAATTGAAATGGTTTATTGAAACTGAAAGTGAGTTGAAAGTTATGAATTAATTTAAAGTGAATAAATTGCGAAGTCGAGGAAATTATTTTACATTATAAAGTAATTTAAAATTCAAACTATTTTATTTTATATACGTTTTGAATATCCAAACCATTTAAGTTTTGGAAGTTATGGTTTAGAAGCTATGAAATTCGAAGTATTATGTTTTGAATGGTTATATTTCAAGCGTTTGGTTTCGAAATATTTTAAATTTGAAAGTGCTATGATTTTTGAAAAAGAGATATATTTGAAATAAAAATGATATTATGTGGATTTGGGTTTTTATAACAATGATATCATATTGCTTCGGGTTTTTGAAATGGAAATGATATCATATTTATATGGTTTTGAAATGGATATTATGTTATGGTTTCGAAGTAAAATTATTTTGAAATGACCCCGGTGTTATAATAACGATTGGTTGGCAAAGAGACTGAGATCGGATATGGGCATACTCTTTGTCGATACCGAAAACCACTTTGACAACCGTGTACGCGGAGGAAATTCCAGAATGAAGTAGGATGGTGGCGACGTTCCTTTGAGGTATATACGTGGACCCAACTCTCGTGAGTTGGCATAAGGTGGCTAAAACAGGAGCAATCTCGGGCCAATGAGGTCATTCCTCTGATCGGACACATCCCATCGATATTATACTCTGACTTTTGGATTGATTTGGTGGCACTTTTGATTTTTTTTATTTGGGGGCGTGGCTCGAGGTGGGCGGTAGTAGCTGCTACGCGTTACCACTTGCCCGTGTGCGTAGTTGGTATATCTACCCTGGCATTGCCTTGCGTGCCATGTCACCTACCCTAGCGTACCTTGTACGAGTTTGTTTTTCTCCCGTAGCCCATGGAGTATTTATGGTAGTCTCCCGATCTGGAGATACGCTGATACTGGATGGACTACTGGGACTATTACGTGGTAAGGGCTATATGGGTAACCCCTGAACGCTATTTAAAAGTAAGTTATTTTACTATTAGACATTATTATAATAGCGAAATATTACTACATAGTAAATAGTTTAACGGATCCTTAGGAGATGTGAAAACTGAGCATCTCTTAAGTTACTTCACTCACGTTAGACACTGGATAGGAGATGTCAAATCCCGTAAACATCTCTGATACCGTTCCACTCATATTATTTACCGTTTATTTAACTTGCAGAAGATCTTTTAGTTCTGACTTGAGTGTTTTGTCTTTTCAATTCGCTCGGGTCAGCCTAAGCATCTCAGGGTTTGAAGACCTTACTTTTGGAGGACGAAGACGAAGATTGTATTACTATTATCTATTATATTATTCCACTGCATTCATACTGTTCCGCTGCATTATTTATTATTCTATGGTATGTGTAACTCTGATATGTGTTGTATAAATATAATCAATTTTTTTTTTTGTAAAATAGCTTCATGAACTATTATTTGATTATTATACTTTGTCGTTCCATTGTAAGATTCTATTTTCTTTTTTTTCTTTTTTCTTTCTCTGCATTTTCTTATTTACCCCATAACAATCCGCCCTTCTGTATGGTTTAAGTCTGACGTGTGTGGTTTATCGTCGATTTAAATCATACAAAAAGACGGGATGTTACAAAACCCGTTTTCAACACCCAGTGAAAATACTTGGAAAATAATTTTATTAAAAAATATAGAAAACATTTTTGAAATCGAGGAAACATCTTTGGTGAGAATGCTCTGGAAATCATCACCCCCATCCATGGTCGGAGTTAACCCGATGGTTATGTTGTCGTCCTGGAAAAATCCATAGACAACTGTAGGCCTTTGCGCCCCTCGATTACGCCATGCAACTCGCTACAGATCGCAGTTACATCCAGGGTTACGTTGCCATCGCAGCAAAAGTCCATGTAATTGTAGGCCTCAGCGCCCTCGAATTTCGCTGCTAAAAGAATGAAACTTTTCCACACCCACATAGGTCACAGACTACATCACTCAAGTCCCAATGTAGCCATAGGCTCTCACGGCCTCTTGACTTCTGCTATGTCTTTATAGGTCGCAGTCTACCGATATAAAATCAAACGTAGACTGTTGGCTCTCAACAACACACATGACTTCCGCTAAATTATCATAGGTCGCAGACTACCGATGTAAAATCAAACGTAGACTGTTGGCTCTCAACGGCACACATGACTTTCGCTATGGTCTGTAGTAGATCGTAGTGATATTGAGTTAAACTATCGTCATAGCATAACCCAAATGCCTCTATAGGCATCAGCGCCCTCGACTTTCGCTACACACTACACATAATCCTCAGGAACTAGTTTGTCCGGACTCCTCACAGGATCAACTTTAGAACCTCTTCCTTTGAGGCTCAAGGCAGTACCAACCTATGGTACTCCTGAGAAGTTCATTCCAAGGGAGCGCCTTTTTCTCTAGAGCCATTTTCAAATCACTTTATGCTATACACATATAGTATCTTCCAAATCATACACCTAATATGAATCTCATATAAATCTCCTTTCTCAAATTGATTATCCCAAAATTCATAATTCTCAAATTAGGCTTTCCAAATCTCCAAAATTGATTTTCCCAAAAATCAAAAGCCTTTCCAAAATCCATAGGTTCCAAAAACCTTTCCTTAAAATCATTCTTATAAGATCCTTTACATATACATATATATATATATATATATATATATAACTTTAAAAACCTTTGGATCATTACAAACTTGTATAAATTCCCTTTTATACTTCAAATACTTTTCGAAAACCCTTTTCTTCCGACAACATATTCAACAAAGTGAGATTTATCTTATATGTAACAAAGATATATAACTTTTTTTATTCCAAATCAAATATTCAAATTTGATTACTCTTTTATGAAGTTATTTCCATCTTACTTATCATCACAGAAATATCCAACTTTCACTTTTATTCATTGTATATTTCACAAAATATACTCTCATTTCAAAATTCATTTCACATTTCTTATTCATAAATTTCCAGTATCAATTTCATTCAAACCTGTACGATGTACACATATCATCCGTACGCTATATCAATCTGATCGCTCACTCGATCACATAATTTCACTTCCGAACTAGTATCGTCCACCCGACTTCCTAGTGTGGACTAAGATCTGGTTTCTTGATCATAAATCGTCGTTCCTCTTACATAGCCATAACTATGATAGAGAATATCTAGAACCAATCGACAATCCATATCCAGGCTCGCCGTCGAAAATTGAGTGAAAAATCCCAACTCGGATCGATATACTATCTCGAAATTCTGTGCTCGAATCTGGATTAAATCACTATGCGAACAGAATACTATACATACATCCTACGTATTTATATTTATTGGTTATTAGCCAAAACAATTCTCTTTCTATTCACTTTGATTTCCATTCACTTACTCACAATTGCTTAAATCCTCATTTGGATTATCACCTCAATTCTTATCTCAAATGGATATTTAATCATAAACAGTTTGAACTCTATCCAGCTTAAATTTAGAAAACAACTTAAAAAGTTTAAAATAGATAAGTAGTTGAAAATTAATTATTAGTTTGTAAAATAGCTGTAAAATAGTTAAGTAATTGTAAAATAGCTGGAAAATAGTCAAATAATTATAGAAATTTTAAACAATTGCAAAATAGTTGTAAAATAGTAATTAGTTATAAAGTAGTTGAAAAACAGTAATTAGTTTATAAAACAGTTGAAAAATTGTTAAATAGTACCAAAAATAATTTTAAAACAAGTATAAGATAGTTTTAGGTTTAAAAAGATAAATTGTATAATAAATATTTTGAAAAAAAATAGATTTATATTAAAACAATTATTTTGAAAATGGTCCAGAGCCAAACTGTTCAATTCCCAATCTCCATTCCCAACAATTCAATTTAAATTTCCATTCTCATTTAAATTGATTCAATTCTAATTTAAATAACTTCAATTTCCATTGAAATTGATTTAATCCCAATTCAAGTTGAATTAACCTCGATTCTTTCCAAATTCAAATCAAATTCCATTTGAATTTTATACCTATTCAACTTTAATCACAATTCCAAATTATTCAAATCAACTTAAATTAATTTGAAATTGAACCAGCTTCAATTTCAAATCATTTCGATTCTAGTTTAAATTAATCCCAATTCCCATTTGAATTTGAACTCATTCTTCTTCAATTTCATTTTAAAACAATCCAATTCAAATTTTCCATTTGAATTTTTAAACTCATACATCTTCAATCATAACTCCAATTAATAAAAATAAATTTCAAACTGAACAAATTTTAATTTTCAATTCATTTCAACTTTAAACCATCTCGAATTATATAAATTCTAGTTAAATTTTAAATGTTGATTTAATCCCTCAAATCAAATCAACTTTTATTTTTAAATCAACAATCAAGATCGTTAAACAATTTAATTCTGAGTCCGAATTTCAAAATTCCATTTTAAATTATCTTTACTTAACTTCTTTCAAAGTTCAAATAAGAATTCAAAAACAATCTTATCTTCAGAATCCAATTTTATTACTGAATTTTAACTTCAAAACCAATTTTCAGTTTCATAGATTGTTTATAATATCCAAATAAATAAACATCCAAATTTATCCAAACACCAATTTACAGCATTCATTTTTCAATTTCTAGATCTCAAACCCAATTTTGATATCACTCATAACACCTATTTTAAATCAACCATTTAACTTTCCAAGTTAAATCCCAATTGTGACGACCGCCCATGACTCCCGTACCAAAACAAGGAAATAATGCGCTGAAAGGCGTGCCAGGCCGCCATGGACGATAGTCAGGGTAAAACAAAACAAAAGAATCTCTATCGTACAACTCACAGCGCATGGATAAAATACAATAGAGAAATATAATATAGTGAAGCTCCATAGAACAGAACATCATCATATAAGCATCACAGTAGTTTTATACAATCATCTACTCAAATCCATACATGAAAGCCTCACTACAAATCACTCAACCAAATACTGCAGCGGATACCCAGTACATATAGTAAGAAAACTAATATGCAAAGCCTCCTGCTCGTCTTCGTCATCTTCATCGTAGAACTCCTAGCACAGCACCTGTCACCTGCTACCTAGTCTGCCCATCCCAACATGGATGAACAGCCCAAGGTAATAAGAGGAGACATAAAACCTTGAGTCAGACAAAGTCTTAGTGAGCAGTAAATTAACTATCAAACATACCAAAAGAGCATAAGGAATAAAAGGAATAGGAACTAAACCATCCCACTCCACCTCTTCTCACAGTGATAGCCCCCAGACACACACTAAGGAGAAGCAATCATAGCATAGCAGGTAATTAAAATAAAGCAATAATCACTCGAGTCAAGGACGATGTTTTCCAAATACAAACCCCCAAGGCCTAAACCAAGATCAGATAAGCACCCAGAAAACACCGCACTTGAGACCGAATGATAGTACAACCAAACATCCATGACTCTGGCTATCACTGTATCATTGCCTTGATATCACCGTTAGTTGAATGACCACCTGTCAAGGGCTAATGGTAACCCCGGTTCTAGCCATAACTCCGCACGTCGTCGCAGCCCGTGCCTAGGAATTTTCGCAACTACCCAGAGTACTAGCACGTCGTCGCAGCCCGTGCCTGGAACGTCGTCGCAGCCCGTTCCAACGTACCCTTGCTTTGAGCATGCTAGAACCTTCAACAACGATAAGATCTCAGCCTCCTAGTCATCCTCCTCGACGACTATTTCCATACTAGCTCAAGCGCCTCTCAAGCTAACCATTATCACCAACTCGGATCGCATCACCGAGTAATCAACATAACTTTGCACGTCGTCGCAGCCCGTGCTTGGGACGTCATCGTGACCCGTCCCATCACAACATATGTCTTGCCTCATCACATCATAGCAAAGTCTCTCTTCTTGGAACGTCATCATGACCCGTCCCATTTCAACATCACACCTTGCTTTATCGCATCATAGCAAAGTCCCATCTCAATCATGCTTTGCCTTCTCGTATCATGGCAAGATCCCACATCCTCGAATCCATCCATATGAGCTTCCACATCCGCTTCATATGCTACAGGCAGCTTCCACATTCAAGAGCTTTTCCACCTAGCTTTTGAATCATCTCGAACCATCTTGTTCCAAATCAACCACTAGCTAACTTGAAACAATCCAAATCATTCATCAATACAAACAATCAAGCATTCAAACAAGATTTAATAAGCAATATCAACAAAAATGGCAATATCATAAATAAATGAGCATAAGTCCAACATGCATGATTCATAGGTTTTTAGCATAGATCTATCAAATATAAAACATGGGTTTTGTCTCTAATACTTGTTAAACAAATATGCATAGGTAAACATCTTCAAAAATGATGGATCTACATGCAGACTTAAGGACAATGCGAGAAAATGCTATTTCAAACACATAAACTAGCTACCAATCCACTACACTCCTTTGGGTCCGCGTGAGAGATAACTACCACTCACCAAATCACCCAAACACCTCAAAAACCACACACTTCAGATCTGGACAGCGAAGAACAAGGCTTGATCCGGCAAGATCTCGCTTCAATCGATGAAATCTAGCCCGAACGGATGAAGATCTTCAACTTGGACACTTGAATCTTCGATCCCGATCTTCGATCTTGGATGGATGCTAACACTTGATTGGAATGGAGAAAAGAAGATGAAGAAATGTTGTAGTCGAGTCTTCAAAATGGCAGCACTTCGTTGCTTCAAAAACCGGTGCCAAAAAGTGAGCCGAACCCCTCTATTTATAGGCTGGAAACTCCTTAGGTCGTCGCCCCTTAGGTCGTTCCCGACCTAACTATGAGTCGTTGCCGACTCATCAGCCCCTACGACCTACGACCTAACCAACACAACATACAACCAAGGCCGACTTACGACTTAACCCAGACGCGACCTAAAACACAGGCCGACCTAACGACTCAACGCACTGCCGACCCAACTGTCACACGACTCAACACACTGCCGCATTTCCTAAGTCCTAGGTCGCATGACGACTTAACTAGCATGCCAACCTACGACCTAAGACCCTGCCGACTCAACTCCTTGCCGACCTAACACAACCGAGTCAACGACCTAACTCCCCAGGCCTTCATGCGACCTAACCACAACGACTTACGACTCAACAATGCTGACCTAACTCCTGCCCAAGCTATCTATAAGTCGCTAACGACTCAAGTCCTGCCGACTTAATACACGGCATCCCTAACACTAAGTCGCTCACGCGACTCAACTTGCCCAGCGGCCTAACACTCCCTTAAGTCGTTCAACGACCTAACTTTTCTTAGGTCGTTGACATACTTAACTCGCCAACAACTGACTCACTAACACGTAGGTCGCTGACTCGTTAACTCTTAGGTCGCTTACTAGACTCCCCAACGACCTAACATCCAAACGACCTATCCCCTTAGGTCGTCAACCCATGAGTCGTTCAGGTTTTCCTAAGTCACTAACACCCTTAACTCGGTCCAAACCTATAGGTCGTAACTCGGCAATTGTCTTAGGTCGTTACTTCCACTAACCCATGAGTCGGCCACACCTTAAGCCCTTAACCTCTAGGTCAGACCAACCCAATAACTTGCTATCCCCTAAGTTGGCTACCTCCATGACTCGTTCGCATGACCTAGGCTCCTACCGACTCAATCATCACATGACCTAAGACGTTAAGTCGGTCACGACTCAATCCCTAACGACCTAGGCTACCAAACGACTTAAGCACTAAGTCGTTGACTAACTTAACTCGTAAATTCGACCTAAGCACCATACGAGTTAACTTCCACACAACTTATCAACACTAACGACCTATAAATTCTACAATCTATCGACACGTAAAATACGGGTCGTTACATTCTCTCCCCCTTAGGAATTTCGCCCTCGAAATTCCAAGCAAACAACAGCAATCACAATTATTCCGCATGCCTACCATCCATAGCAATCAACAAACCATGCATCCAATTCTAACCTAGCATGCAGAATTCTATGACTTAGAACAAGCTACAAATTCATGAGATGTCACGACACTTTAGGGCCATACCTCGAAGAGTTCGGGATGAGCTGCCTTCATCCTCTCTTCCTCCTCCCATGTACAGTCGTTAACATCATCACTCCATTGTACCTTGAGCAACGTAATCGTCTTCCTCCTAAGCTGTTTCGTATCGGTTTCAACAATACGAAGCGGCTTACGAGGTCTCGAAACAACTGGATCAACCTCCAAGTCTTCACAGCTATCAGCAGAAACCACAGTAGTTGGGTCATGCACATACTTCCGTAGATAAGATACATGAAAGACATTGTGCACACCCGCCATCTTTTCCGGTAACTCCAATCTATAAGCGAGCTTTCCAATTCGCTCGATAATCGGAAATGGTCCAACAAATCTCGGAGTTAACTTTCCTTTCTTTCCGAATCTAATAACACTCTTCAGAGGAGAAATCTTCACAAAAACCATATCACCTACGTCGAATTCCAAATCCTTACGACGATTATCGGCATAACTTTTCTGACGATCTTGGGCTGCCTTCATTCTTTGCCGAATGATCTCTATACAATCCGAAGTCTGTCGAATCATCTCTGGCCCAAGTAACAGCTTTTCTCCGGCTTCCAACCAACATGTCGGAGAGTTACACGGTCTTCCATATAATGCCTCATATGGTGCCATACCAATGCTCGACTGATAACTGTTATTATAAGCAAACTCTACCAAATGAAGGTGATCTTCCCATGATCCTCCAAAGTCCAAAACACATGCTCTAAGGAGATCTTCCAAAACTCGGTTGACTCTCTCAGTCTGACCATCTGTTTGAGGGTGATAAGCTGTACTCAAACACAACTCGGTTCCCAAAACTTCCTGGAAGCTCTTCCAAAATCTACTAGTGAACAATGGATCTCGATCGCTCACTATACTCTTCGGAACACCATGGAAACGAACTATCCACTTAACATACAACTCAGCCAACTTCGATGCAGTCCTAGTCGATCGAACAGGAATGAATCTTGCACTCTTGGCCAAACGATCTACGATGACCCAAATCCCTTCATTTCCCGCTCTTGTCCTAGGTAGACCATCGATAAAATCCATCGACACCTGCTCCCACTTCCATGTAGGAACCTCTAATGGCTGAAGCAATCCACTGGGCTTCTTCTGCTCAGCTTTCACCAACTGGCAATTCATACACTTGGAAATAAAATTTCCAACATCCTTCTTCATACCTTCCCAGTAGTAGGTTCTCTTCATATCCCGATACATCTTATTTCCACCTGGATGAATTGTCAACTTTGAGTGATGACTTTCCCTCAGAACTTCATCTCTCAATCCATCTACATCGGGAACAACCAATCGTCCTTGCTTTCGAAGCCAACCCTCTCGATCGACCTCGAATCCTTTATCCTTTTCTGGATCCAATCCGGATTCCAAATCACGGATAATCTTGATAAGCTTATCATCTCTCCTTTGCCTCTCGCCAATTCTTTCCACAAGAGTAGGCCTTATCGATAAGTTTGCCAACATCTCAGGTTCCAATTCACATCTAGGCCTGAAATCAAATCCGGCCAAATACTCAAGACTCTTCCATTCCGAAAACATGGCTCCTAATCCTGCATGTCTTCGACTTAACGCATCTGCCACTGCGTTTCCTTTTGCCGGAGTATAGGCTATACCAAAATCATAAGATGCTAAGAACTCTAGCCATCTTTGCTGTCGAAGATTCAAATCCTTTTGGGAGAACAGATACTTCAACGACTTATGATCTGTAAATAACTCAAATCTAACTCCCAATAGATAGTGTCTCCACATCTTCAAAGCAAACACAATCGCCGCTAACTCCAAATCATGAGTCGGATAATTCCTTTCATGCGGCTTCAGTTGTCGACTTGCATACGCAACAACTTTATCCTTCTGCATTAGCACCGCTCCTAGTCCAGTGCCACATGCATCGGTGTAAACCACCATCTCATCATTCCCACTTGGAATAGTCAAAACAGGAGCACTCGTCAATCGCTCTTTCAGGATTACAAAAGCTTGCTCACACTTATCATCCCATCTGAACACCTGGTTCTTCTTTGTCAATCCTGTTAACGGTGCAGCTATCTTGGAAAAGTCTTTGATAAACCGACGATAATATCCTGCTAATCCAAGAAAACTTCTCACATCAGATGCATTCTTAGGTCTAACCCAATCCTGGATCACTGCCACCTTAGCGGGGTCAACCGCTATTCCATTTCCAGAGATAACATGGCCTAAGAACCTCACTTCACTCTTCCAGAAGTGACACTTCGAAAACTTAGCCTTCAGCTGATGTTTCCGCAAAATTTCCAAAACAATCCTCAAGTGCGTCTTGTGCTCTCCCTCAGTTCTGGAATAAATCAAAATATCATCCACGAACACAAGCACGAACTTATTCCACTGATCTCTGAATACCCTATTCATAAGATCCACAAAATATGCTGGCGCGTTAGTCAATCCAAACGGCATTACCAGCCACTCATAAAACCCGGATGGTGTTCTGAAAGCAGTCTTCGGCACACTATCCTTCGCCACTCTCAACTGGTGAAATCCCGTTGCCAAATCCATCTGAGAAAACACCTTAGCCTCGTGAAGCTGATCAAACAAGTCATCTATTCTCGGCAATGGATACTTGTTCTTCTTAGTCACCTTATTCAGCTCACGATAATCAACACACAACCTCAACGATCCATCCGTTTTGGTTGCGAACACAACGGGCGCACCCCATTCGGACACACTTCTCCGAATGAATCCTTTCCGCAAAAGGTCATCAACTTGCACCTTCAGCTCTTGCTGCTCCCTCGGTGCCATCCGCCTAAGAGGCATCACAACAGGTCTGGCTCCCTCAACTAGATCGATACGAAACTCGATCTCCCTATGCGGCGGTAACCCTTTGACCTCGTCAAAGACATTCTCAAATCCATTCACGATTGGCATCGACGACAGTCCATCCCGTGGAACAACCAGCGAATACATGAAGCTCATGAAGACGCCTTCTTCATGCTTACATCGTATCACAACCTTTCGCCCTTCCACATTCCCGACTGTCACCTCCAGCCTCTCACAATCAATCCTTGCCGCATACTTCCTAAGCCAGTCCATACCCAAAATAATTCCGAACCCCGCAAAGTTCAGAACAAAGCAATCACAAACAAACGAGCAATCATGACTCGACACAACCAGACCACGACATATCATACACAAACATGACGAACCCCCAACTGGATTAGTCACAACCAATGGCCTATCAACAATATCCGGTTTCAAACCTAACCGGCCTACCAAATCATCACAAACAAAAGAATGCGACGCTCCAGTATCAAACAACACTCTAACTGGAACACCACAAATAGAAAGAGTACCTTGAACAACCACACTCTTCCCCTTCTCTTCAGCAGTAGGAGCTTTCGAAGACGATGGAACAGCCCCCAAAGCATAGGCTTGCACAACCTGCCTATCTTTCCTCGGTTCTGGACAATCCTTCCTGAAATGCCCTGGCTTATCACAGTTATGGCACTTCGCCGGCGCCTTTGGATTCCTACAATCCTTGGAGAGATGGCCCTTCTTCTGACAATTATAGCAGGTCACTTCGCCCTTTGGCTTCTTCTGGCCATCCTTACTCTTCTGCTGCTGCTGCTTCCTCTTCCTATTCCCACTCTGCTGTGGTTTAGATCCTTCCCTGGTTACAGCAACAACAGAATTTTCCTTAGGGAACAAACTCTCATGCCTAAGGGCTTTCTCCACCAGCTTCTCAAATGGATCGTCCAAGTGATCCACTAACTGCCTCCCAAGATAAGCATCCAGACCAGTCACAAACTTCTCGTTCTTCTGGTAGGGAGAATCAATATACGATCTGGCATACTTAGACAAAGCTTCGAACTCGGAAATATACTCAAGAACTGGTCTCCCACCTTGCTTGAGCTCTACAAACCTCTTGAACAAAACAGACTTCTGAGCCGTAGAGATGAACTTAGCTTCAAATCTAACTCGGAATTGCTCCCAAGTAATCTCTTCTTCTGGTGTATCGATGGTGATAGAATTCCACCAATCAGCAGCTCTTCCCTGAAGCTGTCTCGATGCAAGCTTTCTCTTGGTTGCATCCTCAATCCCTAAGTCACCAAAGATCCTTCGACAAGCATCAATCCATCTCTGTACTTCAATAGTCGACTCTGTCCCCAAGAAAGCTTTTCCTCCAAGAGAAGTATAATCCTTGCAAAGCTTAGCAAAATCCACGGGTCTTGGAGCTTGAACTTGAACTCCCACATCCACTGATGATCCTGAAGCTGGTATCCTTCTCATGATCGAAGTCATCATCGCTTCGAACATAGTTCCATAATCAACAGCTCCTTCATCAGCACGGCTTTCCCTTGCAGCTGGTCTCCCTCTTCGACTCATCCTTAATATCTGTAATAAGAGTGATTAGAACACCTTAAGAAACAACTGCATAAGGAGTTCAAATCCTTCTAGGCTACTATATTATATATAGTAATCATCCATCAAATTACAATTACGTCTCTCTTACGTAGTTACATCAGCGAGCGTTGGCTAAAATCGATTAACCAAAGCTCTGATACCAAATGTGACGACCGCCCATGACTCCCGTACCAAAACAAGGAAATAATGCGCTGAAAGGCGTGCCAGGCCGCCATGGACGATAGTCAGGGTAAAACAAAACAAAAGAATCTCTATCGTACAACTCACAGCGCATGGATAAAATACAATAGAGAAATATAATATAGTGAAGCTCCATAGAACAGAACATCATCATATAAGCATCACAGTAGTTTTATACAATCATCTACTCAAATCCATACATGAAAGCCTCACTACAAATCACTCAACCAAATACTGCAGCGGATACCCAGTACATATAGTAAGAAAACTAATATGCAAAGCCTCCTGCTCGTCTTCGTCATCTTCATCGTAGAACTCCTAGCACAGCACCTGTCACCTGCTACCTAGTCTGCCCATCCCAACATGGATGAACAGCCCAAGGTAATAAGAGGAGACATAAAACCTTGAGTCAGACAAAGTCTTAGTGAGCAGTAAATTAACTATCAAACATACCAAAAGAGCATAAGGAATAAAAGGAATAGGAACTAAACCATCCCACTCCACCTCTTCTCACAGTGATAGCCCCCAGACACACACTAAGGAGAAGCAATCATAGCATAGCAGGTAATTAAAATAAAGCAATAATCACTCGAGTCAAGGACGATGTTTTCCAAATACAAACCCCCAAGGCCTAAACCAAGATCAGATAAGCACCCAGAAAACACCGCACTTGAGACCGAATGATAGTACAACCAAACATCCATGACTCTGGCTATCACTGTATCATTGCCTTGATATCACCGTTAGTTGAATGACCACCTGTCAAGGGCTAATGGTAACCCCGGTTCTAGCCATAACTCCGCACGTCGTCGCAGCCCGTGCCTAGGAATTTTCGCAACTACCCAGAGTACTAGCACGTCGTCGCAGCCCGTGCCTGGAACGTCGTCGCAGCCCGTTCCAACGTACCCTTGCTTTGAGCATGCTAGAACCTTCAACAACGATAAGATCTCAGCCTCCTAGTCATCCTCCTCGACGACTATTTCCATACTAGCTCAAGCGCCTCTCAAGCTAACCATTATCACCAACTCGGATCGCATCACCGAGTAATCAACATAACTTTGCACGTCGTCGCAGCCCGTGCTTGGGACGTCATCGTGACCCGTCCCATCACAACATATGTCTTGCCTCATCACATCATAGCAAAGTCTCTCTTCTTGGAACGTCATCATGACCCGTCCCATTTCAACATCACACCTTGCTTTATCGCATCATAGCAAAGTCCCATCTCAATCATGCTTTGCCTTCTCGTATCATGGCAAGATCCCACATCCTCGAATCCATCCATATGAGCTTCCACATCCGCTTCATATGCTACAGGCAGCTTCCACATTCAAGAGCTTTTCCACCTAGCTTTTGAATCATCTCGAACCATCTTGTTCCAAATCAACCACTAGCTAACTTGAAACAATCCAAATCATTCATCAATACAAACAATCAAGCATTCAAACAAGATTTAATAAGCAATATCAACAAAAATGGCAATATCATAAATAAATGAGCATAAGTCCAACATGCATGATTCATAGGTTTTTAGCATAGATCTATCAAATATAAAACATGGGTTTTGTCTCTAATACTTGTTAAACAAATATGCATAGGTAAACATCTTCAAAAATGATGGATCTACATGCAGACTTAAGGACAATGCGAGAAAATGCTATTTCAAACACATAAACTAGCTACCAATCCACTACACTCCTTTGGGTCCGCGTGAGAGATAACTACCACTCACCAAATCACCCAAACACCTCAAAAACCACACACTTCAGATCTGGACAGCGAAGAACAAGGCTTGATCCGGCAAGATCTCGCTTCAATCGATGAAATCTAGCCCGAACGGATGAAGATCTTCAACTTGGACACTTGAATCTTCGATCCCGATCTTCGATCTTGGATGGATGCTAACACTTGATTGGAATGGAGAAAAGAAGATGAAGAAATGTTGTAGTCGAGTCTTCAAAATGGCAGCACTTCGTTGCTTCAAAAACCGGTGCCAAAAAGTGAGCCGAACCCCTCTATTTATAGGCTGGAAACTCCTTAGGTCGTCGCCCCTTAGGTCGTTCCCGACCTAACTATGAGTCGTTGCCGACTCATCAGCCCCTACGACCTACGACCTAACCAACACAACATACAACCAAGGCCGACTTACGACTTAACCCAGACGCGACCTAAAACACAGGCCGACCTAACGACTCAACGCACTGCCGACCCAACTGTCACACGACTCAACACACTGCCGCATTTCCTAAGTCCTAGGTCGCATGACGACTTAACTAGCATGCCAACCTACGACCTAAGACCCTGCCGACTCAACTCCTTGCCGACCTAACACAACCGAGTCAACGACCTAACTCCCCAGGCCTTCATGCGACCTAACCACAACGACTTACGACTCAACAATGCTGACCTAACTCCTGCCCAAGCTATCTATAAGTCGCTAACGACTCAAGTCCTGCCGACTTAATACACGGCATCCCTAACACTAAGTCGCTCACGCGACTCAACTTGCCCAGCGGCCTAACACTCCCTTAAGTCGTTCAACGACCTAACTTTTCTTAGGTCGTTGACATACTTAACTCGCCAACAACTGACTCACTAACACGTAGGTCGCTGACTCGTTAACTCTTAGGTCGCTTACTAGACTCCCCAACGACCTAACATCCAAACGACCTATCCCCTTAGGTCGTCAACCCATGAGTCGTTCAGGTTTTCCTAAGTCACTAACACCCTTAACTCGGTCCAAACCTATAGGTCGTAACTCGGCAATTGTCTTAGGTCGTTACTTCCACTAACCCATGAGTCGGCCAGACCTTAAGCCCTTAACCTCTAGGTCAGACCAACCCAATAACTTGCTATCCCCTAAGTTGGCTACCTCCATGACTCGTTCGCATGACCTAGGCTCCTACCGACTCAATCATCACATGACCTAAGACGTTAAGTCGGTCACGACTCAATCCCTAACGACCTAGGCTACCAAACGACTTAAGCACTAAGTCGTTGACTAACTTAACTCGTAAATTCGACCTAAGCACCATACGAGTTAACTTCCACACAACTTATCAACACTAACGACCTATAAATTCTACAATCTATCGACACGTAAAATACGGGTCGTTACACCAATTTCATGTTGAAATTTCCAATTCAGGTTGCTTGTTAACTTATTTAACTTTCCCAAAGTTAAATTCAGTTTACTTAATCCAGCCAACCTTAGCCAATTTGACTTTCCATTTCAAATTTTAAACTTCACATTAATAATCTTTCCACTTATTAAGTTCAAAAACTTATCACTTTGGGTATCACATCTCATTCCAAATTTAAAACTCAACATTTAGAGTTTATCTTAAACCATCTTGGATATTATGTATATTCCTCAGATATGCATATTATTTCCTTTACACACCAAGTTATACTTTAAATTTTAAACCACCCTTGATTTTTAATTCAAAACAAATTTCTTTAAAATTTCCAAACAACTTCTTATTATAAAATAAGATTACATTCAAAAATAGTCTGAATAATATTATTTATTCTTTTCTTTCAATACTTTGAAACAATTCAAATGTTTCTAGACTTAGGTTTTAAAACTTCACAATTTAAAACCTACTTCAATTTATAGTTATACTCATCTTAAAAGTTTACTTCATTTTTGTTTACTCATTAGCAAATATTTCATTATTAAACACAATAATCATTTATGATAATAACTAAAATTATCGTATCTGAAAACCCATCCATTATTATCTTATTCTGAAACTCTTCTCCAAATTCAAGATTTTTATTTCAGTTTGAATTCATTTCAAAATTATCTTCATTTAATTTGAGTTTCGTTGTATTCTTATTACACTTAATTCTCATTATTTTTAATTCAATTAATACAACAACCCATTTCCTCAATATAATAGGAAAAACTATTGCTTAATAAACTTATATAAGATTCATTTACTTTTGAAACCATTTTAAAACCTTTGTTTAAGAAAATAACAAGTGCGCTCTCTTATATATATATATATATATATATATATATATATATATATACACTCAACTCATTCTAGGGTACCATTGACCCTATCCTTAATGAGTATTCCCCACCAGAGCCTAGGTTCTCGCTTAACCTCGCTCTGATACCAAAATGTAACGACCCGAAATTTTTGATCCCGAAAATTCCAAATAGTTAGGAAAAGAAGAAAAGAGATAGAAGAAGAAGAAACAGAAAACCAAACTCAGAATCTCACATTCGCAGTGGATAAAATATGATATCAAATAATATTCTTCACACAAAGAAAGCTGTATCTGTCAATTACATTTTAATACATCAGAGTTACAATATTTCTCAATCACTGGACAGTTTAAACAACATGTCCTAGATAAACTACAATATATTACAACGGAATACACTCCATACATTCTTGCCATCCAGCTCGCCTCCTGGGCTCCAGAATATCCTAACCTGGAAATCTATAATACTCGGTCTGACCCGAGCATTACATCAAAGTAACACCCGGGTCAGGCTGGAAACCAGTGTGAGTAAACCCATCTAACAAGGAATACAAAAGCATACAACTTATATAAACCCGGGGTAACTTGTATCAATTTACAACTTCACAAGTTGTTACAGACATCACTTATTTCACACATCAATTTCTAAGTACCAAAACTTAGATTAAATGGTCCAACTTCTTAAATCATTCCATTTCAGCCAATTGATTCCACATATCAATTTATAAACAATCGAAGTAGTTTCAGGTATTTACTAATACCCGACTCCGGTCTCTTCGAATTCAATACCATCTTAACCCAAGTTATTCAAGTAAAATACAATTCATATTAGAGTAACATATTTACATAGCAATTCCATTACCGATAGATAATCCATATTATCACAGATTAATCCACACATATCATCTCAAATAACATCACAAATCGCATTTCAGAGATATCATTAACCCAAGGCATTCAATATCATTCAATCATCCATAAGCAAGATTAGTCATACCATTTCTAATTGATTTAAATAAATTAAATTAATTACTTCCATCACTACATATCCTTCCTACTTAACCATTAATTAGTTTCAATTCAATTAATTAATCATTCCTTAACTATCCCTTTTAATTAATCTTCTTTAGTTAATTCTTAGTTAATCATCCATGATTAATTATTACTTAATTACATTAAGTAATTAACCTTTGATTGATTACTCAAATTAATTAACCCTCAATCGTTCATATTAATTACATTTACTCTTAATTAATTACTCAAATTAATTATCCTATAATCTCCTTCATTGATTAATTATCCTTTACTTAATCACACTCATTAATTAAGTAACCTTTAATTAATTTCCTTAATTAATAAATCCTTAATTAATTCCATTAAGTAATACCCTTTTTATTACTTTAATCACTTCTAATCTTGCTTACTTAATTATTAGTTAATTACAAACCACTAATTATCCTTTTAGATAAACCATTTATCTTATTAATACTTAATTATCATTTAGAAACTTATTCAATAAACCTTGGGATTAAGTTGTTCATTTATCTATAGATTAAGTTAAAACTGTAAGTTTAATTAATAATTAAAATACTATACCTACTAAAATTTACTACTTAACACTATTTAAATTTCTCCTAAATAAACTTAGGTCTTAGATAGAAATAAAGACATATAATTAAGTCCTAAACTTAATTAAGCTAAATATATACCTTAGCTAACAATTAAGTGAACATTAAAAGAATGGGTTGGAAACTTTGTCTAAAAATCTGATTAGAAACTTTCTTATAAACTATACTATTATGTTTATCTCAGGCCCAAGGTGCATTCTAAGACCAACAAAATTTACTTCCCACTTAATACTTGAATTCCATGGTCCAGATGAAAAATCCCGGCCCACCCTTCTATCTTCAGCCCATACTTCTTTGCTTTACATTCCTTATCCCTTCCTTACTTCTCTCCTCTATCCTACCTGAACTTAACGCTACACACTCGAGTCTTAACTCGAGCCAAACTCCATCGTTCTCGAGTCTTCTTCGAAATCCACATCAAACCTAGCAACGAGACCACAACCCAAAAATATATCGTACAAGTGTGCACGTGCATACGACATCAGTGCCGTCCTGACCAACTCTGACGCCGTCCCATGCTGCCATTGATCACCCTGATCCATCCAACTACCCAGTTTCCTCACTAACCACCCTGATTTGAATTCGAGCAAATTCAACACCCTATAGAAAGCACCGGGTCACCATAGTCCTCCAAGTTCACCACCTCAGATCATCAGAAAAATCTGATACACCGTTCAAGCCTTCGCCTTGCCTTCATCTTCCTTTTCCCCTACCTCCGGTTCACCTCGTTGCTAGCACGACGACGAGATCGCCCCACGAACAACCTAGACCAAAAACTGAGACTAAACCCTAAAACCACACCGCCGCGCCTCCATAGTGAATTTGGAAACTTTTGACCATTTTTGCCAAGCTCTCCTACCTTCTCTCCACCTCCAATGGGAAGCCCGCCTTCCCCGATACATCCCATCACCAAAAAAAGGCAGAAACCAAAAAAATCGATCATCTCTCAAATTCCCCTGAATTTCTACCTTAAAAATGATGTTTTGATTTTTTAAAATCCTAGTTTTTGATGACGAAACCAATTATATAACTGAAACAAGCAATCATTATAAAAAAAATTTGATATGTTTTAAGTCCACTGTTCTTCCTCCTTATTTAAAAACTAGTTCAAATTGAACTTGAAATTATTTTTAAAATTTATAACTTGTTACGACTAACAAATTTTGTTTACAAGTTGAAGACTAAAGAGATTCAGGGAAGAAATTTTTTTAAAGCCTGAACACTAAAGCAGAACCAATAGTCTTGTGTAAAATCATGCACATCCTTTTGTTCAGATATACATTTACATACAATTCACATCATATAAACAATTATTGCATCCAACTTCCAAAGGGTATCTCATGCATCCAGATTTAAGATAGAATAAGGTTTAGTTTACTCACAGTTTTAAAAGCAGAGAAGATCTTTTGAAAATCTAGGAGTCACACTTAAAAAAAAAAATCTTGTTGCTTAAATATGGAATTGTTGAATTTTGCAGTTTGCTTTGGTTTGAAGTGTTACTTGCTTCTAGGTTGAAACTCTGATTTTCCAAGCTTGCAATGTTTTGAAAAACTGTTGTTTGATCTTTGACTTTTGAGTCCTGAAGTTTGCTTGTGATGTTTGATCTTAGGTTTTGATTTAATTTACAGGCTTGAGCAAAGAGGGTTTTGAGTTTTCTTATTTTTTTCTTCTGATTTGTAAAATTTTTGCAGCACTTTGATCTTAGCATTTCTGGAAAAAAATAGAAAAAGTGGGTGAAGAGGAAGGTATATTTTTATATAAGTTTAAACTATGTTTTATAAAAAAAAATAAAAAAAAATTAAAATTAAAAGTGACACTTGTAAGTTTATCTTTCCTTTAATTTACATTTGTAATTTAAATCTTACTTATTAAATATTTGTCACAAGTTTGCATTTTATATTTTAAATCCTTGTCTTATTTTTTATATCTAATTCATAAATTATGTTTTAAATCCCTACCCTTTCTAATTTATGAATCATTTTTTATATGTTTGTATATGTATATATTTTTAAAAGAAAATGATTTAAACTCTAATTATACTAAATAAATAGTCACATAAATACATAATCATTATAATAGAAAACATATTTATTCGTAAAAGAAAATTTTGCTAAATTGAATAACCACAAAAGAAGGTCATTAAACAAATATTATCAAATTTATTTGTTCAATTTATAAATCAGAATTTCCAAAAGCTAATGCTAAAAAAAATCCGGGTTATCACAATGTAGGATGTATTTATTTCATGATTAGTGTTAAGTTTGATTTTCTTCATTGTTTTTTTGTACAACATATTTATATACAACATAGATAAAAGCTCCATGAACTTTTTTAGTTGTGCTTAACAGTTACTTTTTTGTCCATTTTTTCTGAAGAAAAAAAGGTAAAATGTATAAATACACAAGGCAAAATATTAAGGGAGTACATAAAGTTCGGTGAGTCAAAAGTAAAAAAATATTTTTTTTATTTAATACCCTAAATATTGATTTGATGAAAACAACCATATAAATATTATTACAACTTTTCTTCAAGTTGTGCAGAATTTTCAAATATATTATAGAAATATTTTATAGAGATAATAATATACTCAGTGAATAAAAGACAGAAAATGAGTTATATGTATGAAGAATGATATCGAGCAAATGAAAGACAACTTTGACTCAAGATCAATGTAACTCAAGCGCTTTAAAGACAAAGTTGCAATAAGTATTCGGTAAGTCTACTGAGTCTTAGAATTTATATTAAAGACATTATAATAATATCTTTTGAAATTATTCTTTCATTTAACCCTAATGAATCTTCAAACATCTTCATATAAACATATATTCGGAGTTAGTGTAGCGGCCTAGGAATTTTAACGATTTTTTAATAAGGAAATTAACTAAATTTTTCATGAAATTAAATATTTAAAATTTAGCAACGAAAATTTGATATTTGTTATGCGTCGATTGAAGCATATCAAGCGGCAGATTTTCATTTGAAAATTTGAAAGTTTGTTTTATTATGGAATTTTAATTTAGAAAATTTAAGTCAATTAATATTTGATGAAAATAAAATATTTTTGAATTCTAAATATTTTTATATATTAAAATTGTAAATTATCTTTTGAGTGAGATGTCATAATTCATTTCGGTAAATTTAGACAGCTCTAGCTCCATTTATATTATTTTTGACGTTTTAGCTATAGTTTTGGCAGCGAATATCGAGTTTTGATAGGATGGTCGTATCTCTAATATCTATGTAACATTTTCTTCGTCTCGTCGTGCTGATCTCTGAAGTATAATCATTTGTGCATTTCGGGTTCTGGTACAAGGCGAAATCTACTTGATGGTTAGCCGTATCGGTACCCGTTTTGAGCCTGTTGGCTTTCCTTCCGTCCATTCCACTGTCCAACCGTGAGAAATGAATGGGTACTAACCTTTGCAATTCCTAAAATTTAATATTGATCTTTTGTTTTTCCAACTTCCCAAAATATTTGCTGGTTCCAATATAATTCTGGTTTTAGTATTTATTAGTGGTTCATCAGTTTTCTACCAGACGTTCCCTTCCTCTTTTCTTTTCTGTTGTGGTTAAAAAAAGAACGTCTATAGTTAATTGTATATATGAAGAGACAAGTCTCCTTTCTTTTACAGTTCCACCTGAAGCAAACCCTTCTTTTATTTGCTACATGCTCGTGCCCGTCTTTTCACCCTCGGCCTCTCTCCATTCCTTCTTCATGCCGACCCTCCTAAACCTTCACCGCTTCTCCATTGTCACCACTCCCTGTGTCAAGCTTCTCCATGCAAAGCCACATCACAGCCCAAGCCTCGCCTAATCACCTGAGAAACCGCCCGCGACCCTTTGACCGAACACCCCTTAGCCTTTCCATCCTCCATTCCCACACGTAGCCTCACCGACAGCCTTACCCCGATATGTCAAACACCATGCAATGCCTCTTCTCATCTTCATGCCTCTCCGACTGCTCCATGAGATCGCATCTCCTCCGCCTTTTTGCCTCACCCATTTTCCTACCAAGCAGCAGCCTTCCCACGAGATCTCATTTCCTTCACCCGAAGCCACAACACCAGACTGCCTACCAAATGAGAGAACCTCCCACTCCTCCTTTTTCCCTTCACCAAATTGCCATAGCTAAGCACGACCATGCAGCCACCAACCTGAACTTCCCTTGTAGTTGTACATAACCAAACCCCTCCTCGCCATGTACTGAACCCCCTAGCCGAACCAATCACTGCCTTGGTCCCGCCTATACTTAGAGCCACTGCCTTTTTGCCTCAGATCTGTTCGTCAACCTTCCATCATCACACTGCAGGCCGAGCTTCTTTTATAAATATATATATATATATATATATATATATATATCTTGCACTTATATATTTCAAATTCTTTAATTCAAGTTCGCACGACAGCCTTCCATCGCTTGCTAGCCTACTCCTTGTCGATGTCAAGTTCAGGTTCTTGATCGAGTCCAAGATAAGTGAATATTAAATCTTATTTTATATATATTATAAGATATATATATATATATATATATATATATATATATATATATATATTTCCATCGTCCTGCTAGCTTTGATTTGTTTTCGTTGTTGTCCGGTGATTTTACAACAACTCTTAGCATATCCTTATCTATGTGCGTGTCAATGTCACTGTTTCCATTCTCGTTTTTCTCAAGCCTCGAAAGGCGAGCGATCACTCATAATTGACATTCTTATGTTTAGTAAATTTATATTCACATGAAATGACGATTGAAATATGTTGTTAAATTTGTATTGTTAGTTATTTAATTATTGAAAATGATATGTTATATTTAAAATTGTTTGCCGATGTTATTCAACATCTGACACCATGACCTGTCGTATATATTATACTTAAATTGTTAATTATGATATATGCTTACAGTTAATATATATGCCATTTTATATTATTATTTTATTATTCTCACTCTGTAAGTTTCTTGATAGTTAGGAATTCCCTATGGGATGAAATGATACATACCCGAATGATTTTATAGATTAAGGAAAATCGTTATGGGTAGAAATGATAAACCCAAGCGATTTTATTAATTTTGAAATTTTGGATTGCGGGTTGAAATGATATATACTTGTAAATATTAAATTATTACGGATTAAAATTATAAGTATCTATATCACTTGACCATAGGATAGAAAATTATATGCGGACACCGTTGGTCTATTTTAAAAAATGATATGATATCCCGGAATTTTTGGCAATATAAATTTAATAATCTGTGTTAAAAATTAAATTGATTTGATAATTTTTGTTAATAAATTTTGAATTGATTTAATAATCTTCTTTTAATAATTATTTAAACTGGTAGATTTTATCTTTTTAAAGCAAATAAATTGTTTTCTATTTATATTATATATATAATTGTATATATTGTAAATATATAAGCTTTGGTTTGGAATTTAGTAAATGAACCAATTTTCTAATTCTAATTTATTTTTGGTAAATTGAAAATTTGATTCAAATTTTTACATTTAGCTTTTCAAAGCAATTTAATAAATATCTATATGGTTTGTAAATATTAAAGGTAAATCTTATTTGTTTTAAAATTTTATTTAATTAGCTTAAAAATGAATTTAAATTAGATTAACATAAAAGCTCTGTTTTATTTTCTTTTTAAACATTGCTTGAAATTATATATAAGAGTTTAAAATATAATTTACAAATGATCTTAATATATTGAGTAACAGGAGTAATTTATAATCTCTTTTATAAATCATTTAAATTTGTTAAATTTGTTATTTTCAAATGATAATTATAATACCTAGTTTTTGTAAACATAGATAGATTTTTTAGAAATAGGATTTGTTATTTTTAAATTTAATAAGAGTTATATATGCATATACATAACTTGATTTTTAAATTAGGTTTTATAATTTAATTTAAATTTGAATTTAATGTTTTGAAATTCAAAAGAATAAATACTTAAAAATATTCGAATAAGCCTTTATTTATAATTTGTTTTGTTTCATTTTTCTTTAAAATAAAATAAAAATAAGGAGAAATTTATTTATATATACATAAGAAATTATAAATTAAGTTAAAGCTTTATAAACAATTTAAATTAAAATACTTGGATTACATGTGTAAATCTCTTAATACACCTAAATGACATGTGGAGCCATAATGTAAATATAGTGACAAATGTTAAAATTAAAACAAATGTCCTAACTAATTTTTTTTCATTTCCTTTTGTTTTAATTAAATGATTTTGTGCTTATATAAACATTGCCCCTCATTCTCATTTTCTTTTTCTATTCTTCTTTTTCAAAACTTAAGTAATCTTCAGCTGAAAATCTGAAATCATCTTCTTCAAATAAAAAGCCAAGAATTTAAATTCTTTGATCATCTTCTTCAAAAGATAAAATCTGTTCAAACAAATTCCTGTAAATTTTCCCTCAAAAACAAATCTGAAACAATATTTTCCTTTAACCAAATCAAATTACAATTATCTGAAAATCATCTCCCAAACCAGAAATCTATTACTTGTAGCCTCTTCAAATTCATTAACCTGAAATTCAATTCTGCAACCCAATCCTGCATGCAACTGCAAATTTCAGTTCATGCCTACATTTTCCCTTTTCTGGAAAGCATGCAATTGTAAAATCAGGAAGCAAAACATTGGAGAAAAACAGGATTTAAAGTTTACAAAATATAGAAGCAAATCAAGATTTAAAGTTTTAAAGGCAGATATGCAACTGCAGTTTAAATTCATAAGCAAAACTACAGCAACTTGAAGTTTTCAAGTCAAAGCACATTCAAGTTCAAGTTCTTCATAAACAAGGTTGCTCTTCTCATAAATTTCTAATGAGTAACATTTTTATATTAAATAAACTTAAGTAAATATAGTTGCTTGATTTATTCCTGTGATAATCATGTTTGGAGTGGATGGATGTGATGGAATTCTCTGTGATATGTTTGGGTTTCTGAATGCATGCTTGTGTTGCAAACTTGTTTTTTTTCCTGTTCTAGATTCCAGGTTCTAGTTATGTTCAAAAATCATGATTTCATATCAAGTCTTTGTTAAGGTTTAAGATTCAAACAATATATGGTTATGTAACATAAGTTAATGCTTAAAATTTTATTTAATATATAATAAAAATCTGTATTGTTTCTGGAATTCAAAGATAACAGTGCATGTGTAATAATATGAAATTTTAAATACCATAATTTATAAATTCAGGAATGTAATCTGAATTCTTAAACCAAATGATGATTTTTAAAATTAAAATCTTAATTTTTAGTATTATGATTTATGCTCTGTCCTTGTTTGAACTCGGAATGGTGTTTGAGCATTTTCTGGTCGTCCGCTGGCTATGGAAGATTGGATTTCTTCCTGGAGGTAGAAGCATGATCTTGGATTCAGGGTAAATTATGGGAAAGAGGATTAAAGCATTGTGGCGATGGTGATTTAGGATTGCAGTATTTAACCCTAGTTTTCTCTATGGATCAGTAAATTGATCGTCGCGATCTTTAGATGATCGAGCTTTCCCAGATTCAAGGGAATGATTGATGGAGTGTGGAAGAAGTAGTGGCCGGAGGTGAAGCTTCTCTGGTGGTCAGATTTTGGTGTTTGAAGCGATTTCCAGTGTTCGACATTTTTTCAGTTTTGAGCTTGAAAGCTCGTTTTTGATTTTGGGGTTCTACAATTGATTTGATGGTCGGGATTGTGTTGGAAGGTGATCGTCAACTTACGCATGTGGTCGCGAGAGGTCGGAGTTGACGGTAGCGGTGGTCCAGGTGCACGGTGATCATGATGTGTCAGCTGTTGATTTTGGGAAAGAAGGGTGCTCGAGTGTTTTACGAGTAGACTCGTGTTTGGTTCGGGTTATTTCGTGTATTGCTCGAAGTAGTGCTTTTTGACTCGAAGCAGAATTTGCTCTGGCTCGGGTTAAATTATGGTAACAAGTTTTAGTTCAGAAACCTGTAGTTCTGTTTAAATTTTAAAATAAAACTTAAAAAACTGAATCTGAATGAAATTAAAGTTTTTAAATAAGGTTTAAATCTAGTTTGCACTCTTAGTTTAAGTTAAATCTAAGTCTAAAATAAGTTCAATTTTAATTTGAATATTAGTTTGGAAATATAGAGTTTTGAAATTCAAATTGTCTTTGTAACATAAAAGTGTTTAAAAAGTTTAAAGTGTAATTAAAGAATTTGAATTTAATGGAGTTTGAAATGTAAAAGAGGATTTAAACAAAGTTAAATCAGAATTTTAAATATGAAATCAAATTTGATTTGAATCTTAAGTTTTGGAAATAAAGTAAAGCTTATAAATTTAAATATTGTAAATAAGTTTAAGAGTTAAAGTATACTTAAATGATTTGAAATTGAAAAGGAATTTAGTTTAAAATCTTTAAATTTCTTTTATATAAGTATTCTTTAACATATGAATTTCAAAGTTTTAAAATAGGTTAAAGATAAATTGGTTTTTATTTTAAAACTTGAATTTAAAATGAAATTTGAAATGAAATTTGAAATAAATATTTACAAAAGTATTTATGAATGATAATTTAACCATAGATAAGAAAAAAGTTTTGTCTTAAAGTTAAATTAGAATTTAATGATTTTTTATTCATTTAATTATTAGGGTAATTAAATGGATAGTTAATTTATTTAATAAATTAATGAAATGGATAATTACTTAAAGTAATTAAGGTTTTTAAACTTAAAGGTTTAAGATTAATTATTCTTAGAATAATTAACTTGTAATTTAAGAATCATTAATTAATAAGATTAGATTTTAATTAATGATTAGTAATTAATTAATCAAGTAATAAAGGATTAATTAAGTTACAATTAACACTTAATTAATTAAATAATTAGGGGTTAATTAATGGACTACTAATGGTTAATTAATTGGTAATCAATAATGATCAATAATAAGTTAATTACTTTAGAAAAATAATTAGTGAATTGCTAATAATTAATGAAGATTATTAACTAAGCAGTAATTAATAATTAATTAATGTGATTAATTTTTTAAAAATAATTAGATTAATTAATTTAAATATAATCATTTGTGTAAATTGTTAAGTATAATTACTTATGGAAGTAATTAAGGAATTAATTACTTATTGTAATTAATTGATTTTAATTTGATTAGATAAGTTAATTAATTTAGTTTAATTAATTTAGAATAATCATTTGATGATTTGTGAAGTATAATTACTTAATGTAATTTAATGAAGATAAATTGCTTAGGTAAGTAATTAATGGGTAATTACTGGATGTAATTAATTGAAGGTGATTTGATGATGGATGTAATGACCCAGAATTTCTTTCAATTAAAATTCGTACATTTAATTAATTTTAAAATATTAACAAGTAAAATTTATGAGTCGAATAATTTATTTTTCGAACATTTAGATTTAATTGGATAATTAAATCGATAATTTAATATTTGAAATTGCGTAAATAATTGGAAATTGGGTTTAATGGGATTAAAAATAATTTATAAATTTATTAAATCATATTGGAGTTAGAACAATGTTTGTGAACTTTTAAAATTGAATTAAAAGTTAATTTGTGAAAATTGAATATTTTAATATTTAATTGACGAGTTAAAATAGCCATTTTTCAAACAGTCTCGGACTTCGATGAAACTAGTTTCATCGGATCCGTAATGTTATATTATTGTATGGTTTCAAATTTCATGTCAATCGGATTTACGGTTTGCCCGGGGCAAGCCAAAACGCATAGAAATTAGTTTAATCGATTAAATTTAAATTTGATCGTTTATTTCCGTAACTCGCACATATGATCACATTAGCCTCTGAAACACGTTCCATTGTGTCCGAAACGCGGGTATAACCCTAGAAATGCCTGTCGGCACGCGTTGTTTGGAGATCGTTTGAAAAGTTGCTTTATAATGGGTATAATATTAAAAAAATATTAAATAACGTTTATAAATATACGCATTCGGGCCGAGAAACCCTAATTCTTTCTGGAGCCGCCTCTTCTATCATTCAATGGCCGATATGTTTCCTCTTTCCTCTTCAAATTTCTTCTTATCCACTGATTTTTAGTGAAATCTTTCAACTAGAAAATCATTAAGCTCGTTGAGATCTATTGATTGATCGGTCGTGATCGTATTCGAAGGAGTGTGGAAGCCAGAAACTCACCGCGTTCGTCGCCGTTTCCAGCAAGTTTTGCTCGACCTATGGTGAGCCGAGCTTCGCCACGTTTCGGCCGAAGGTGGAGGCCGCGACGAGCTACGTCGTGGCGGCATCTGATCGTCATCGAACTCGACGAGGAGGCGGGGGTTCCAAGCCCTAAACGGCGGCTGATGGGTTCCTAAACACAGGTAGCGTGCATGTTTGAAGAAGATGCTTCTGTGCGGCCGTGATCTCCTATGCAAGCATGTGTGGCCACGATTGCTTTGGTATATACATAAAAAAAGAATTTGTTTTAAAATTGTAATTTAAACTTGGAAAATTCATAACTGTTGCATACATATTCAGAATTCATAAAATTTGGTAGCGCCGGGATCGCAGAAATGAATACTTCGCAGGGGTGCAGTTCTGGAATTATTCTGAGCAAGTAAAAAATTTAGGTTAAATCGAACGACTCAAATTTGAACGCTCGTCAGAAAAAAAACCCAAGGTGAGAACTTCTCAGTCAATCGAATTGTTTCGATTTAAATTTTAAATAGTTAGGTTTAAAATTTCTTGATTGTGTGATTGGATGATAAATTATTATCTGTTGTATTGAAATAGACCCTATACGTCGTATATTAAGCGGATGTTATTTATTAAAAACATATACCGCAATAATTCAAACTTGTATGGAATTGGTATTATATATGTACTTGGAGTTGATTTTCCCGCATTATATAGCGGATGAGACCCTATTACGCCGCATAATAGCGGATAATATTTTATAAATCTCATGTACCGCGATATTCCGTCTTGAAGCGGAATTGGTATTGTGCTAACATCTTTGGATGCAGGGAAACAGGTTGGAGGGATCCAACTGGATTCTTTAAATGATTGAATTTGTTTCAATGTTGTGTGTTGATCTATTTATCTAATTATAATCTGCGTGATTATCTTTGTGATTGCAATTGTTAAAGGCTAAAATTTAGCCGAATATATTTTTGGTATCGCTAGATGCCGAAAATGAATTAAATTTGATTTTTGAAAATTTAAGTTGAGAATTCATAATAAAATTTAAAATTTGGAACTGATTCATTTTAAATAAATATACGTTGAAATTTTTATGTTATAAAAATTATTATTTTCGTGAAATATAACCGAAATGTGATTTTTGAAATAAGTAGTTAATTAATTTATAAAATGGTTTAAATTGGGATTTTTCAATTATTATAAACGATTTATATAAAAGATTTATAAAATTGGTATTTATAAATAAAAATATTGGAATTATAAAAAGAGTTTTTATAAGTGTTAAAATGAAATATAAATGGATTTCATAAGTGGATAAAATCTATAGACTTATAAATTGTGAAGTTATAAAATGAATAGATTTTGTAAAATAAAAGATTTATAAGTA
Source organism: Allium cepa (assembly GCA_030765085.1). Classification (NCBI taxonomy): domain Eukaryota; kingdom Viridiplantae; phylum Streptophyta; class Magnoliopsida; order Asparagales; family Amaryllidaceae; genus Allium; species Allium cepa. Next base: position 233,191,660 of record CM060932.1, on the reverse strand, counting down.
ATTAACTTATAAATTGGATTTTGGCGTATAAATGAAATATGGATAGAATTTGTTAATAAAGTGATTTTTATAAGTTGAAGTTGTTATAAAGTATAAATGGAATTTATAAACGTTGTTTTATAAATCCGAAATCGACTTATTTCAATAAGTTAATTATTATAGCTTATTAAAGGAAGTATATTCACGATTTTTGGACGGTAAGTAATATATTAAAGAAATATTTTGGGGAAGTGATAATTTATATAGAATTAAAACGATTGAAAGATGTTTTAAAATGTATTAAGTATCGAAACCATAGATTTCAACATTTATTGTTGAAATAGACGTTTTCAAGAAATAGAAGGAAATGATGGACTATAACACTATTGTTATAGTAAATGATTTCCGAAAGGAAAAGTTTTGTATGGTATTGGGGTTTCTATATCTATCTTAATTTGGAATCCATATACTATGATTTTGGGTTGTCGCAACGATGTTTTACGCAACATTCATTTTGACTCAAATAAATGTGTTTAAGAGAAGTTTTCCTTAAAGAATAAAATATATACTTAATTTGGACTTAAGTATATTGAATATTTTCCAAATGTTGAAAATAAATGGATTTGTGAATTACTTATTTTGAATAAGTATGGAAATGTTTTCCAATATGAAGTAAATGTTTTGAGATTATATCTTTTAAAGATCAATTGAAAGTGAATAATTGAAATCGATTTGAAAAATCGTATAAAAGGTGAATATTTGGAAATGTAAATTCACAACGGAAATTTATAAGGGAAATTTGTTGTAAAAATAAACATTGATTTATTTTTAAAAGTGTGGAAATAAATTTACGGATTTGGAACGTAAGTTTAAAATAAATCGGTAAGGATTTATTTGATTGACTTAAATGAACCATTTTAAATTGAAAATGGATAAATATTTGGATGTGTTTCCGTTTAAGGAAATTGATTTGAAATTTGTTTTGAAAGATTGAAAGGTGGAAAATGATTTGAAATTTGTTTTCAAACGGTTGAAGTGTGGAAATTATATCTTATAAAGATATTTTTGGAAATAAATAATTTGGAAAATTATTTGAAATCGGGTTATGTTGTGAATATTGATTGATAGTTAAATAACCGACTATCAATATTGACCCTTAAATGGCTATTTGTTGTGAATTGGTTGAAATTGAATGCTACACTTATTTTTAAATTATTGAGCTCGTTATTCGGATTACCGATTCCGAATAGTGATACGACGTAATGGATAGCATTGAAGACCGGTGTTGAAGACCGGGTATTTACGAAACCGATAGGATGACCTATCGATTGTCTCTACACCGTTAGCTACAGTATGGAGATTTCCTTTGTGATGGGAAATTCGATCGGGATTATGAATACCCGGATTACAAGGGCTTCTTTTGAAGTGCCTTCGGTTCTGTTCGAACCCGGAAAAGACTTGTATGGTTATGTTTCTGACATTACATTTTGAGATATAAAGCAGATTTCTTTCAAATACATTTCTGTTGGTGGCGGAGAATTTATTCTCTTAGCTTAACACCCTTCTCTGAGACGTACGAGCTCAGAGGTTTTGTAGTTGAAGGTTATCAGCGATATACTCCCAATTTGGTAATATGGCATGTGTGATGATTATTTATTGATCATTTGTTGATCAAAGCGTGGCTTTATGAAAAAGCATTGCTTTGTGGACGAGACTTCATCAGACGTCACACCCCGGAAATGGTCAAAACAGGAATACGCGGCAAGGTTATCAGGGTCGCTCCCTTTAGGGTATGTCATTTCCTTCTGGAAAAGGGTGGTGTCAGGTATGGAGCCCTGATGCTTAACCTATGTGGTTGCTCCAATCTCATTTTTCTGTGTGGTTGTTGCTTGGTGATCGAGGGCCCTCGGATAAAGGTCCCAAAGGACCGGGGGGTGGCATATTCGTGTAGTAGTTGCCTAGTTACAGAGGTAACCCAGCCTTGTGTTGGCAGAGAGCTGGTTAAGTTCTCGGGACGTCCCGCCATAGGCGATCCCATATGGCAGTAGGAAGTTCCTTAGCCTGACCATTTGTTGGAAATCCAATTCCCAATACGAACCCAGTACGGTTTTAGTTGTATAACCTGCCATTTACTTATGGTGGTCACCACTGTTTAGATGGTAGCTATAATAGGCATAGTTCGAAATGTCTATGCTGGCTAAGATTTATATTCTATTTTCGAAATGTTTTCATCACTATGCACTAATAATAATATCAAAAATGATTTGTTTTGCGTAGTAAGCATCTTTGACTATCATAAGGAGAAATCTCCTCCAATTCTGCGTTTGCATTGTGTGTATGCAGGGAGGCCTTATGGTAGTTTCATTTTCCAAAAGCATTGCGGATATTTTCCACTTCTATTGTTGTTGTTTTAAAAGATAAATAACTGTTTTGAGTTCTCACACCAGTCCCATGACTGACCTAGAATTTATTGTTCACTTCCTAAACTCTGGGTGCCCATAATTTTCCACACGGGAAGTCTAGAGTCAGGTTATCAGGTCATTCTGGATTCAGGAGTGCTTTGGAGCTCAAGTGGCGAGCTGGATGGTGAGTCGTATTACTTGTATATGATATTATCTTTCCGCTGTAAATTCACTTGTTAGGGCATGTTGTATAATTGTCCATTGTCCAGTTGTGTTGTATATTGTTGTTGTTAACTCTGATGATAATGTAATGTAATAACTGATATAGTTCTTTGTTTTAATGATTATTCATTTATCTATTATATGTTGTTCCGCTACGACTGTGAGATTCTGATATTGTTTCTATTCTGTTTCCTTACTTCCTCTATCTTTTTCTTCTACCTCTTCTTTTTAACCCTCATGGTTCGGTTTTCCAGCATTCGATTGTTCGGCAGTTGATACAGTGTACGTATTGATGTCGATTTTCGAAAATCGAAGAATCGGGTCTTGACATTTGCGTATCAGAGCAATTGGTTAAGTGACAACCTTGGCTCTGTTGGGTGTTACTCATTAGAGATAGAGTCAGCAGTACTCTAGAATGAGTTTGAGTATAATAATAGATAAGAGAGCGTATTTGTTAGTGAATATGAAATTGTTTTGTATTGTATTGACTTATCAGTTGATTGTTTATAGATTTTGGTCGATGCAGTCTAGCTAACTGTCATCGATAGGGGTTTCTAAACTCTTAAACGAGATAAACCGACATAGTATCATTTTAAATTGGGTAAATGAAATGATTTTACCTCGATTATATTTTATATATATAAAGGAATAATTTTTCAGAATTACTAAGGTGTATATAAAATTGAATTGTTTGATTGTTGAAAATGTAAGGAAACGTATAAGTGAATCAAAGTTGTTCGAATAATTTGAATAAAAACAACAATTGTGAAAGAATAAATTATATAAAAGCAACAATTGTATAAGTATAGAATTATAATTGAAATGATTTACAATTGTGGAATAATCTTGTATAAGTAAAGGGAATTGGTGAAACTATATTAGCAAGGTTTATAAATGAGAGTTATAAATAAAGGAAATTTTTTGAAAGAATTTAAAGCATTGAATTCACTACTGTTGCTGGTGAGTAGTAAGGGTGATGACTGTAGCATCATCAGTATCATTTTCGAGTTTCTGTGTGATGGATTTGCTACCATAGTAAATTGAATTGAATTTTGTTATGATAGACAAATTTGAAATTGAAATCCAAGTTGTAAATGATAAATAAAAAATGAAATGAGTTTTGGATTTATAATATGAGATAATAAAGATTTAACTTTAATAAAGTTGAAATGAAATTTGAGTTGGCATAATAAAATATGTGATTTGAAATTTAACTAAAAGAAAGTTAAATAAATTAAATCAGATTTGGAAGTTGAATAATAAGTTGTATAACTTATTAAATGTGAAAATGTAAGTAAAACCAATTATTAAAATGGTTAAACAACTTTGTTAAGAAAAACGGGTATGAATCTGAATAAGTAATGAAATTGACTTTGGTAAAAGTTAAATAAAATTTACTTTAGAATTGAAATCTGAATTGGATTTATAAGTGGAATTTTAAGTTAAGATAAACAAATGATGTTTAAATGGAATATAACTTAAGTGATGCTGAATGAAGTTGATTTTGGTATCGAAGTAAAATAATGAAGTGAATTAAATGAATATGAACTTGAATTATATAAAGGAGATTCAACTTTATTTGTAAAATAAATTGGAAATTGAACTAATGAATGGAATGTTAATCAATAAAATGTAATGAATTGATATGAAATAAGGGATATAAGTGTAAATTCATTTAAGGCTAATTGAATGTTAAACCAAATTGAAGGTAAGCAAAGTGAATAGAATGTTGAATTTAAAGAGAATAAATTTGGTTGTATTGGATATACATTGGTTGTCAGATTATTGTTAATTGATTGAATAGATGTTCATATGCAATTGAATGAATTAAAATTGAAAGCTAAAGCAATTTAATTCAAATTGGAAGTTAAGTAAATCTAAATTGGATGGAAATTGATTGAATTGAAAGTGAACCAACTTGAATGTAAATTAGTGAATGTAAATTAATTGAAAATGAATAATTGAATGTCGTTGTATATAAATTGGTTGTAAACAATTACAAGTAATGTTGAAATCATATAAGTAGTTTATGAACCTTGTTTAGTATGATTTCTTTTAATATGCATGTGTTGTAGTTGTTTAAAAGAGTAAAATGTTAATAACTTCTTATATATGTCACTTACGTATTTATATTGAGTAAGTACATGTGATGACCCGGAATTTTTAAAGCAATATCAATTTAATAATCTGTAATAAAAATTAAATTGATTTGATAATCTTTGTAATAAGATTTGAATTAATTTAATAATTCAATAAAATAAATAGTTAATTGATAGATTTTATCTTTTTAAATCTAATATTTGTTTTATATTTATAATATATATAGAATATTGTATATATTGTAAATAAGTATTGTTTTAATCTGATTAATAAATAAATCCTGTTTTCTACAAAATATGTATCCTTAGTAATTTGGAAATTATGATTTTATTTAAAAGTTAAACTTTTTAAAAGCTATTTAATAAATAAAATAAGGTTTTAAATACATAAGATAAGTATTGAAATGATTTAAAATATTTTAACTCAAGTTTAAAATTTAAATAAATAACAATGAGATTATTTTGAGTTTCTTTAAAATATAATGTGTTAAAATAAATAATTATTAATAAGAAGACAATTTCTTTTAATAGTTATTTATGGTTATTTAATATTGTTATTTCTAAAAAATATAATAATACTTTGTTTTAGTGAATAAATTTTTAAACAAAAATTTTTGTTTTTCAAAAATTCAAATTTGTAGTTGTATTTGTAAATACACTGGATTTCAAGAATTTAATTTGAACTTGAACTCAAAACTTTTAAAATCTAAAGTATAATTGTTTTTAATTTATTTTGATTTTCAATCATTTGTATAAGTTTAAGATTTATTCATTTTAAATTTATGTACATGTAAATAAATACATGATTGACTAATTAATTAATACAAGCTTACATTTATCCTATATTAACATCTAACAAAATACTAATAAACATTTAATGAATGATAACTCTTAAAAAAAAGACAAGTGTTAGCTTTTAAATTCACTTAATAACAAGCGTTAAAAGATTAAGTAGAATGTAAGACATGTGTCATTTAAATTTGGCTTTTCTTTTATTTGTTCAATAAATTTAATTTCAGTTTTACATATAAAACAAATTCTTTTTCCATTTTTTTTATTTCTTTTCTAGAGCTAAATAAAAAGGAATCACATTCTCTAAAACTTAAATCTGAGACAAAACTTCTCATTTATCAAATCTAAAACAACAACCTTCACATCTTCAAAAGAATCAAGCCTATAAATCATCTCCCTGTTAATCAAAACCTTATTCACTCTCAAGCAAACCTGTAACTACTTCAAAGCATGCAAAATCTGTAGCCTGCATGCAAAATCTGTAGCCTGCATGCAAATCTTTTTACAAACCAAATCAAAGCATGCTTGCATTTTCTAAATCTGGAAGTAAAACCTATTGAATCCTGCATGAAAGAAAATCCTGTCACCCTGTTTAGAATCTGGAAGCAGGCAAAACAAAAGGGGCAATGTAATTTTATGAATCCAGGAGCAAGAGCATTTTTTTTAAAGCAAGATGAAAAACATCAGTAACTCAAGTTTCATAGATGAAGCATGCATGTAAGGTTTATAATACAACAACAAAAGCACTAGTCTTTTTCAAATGCTTTGCTCTGCACATCAAGAAAAGGTGAGTAACATTTTAATTAATGAAGTTTAAACATTTTAGAAGTTGCTTGTGGATTTTCATGTTTCTGTATGAATGATATATGCTCTTGTATAAGTTGTTTTTCTGTAGAAGTGTTTGAGTAACTTGATCATGATGTCTCTGTATTTTTCCTTTCCAGATTCAAGGATCTGTGTAAACACCATTATCTCATATTACAACATATGTTAGTGTTTTCAAGGATCTCAAATGTGTTTATTAAACTTAGAATCAAAGTTTAAATTGTGTTCAGGTTTAGAAAAAAATAAATTAAGTAACAGTAGTACTTGATTTATAAAGCAGAAATCAAACTCTGTAAATTTATGAATTCAGTAATATGAAATGGAAACACAAAGCAAATTATGAAATTTCAATATAAAAATCATACTTAATAAATTATAAATTCAGTACTATGAATTTAATACCTAGATCAAACTATGATTTTTAGGACTAAAAGTAGGATTTTTAGTTAAGGGGTAGGGGTACAGTTCTGTGTTGAACTGTAAAGGGAAATTTTGAAATTTTGAGGGATATGAGCAAATTTTGAAACTTCTGATGTTTTCCTTGAGATTTTTGAATCTTCAAGTTTTAAAAATAAATTTGTATTTTAAATAAAAGTTTTAAATCAAGGTTCAAATCAAAAGTTATTTTAAGTTTAAATATAAATGATTTGAATAAGGAATGGTTTCAAGTATATTGAATTAAAAATCTGAGATTTGAATAAGTTTAAAATTTGAATGTTTTCAAACTAGTTTAAATTTAAATTGTTTAATTGAAGTAAAATTATTTCAAACAAATATTTAAATTGATTTTTCTTCTTGTAATGAAATCATTATAAACAGTTTATAAAGGAAGTTAAATGATTGTTAATTTGGATTTGGAATTTAAATGTATTTTAAACTTAATTTTTAATTAAATTAAGTATATTAAGACTTATCTTATATAAGTTTTAATTATAAGTGATAAATTTTATTTACATTTATTCTAAAAAGGAATATGAATGAATTTAAATTAGATAATGCTTAATAAATATTATTTTGAATTTTAAATTCAAAATGAAATTTGAATTTAAATTTTTAATGAAATGTTCTAAGTACATTTTAATATTTATAAAATTAATAATAAGGAATGGTTTATCTTAAAAATTAAGACATTAAATATAATTAAATAAATTAGATAATTAAGAAATAACTTATTTATTTAATTTATTTAATTAATAATTTGGATTAATTTAAATTAGAGATTAATTAAGAAGTAATTTAAGAAAAATAGTTAATAATTGTTAATGATGATCATTAACTAAAATTTATTTAGTAATTAATTAATATGATTAATTTTTAATAATTGATTAGATTAATTAATTTATGATAATAAATTATGAAATTTATTTAAGTTAAATTACTTAAATAAAAGTAATTAAGACATTAATTACTTAATGTAATTAATGAGTCTATTGAGATTGGTTTAAATTAATTAATTAAGTTTAATTAATTTTAAACATTTGATTTGATAGTAATTACTTGATGTAATTAATGGGATTACTCAGTGAAATAATTAGAGATAATTACAAGATGTAATTAGTGGATAATGTTGGAATTATGAAATAATTTGGATTAAATTATTTGTATAATTAATCAAGTGATTAATTAAGGAAATTAATAAGGAATAATTAATTTGATAAGTAATTAAGGGTAGTTAATTACAGAATGAAATTAATCAAAGGTGATTAATAATTAGGGATTAAGTTAGATTAATTACTGAAAGTAATTAATTTAATGGAGTAATTAATTAAGAGTCATTAATTAATATAATTAATGATGTAATTAAGATTGATTAATTAATATTAATTAATCAATGATAAGTAATTAAGGATAATTAATTGTAATTAATTAAGGATAAATGTAATTAATTATAGTTAATAAATTAATGAAGTAATTAAAGGTTAATTACTATATTTGGTTTAGGGTAATTAATTTTGTGAAATTAATTAAGGTATAATTAATCGAGATTGATTAATTAAGATGATAAATTAGAGGTTAATTAATTAATTAATTTGTAATTAATTAATGATAATGTAAGCAATGTTTATATTGAGATAATAATTAATTTAATTCATTTTCAATTAATTAGAGATGATGTAATTAATTTAATTCATTTTAAATTAATTATAGATGTTATGATTATAAGTCATTGCTTATAGATGGTTGATATTGATTGCTTTGAATGGTTTTGAATCTCAGCCATGAGATTAATAATGTTGAGTGATATGGATGTATTGGTTGCATTATGATGGTGATATGGGTTATCTTTGATAGTGATAAATGTGGATTATCTGTGGTTTGATAATGATAATTATCTGTTGTGAATCTATTAATTATCTATTTGTGTGAATACAGATAATATAATTAAATTGTTTTAAAAATTCTAAAACAACTTGGACCTAAAAGAGACGCTTTGGATTTCGATGAGACCGGGATCGGGTTTCCATATTTGGATATCCGAAAACCACATCGATCCAAATTAACGATAGGTCGTGAATCTTATGTGAAGAGTGAAGACTCAAGGTGTAAGGGCTATACGTCAGTATAACTCTGTGGGTGATTCCGTAATGAGTTTGACGGAATAGTACTTATAGATTCGAGATGGAGATTTAGAGTGCAAGGGTTATCGTCGTTAACTCTGAGGGTGATTCCAGAACGAGTGTAACGAGATAATGCCTTCGGTTTCGTTCGAACCCGGAACGAACTTGTATAGATTGAATGCTTTCAGAACATCGTCAGGTGGACGATGAGCATTCTAAGATAGTATGTCCTCTAAAGGTAATCGTAGCCTCAAGCCTCATCAACCGGGAATGGCTAAAACAAGGGAGGTGCAGCAAGGCTTCGTGGGTAGCACCCACTGGAGAGCAAGATTGATCCCTGTCTAGAGGTCCCTTTATATTCGGCTTAGTGGGCAGTTGGATATGCGCACCAACTGCGGGGTTGTCTTGTTCGGAACTATTCAGTAAGGAATGGGTCTGGCCTTGTGTGCAGGGGAGTGGGAGTACTCCTCGGTACGTTGATCTAGGCCACGTACTGTGACGGGCGGTACCCCAGTAGCCCTGCCATTGTATGGAATCCAAAATCCAATAAGTGCCAACGGTTTTGATTGTATTACCCACTTTTGTGGCTAGTAGCTGGAATTTAATGAATGTAACAATCTCGACTATTTCATATTTACTTGAAACCCTGGACCTATTATAATATCACTGGATTTCCTATCAAATGTTTTGGTTAGCGTAAGGTTAAAACTTTTCCATGTTTATGTGTGGGAAGTCTTACGTGATACCTTTCTTTTCAAAGGATTTTTAAAGTTAAGCAACTTTAACATGTTACTCACACCAGACCCATGTCTGACTTGGAGTTTGTTTTTGTTTTTCATAAACTCTTGGGTACTCAAATTTTTACGAGTAGCCAAGGGATTCAGGTTAGCTTTGACGAATATTGGAGGAGCAATGGAGCAGGAGGCTTCTGCGTTAGATATTAGTATATATTCCGCTGTGTGTTCCATGTTTGTCTCTGAGATGTATTATGTTGTAAATACTAGACATGTGTTTATAACTGTCTAGTATGTGTTGTATTATCTGTGTACTCTGATATTGATTGTAAACTATGTAATATTTTATGTTATTAATATAATTTATTCGTTCCGCTGTTTAGATTCTGATGTGTTGTTTCTTCTTCTTCTCTTTCTTTCCTCTTCTTTCTTATTAGCGATGCGACTTCCTGGAGTGTGGAATTTGGGTCGTTACAGTACAGGTACTGGGGCTACCGTTAGCGGGATTTGGTTGCGCAAAATGCTAAATAAATAACTGCTTTGCTTAAAAATGCTAAAAAGGTACGCCTACGCAATAAAAATAGGAAATATGAACTGTTTTTCCGACCGGGTGGGTCGTGCATATATATTTATCTCTATTGTGGTATTGTAAAAGCTTCTCCGTACAAAGGAGGTTATGACGAATTTTTTTTGGAAATTTAAGGCGTTAGAAAATTTTCAGGAAATTTTGGAAAAAAAATTTTGAAAACTAAAAGTTTGATTTTTGAGTTATGAAAGTTAAATGATATAGTTGATTTTGAAAAGATAACTATATATAGTTTTGAAAACTTAGAAAATATTTTGTAAGAAGTGTAACTATTGAATTTTGGAAAAGTTTAACACTTAGGAGATTTGTAAATCAAATTTGAACGGTTTGTTTTGAAAAGTCAATGAATTCTGTAACTTTTTCTTACTTGGTAATTTCGAGGACGAAATTCTTTTAAGGAGGAAGTTTGTAACGACCCAGAATTTCTGTCAATTAAAATTCGTACATTTAATTAATTTTAAAATATTAACAAGTAAGATTTATGAGTCGAATAATTTATTTTTCGAATATTTAGATTTAATTGGATAATTAAATCGATAATTTAATATTTGAAATTGCGTAAATTGGAAATTGGGTTTAATGTGATTAAAAATGATTTATAAAGTTATATTAAATTATATTGGAGTTAGAACAATGTTTGTGAACTTTTAAAATTGAACTAAAAGTTAATTTGTGAAAATTGAATATTTTAATATTTAATTGACGAGTTAAAATAGCCATTTTTCAAACAGTCTCGGATCTCGATGAAACTAGTTTCATCAGATCTATAATGTTATATTATTGTATGGTTTCAAATTTCGTGTCAATCGGATTTGCGGTTTGTCCGGGGCAAGCCAAAACGCATAGAAATTAGTTTAATCGATTTAATTTAAATCTGATCGTTTATTTTCGTAACTTGCACATATGATCGAATTAGCCTCCAAAACACGTTCCATTGTGTCCGAAACTCGGGTATAACCCTAGAAACGCCTGTCGGCACGCGTTGTTTGGAGATCGTTTGAAAATTTGCTCTAAAATGGGTATAATATTAAAATAATATTAAATAACGTTTATAAATATACGTATTCGGGCCGAGAAACCCTAATTCTTTCTAGAGCCGCTGCTTCTATCGTTCAATGGCCGATATGTTTCCTCCTTCCTCTCCAAATTTCTTCTTATCTACTGATTTTTAGCGAAATCCTTCAACTAGAAAATCATTAAGCTCGTTGAGATCTATTGATTGACCGGTCGTGATCGTATTCGAAGGAGTGTGGAAGCCAGAAACTTACCGCGTTCGTCGCCGTTTCTAGCAAGTTTTGCTCGACCTAGGGTGAGCCGAGCTTCGCCACGTTTCGGCCGAAGGTGAAGGCCACAACGAGCTACGGCGTGGCGGCATCTGATTGGCATCGAACTCGACGAGGAGGCGGGGTTTCCAAGCCCTAAACGGCGGCTGATGAGTTCCTAAACACGGGTAGCGTGCATGTTTGAAGAAGATGCTTTTGTGCGGCCGTGATCTCCTATGCAAGCATGTGTGGCCACGATTGCTTTGGTATATATAAAAAAAAGAATTTGTTTTAAAATTGTAATTTAAACTTGTAAAATTCATAACTGTTGCATACATATTCAGAATTCAACAAATTTGGTAGCGCCGGGATCGTAGAAACGAATACTTTGCAGTGGTGCTATTCTGGAATTATTCTGAGCAAGTAAAAAATTTAGGTTAAATTGAACGTCGTTTGATTTAATTTAAATTTGAACGCTCGTCAAAAAAAACCCAAGGTGAGAACTTCTCACTCAATCGAATGGTTTCGATTTAAATTTTAAATAGTTAGATTTAAAATTTCTTGATTGTGTGATTGGATGATAAATTATTATCTGTTGTATTGAAATAGACCCTATACGCCGTATATTAAGAGGATGTTATTTATTAAAAACATATACCGCGATAAATCCAACTTGTATGGAATTGGTATTATATATGTACTTGGAGTTGATTTTCCCACATTATATAGCGGATGAGACCCTATTGCGCCGCATAATAGCGGATAATATTTTATAAATCCCATATACCGCGATATTCCGTCTTGAAGCGGAATTGGTATTGTGCTAACATCTTTGGATGCAGGGAAACAGGTTGGATGGATCCAACTCGATTTCTAAAATGATTGAATTTATTTCAATGTTGTGTGTTGATCTATTTATTGATCTAATTATAATCTACGTGATTATCTTTGTGATTGAAATTGTTAAAGGCTAAAATTTAGCCGAATTTATTTTTGGTATCGTTAGATGCCGAAAATGAATTAAATTTGATTTTTAAAAATTTAAGTTGAGAATTCATAATAAAATTTAAATTTTGGAATTGATTCATTTTAAATAAATAAACGTTGAAATTTTTATGTTATAAAAATTATGATTCTTGTGAAATATAACCGAAATGTGATTTTTGAAATAAGTAGTTGATTAATTTATAAAATGGTTTAAATTGGGATTTTTGAATTATTATAAATGATTTATATAAAAGATTTATAAAATTTATATTTATAAATTAAAATATTGGAATCACAAAACGAGTTTTTATAAGTGTTAAAATGAAATATAAATGGATTTCATAAGTGGATAAAATCTATAGATTTATAAATTGTGAAGTTATAAAATGAATAGATTTTGTAAAATAAAAGATTTATAAGTAGTTAACTTATTAATTGGATTTTGGCGTATAAATGAAATATGGATAAAATTTGTTAATAAAGTGATTTTTATAAGTTGAAGTTGTTATAAAGTATAAATGGAATTTATAAACGTTGTTTTATAAATCCGAAATCGACTTATTTCAATAAGTTTAATTATTATAGCTTATTAATGGAAGTATATTCACGATTTTTGAACGGTGAATAATATATTAAAGAAATATTTTGGGAAAGTGATAATTTAAATAGAATTAAAACGATTTAAAGATGTTTTAAAATGTATTAAGTATCGAAACCATAGATTTCAACATTCATCATTGAAATAGACGTTTTCGAGAAATAGAAGAAAATGGTGGACTATAACACTGTTGTTATCGTAAATGATTTCCGAAAGGAAAAGTTTTGTATACTATTGGGGTTTATATATCTATCTTAATTTGGAATCCCTATACTAGTGATTTTGGGTTGTCGCAACGATGTTTTACGCAACATTTGTTTTGACTCAAATAAATGTGTTTAAGAGAAGTTTTCCTTAAAGAATAAAATATATACTTAATTTGGATTTAAGTATATTGAATATTTTCCAAATGTTGAAAATGAATGGATTTGTGAATTACTTATTATTGAATAAGTATGGAAATGTTTTCCAATATGAAGTGAATGTTTTGAGATTATATCTTTTAAAGATAAATTGAAAGTGAATAATTGATATAAATTTGAAAAATCGTATAAAAGGTGAATATTTGGAAATGTAAATTTACAATGGAAATTTATAAGGGAAATTTGTTTTAAAAATAAACATTGATATGAAATAAGGGATATAAGTGTAAATTCATTTAAGGCTAATTGAATGTTAAACTAAATTGAAGGTAAACAAAGTGAATATGAATGTTGAATGCAAAGAGAATAAATTTGGTTGTATTGGATATACATTGGTTGTTAGATTATTGTTAATTGATTGAATAGAAGTTCATATGCAATTGAATGAATAAAAATTGAAAGCTAAAGAAATTTAATTCAAATTGGAAGTTAAGTAAATCTAAATTGGATGGAAATTGATTGAATTGAAAGTGAACCAACTTGAATGTAAATTATTGAATGTAAACTAATTGAAAATGAATAATTGAATGTCGTTGTATATAAATTGGTTGTAAACAATTACAAGTAATGTTGAAATCATATAAGTTGTTTATGAACCTTGTTTAGTATGATTTCTTTTAATATGCATGTGTTGTAGTTGTTTAAAAGAGTAAAATGTTAATAACTTCTTATATATGTCACTTACGTGTTTATATTGAGTAAGTACAGGTACCGGGGCTACCGTTAGCGGGATTTGGTTGCGCAAAATGCTAAATAAATAACTGCTTTGCTTAAAAATGCTAAAAATGTACACCTACGCAATAAAAATTGGAAATATGAACTGTTTTTCTGTTTTTCCGACCGGGTGGGTCGATGTATATATATTTATCTCTATTGTGGTATTGTAAAAGCTCCTCCGTACGAAGGAGGTTATGGCGAAATTTTTTCGGAAATTCAAGGCGTTAGAAAATTTTCGAAAAATTTTGGAATTTTTTTTTGAAAACTAAAAGTTTGATTTTTGAGTTATAAAGTTAAACAATATAGTTGATTTTGAAAAGGTAACTATATATAGTTTTGAAAACTTAGTAAATATTTTGTAAGAAGTGTAACTATTGAATTTTGGAAAAGTTAAACACTTAGGAGATTTGTAAATCAAATTCGAACGGTTTGTTTTGAAAAGTCGATGAATTCTGTAACTTTTTCTTACTTGGTAATTTCGAGGACGAAATTCTTTTAAGGGGGAAAGTTTGTAACGACCCATAATTTCTGTCAATTAAAATTTGTACATTTAATTAATTTTAAAATATTAACAAGTAAAATTTATGAGTCAAATAATTTATTTTTCGAATATTTAGATTTAATTGGATAATTAAATCGATAATTTAATATTTGAAATAGCGTAAATAATTGGAAATTGGGTTTAATGTGATTAAAAATGATTTATAAAGTTATATTAAATCATATTGGAGTTAGAACAATGTTTGTGAACTTTTAAAATTGAATTAAAAGTTAATTTGTGAAAATTGAATATTTTAATATTTAATTGACGAGTTAAAATAGCCATTTTTCAAACAGTCTCGGATTTCGATGAAACTAGTTTCATCGGATCCGTAATGTTATATTATTGTATGGTTTCAAATTTCGTGTCCATCGGATTTACGGTTTGTCCGGGGCAAGCCAAAACGCATAGAAATTAGTTTAATCGATTTAATTTAGATTTGATCGTTTATTTCCGTAACTCACACATATGATCGAATTAGCCTCCGAAACACGTTCCATTGTGTCCGGAACGTGGTATAAGCCTAGAAACGATTATCTTCACGCGTTGTTTGGAGATCGTTTGAAAAGTTGCTTTATAATGGGTATAATATTAAAATAATATTAAATAACGTTTATAAATATACTTATTCGGGCCGAGAAACCCTAATTCTTTCTAGAGCCGCCACTTCTATCATTCAACGGCCGATATGTTTCCTCCTTCCTCTTCAAATTTCTTCTTATCCACTAATTTTTAGCGAAATCCTTCAACTAGAAAATCATTAAGCTCGTTGAGATCTATTGATTGACCGATCGTGATAGTATTCGAAGGAGTGTGGAAGACAGAAACTCACCGCGTTCGTCGCTGTTTCCAGCAAGTTTTGCTCGACCTAGGGTGAGCTGATCTTCGCCACGTTTCCACCGAAGGTGGAGGCCGCGACGAGCTACGGCGTGGCGGCATCTGATCGTCATCGAACTCGATGAAGAGGCCGGGATTCCAAGCCCTAAACGGCGTCTGATGGGTTCCTAAACACGGGTAGCGTGCATGTTTGAAGAAGATGCTTCTATGCGGCAGTGATCTCCTATGCAAGCATTTGTGGCCACGATTACTTTGGTATATATAAAAAAAAGGAATTTGTTTTAAAATTGTAATTTAAACTTGTAAAATTCATAACTGTTGCATACATATTCTGAATTCAACAAATTTGGTAGCTCCGGGATTGCAGAAATGAATACTTCGCAGTGGTGCAGTTCTGGAATTATTCTGAGCAAGTAAAAAATTTAGGTTAAATCGAACGTCGTTCGATTTAATTTAAATTTGAATGCTCGTCAAAAAAAACCCAAGGTGAGAACTTCTCACTCAATCGAATTGTTTCAATTTAAATTTTAAATAGTTAGATTTAAAATTTCTTGATTGTGTGATTGGATGATAATTATTATCTGTTGTATTGAAATAGACCCTATACGCCGTATATTAAGATGATGTTATTTATTAAAAGCAAATACCGAGATAATTCCAACTTGTATGGAATTGGTATTATATATGTACTTGGAGTTGATTTTCTCGCATTATATAGCGGATGAGACCCTATTGTGCCGCATAATAGCGGATAATATTTTATAAATCCCATATACCGCGATATTCCATCTTGAAGCGGAATTGGTATTGTGCTAACATCTTTGGATGCAGGGAAACAGGTTGGAGGGATCCAACTCGATTCCTCAAATGATTGAATTTGTTTTAATGTTGTGTGTTGATCTATTTATTGATCTAATTATAATCTACGTGATTATCTTTATGATTGAAATTGTTTAAGGCTAAAATTTAGTCGAATATATTTCTGGTATCGTTAGATGCAGAAAATGAATCAAATTTGATTTTTAAAAATTTAAGTTGAGAATTCATAATAAAATTTAAATTTTGGAATTGATTCATTTTAAATAAATAAACGTTGAAATTTTTATGTTATAAAAATTATGATTTTTGTGAAATATAATCGAAATGTGATTTTTGAAATAAGTAGTTGATTAATTTATAAAATGGTTTAAATTGGTATTTTTGAATTATTATAAATGATTTATATAAAAGATTTATTAAATTGATATTTATAAATAAAAATATTGCAATTATAAAACGAGTTTTTATAAGTGTTAAAATGAAATATAAATTGATTTCAAAGTGGATAAAATCTATAGATTTATAAATTATGAAGTTATAAAATGAATAGATTTTGTAAAATAAAAGATTTATAAGTAATTAACTTATAAATTGGATTTTGGCGTATAAATGAAATATGGATAGAATTTGTTAATAAAGTGATTTTTATAAGTTGAAGTTGTTATAAAGTATAAATGGAATTTATAAACGTTGTTTTATAAATCCAAAATTGACTTATTTCAATAAGTTTAATTATTATAGCTTATTAGAGGAAGTATATTCACGATTTTTGGACGGTAAGTAATATATTAAAGAAATATTTTGGGAAAGTGATAATTTAAATAGAATTAAAACGATTTAAAGTGTTTTAAAATGTATTAAGTATCGAAAGCATAGATTTCAACATTCATTGTTGAAATAGACGTTTTCGAGAAATAGAAGGAAATGGTGGACCATAACACTATTGTTATAGTAAATGATTTCCGAAAGGAAAAGTTTTGTACGGTATTGGGGTTTATATATCTATCTTAATTTGGAATCCCTATACTATGATTTTGGGTTGTCGCAACGATGTTTTACGCAACATTCGTTTTGACTCAAATAAATGTGTTTAAGAGAAGTTTTCCTTAAAGAATAAAACATATACTTAATTTGGATTTAAGTATATTGAATATTTTCCAAATGTTGAAAATAAATGGATTTGTGAATTACTTATTATTGAATAAGTATGGAAATGTTTTCCAATATGAAGTAAATGTTTTGAGATTATATCTTTTAAAGATAAATTGAAAGTGAATAATTGAAATCGATTTGAAAAATCGTATAAAAGGTGAATATTTGGAAATTAGGGCTGTCAAAATCGACCCTAACCCATTTACCCAACCCAATAACCCTACTATTACAAGGGTAGGGGCCGATCCTTTTATTTTTTTCCTTCAGTTTTTACCCAACCCGTTTGCAAGTAGCAAAAATCATTAGCAGCCCAACCCAACCCGTCTAACCTCTAACCCTACTTCTTATTTTTCAATTTTCTTGATCGAACTTCAAATCTGTGTAAAAGGGAAGAATCGCCATCTTCGATTTACAGTGTGGAAATCGTCTGAATTTGAGACGACAACGACAGCCTGATCTTTCGTTGTTTGAGACAACGACGACGCCCTAATTTGAGAAGACGAAGGCTTACCTTCCCGCGGATCTCCTCGTATTGATGTCTGCAAGTGCGAGCTAACCTTAAGTTGTTAGTTTTAATCTAGTAAGTACTAACCCTAAGTTAATTTATACGAGCATATGAAACTATACGAGCATATGGCTGTTTGCATCCTTGATTTATAACTGTGCTGCAAATTTTGCTCATTTTCTCATCTGGGTGTTCTTAATCTTGTTCGTAAGGTATGTATATCTTTTCCAAAACTGTTTTTTAGAATTATTTTGTATATAAATTTTGATAGTAAGGCTGATATATTTTCCTATACTAGTTCTATTTTGATTGTCCTTCGTAGTCGCTTCTAGTGTTTTGGGTTTGGTTTGGATCTGAGTTAAGTTGACAAGATCTTGATTTAGTTTGAATTTTGATTTTGAAGTTTGTTAAAGGCTTCAAGTTAATATTGCAACTAATATTTTTTTTCCCCTTCAGGTTATTGATCAGTGACTAAAAATGAATGGAGCAGTTCTTGTTGCAATTGCAGCTACAATCGGCAACTTGCTGCAGGGTTGGGATAATGCTACTATAGCAGGTAACTATTGTCTTTTAACTTTTACTTGAAAAAAATAAATTCAATCTGTTCAAAGATACCCAAAGTGGTTAGATAAATAATCATGGAATATGGAGAAGGAGATCATTATAATTTGAACAAAACTTTGGTACGGAGTAAGAATTTTCTACTGCTTTGGTCTATTTGAGCTAGATGCTATTTTTGTCACAAGATTTTTAAAAACCTAAAAAGCATTAGAAAAATAAAGCTAGATTTGTGGAGGATTTTCATATATAAAATGGATCTAGCACAATAACTTGTATCAAATTGTCTGCATATGCTATATGAGCAAAATGTATCATCAAGGATGGAGTGGTAAAAATATCTGTCAAACTCTTTTCCTGAAATGACACATTTTCATTGAAGTTGCTAATTGAACTATAAGCAAGTTGAAATAAGGAAAATAAAAATAAAAATCTGAAAATAAACTCTCAACTTAAACTGCTGTTTCTGCACCCTTTACAGCTTGTATTAACATACTAATACAAAAGGTGCAGTCAGCAATTTATTGCATGAAAATGGTTCCAACTTAAAGTTAACTGGTAGTAAAAATATGCATAAAAAGTATGGTATGTAAAGTTAACTGGTATTTTTTTCATTATATAGTACTTGATGTATCAATTGCAATGCAGATGCATATTGGATAAAGGTGAACTTTGAACATGTCACAAAGATTAGAACAATTAAATTTTTTGCTTCCAGTTATCGGAAGAAATTGATTTTCAGTTGTAATAACCACATTAAAGTATTTCGAATGTAATTGTATCCGTACACATGATATAATGATTCAGTTGCCCATATTACCTCGGTTAAACAAAGGAGTCATATTCATGCAACTTGTATGTTCATTGCAGTTTGGGTAATAATCCAACATGTTGTTTCCCTCTTTAGCTAAATTTTTAAAGAGCAAAAACTCCCAATAAATTTGTACTTCCACTCTTTAATGCCCATTTATTCATGTATAAAGATAGGAATGGAAGTATTAGTATTGCATTCTTAGATTATAGTAATGGATTAGGAAATTAGTGCTCTACACATGTAAATAATAATGAAGTTATTTTGTTGTGGTCAATTGATGAACACGGTTGGTATGATGTGGCAGTTGCATTCACCGTTATATAGTGTGAATAAGGTTAAGTATGGTATGTAAAAGCTGCATGAAGTCGGTGCAATGCTGTGTTGTATGATTTTTGAATAACTATGCGGTTGAAAGATAGGCACATGGTTGTAGTCTCGTGCAATCACATAATCAGCTTTGGTAAGCTTAACATGATACAACAATGACATATAATAGTCCATGGTGATTGTAAAATACTAATAGCAGTAAGTTGAATTAGCAATGGTGTCTCATTAGTTTCATTCTATCTTGATAGCGAGTCAGCAACAATATTCTCTTTCCCAGCTTTATATTCAATCTACTAATCAAAGCTATGAAGTTTGGTTGACAATTTGTGTTGTATGCTATTTGCAAACTTCTGTACTAACATGGATTTCATTTTGTAGGAGTACTAGTCCAATGCCAGTACCAGAAGCATCACACTGTAATATGAAATATTTTGATAAATCTGGCATAGCAAGCACTGGTGGATTCATCAGTCTAATTTAAGTTCTTGAAAAGAAGTTTGTGCATCTAGATTCCAATGGAAGGAGCTTTTCTAAAGCAAGCCATTTGGAGGCTTTTTAATGCTTCCATGGTCTTTTATAAACTTCCTTTAATACCTTGAAAGGTCTAGAAACTCTCACAATGACTTCAAGTTCTTTAGTACAGGCCATTCGTTAATAGCTTAGGTGTTAGCTATATTTACTGCTACTCCATTATAAGTAATGATATGGCCTAAGTATTCAATTTGTTGCTAAGCAAAAGAACATTTTGAAATCTATAGGGTTACAAAATTTCAGCAATGTAGATATAAGAATATGTTCCTATATGATAGTTTATTTCGCTCAAGTTTTTTTTCTGGACAGTAAAAACCTAAGAATTTTTTAAAACACCATTTTTATTGTTGAATGCCAGACTATAGTTGTTTACATTGATCTATGACACAATGTTTTCTGTTTGTTAGCTGTTAGTTTTATGATACAATGTTTTCTATTTGTAATATCATTATTCTTGCATATCATTTACTGCAAGTTTGAGAAATTCAACGCAGTGAATTGTCTAACAGCTCAATGAAGCATTTACAGCTGATTGTTTGTGCCATATCAGGATTACAAGGCTGTACTTAAGGGCTTGGGGACTATAAGACTATGCTCAATTGTTGTAGAACTTTCAATATTTTGTAGTTTTGTTATTTATGTATGGCATGATGTTGTTTTTTAAGTAGCTAGTTCAGTTTATTTCAGTTATTTTGATGCACTTTTTGTATTCAACTATGGAGTTTGTCACCTAAAAGTATATCATGTTGAATCTTTTAGTTTTTATTGTTGTAGTTTGTAATTGTACTATGGAGGATCTTCAAATACTTTCTAGTTTTTGCAATATCCAGTTCAGTTTGCAATTTTCTGATGCAGGTTCTTGTATTTTTATGTAGAATTGATTATTATATGGTGCAGTTTTTCATTTTTTGATTCTGTTTTTATTAAATGATGCAGTTTTTTGTTAAATGGTGCGGTATTGATAATATAATGGTGCAGTTTTTTATTTCATTGTGCGGTATTTACTGCTTATGCAACAGTTTTTTGTTAAATGGGTCGGGTCGGGTCAACCCTTTTAGTAAATGGGTCGGGTCGGGTTAACCCGTTTATTAAATGGGTCAAACGGGTTAGGGTCGTTTATGTCTTGAATGGAACGGGTTAAATTCTATCTGATCCATTTATGACCCGACCCGACCCGTTTGACAGGTGTATTGGAAATGTAAATTCACAACGGGAATTTATAAGGGAAATTTGTTGTAAAAATAAACATTGATTTATTTTTAAAAGTGTGGAAATAAATTTACGGATTTGGAACGTAAGTTTAAAATAAATCGGTAAGGATTTATTTGATTGATTTAAATGAACCATTTTAAATTGAAAATGGATAAATATTTGAAAGTGTTTCCGTTTAAGGAAATTGATTTGAAATTTGTTTTGAAAGATTGAAAGGTGGAAAATGATTTGAAATTTGTTTTCAAACGGTTGAAGTGTGGAAATTATATCTTGTAAAGATATTTTTGGAAATAAATAATTTGGGAAATTATTTGAAATCGGGTTATGTTGTGAATATTGATTGATAGTTAAATAACCGACTATCAATATTGACCCTTAAATGGCTATTTGTTGTGAATTGGTTGAAATTTAATGCTACACTTATTTTTAAATTATTGAGCTCGTTATTCGGATTACCCATTCCGAATAGTGATACGACGTAATGGATGCATTGAAGACCGGTGTTGAAGACCGGGTATTTGCGAAAACGATAGGATGACCTATCGATTATCTCTGCACCGTTAGCTACAGTATGAAGATTTCCTTTGTGATGGGAAATTCGATCGGGATTGTGAATACTCGGATTGCAAGGGCTTCTTTTGAAGTGCCTTTGGTTTTGTTCGAACCCGGAACAGACTTGTATGGTTATGTGTCTGACATTACATTTTGAGATATAAAGCAGATTTCTTTCAAATACATTTCTGTTGGTGGCGGAGAATTTATTCTCTTAGCTTAACACCCTTCTCTGAGACGTACGAGCTCAGAGGTTTCATAGTTGAAGGTTATCAGCGATATACTCCCAATTTGGTAATGTGGCATGCTGAGTGTTGCTGTGTGATGATTATTTATTGATCATTTGTTGATTAAAGCGTGGCTTTGTGAAAAAGCGTAGGTTTGTGGACGAGACTTCGTCAGACCTCACACCTCGAAAATGGTCAAAACAAGAATACGCGGCAAGGTTATGACGGTCGCTCCCTTTAGGGTATGTCATTTCCTTCTGGAAAAGGGTGGTGTCAGGTATGGAGCCCTGATGCTTAACCTATGTGGTTGCTCCAATCTTATTTTTCTGTGTGGTTGTTGCTTGGTGATCGAGGGCCCTCGGATAAAGGTCCCAAAGGACCGAGGGGTGGCATATTCGTGTAGTAGTTGCCTAGTTACAGAGGTAACCCGGCCTTGTGTTGGCAGAGAGCTGGTTAAGTTCTCGAGACGTCCCGCCAGAGGCGATCCCATGTGGCAGTAGGAAGTTCCTTAGCCTGACCATTTGTTGGAAATCCAATTCCCAATAAGAACCCATTACGGTTTTAGTTGTATAACCTGCCATTTACTTATGGTGGTCACCACTATTTAGATGGTAGCTATAGTAGGCATAGTTCGAAATGTCTATGCTGGCTAAGATTTATATTCTATTTTCAAAATGTTTTCATCACTATGCACTAATAATAATATCAAAAATGATTTGTTTTGCGTAGTAAGCATCTTTGACTATCATAAGGAGAAATCTCCTCTAATTCTGCGTTTGCATTGTGTGTGTGCGGGGAGGCCTTATGGTAGTTCCATTTTCCAAAAGCATTGCAGATATTTTCCACTTCTATTGTTGTTGTTGTTTTAAAAGATAAATAACTTGTGACGCCCCACCTCTATACCCACGCTAGCCAAGAACACTACGGTGTAGTGCTGTCAACTAGCGCGGAGAATAAGGCTGTTGAGGAGCGACCATCCGTGTAATTTATTATCACACGGTGGCTATAAAATGATCTTCGGAAACAAATATAGAAGTAAGCATAACATGCGAATCAATCACAGATATCCATATCACAAAGGCGGAAAGAGATATGAATATATATCACATAAAAGTGTACATCAGAGTAGTGGTCTAAAAAGATCCACGATAATACAAAAGAATAGCAATGCGTGCTATAAAAAGAATACAACTATGAGTCTATATCTCAAGTGTAAACAACAAAAGCTGCTAATCTAAACAAGTAGCCAAAAGTCTGAGTTGTGAATCACTGGGGGAGGAGTCAAGCAGTAGCACCTGTAACATCTCGGCCTGACCCGAGTATTATTTATAAGAAAATAATAAATGGATCAGTCTAGCTATAAATATCAGATGACATGATATAAAATAAAAGATATGGCATAAACATAAAATATCCATACTGACATACTACTATAAGTATGCAATTAATGATCAACAGGAGATCAACCGATAAGAGATAAATCAATATCACAAGAATCTTCTCAAAGATCCAAAGAGGGCATCATACCCTAAACTTGTACTCATGACAAGTCAAAGAGATAAATTCCAGAAATCAACACAAGAAATCCAAAAATCATAAAAAGGGAAAGAGGCCTATCACATGACGGTCCGAAGACCATGGGGAGCTACCCCACATGTGTGAATGGAATCACACAGATTGAGGTCAAGACTAACCAAAAAGCAGAAAGGTATGTGTGAATGGAATCACACAAGTGGTGTCTAGTCTAACCTTCCAATGAAAGAGACATCGCGCAATTGCTAGTCTAATTCATAAAGCGATCATCAAGATCAACGAGAAGTGTCAATTACACTAAGCTAGTAAATATAGAAGTTTAGCTTCATGTCCCATAACCACTTGCTTAACTTAAATATTTACGAACAAACTGTAAATCTTCACTAATAAAATTGTCACAAGAGGTTCAATCGAACAAGTCCAAGAATTAACCGACGAAGTGAATGCAAGCGTTTCATACCACTTGTTTTACTAAGTCGTTTAATTAGATTTCTCATCCGAGTGAGGTAAAGGCTTGTATATACTAATAGATTGGAAAACGGTTTAAGAAAAGAGCTTTGTTGTTAAAAATAGAGTTGAAATTGTTTGTTAAAAGAGTTTTGATATTTACTACTAGTATTGAAACCTTTATATTATAAAGTGACAAAACACATAAGCAAGTGTAGAAACAATCAGTCACAAAGATCGCATACGGAGATGCGAATAAAATCCAAGGAAATCAGCTCAATGTTTTTCAGATAAGATCCCCTACGGAGGGGGGTCCAGGGGGGGTGGCAACCCCCCAAGGTGGGGGTGCGGGGGCAACGCCACCGCTTACGGGGTTCGACCTGCCCGGTCAGGTCGCGGGGGTCCAGGGGGCAGCGCCCCGACCAAAACGGTACGACCTAGTGAAGACCAAAGGAAGGATAGGATCGAGCGACTTAAAGGGTTTCGACCTAAAGAGTCACGACCTAAAGGAGTAAGCGACCCTAAGGAAACTCGCGACCTAATCATGGCCGAGCTAAGGTGAGGTGCGACTCAACCAGGTAAGCGACCTAAGGGAGACGAGCGACCTAAGGAACTCGCGACCTAACAATAGCACAGGTCAAGCGACCTAAGGGAGACGAGCGACCTAAGGAACTCGCGACCTAACAATAGCACAGGTCAAGCGACCTAAGGGAGACGAGCGACCTAAGAAACTCGCGACCTAACAATAGCACAGGTCAAGCGACCTAAGGGAGACGAGCGACCTATGGAACTCGCAACCTAACAATAGCACAGGTCAAGCGACCTAACGTTTTAAGGCCGAGCGACCTAATTAAACTCGCGACTTAATGGTGTGAAAGGCGTGCGACCTAAAGTGTTACGACCTAAGGGTCGAGCGACTTAGTGGAACAAGGTCATACGACCTAACGGAGTAAACGGTCGAGCGACCTAACAGGTTATAGGTCATGCGACCTAGTGGGTTAACGGCCTAACGACCTAAGGGTTATAGGCCCAACGACCTAACGGGTTATAGGTCCAACGACCTAGCGGGTTAGAAGGTCATGCGACCTAAAAATGGAAGGCAAGGCCGAGCGACTTAAAGAACCAAGGCCACACGAGTTAAGGCCTAACGGCCTGACGACCTATGACCTAAAGGCCCACGACTTACAAACTAAGGAGCCAGAGCGAGCGACCTAAGGCTGTATAGGGGACTTAAGGCCAGAAACGACTTAAGTGTTTGTGACCTAACGACCTAAAAGCCCGCGACCTACGACCTAAGAGCCATACGACCTACGACCTAATTCCGAGTGCCGAGCGACCTAACGTTGTAGGCCATTTTAAGGTCGGAAACGAGCTATTTTGAGGTCGAGACTTTTCCACGCGAACGACCTAGCATAGGCAGAACGACCTAAGTGCAGAATTTCACCAAAAACACTAAAAATTGGAGTTTTTCGCCAATTCGATTCAAACCAAATGCAAATGTGCATGCAAAAGTGATAGGGAATCATTCCCAACAGTCCAATATAGTTATAGACTAGAATTGTGAGATAAAAATCTCACCTTTGCACTAAAGTTTATGAAGATGAAGCTTGAAAGCAAGGAGAAGCAATCCAAAGCTTGAATCCAATATCTTCTACTTGAATTTGGAGTTGAATGTTGGATTTGCAATTGAATTTGTGCTTGGAGTTTTAATTTCCCATTCTTTTCACCATTGATGCCCAAGCTTGAGTTAGTTAGGAAATTTATGAAGAGTGAGGAGAAGGGGGTTGGAACTTGGGCTTAATAGGCTAAACTAACTCAAAGTCCAAAGCGGAAAAAGTTAGTGAAATTTCGCTAACTCCAAACCTATCGATGTTTATACTTAAAAATTTGTAAACGGCATTTCGAACTCAATGGAAGCGGTCTCGAGTCCTAATTTGACTGTTTGCAAAAAGTAGCTTTTCGGACCAATATCCGATTAACGACCTAATATTTAAATAAAATATTTAAATATTAAATCGATAAATATGCGGGTTGTTACATAACTGTTTTGAGTTCTCACACCAGACCCATGACTGACCTGGAGTTTATTATTCTCTTCCTAAACTCTGGGTGCCCATAATTTTCCACACGGGCAGTCTAGAGTCAGGTTATCAGGTCATTCTGGATTCAGGAGTGCTTTGGACCTCAAGTGGCGAGCTGGATGGTGAGTCGTATTACTTGTATATGATATTATCTTTCCGCTGTAAATTCACTTGTTAGGACATGTTGTATAATTGTCCATTGTCCAGTTGTGTTGTATATTGTTGTTGTTAACTCTGATGATAATGTAATGTAATAACTGATATAGTTCTTTGTTTTAATGATTATTCATTTATCTTTTATATGTTGTTCCGCTGCGACTGTGAGATTCTGATATTGTTTCTGTTCTGTTTCCTTACTTCTTCTATCTTTTTCTTCTACCTCTTCTTTTTAACCCTCATGGTTCGGTTTTCCGGCATTCGATTGTTCGGCAGTTGATCCAGTGGACGTATTGATGTCGATTTTCGAAAGTCGAAGAATCGGGTCTTGACAACGGATGTAATTTGAGTATGATTACTTTGTAAAATTAATCAAGGGATTAATTAGAGATAATTAATTAAGGAGTAATTAATTTATTTGGTGAAGTAATTAAGGGTAGTTAATTACTGAATGGGATTAATCAAGGGTGATTAACAATTATGGTTTAAATAAAGATTAATTACTTAATGTAATTAATTTAATTAGAAAATGTAATTAGAAATCATTAATTATTATAATTAATGACGTAATTAAGAAGGTATTATTTGGAAATAATTAATAAATGAAGGAATTAATTAATGAAATTAATTAAGGATCAATGTAATTAATTATAGATAATTAATTTATGAAGTAATTAAAATTAATTACTGTATTTAGTTAAGTATAATTAATTTGAGAAATTAATTAGTGAATAATTACTTGAATATAATTAAAGGTTAATTAATCAAGGATGATTAATTAAAATGAATAATTGGTTGATGATTAATTAATTGATTGATTATTAATTAATGGTAATGTAAGCAAGATTTAAATTGATGAAGTAATTAATTTAATTCACTTTAAATTAATTAGAAATGATGTAATTAATTTAATTCATTTTAAATTAATTATATTTGGTGTGATTATCAATCATTACTTATATGGATTGATGGTATTGTTTGCCTTGAATAAGTTGAATCTCAGATATGAGATAAGTAATGTTGAGTGATATGGATGCATTGGTTGCATTATAATGATAATATGGAGTATCTATTGTGATGATTATCTATTGTGAATCTGTGAATTATCTATCTGTGTATATATAGATAATTGTATTGAATTGTTTTAAACTCTAAAACAACTTGGACCTAAAAGATACGCTTTGGATTTCGATGAGACCGGGATCGGATTTGCAGATTTGGATATCCGAAAACCACATCGATCCAAATTAACGATAGGTCTTGAATCTCAAGTGAAGTGTGAAGACTCGAGGTGTAAGAACTATTCCTAGGTATAACTCTGAGGGTGATTCCGAGATGAGTTTGACGGGGTAGTACTTTCAGATTCAAGATGAAGATTCAGAGTGCAAGGGTTATCGACGTTAACTCTGAGGGTGATTCCAAAATGAGTGTAACGAGATAATGCCTTCGGTTTCGTTCGAACCCGAAACGAACTTGTACGGATTGAATGCTTTCAAAACATCGTCAGGTAGACGATGAGCATTCTAAGATAAATGTGTCCTATAAAGATAATCGTAGCCTCAAGCCTCATCAACCGGGAATGGCTAAAACAGGGGAGGTGCAGCAAGGCTAAATGGGTCATGCCCAAGTAGGACGAGATTTTCCCCTATCTAGAGGTCCCTTTTTATTTCGACTATGTGGGAGGTTGGAATCGTGCACCAACTGCGGGGTTGTCTTGTTCGGGACAGTCCAGTAAGGGATGGTTCCGACCTTGTGTTGCAGGGGATTGGGAGTGATTCTCGGTACGGTGATCTAGGCCACATACTGTGACGGGCGGTACCCCGGTAGCCCTGCCATTGTATGGAACCCAAAATCCAATAAGTGCCAACGGTTTTGATTGTATTACCCACTTTTGTAGCCAGTATCTGGAATTTAATAAATGTAACAATTTCGGCTATTTCATATTTACTTGAAAACCCTAGACCTATTATAATATCACTAGATTTCCTATCAAATGTTTTGGTTAGCGTAAGGTAAAACATTTCCATGTTTATCTGTGGGAAGTCTTACGTGATACCATTTCTTTTTAAGGGTTTTTCAAAGTTAAGCAACTTTAACCTGTTACTCACACCAGACTCATGTCTTACCCGGAGTTTATCTTCTGTTTTCTTAAACTCTTGGGTACTCAAATTTTTACAAGTAGCCAAAGGATTCAGGTTAGCTTTGATGAATTGTGGAGGAGCAATGGAGCAGGAGGCTTTTGCGTGTAGATATGTATAGTGTTCCGCTATGTTTGGTATCTCTGTGTTGTCTCTGAGTTGTATTGAGTTGTAATATCTAGACAGGTGTTTATAACTGTCTAGTATGTGTTGTATTATATGTGCAACTCTGATAGTCGTTGTATACTATGTAATACTTTATGTTATTAATATAATTTATTCGTTCCGCTGTTTAGATTCTGATGTGTTGTTTCTTCTTTCTTTTCTTTCTTTCTCTTTTCTATCCCTTTCTTTCTTATTAATGATGCGACATTCTGTGGAGATGAATGGCGGGTCGTTACAAATGATTTCTAAAGTTTTGAAAGGAAATAGATGGGTTTTAATAAGTATTGAATTTTGAAATATAATATAAGGGTTTTATTTTAAATATGTGTTTTAAATAGAATATTGATTTTAGAATATAATATATAGATTTTATTTTATTTTAATATGTGAGAAAAATTTAGATTTTTAAATTATATATTTGGAAATTTTAAAATTTATAAGTTAATTTTGGAAAGGTAATTTTTAAGATTTTAGTTATATTTTTATTTTATTTTTTTTAAATATATAAAATAGGATTTAAATAGATTTAATAAAAAGGTTTAATTTAACTTAATTTAATAAAAATATAAATTAACTAATATATTATATATTTATAAATTTATTTTAATTTATTTTAAAAGTTTAAATATTTGTATTAACTTTAATAAATAAAAGTTGAAAGATAAGTTAAAGCTGATTTGTAATTTGATTTATTTGAGAATTGAATTTAAATAAATAAAATTAAATTTGAATATTTGATTTAAATTTAAATTTGTAATTTGATATTTTATTTGAATATTTGATTTAAATTTAAATTTGTAATTTGATATTTTATTTATATGTTTAACTAAAGGTGATTAAATGTATATTTTTAAATTTAAATAAAATTGTAATTGATATTTAATTTTGATTTAAATATGTAATTTTGTAATTTTATTTAAATGCTTATAAGAAAATGATTAAGTGAATATTTTCAAGTCTAAACAAGTTTTAAAGTTGAATTTTGGAATATAAATGAAATTTATCAATTTGAGTTATTGTAAATTGTCTGAATATTTATACTTTGAAACCTATTGAAATTGGAAGTGGATTAAATTGTAGTTCAAATTTGGATTTGAAATCGATATAAAAAACGGTTTTAATGAGAATTTGAATTGAAGTTGAATTTGTTGAACTGAGATTGACTAAAACTGAATATTGGAACTAAAGTTGATTTGAATTGATTTGTGAAATTAGAAGAAACAATTCTAGTTTGAAACAATTTTAATATGTTATTTCAAATTTATTAACAATTTTAAATATATATTTTGATATATAAACTATTTTAAACTATAACTATTTCAACATATTCACTATTCAAACTGTTTAAGTTAGAACTATTATGATTTAGATTTAATAGATCTAAATGCGAATACATTGATATGATGGTTTAAACTATTTTGTGAATATGATTTTGAAAGTTATATGATTTCGAAAGTGATATGATTTCAAAAGTGAATATGATTTAAAAAGTGATATGAATTTGAAAAGAATATGATATTTTAATATGAAATATGAACTATATTGAAATAAAACGACCATGCTGTGAAATAAGCGTTGGATTATTAAAGAGACTGGGATCAAATATTGTCATACTCTTTGCCAATACCGAAAACCACTTTAACAACTGTGTACGTGGTGGAGATTCCAGAACAAAGTAGGATGGTTTAGCAATGATTCTACAAGAGGTATTAATGAATTCTTGATCCTCACGAGTCAGCTTGATGTGGCTAAAACAGGAGCTATACCAGGCCAAGTGAGGTCGCACCTACGATCGAGCATGCTTCTTCGATACCATTTTATTACTTTGTGATTTGATTGGTTGCATCTTTGATTTTGGGAGTGTGTCTCGGGGTGGGCGGTCGTAGCTGCATTACCACCAGTCCGGGAGTGAAACAATTGAATCCTGCCCTGGTATTGCCTCGCGTGCCTTATCACATGCCTTATCATGCCTTCTATGAGTTTGGTTTGTGTCGTACCTACGGAGTGCTCCCTGATAGCCCACCAGTTTGTGGAGTTTACAGTACTGCATAAACAACGGCATTTATATAGAATGTGCTAAGGGGGATATGGGTAACGCCTAAACGCTATTTTAATAGTGTATTTACTACAAACATTATATATATATGTAGTGTATTGTACTGTGTATGTAGATAGTTTAACAGATCCTTAGAGGATGGAAATCCCAAACATCCTTTAAGTTATTTTTTATTTCACTTGACATTTCACTTGAGTTGATTTACTAGTATAAGAATGTTAATCCTGACTCGAGTGTTTTGTGTTTTACTTTATCCTCGGGTCAGACTGAGTGTCATAGCATTTGACTCACCTTTGGAGCTTGGAGCATTGCTTGAAGATCTTTCTTTTATCTATTTATCTTTTCAGTTGTTTGTTAAGAGTTGTCATTTTCTTATGTATTGAGACTACTTTATATTTGAGATTTCTGTTGTATTTGTTTTAGACTATGTTGTTGTATTAGCTTCATGAACTACTATTTATCTATTTCTGTTTCTTATTGTTATATTTCTCTGTGTCTGTGATTTTGTGATTTCTTTATTTACTTTATATGCTAAGTTTTGTCGAATATAAATTAATAATATGTTGTTCAAGCAATTCTAGTCTGACATGAGTGGATGATTGTCGATTTGAATGGTTCAAAATACCGGTTCGTTACATCTCAAGCATTGAAATTTCTATTTGGATTTTACAGAAGAAAGTCAAAAGTGCACTAAATATATTGACATACCCCTCAGGAATATGTCGACAGGGTGAAAATTATTCTGTCCTAAGGAATTTTGCACCAACTCTTCATTTTGCACCAACTCGTCACCAACTGACACATCCTTTCATCTTTTATTTAAGGGACGGGAAAATGAAACTTCATACGTAATTTTCCAATTCTACCTTACTCTTACACTCTTATACTTTTATGAGAAAAATTCCTTGATATCTTTCACTCCCTTAGCAAATTCATACTCTTAGTTCAAGGATTTGCAAACCAAAAATGACCTTAAAGTTTATTCTTCAATTCTCAACCATTCTTTCTTTGGTCTTATCCTATTCCTCACAAACCTAAAAATATATTTCCATTTGAGGCCTATAGAATAATTGTACAAGATTTTATAATGAAGATATAACTACATGTCTCTGCTTTACCGTTTTAAATAAAATTCTTCATTTAATCGGTTGAAAGTCAATAAGAAAGGTGCATCTTACCGCCTATGGAATGATAGGATTGTAAAAGTGTTATTGCAACCCATGGAATCTCTACACTTTAACATAAAAAATTGTTTATGTTAACTAATTAAATTTTAAAAGCATAGAAACTCATCAGGTAGACCCGAGCCAAAACCAAAGAAACCCGAGCAAAACACAAGGATCTCCCATCCCAAAATACTTCTAGTCAACTTTAACTTACCCGAGCTCATCACCGAGAACCCAAACTCAAATGCACATCCTTCTTCACCCTAACACAATATGAGTGCATGTACACCGTCGAACCATCACCCCCTGACCCTTCCTTCGATCATCGGCCAGTTAACGATAGCCTCACCGTCGCTCACGAGAATCCAGATCGCCACATCCATCAACGAAACAAAAATCAAACCCATGACTCAAAAGCCTGGAACCACCACCATCAGAAATCCTCCAATCGCTGACTAATCCGACCCTAAAAAACCCGCCGACCTCACCGGCGAATCGCCTCGCCCTCCAGCACTGACCCCCCCATCGCGATCATGCCCGGTCCATCGCCTACGTCGGAAACACCTTGTCAACAACGATGAACAAAACCCATCACTAAACCCTAAATCATCTCCGACTGATCGCTACGATCACCAGAAAATTCTCCATCTATTTTTCCTATGATTCCCATCCTACCCCTCACCTCCAGACCAATTCCTGACGACTCTATCTTTCTCATTCGTCGAAATTTGACAAGAATGCCATTTCCGTTCATCTTATGATATCACAACAACCACGATCTTAAAAATATTGAAATCTATACTAGAAATCATGGTTTCCAGATTCGATTATGATTCCATAAGTGAAACTGGAATTTAACATATATGATTTTCCTCATACTACCATTTCCATTATAATTCCCAATTTTCCAAATAACTACTTGTTATTTACACACAAAAATAGTTTTAAAAATAGTCTTGAGTTATTACAAACATTTTTCCTTTAAAATCATAATTTAATATTAAGTATACGAAGAGAATTTGATTTTCATTTGATTGAGCTAGAACCTACTGCATAATAGGGACATATATGTATATGTATAAACAAATGTGCGTAGGTTTTTCTACTTAATATACATTAACCATATTAATCTATCCATGCAAAAATTTATTAACATATCACAACAACAGATTATGCATCAGATCTAACATTAAAGAATGTAGATTACTCACAGTTAGAAAGAAGAACAGAGAAGCTTCTTCCTGTAATTTGTTTGATGATTGAACTAAATCTGCTTGCTTTGATTTTTGAAACTAGAAGTTTTGATCTTCTTTGTACTGAATTGTACTTGAATTTGAGTTGCACTTGAATTATGAAGAGCTTCAGATTTTGGAATCAGAGAGATAATTGTTTTCTCAGGTTTGAATATTCTGTTACAGACTTTTCTTTCTTCTTTTACTGGATTGTTACAGATCTTTGTTTCTTAATTTTTGAATGAAGATAAAGAAAAAGGAATGAAGAGAATAGATATATGTTTATATAGACTTAATTAGGATTTATTAAAAATAAAATAAAATGAAAATAAAATGGTGACACTTGTTTAAACATTTAACACTTGTCTTTTGCCATATTTAATCATCTTACACTTGTTATTAAACACATTCCTTTACTTACATTTGTAATTATGCATAAGTTAATTAGTTTTTAAATGGTTATAAAGCTCTTCTTTTAAATTTCCTAATTAATAAATACATTTCTTATCTATATAAATAAAATCCTTTTAAAAAAAATAATATAAAACAAACAATATTCTAAGTAAAATCACATATAATATATTTTTAAAAATCCAAAATGTATTTAAGATATATATATATATATATATCTTTTGAATTTCAAAATTCAATTTAAAATCCACTCATATATATATATATATACACACATACATACATTTAATTTGTTTGAAAATAATAAGTTTGCTCATTTTAAATAATTATATTAGGGAGATTATCAAACCAATATTTATCCATATTTTTTTTTATTATTAGAATTATTTATTCAATCTATTAATCAGTATTCCTATTAATTAATCCAGTTAGTTATCAATTAACAGATGTCCAAAAATCCAGGTTATCACATTCCTCCCCCATTGAATCTTTTTGTCCTCGAAAAGGAACGGAGCCATATACGATAAATTACTCTTTTAACATTTTTAAACTATAAAATCCCCTTTTTATTAATACTTTTTTTAAAACACTTTTAAAATCTACATAGTATTACAAAAATACTTTTATACAAATACTTTTTATAACTAGATGTCTCAACTAGTCCATCCTTGTTCTTACAGAAATTCGGTCATACGTTGATCAGGTGTAGGACTGAAAATCAATAAGTACTTGGTAAACCCGTTTTCAACACCCAGTGAAAATACTTTGAAAATTATTTTGGTAAAAATATAGAAAACATTTTTGAAAATAGAGGGAATATCTTTGGTGAGAGTGCTCTAGAAATCATCACCCCTATCCATGGTCGCAGTTAACCCGATGGTTACTTTGCCATCCTGGCAAAATCCATAGATAACTGTAGGCACACCACGCCTCTCGATTATACCATGGAACTCACTACAGATCGTAGCTACATCTGGGGTTACGTTGCTATCACAGAAAAATCCCTTATCAATGTAGGCATCAGCACCCTTGAATTTAGCTGCCAAAAGAATGAAACTTCTCCCCTCGACCATAGTTCGCAGTCTATCGATGTTACATTTGTAGGATCTAGATTAACCCTAGAGGGGGGGTGAATAGGGTTATAGCAAATTTTCTCGATATAAACACCGAAACAAACTGCAGAAATAAATATGCTGAAAAGTAAATCACACACAAAATTTACCCAGCTTCGGCAACCCCTACCTACTGCTGCATTCCAAGATTTCTATTAGAATTAAACAGTATCGCGCTTACAAACACTCTACTAGACTCGCAAACATTTGCTCCCGCTCACAAAAACTCTACTAGACTCGCAAACATTTGCTCCCTCTCACAAACACTCTACTGGACTCGCACACCCTGCTCCCGCCTATAGAGTTTCGCTTACTTGCAAACTCTGCTCCCGCCTATAAAGCTTTGCTTACTCGCAAACTCTGCTCCCGCCTATAGAGCTTTGCAAACTCGCACACCCTGCTCACTGAACTAATTCTAACTAGATAATCTGACACTACCTAAACCCTAGGTGGTGATTTACAAAGTTTTGATTCGTAAAACAAAAAATTAAATAGTTAAACAAAAATAAATAACCCTAATTAAAAATAAACTAAAGCCTTTAGAAAACAATGCCGGCCCACTCTTTATTCTTTAACCCGTTCCTTATTTTCTTCTTTGTCCCGTCCCTTTTCTTTTGGCTTGTGAGAATAATGGCGGTCGTTCCTCTTTGTTCGTTCCTCTTAGTTCTGAAATTAGGGCTTCGAGAGGAATCGCCGCTTGATGGTTGATGCTTCGATTTGCTTGCTTCAATTTAATTGTTTGCGACTTCTCCTCCTTGATCGAGTTCGGCTGATGCTTCGGTATGTAATTTCCCTTTTTTCTTTTACAATTTTGGTTTACTTGAACTCGATACTATTTTTGCCAGTGATGATTGGGTTTATATAAGAGTTCGATCTCCTTGAATTGCGTTCGTACAAATATATTTGAATTTGTCAATATTGTTAGCTCGGCCGCTTGATTATGTTTTGACGCTGAGATTGATCTCTGACTTCTTCAATTCGTATATACTTGGTTGACACGGTATTGATTCAATTTCGTGGTCACCACGATGTTGTTTTCCTTTGACTTCGGCCAAGTTTCGATTTTGTGAATTTCTCGCTTTGACTTGTACATTCGAATTTCTTTGATTTTGTTTACTATGTTGCTTCTGGCTTGATACACCTGTAGCATGGTCGATTTGCTTGGCCACCACGGTTTCGAATCTGCACTGATGAATTTTGTTCTTCCACTGTTGCATACATAGCTTCATAATGTAAAATTCTTGTTGCATTCATGAATTTTCTGTCTTGACTTTACTGTGAATTTGGTCTTTGTTGTAACTGGACATGTAACGTTGCTGTATCATGTACTCGAGTCATGGTAGCATTTGCATACTCACTTGGTCTCTGATCTGATGACATTTGATTCAGATTGCTTGCATTACTGGTCTTTGTATCATCACTGCTTCATCATGTTGCATACACTTCATTTTGTATACTGCTACATGTCTCTGAGTCTTTACTTGACATATGTGCACTGTGTATTATTTCATTTATGTTGGTTGCTGTGCACTTTTGTGTTTTGGCCATCTTTGTTTCAGTGCTTCTCGGCATTGAATTTGTAACATTTGGCTACTACTGGCTTTGACTTGGTTATACTGCTATGTACTTGTCGTCTCTGCATTGTTGATTAGTTGGTCTGATTCATCATGCATTGTTTCGCTTTTGTTGTTGTCAGTTTGCCTTGTATCATTGAGTTACATTGAGTAGCTATCGTCTGCACTTGCACACTTTCATCATTATGATGGCTATTAGACTTGTTGTACACTGCATAGTGGTCTTCATTGTGATGATTTTGTTGCTCTGACTTGTATCACTTGATGTTTTCATTTGCTTGAGTTTCAACTGTGCTCGAGCTCTGTCCATACTTGCCCAGTTTACACAGATGCTCCACTTGTTCATTTTGTTCAAGTGTACTTGTCTTCATTCTGACCATGTTGGCACTGAGTTACTGTCTTGTTTATATTAGACTAGTCGACACTTGATTCTTGAGTTTTGGCCATCTGCACCTGTGTTGAATCCAGTTTCACAGCTCGGGTTTGACCTTGTGCTGAAGTTGATATTTTATTTATGTTGCACGTGAGTTGAACCCGGCTTTTCATTTGGGTTTGACCTGTGCTCACCTGTCCCTGTAGCATTATCAAGTGTATATCGATGTGCACGGCCTTGTGGCATATACAGTGATACACTGTGTATGTCACAAGCTGTTCGTGTATGATGAATTCAAATTTAAATGATGACGAACAACCCAAATAACTGAGGCAAATATTATTTTCAAAATTCACATTTTATTTTATATTGCAAAAATATTTCTTTTTCAATTTTACTGCGTTAGTGAATATTTTTGCAGATTGCTCAGATGTTGGTAACTAACTGGAATAAAGTTGAAGATAAATTCGAGTGTGAGTGATATGTAGTGAGGTCAACTGTAAACATGAAATATTGATGTATTGTAATCAAAGTTGTGTATGTATAGTGAGAGCTTGAAATTGTACTATTCAAAATTGGAATAAATATTTGTTTGAATAAGATTTCTGTAACGACCCAGTATTTTCAACCATTCACATCCGCTCATGTCGGACTTGAATTGTTCAAAATACCGCGTTGTAATATAAAATTTGGCAAATCTCAAAATATACAGTAAATAATTAATCGCAGAATCACAGACACAGAATCAGAATACTCGCAGCGGAATTTAAAATTACTTAGTGGTTCATGAAGCCACTATAAATAGTCTCAACAAATACAAATTACAAAGTCTTCCATCCCAAATATAGTTTAAATCATCAAATAGAAAATCCAAAAATCCCAAAGTCTTGATTTCATAAATAAGATAACAGACAGAAAGAAGCCAGCAACTTGAAAGGATCTACAGAAGTCCTAGCTCCGGGATGATGACTGAACTGCAACTCAGGCTGACCCGAGCGTAAAATAAAACATAAACACTCGAGTAAGGACATACATACTTATATAGTGTAAGGTAATTCAAGTGTACTGTAATATAAAGCAAGTAACTTAAAGGATGCTTGGGACCGCCCATCCTCTAAGGATCCGTTAAACTATTTACTATGTAGTAATACTTCGCTATTATAATAGTGTCTATTAGTAAAATAAACTTACTTTTAAATAGCGTTAAGGCTTTACATTTTCCACCTTAACACATAATATATTCCCATAGTCTATACAGTACCGTAATCTCCCCCGGAATAGGCGTCGTCATAGGGCACTCCATAGGTATGGTACAAAACCAAAATCGTATAAGGCGCGCTAGGGTAGGTGACACGACACAACTAGGCAATGCCAGGGTAGATATACCAATTACGCTTCCGGGCCGATGGAAACGCGCAGCGCGCAGCTGCCGCCCACCTCGAACAACAATCCCAAATCAAAGGTGCGCACCAAACACTCACAAAAGTAATAGAATGGCATACGAAGAAGTGCGTTCGATCAGAGGTGCTACCTCATTAATCCGTCAATCGCTCCTGTTTTAGCCACCTTATGCCAACTCACGGGAGTCGGGTCCATGTATTTACCTCATAGAAAACGTCACCACCATCCTACTTCATTCTGGAATCTCCACCGCGTACACGGTTGTCAAAGTGGTTTTCGGTATCGACAGAGAGTATGCCAGATATCCGATCCCGGTCTCTTTAACAACCAAACTTTATTATAACCCGTGGTTACAACTTTTAGAAATGGTATTTATACTTTAAAAATCAAAGTTTCAAATACATTTCAATACCATAATATTATTTCAACCATCATTTATTTAAACATCAGTCATTTTATTTACTATAAAATACCATTTAAATCTATTCAATTTATTTAGAAATTAATTTCCCTTTCAACTCACATTTAAAAGTTAAATTCTTCCATTTAAAACCATTTAAAGCCAATTCCTTATTTTTTTTTTATTAATTACATATTAAATTCCAAAAATTTAAGCCCTTTTCCCAAAGATTATTTCCATTTATTTTAAACAATCCGAAAATTCAGTTTCCGTAGCATTTATGAAATGCCACCTAAAGTCTGTAAGTCAAAATAGTTTATTTATAAAAGACAGCATTTAAGTGCTGTAATAAATTATTAACTTAACAATCAAATTTTAAATTCCCAAATATAACTTATTATCAATTATTATCTTAACTAAAACTCACCTTTTACAAAATTTCAGAATTTTCCAAAATAAGTTATATTCCAAAAAATTTACTTAAACATTTATTTATTTAACATTTTGACTTATTCAAAAATCATTATAAATTTTATAAGAATCCTTTAAATACATTTGAACCAGAATATTATAAATTCCCATTTAAAATATTTTTAAACATTTCAGAAAAATATTATATAAACCACGGGTCTGTATATAGTTTTCTAGCCTAGGTCAAGTGATACGGATTTATATCATTTCAATCCGCAATTTACAAAATCCCGGGTTCTATCATTTCAAACCCGCAATCCCAAGTTAACAAATAAATAATTAAACAATTAAATAAATGAACAAATGATTATCATTCAGGCCTATCATTTCAGCCTATAACGATCTCAAATTTACAGGGAACTTACAGTGATGATTAAATCAGTAAATAAGCATTACATTGTATAACTGCAAAAATATTACAATAGATAAACAACTGATGAGGTGTCAATTTAAAATGAGGTTTAACATCATACGTTATATCACAGGCAGATAAAATTTAATAAATAATTTACAAATACACTTGTGATAAATCACGGATATATAGGTATGTTTGTCTGGTGAGAAATACTCACCTGAATGCTGCAGAAAAATTTGATTCAAAACGACATTCCTGAAATAAGAGTATAGAAAGCACGATCAATTCACAACGGAAGCAACGACTTGATCAAAATCTAGAAGAAAATCCAAATAAAACCAATACACGACTTCAATTTACGGTTAAAGCAAATATTTTGAAACAAATGGAACGAATGGAGTAAAAGAAATTTTGGTTCAACTTTTGCTCGACGGCCTCACCCCACATCCCGACCCCAACTTCATAGGCTTGGCAATACTATTTATTATTATTATTATTTATATATATTTTTTTCTTTTTTTTTTCCAACGGCATGTCCAACTTATCTAGTTTGAAAAATATGTATTTACACAAAACTTGCATCTCTGCCTAATGCAAACTCTCTCTGTTCATAAATACAACACGTCTCTGCCACTTTAATTTCAACACATTGTCGAATTCAAAAACATAAAAATTTAATTTTTTAACCATTCTTAACTTATAAAATCATATTCCTACTTCAGAAAAATGTTCATTTGGATACCATTTATCTTATGATTAAATAAAATAAATTTTATAAATAAAATATCCAAATTTACTATGAATCATTTGTAAGTCAGAATTTCCCAATTTTACTTAACTTGTATATATATTTTTCCAAATAACTTTACACTTAATTTAAAAATACCCACTTCCTAAATAAAACTAAATTCTCATTTATTTACTTAACTTAACAATTTTATTTAAAACCCAATTTTCAATTTTCAAGTTAAGTCATAAATGGAAATTTCACCTTTCCATTTGAAAATAACATTTTCAATTATTTACTTACAAAACACATCCGTTCCATAAATTTTTTTTTCCTTTTTATAGTTAATATACACTAAATTTTCTTCACAACTTTATTCATTTAGACATCAATTCAACTATGATTCAAGTTAAATAAAAGTTATTCCAAAATGTTCCATTTCAACCGTCTTTCATTTTATCAATTCAAAGTACATTATTTATTATACCAAACATATCCATTTTCGGAAATAACTTTTATTAAAATTTCTAGGTTAGATTTCAACTCCATATTAAATCAAATTTAATTATTATGTCAGTTATCGTAAATAAAATCTTTAAATTCACTTTAAAACCAATTATTAACTTACAAAAATTTAACTTATAGAAAACAAAACACCTTTAAAATTTTAAAGCCTTAAGTCAAATTTTTAGTTAAATTACATAGATTTTATTTCAAAAATACTTAATAATTTTTAGAAAAATATTATAATATATTAACCATGGGCTTGTTCGGGATATAAGCTCGGTTATGAAAACTTAGAGGGGCATGACATGGTGGAGAAGTAGCCGAGCAAGGCAAAAGAGAAATAGAGAACAACAAGAAGAAGAAAGGGAAAAACTGGAAGAAGAAAAGAAAAAGTAAAACCATTACCTGATAGAGGCTTCAGCACAAAAGAAGAAGAAGGCTAAACTATGAGATGCAGAGGAAAGTTTTGGACGAGGCTATGTATTTATAAAGAGGAGTTGCTTTGTATGCAAGGAAGTAAAATATACACGTGAAAAATCAAGGCAAGTTATCTCGGCAAGATTTATGATTCCCAGTCTACGCAAATTTGATTGAGATAGCAGTGAATTTCGTACTAAATAAAAATGGAAGTGTTGATTTTTTTTTTGGGATAAGGCTTGCATGATTTACTTCCCAGTTTGGTTTGTTAGAATGGATAAGTCTGCGTGAATAAAAATGAATACAGGGACATGCGCAAGAAATAAATGGTAAGAGGCAAATGCCAAAAATGTTAAAAGAATAAAATTTTATGTCACGCGTAAAGGAAGGCAAATTGATTTTTCTCTTAGATGATATATGCGTGATTTACTGCCAGGTATATGAAAATTTTGATTTCAATGTTATCTCTTTTTATTCTCTCCCCAATTAATAGTTGCGTGATTTATATGCAGAGACGAAATGGCAAGAGGAAATGTTTGTTTTGGCAAAGGAGCAATTTCAGATAAGTAAATGGCAAGGTAAGATTTGAATGCATGCGTTGATTACTTTCCAGTTTCTTTAGTTTGAACGTTATTTTATATGCATGATTTATGCTGCCAATTTATGAAAATTTGATTTCAACATTTTATACCATTTAATAGTTGCGTGATCAGCTATATGAAATTTTGATCTTTATTAAATGAAACGGCAAGAATTGGCAAAGATTTTGGAATGAAAAAGTCATGTACAAAAATTAAAACCCTAATGAAAGCTATGGAAAAAGGTAACGTTTTGCTATAAAAACTACTGACTGATTTATAAATCCGTATAGATATTGCAGTATGCATTTTAAAATATGCCAAACCGACGCAATACAATACGCCCAAAATATATGCAAAAGTAACATTTTTAATTTATACGTTTATACGTTACTTATACCATTACAATGCGTGGCCTTTTTAAATTTGAAATTATTAGTTTATTAATATGCTATAAATTCTTAACATTTATTACTAAATTAAAAAGATAAAACTTTGCTTACATCTCTCTTTGATTCTTATTACCGTAAAAAGGCGATTTATTATCCAAATGGACCAAATATTACAAATTTTTAAAGCAAGTATATAATCCAATTTTTTTTTTTTTTTTTTTTTTTTTATTTCCATTTAGAGTTATCCTTAAACAAAGTGAAACTTTCATTTATTATTTAGCATTTTGGAAATGATTTGATCAAATTAAAATATATAAATCGGGAAGTAAATTTTACTGGAAAGAGAAAAATAACGTAAGAGATATGAGTAAAGAGAAAAACGCATATGAAATAGGCAAGCAGATAGGAGAATGGATACTGCGCATGACTGAGATTTAGGAGAAAATTGTGTTTTGAAAAATGCAAGAAATAAATTTTGTTGAATGGAAAAAAAATCTATGGAAATCAAATTTTTAAAGTAATGCGTTGAATTTAGAGGCAACATATCTGATTTGAACGCTAGAATATTCCTTCCCTCTAAAAACACATGCCACTGATAAATTTACTCATTTACACTAAGGTCATAGTTTTAAGAATGTGTACCATAGCCATAATATTTTATGCCCAAAATATACCGAAATAACGGATTAAAATTCTATACGTTTTCTTATATATATATATATACGTATGTATGTATGTATGTATGTATGTATGTATATATATATACAACTTACGCACCCTTTTTAACGCGTAATTACCCAGTTCATTTATACACTAAAAGAATTGAAATTCTGACCGTGCTGAGACTCGAACTCGTGACCTGTCGTGAATAGCCCAGATGTATTAACCACCTAAGCTATTAATGTTTTCTTAATTAAAACTTGATTTTGCTAGAAATTTAGTTATTTACCATCTTCGACAAAAACCCCAAATTAAAGTTAATTCTTAACCATGTCAAAATTTCAGTGATCTTATTATTTAATTAAAAATTTGGTCAATTGTTTTTATTTTTAATCATTTTAAAATTTAGATTTTTATATAATAAACCCCAAAGTTTTTAAAATACAAGTGAAAAATACTTGTTAAAAGTTTGGACTGTTACACTCTCCCCCACTCAAAACTTTTCGTCCTCGAAAAGGAAGAAGGTAGGAGAATAGAAACAACCTGAAAGAAAACTAAATTGAAACTTAAATTAGAATCATTAATCTAAACAATAAAAATTCAATTTTAAATTAATCATTGATTTCATCTATTTATACTAAAAAATTTAACATTTATTTATTTCCATATTTACTTGTATAATATCCCTACACTAAAAAAAATCATTCATTTTTTTTTGTCCAAATTTTACACATGGTATTATAACATTCTAATTTAAAATGTTTAATTTTAATCCAAATTTGAAATGGTAATTTAACTTAATTGTTAAAGTAAATTTACCATTTCCCAAAATAAACTAAATTCTCCATTTAGTTTCTTCTTTATTCCAAACTATAATTAAATTTATTTCTCTCAATATATTTTTCTCATCTATGTCAAATATGTTTACACTTATTACAACTGTTTAAATTTATTCTTAGTTCCTTAACATCATTTTATATTGAAAATTATTCCATTACCCTTTTATTTTATTTACCTCTGTTAATCTTTTTATAACTAGAATTTAAGTGTATAACATTTATTATAACCACTCAAATTTTATTTATAAATCTTTTTATATTGTATAATATCCAATTACATTGTTAACTTCTGAAAATCAAGGTAGGTTATATTGAAATGAAATTGAGTATTATACAAATAAAACTTTCCAATTCAATTATCTCAGGTTGGAATTATTTATTCAAAAATTTGATTTTTTTTTAAATCGAAATTATTCCTCA
Source organism: Allium cepa (assembly GCA_030765085.1). Taxonomy (NCBI): domain Eukaryota; kingdom Viridiplantae; phylum Streptophyta; class Magnoliopsida; order Asparagales; family Amaryllidaceae; genus Allium; species Allium cepa. The sequence continues at coordinate 233,147,791 of CM060932.1, read as the reverse complement.
AGATAAAATTTAATAATTAAATTTATAATTCCCTTCAACCCAAATAAATATATGTACATAATATGTCAAATCAAATTTAAATCATATATCTATATATTATAAATCAAGTCATATTTTAGAGATTCAAATCAATTAAATTCTCAAGGTAACACTGTAGCCAGACCACAGAATGGTCTTTTCACTTCGAAGCTCGAAAATGAATGTCGATGATGTTGCTGTCATCACCGAAATTATTTCCTAGCGACAAGGAGAAGAGCACTGATTTTTAAACCTTTAAAATTCTTTGGAAACAAATTTTTATTTGAAAATATTTTAAATAATATCTCCCTTTAAAATTTTAACACAAGGTTTGAAACCATCGAAAATTGAATTCTCAAGTTCTGGTTTTAAATTCATTTCTGTTTCCAAATTAATTTATAACCATTCAATTATTTATATTAGACAAAAAACATGGTCTATAAACCATAAATAAAACCAAAACTATTATCTCTTGACAACTAGTTAAATTAATTATAAAATTCTGAAAATTATACTTATATATAATATTAGATTTTTCCCAAATATAGGAATAAATTTTTCAAAACAAGGATAGAGATTTAAATTTGATGGATTCAAATCAAAGAGAATTTTGATTTAAAGATAAATTGGAATCAGAAGATCCGATGATTAAATAACAGAACAAGGAACTAGATAAGTTTATATAAATCGCGGGCAACCTTAACCTGGTCAACCGTGACTTAAAGAGTCAGATCAAATGTAGATTTACCATTCGATCCGAAGAGATAGAGTTCGGAATAACCAAAGATACTAGCATCTAAACCGAGGTTAAATATAAATCTCTAGTGAATCATTGCTAATTGTTAAGGAGTTTCACCCCTTTATTAGAATATTGGCGAGACCGCCAATTCACTATAAAGATCATCCGAAGTGGAGTTATGGGATACTCCAGAATCGAAAGAAAATGAATAGCGAGGGACATGAATGAACTTCGGAACCGTAGGGAACGTTCCAAAATTCAAAGGAAATCGAATCAAAAGGAAGAGATTCAAGCTCGAATGAAAGTGATTCTGTAAATCAAATTTACCATACATTCTAAGTTTTGCCTAGAGCCAAAGCTCTGATACCAAATGTAACGACCCAGTATTTTCAACCATTCGCATCCGCTCATGTCGGACTTGAATTGTTCAAAATACCGCGTTGTAATTTAAAATTTGGCAAATCTCAAAATATACAGTAAATAATTAATCACAGACACAGAATCAGAATACTCACGGTGGAATTTAAAAATACTTAGTGGTTCATGAAGCCACTATAAATAGTCTCAACAAATACAAATTACAAAGTCTTCCATCCCAAATATAATTTAAATCATCAAATAGAAAATCCAAAAATCCCAAAGTCTTGATTTCATAAATAAGATAACGGACAGAAAGAAGCCAGCAACTTGAAAGGATCTACAGAAGTCCTAGCTCCGGGATGATGACTGAACTGCAACTCAGGCTGACCCGAGCGTAAAATAAAACATAAACACTCGAGTCAGGACATACATACTTATATAGTGTAAGGTAATTCAAGTGTATTGTAATATAAAGCAAGTAACTTAAAAGATGCTTGGGACCGCCCATCCTCTAAGGATCCGTTAACCTATTTACTATGTAGTAATACTTCACTATTATAATAGTGTCTATTAGTAAAATAAACTTACTTTTAAATAGCGTTAAGGCTTTACATTTTCCACCTTAACACATAATATATTCCCATAGTCTATACAGTACCGTAATCTCCCCCGGAATGGGCGTCGTCAGAGGGCACTCCATAGGTATGGTACAAAACCAAAATCGTATAAGGCGCGCTAGGGTAGGTGACACGGCACAACTAGGCAACGCCAGGGTAGATATACCAATTACGCTTCCGGACCGATGGAAACGCGCAGCGCGCAGCTGCCGCCCACCTCGAACAACACTCCCAAATCAAAGGTGCGCACCAAACACTCACAAAAGTAATAGAATGGCATACGAAGAAGTGCGTCCGATCAGAGGTGCTACCTCATTAATCCGTCAATCGCTCCTGTTTTAGCCACCTTATGCCAACTCACGGGAGTCGGGTCCACGTATTTACCTCATAGAAAACGTCACCACCATCCTACTTCATTCTGGAATCTCCACCGCGTACACGGTTGTCAAAGTGGTTTTCGGTATCGACAGAGAGTATGCCAGATATCCGATCCCGGTCTCTTTAACAACCAAACTTTATTATAACCCGTGGTTACAACTTTTAGAAATGGTATTTATACTTTAAAAATCAAAGTTTCAAATACATTTCAATACCATAATATTATTTCAACCATCATTTATTTAAACATCAGTCATTTTATTTACTATAAAATACCATTTAAATCTATTCAATTTATTTAGAAATTAATTTCCCTTTCAACTCACATTTAAAAGTTAAATTCTTCCATTTAAAACCATTTAAAGTCAATTCCTTATTTTTTTTATTAATTACATATTAAATTCCAAAAATTTAAGCCCTTTCCCAAAGATTATTTCCATTTATTTTAAACAATCCGAAAATTCAGTTTCCGTAGCATTTATGAAATGCCACCTAAAGTCTGTAAGTCAAAATAGTTTATTTATAAAAGACAGTATTTAAGTGCTGTAATAAATTATTAACTTAACAATCAAATTTTAAATTCCCAAATATAACTTATTATCAATTATTTTCTTAACTAAAACTCACCTTTTACAAAATTTCAGAATTTTCCGAAATAAGTTATATTCCAAAAATTTTACTTAAACATTTATTTATTTAACATTTTGACTTATTCAAAAATCATTATAAATTTTATAAGAATCCTTTAAATACATTTGAACCAGAATATTATAAATTCCCATTTAAAATATTTTTAAACATTTCAGAAAAATATTATATAAACCATGGGTCTGTATATAGTTTTCTAGCCTAGGTCAAGTGATACGGATTTATATCATTTCAATCCGCAATTTACAAAATCCCGGGTTCTATCATTTCAAACCCGCAATCCCAAGTTAACAAATAAATAATTAAACAATTAAATAAATGAACAAATGATTATCGTTCAGGCCTATCATTTCAGCCTATAACGATCTCAAATTTACAGGGAACTTACAGTGATGATTAAATCAGTAAATAAGCATTACATTGTATAACTGCAAGAATATTACAATAGATAAACAACTGATGAGGTGTCAATTTAAAATGAGGTTTAACATCATACGTTATATCACAGGCAGATAAAATTTAATAAATAATTTACAAATACACTTGTGATAAATCACGGATATATAGGTATGTTTGTCTGGTGAGAAATACTCACCTGAATGCTGCAGAAAAATTTGACTCAAAACAAAAATTCCCGAAATAAGAGTATAGAAAGCACGATCAATTCACAGCGGAAGCAACGACTTGATCAAAATCTAGAAGAAAATCCAAATAAAACCAATAACGCGACTTCAATTTACGGTTAAAGCAAATATTTTGAAACAACTGGAAAGAATGGAGTAAAAGAAATTTTGGTTCAACTTTTGCTCGACTGCCTCACCCCACATCCCGACCCCAACTTCATAGGCTTGGCAATACTATTTATTATTATTATTATTTATATTTTTTTTTTCTTTTTTTTTCCAACGGCATGTCTAACTTATCTAGTTTGAAAAATATGTATTTACACAAAACTTGCGTCTCTGCCTAATGCAAACTCTCTCTGTTTATAAATACAACACGTCTCTGCCACTTTAATTTCAACACATTGTCGAATTCAGAAACATAAAAATTTAAATTTTTAACCATTCTTAACTTATAAAATCATATTCCTGCTTCAGAAAAATGTTCATTTGGATACCATTTATCTTATGATTAAATAAAATAAATTTTATAAATAAAATATCCAAATTTACTATGAATCATTTGTAAGTCAGAATTTCCCAATTTTACTTAACTTGTATATATATTTTTCCAAATAACTTTACACTTAATTTAAAAATACCCACTTCCTAAATAAAACTAAATTCTCATTTATTTACTTAACTTAACAATTTTATTTAAAACCCAATTTCCAATTTTCAAGTTAAGTCATAAATGGAAATTTCACATTTCCATTTGAAAACAACATTTTCAATTATTTACTTACAAAACACATCCGTTCCATAAATTTTTTTTTTCCTTTTTATAGTTAATATACACTAAATTTTCTTCACAATTTTATTCATTTAGACATCAATTCAACTATGATTCAAGTTAAATAAAAGTTATTCCAAAATGTTCCATTTCAACCGTCTTTCATTTTATCAATTCAAAGTACATTATTTATTATACCAAACATATCCTTTTTCGGAAATAAATTTTATTAAAATTTCTAGGTTAGATTTCAACTCCATATTAAATAATATTTAATTATTATGTCAGTTATCGTAAATAAAATCTTTAAATTCACTTGAAAACCAATTATTAACTTACAAAAATTGAACTTATAGAAAACAAAACACCTTTAAAATTTTAAAGCCTTAAGTCAAATTTTTAGTTAAATTACATAAATTTTATTTCAAAAATACTTAATAATTTTTAGAAAAATATTATAATATATTAACCATGGGCTTGTTCGGGATATAAGCTCGGTTATGAAAACTTAGAGGGACGTGACGTGGTGGAGAAGTAGCCGAGCAAGGCAAAAGGGAAACAGAGAACAACAAGAAGAAGAAAGGGAAAAACTGGAAGAAGAAAAGAAAAAGTAAAACCATTACCTGATAGAGGCTTCAGCACAAAAGAAGAAGAAGGCTAAACTATGAGATACAGAGGAAAGTTTTCGACGAGGCTATATTTATAAAGAGGAGTTGCTTTGTATGCAAGGAAGTAAAATATACACGTGAAAAATCAAGGCAAGTTATCTCGGTAAGATTTATGATTCCCAGTCTACACAAATTTGATTGAGATAGCAGTGAATTTCGTACTAAATAAAAATGGAAGTGTTGATTTTTTTTTTGATAAGGCTTGCGTGATTTACTTCCCAGTTTGGTTTGTTAGAATGGATAAGTCTGCGTGAATAAAAATGAATACAGGGACATGCGCAAGAAATAAATGGTAAGAGGCAAATGCCAAAAATGTTAAAAGAATAAAATTTTATGTCACGCGCAAAGGAAGGCAAATTGATTTTTCTCTCAGATGATATATGCGTGATTTACTGCCAGATATATGAAAATTTTGATTTCAATGTTATCTCTTTTTATTTTCTCCCCAATTAATAGTTGCGTGATTTATATGCAGAGATGAAATGGCAAGAGGAAATGTTTGTTTTGGCAAAGGAGCAATTTCAGATAAGTAAATGGCAAGGAAAGATTTGAATGCATGCGTTGATTACTTTCCAGTTTCTTTAGTTTGAACGTTATTTTATATGCATGATTTATGCTGCCAATTTATGAAAATTTGATTTCAACATTTTATACCATTTAATAGTTGCGTGATCAGCTATATGAAATTTTGATCTTTATTAAATGAAACGGCAAGAATTGGCAAAGATTTTGGAATGAAAAAGTCATATAAAAAAATTAAAACCCTAATGAAAGCTATGGAAAAAGGTAACGTTTTGCTATAAAAACTACTGACTGATTTATAAATCCGTATAGATATTGCAGTATGCATTTTAAAATACGCCAAACTGACGCAATACAATACGCCCAAAATTTATGCAAAAGTAACATTTTTAATTTATACGTTTATACGTTACTTATACCATTACAATGCGTGCCCTTTTTAAATTTGAAATTATCAGTTTATTAATATGCTATAAATTCTTAACATTTATTACTAAATTAAAAAGATAAAACTTTGGTTACATCTCTCTCTGATTCTTATTACCATAAAAAGGCAATTTATTATCCAAATGGACCAAATATTACAAATTTTTAAAGCAAGTATATAATCCAATTTTTTATTTTATTTTTTTATTTTTTATTTATTCCCATTTAGAGTTATCCTTAAACAAAGTGAAACTTTCATTTATTATTTAGCATTTTGGAAATGATTTGATCAAATTAAAATATATAAATTTGGAAGTAAATTTTACTGGAAAGAGAAAAATAACGTAAGAGATATGAGTAAAGAGAAAAACGCATACGAAATAGGCAAGCAGATAGGAGAATGGATACTGTGCATGACTGAGATTTAGGAGAAAATTATGTTTTGAAAAATGCAAGAAATAAATTTTGTTGAATGGAAAAAAAATCTATGGAAATCAAAATTTTAAAGTAATGCGTTGAATTTAGAGGCAACATATTTGATTGGAAAGCTAGAATATTCCTTCCTCTAAAAACACATGCCACTGATAAATTTACTCATTTACACTAAGGTCATATTTTTAAGAATGTGTACCATAGCCATAATATTTTATGCCCAAAATATACCGAAATAACGGATTAAAATTCTATACGTTTTCTTATATATACGGTATTTATTCCCAAAATTTAGGCTCCCTTTTTAACGCCTAATTACCCAGTTCATTTATACACTAAAAAAAATTGAAATTCTGACCGTGCTGAGACTCGAACTCGTGACCTGTCGTGAATAGCCCAGATGTCTTAACCAACTAAGCTATTAATGTTTTCTTATTTAAAACTTGATTTTGCTAGAAATTAAGTTATTTACCATCTTCGACAAAAACCCCAAATTTAAGTTAATTCTTAACCATGTCAAAATTTCAGTGATCTTATTATTTAATTAAAAATTTGGTCAATTGTTTTTATTTTTAATCATTTTAAAATTTAGATTTTTATATAATAAACCCCAAAGTTTTTAAAATACAAGTGAAAAATACTTGTTAAAAATTTGGGCTGTTAAAATTTCTGCTTGAATTCAAATTCTGTGTTATATATTTTATTCAACAAATATTTATTTAATCTGTAAAAATAAAATAGTATATTAACAAATACATTTAAACGAATGTATATATGTTTATTATCATCAAACAAAAATCATACAAGCGCATATTCAACAACATTGCCATCCCGGCAAAATCAAGCGTAGACCGTTGACACTCACCTCCACACGATTTCCGCTATGGTCCATAGTAGATTGCAATGACATCGAATTACACTATCATCACATCATAACCCAAATGCCTCTATAGGTATCAGCGCCCTCGACTTTCGCTACCTAATAATCCTTAGGAATTTCAGTTTGTACGGACTTCCTTACAGGATCCACTTTAGAGCCTCCCCCTTGGGGCTCAAGGCAGTACCAACCTATGGTATTCCCGAGAAGTTCATGTCAAGGGAGTGCCTTTTTCTCCATAGCCATTTTCAAAACACTTTATACTATACACATATAGTATCTTCCAAATCATACACCTAGTATGAATCCCATATAAATCTTCTTTTCTCAAAATCGATTATCCCAAAATCGATAATTCTCGAAATAGGTTTTCCAAATTTCCAAAATTGATTTTTCCCCAAAAATCAAAAGCTTTTCCAAAGTCCATAAGTTTCCAAAACCTTTTTCCCAAAATCATTCTCATAAAATCCTTCATATATATATATATATATATATATACACATACATATATATATATATATATATATATATAACTTTGAAAATCTTTGGATCACTTCATACTTGTATAAATTCCCTTTTTATACTTCAAATACTTTTCAAAAACCCTTTTCTTCTGGCTATAGATTCAACAAAGGGAGTTTATCAATTATATATACATAACTTTGTTTATGCCAAATCAATATTCTAGTTTAATTACTCTATAAAGTCACTTACCATATTACTTACTTCCACAAAGTAAATTTTTACCACAGAAATATCCCGTTTCCGCTTTATTTCATCATATATTTCACAAAATATACTTTTCATTACAAAAATCATTTATAGTTCTTATCCAAAAAAATTCAATATCAATTTCATTCAAACCCGTACGATGTACTCATATCATCCGTATGCAATATCAATCTGATCGCTTACTCGATCACACAATTTCTCTTCCGAACTAGTATCATTCCCCCGACTTCTTAGTGCCGACTCAGATCTGGTTTCTTGATCAGAAACCACCATACTCCTTACATAGCCTAACTATGATAGAGAATTTCCAGAACCAATCAAAAAATCCATATCCAAGTTCACCGTCGAAAATCAAGTGAAAAATCCTAACTCGGATCGATGTACTATCTCGAAATTTTGTGTTCGAATCTTAATCAAATCATTATGCGAATAGAATAATATACGTGCATCCTACATATCAATCTTCATTGATTATTAGCTAAATCAATTACCTTTCTATTCACATTTATTATTGATTTCTATTCACTTATTCACATTTACCTCAATCCGCATTTGGGTTATAACTTTAATTCTTATCTCATTTGGTATTTAATTACAAACGGTCTACACTCTGACCAGCTTATATTTAGAAAATAGCTTGAAAATTTAAAAATGGATAAGTAGTTAAAAAATAATTATTAGTTTTAAAATAGCTGTAAAACTGTTAAGTAATTGTATAATAGTTAGATAATTGCATAATAGTTTAAAGTAGTAATTAGTTACAAGTAGTTGAAAAATAGTAATTAGTTTATGAAACAGTAGTAAAATAGTTAAGTAGTTCTAAAAATAGTTGTAAAATAAGTATAAGATAGTTTGGGTTTTTAAAAAGAAAAGATGGTATAGTAAATAGCTAGGAAAAATAGATTTAAGAAAGTTTAGATTAAAACAATTTATTTTAAAAATAGTCCAGTGCCAAACTGTTCAACCTCCCAATCTCCATTCCCATCAATTTCCCATCCCATTAAAATTGATCCAATCCCAATTCAAGTTGAATTAACCTTAATTTCTTTTTTAATTCAAATCAAATTCCATTTGGATTTACTTATTCAACTTTAATCACAGTTTCAATTAATTTAAATAAATTTCAAATTGAACCATTTTCAATTCATTTCAATTCCAGTTTGAATTATTCCCAATTCCAATCTCCACTTTTAAATCATCTCGAATTATACAAATTCAAGTTAAATTTTCAAATGTTGATCTAATTTCCTTAAATCAAATTAACCTTTACTTCTTCACACACTTATTTCTTGGTTCAAATCATAGTTCAAATCCTTTTTAAACAATTTAATCTCTGAAATTCAATTTATTACCCAATTTCAATCTTGAAACCAATCCTTAACCATTTCAGTTTACATGATCATTTTAAACATTCAAATCTTAAAGTGATCTCATTTTCACAAGTTCATTTTTTATCATTAAAATCAAAATTACTTAAGTAATTTCAAATTAAAGTTTAATTCCACTAAATTCGAATAATGGAATAGATATTATCTCAATCTACTTCTTAATTCATTTTAAACAAACCAATTCACAGTTCCATAGACTTTTGATAACAGTGGGATGATATTAGGATAAGTCAAAGTAAATAAACATCCAATTTATTTAAAACATCCACCAATATCATCTATTACCCATTCCTAAAACTCAAACCCATTTGAGATCTTATATAACTCCTCCCAAAACAACCCATTTAACTTCCCTAAGTTAAATTTCAATTTCATCTTGAAAATTTCCAAATCAGGTTGTTCATTCAAACTTATTTAACTTCCTCCAAGTTAAATTCAATTCAATCCCGTTAACCTTACTCAAATTTGAATCCTCTATTTCAAATTTTAAATTTTTATCAATATTCTTTCGTACTTATAAGTTCAAAGACTTATCACTTTGGATTTCCATATCACATTCCAAGGAAAAATTTAAAACTCAACACTTAGAGTTTATTTTCAAATCATCTTGTTATTATGTATATCCCTTATATATATAAAGTTATTTCCTTTGCACATCAAGTTATACCTTAAAATTTAAACCACCTTTGGTTTTAATTCAAAACAAATTTTCTTTAAATTTTTTAAACATCTCTTATTTTGAAATAAGATCACATTCAAAATAGTCTGAATAATATCATTTCTTTTAATATTTTGAAAACAATTTCAAATGTTCATAGACTTAGGATTCAAAACTTCACAATTCAAAACCAACTTCAATTTATAATTTATACTCATCTAAAAGTTTTCTTCCTTGAAACTTTTTTTTATTTTGCTTTATCAATGTTTACTACAAAACAACATCCTATTATAAAATATAATAACCATTCCATACTCTGGTTTGAAACCAATTCTAATTCATCTTATCTGTGTAGTTCATTTTATTCAATTCCTATTTTGATATATATATATATATATATATATATATCACTTAATTCTTATTCAATTTCAATATCCAACAACAAATTATTGCTTTATATATAAAATATAAGCTTTTTTAAAAATCATTCATTAAAACCATTTTTAAAACCTTTATATAAGAAAATAACAAGTACGCTCTCACACACACACACACACACACACACACACACACACACACACACACACACACACACACACACTCAACTCATTCTTGGGTACCACTGACCCTATCCTTAATGAGTAAATCCACCAAAGCCAAGGTTCTCGCTTAAGCTTCAGCTCCGATACCAAATGTAACGACCCGGAATTTTTGATCCCGAAAATTCCAGATCCCGAAAATTCCAGATAGTTAGGGAAAAGATGAAAATAGATAGATTAAGAAGAAGAAATAGAAACACCAAAACACAGATTCTCACATTCGCAGCAGATCAAAATATAATATCAAATAAAATAGTAGTTATAGAAAGGAAAACTGTATCAGTTATTTACATCAATACATCAAAGTTACAACATTTACTGTAGCGACCCGTAAATTTCGATAATTAAATTTGTTAATTTAATAAGGTTTTTGTAATTAAATTTAGAAAGAAATAAAAAAAATTATAATTTATAATGAAGCAAATGTTAAAAAGGAAATGTAGCAATGGTAATTAAAATTAATTATTGACAATTGGAGTGAAATCCCAATAAAGAAATAGTGTAAATTGTTGCACTGGGTAATAAAATTGAAATAAGTAAATAATGGAAAGTGTTGTATAAATAAATGAATTAGTATAATTAATTGTAATTAGATGAATTCAGTGTTACGCAAGTAATCATAATAATTAGCTGAAAATAATAAACATAAGTGTATTGTAAAGTTAATTGTAACGATTGTTATATTTAATCAGTTTACTAAATTAAAATAGGAAATCTTTAATGTTTTAATGAAAATTAGTGCAGTAACAGAAGGTGGGAATGTAATGAACTAAATGGAATTGTAAATTTATTTGCGATTTCCCGGATTTCTAGACATTTGTAATTGATAAATAATTGGGTTAATTAATAGAAATACTGATTTATAATTGAACAAATAAATGAGATAATCTTCTTTATAATTATTTAAAATTATTCAAAATTGACTATTTTCAAAACAATAATAATAATGTGTTATATTTTTTATATATATAAATAGGTTTTAAATCAAATTGAATTTGTGTTTGTTTAAATATATGTATATATCAAATTGTTTTTTTCAAATTGGATTTGAAATTGAATTAGAATTTGGACATTTAAATTTGAAATTCAAAAGATAGATATGTATGTCTTAGATTATACTTTGATTTTTAAAATGTAATTTAATTGATTTTATTGAGAACATAAATTGTTGTATTATGTTCTTTAAAAAAAAAATTTAATTTTATAAATTAGAATATGTATTTATAAATTAGAAAATTAATTACAAAAGCTTTATAAATAAATAAAGTCATGCATAATTACACATGTTAGTTAAATGTGTATAGTTTAACAAATGGAAGAATATTAACACATATGAATGACAAATGTTAGGAAGTTTAACATGTGTCACAAATTTATTTTATTTTTCTTTTATATTTTAAAAATCATAACTGAATCTATATATACATCTTTCTCTTCTCTTTCTTTCTTTTTTCTTCCTATCCTCAAATTTGCAAAAGCAAAGAGAACAAATGGTCTGTAAACCAAAATACAAACCAGAAAAAAAACAAAAGCCTATATATATTTTAAACTACCTTAAATAATCAAGCAATCAACTATATTTTCAACCTAAATCATCAGCAAGCAAGGTTATCTCGGCTAGAAAATTAAATCATCTCAACAACAAGTTTCCAAAGATCATAGCATTCAGTTTTTTTTGAAATCAAAGAGGCATTCAAGTTTTTCCAGATCCAAAACTGTTTCAAGCTCTGTTCAACAGTTCCCAGGTGAGTAAACAAAGGAATAACTCTGTTGAAAATCTTAATGCATGCAGTAAAATTTAAATTTAAATTGGTAATAATGATTAGCATGGTTGATTAAATGGTTATAAGTATTTATATAAATGGATATAGTTGTGTGCATGTCACTGTTTCGGTGTATTGCTCTGTTCTTCAATTACTGGGTGAAAATATGATTCAAAAAAATCAACTGATCTTTCTCTAATTTGTTATATGTCTTAGTGTTTAAACAAAATTTGCTAGAAATAGTAATATTTAAATTTTAAAAATATTTTAAATAGAAGTTGACGACAGTTTCAACTGGGATATAGAATTTACAGTAAAAACTTATGTATATCAAAATTTCGGTTGATAAAATTTGTGGATTCAGGTGTATTATCTGAATTGTTATCAAAAACTAGGATTTTTAAAAGTGGAATCATGAATTTTAAATTGTTAATTCATGAGGCATTTTATGATGAACGGAATTCATGTTTGATTCGATTTCTGGTGATCGTGGTGAATTGGGTGGTCGAGGCTTTTACTGAAGTAAGAAGGGAGGTCGGGGATCAGGGTAAAAATGGTCGTAAGGTTTTATGATCACCGTGGCGGCGTGAGAAGGTCGAGCTAGGGCTTTGTCTTAGTTTTTGGTCGGGGAGGAAAATCAAGCCGCCGCGCTAGCGTCGACGCATCGGAATTGTCTAGTCATAGTAGGAGACGTGCATAGGACATTGGTGAAGCTTTGGGCGAGATCTAGAGAATTCTGGTGGACGGCGTTGCCTGGTTGTGGTGATCTTTGGTTGGAGTATTGGGTTCCAACAAGTTCGATCCAGTCAAATTTCGATTGCGTGATCATTTTGGGTATCGGGTGGTTGTGATCGAAGGAGGAGATGATAGGGGTCTTGTGGGTGATGTTTATGGATGCCAGAGCATCGTCGGCGATCGGTGGATGTGCACCAGAGGTCTGTGCACTTGAGTTTGGATTTTTTGGGAACGAAGGATTTTCCTTCGAGTTGGTCTCGGGGGAAAATTGAGTTGTCTCAGGTTCATAATCGTGTGGTTCGCGTGTGTATTTAAGATCCACAGTTTAAAACTTTAATAAAAAGGAAACTCGGTTTTGTGAGGAAATGCTCAGATTTTGTTCAAGTGAACCTTGGGATTTGTCTCGGTTTATTCATCAGTTGGTTAGCAAGTTTTAAGTCGACAAAATTTAAGTTTAAAATTTATTAGCTTTAAACTACTTTAATAGTAATTGGTTATTAGATGTTGGTTTATTAAAGTTGAAGAAAAAATTATTATTTTAAATTATTAATTAAGTTAATCCTTAGGATGTTTTTTCTAAAAGCTTAATTAATCTAGTAGTTTAATTAAAGGATTAAGTGTTTAAATTTTTAAATTAAACTTAATGCTTTTTAAGTTAATGATAATTTATTCCAAGTTTTATCAAATTCTGATGATGATTAAAAAGGTGTTTAAGATAAATGAAGTATCCTAAATTAGTTAATGTTGGATGATTAGGTTTATTAATTAGTTAATTAATTGATTATTAATTAAAGGTTACATAAATGAAGGGTAATTAATTATTAATTAAGGAGATTAATCAAAGGATAATTAATGGAAATAGTTAAGGCTAATTAATCTGGGCGATAATTAAAAGTTAATTACTTAAGGTAATTAGCAAATGATTAATCAATAATGATTAGTTAAGATGGAAGATTGAAGATCATTAATTAATGAGATTATAATTAGTTAATGTTTATTAAGCAAGATTTAAGATAATCTAAGTAATTAAAGTAAGTAATTAATTAAATTAGAGATTGGTTAAATTAATAAAGAATTTTATATCTAATTAATCTTGATTATAAATGATTATAGGATATTGAATGCCTTCGACTATTTAATGTTTTCTGATATGAAATGTTTTGTGATATGATTGAGTTGAACAGTGATAATATGGTTATCTATCGAGATAAATTGCTTTGTATAGTGAAATCCTGTATTAAAGTTTGAATTGTATTTCAATTGAATTACTTGGGTTAAGAATGACATGCGAATCGAAGAGACCGGGGTCGGGTATCGTAAGTACCCGAAACCACTTCGATTTGATATCTTCTATAATTCTTAATAGATTGATATGTGAAATCAATAGGCTGAAATGGAGTAATTTAAATGACTAGACTATTTAAAACTAAGTAAAGGTACTTAGAGATTGATTATGAATATAAGTATTGACTATAGCAAGTAGTGAACTTGTAGTAATGATCGAGTTACCCCGGGTTTTAAATAAGTTCTATACATTGGAATTTCATGTTAGATGAGTTTACTCACGCCGGTTTCCAGCCTGACCCAGGTGTTACTTTGATGTAGTGCTCGGGTCGGACCGAGTATTGCAGATTTTCAGGTAAGGACGTTCTGGAGCTCAGGAGCTAAGCTGGATGGCAGGAACGTATGGAGTGTATACAGCTGTGTCATATTGTTATTTATCTGGGACAAGTTATTTTAACTGTCCAGTGATTGTATAAATGCTGTACCTCTGATGTATCAAAATGTAATTGACTGATACAGTTTTGTTTTGTAAACTGTTATTTTTTATGTGTAACGACCCAAAATTTCCGAAGCCGAAAATTCCAGATAGTTATGAAAAAGAAGAAAGAGATAGAAGAAGAAGAACAGAAACATCAACAACTCACATTCGCAGCGGATAAAATATAATAATAAATAATATCAGTTTACAAAAGAATACTATATCTGTCGATTACTTTTAATATACATCAGAGTTTCACATATATACAATCACTGAATATTTACAATTTTCATGCCTCAGATTAATAATAATATAAATACAGCGGAAATACTCTACATGCTTTTGCCATCCAGCTCGCCTCCTGAGCTCCAGAACGTCCTAACCTGGAAATCTGTAATACTCGGTCTGACCTGAGCATTTCACCAAAGTAACACCCGGGTCAGGCTGGAAACCAGCGTGAGTAAACCCAACTAACAAGGAATACCAAGCAAACAACTTAAATAACCCGGGTAACTCCTATCAATTTACAAAGCTACAATTCACTATAGACATTACTTATTTCACATATCAGTTTCTAATACCAAAGATTCAGATTTAAAATAGTCCAATTCCTCCAAAACACTTCACTCTAGCATGTAGATTTTATATATCAATCTATAAACATTTGAAGTGGTTTTGGGTATTTCCCAATACCCGACCCCGGTCTCTTCAAATTCATGTCATCCTAACCAGAGTTATCAAAATGAAATACACAACATTTCATATCAGAGATATCAACTCATTCAAAGCATCCAATACCATTTAGTCATCCATAAGCAATGCTTAATCACATACAAATTAATTCAATTGATTCTAATTGAATTTCTAACCACATTCACTTAGATTCCTTCCTTCAATATTAATTAATTCCAAATCAAATAATTCAATCATCCTTTCAACATTCATTAGGATTAATCAACCTGGATTAATTATCCTTCAATCTCATTCAAGCCTCTACCTTTAATTAACTTCACCATGTTAATTATTCTTAACCAAAACGATAAGAAATCTTAATTTCTTCATGAACTAGTTAACTGTTTTAGTTACATTAATCCTTAATTACTTATATATTAACTCTCATAAGTTACTTATTATGGGTTAATCAATTTTTAATTTGTCAATCTTTAATTACATCATAACTTATATAAGCTTATGATTTCCAATTATATTTCAATTTATCCTGAGCTAAATTAACCTTTATATTAAATAATTAATCATTAATTAAACCGCAAACATTAATCATTCTTGATTTATCTCAACCTGTGTTTATCTACCTTTCCATTTACTTCATTAAAAAAATTAATTCTCCTTAATTTAATTATCTAAATTTTATGTCTTGATTAATTCCACAAAGTAATTATATTTTATTAATCACATTAGGTAATTACTTACTAAACCACCCAATGATCATTCCAATTTAATATAAACTTAATTAATTAACCCAAATCATTAATTAATTTAATTAATTAATTTTCCATTTAAATTATCCTACCTATTTAATGAATCATCGATCATTAAACCCTATTTGATTTTAAACAGAACCATTTTCTTATTTATGCTTTAAGTTTAAAACCATTTAAAACCCAAATACCTCGAGTCAAACCACAATTAACTCGAGAAACAACCAAATCTAAAATCACTAGATCATCACTACACATCCAAACAATTCAATCATTCATCCATTTATTTAAATTTAACCATTTAAATCTAAATAAATAAATAAAAATCAACCAGAGTGAGATTTACTCACCTTTGCTTTTATTTGCAATCCACTTCCACATTGTCTTGATTTCCTCGATTTTTGACCTTGTATAAATAATTAGATGATTTTATTAACATTTGAAATAATCTCTAAGTAATTTATCATTCAATGAGTTAAATTGACCAATATTTTAGTTTAAACAATCATTAAGTCTTATAACGAATAAATTGATTTTTAAACAGGTTTCCTTAAATAATAGATTTTTACTAACAAAAATATATAAATAGATTAATTAAATATATTAGTTTCCATAATACATCATGCATTTCTTTCTTTAATGTACTAGTAAATTTAAAATAACATATATACATTTCCCTGCTTATATTTAAATTAACTATGTAGGTGTGTATATTTTTTTTTCAAACTGCTTGTATAATAAAAATCTAACTTGACATTTCAAAATCTTATGTATACTTACTGCAAAATTCTTTTTTTTATTAATGAAAAGAAATTCAATACCTCTCTGCCTCACACAATGCTTCGCACGAAGCAGCTGCCATTCACGCGAACGCCACTGCCAAAAATGCTGAAACCCTAGCTCGAACCCTAAAGCCCAACTGCCTCACCTCGCAACTACGAATTCGACCCTAACTGCTTCGACGAAGGCAATGTCTCGAACGCGAGCTCGTCTTTGGCTGCCGATCTCGTAACCAACCATCGCCTGCAATTCGTACCACCGTGCTCGGCTAAGTCATCAGGCGATTCGAATGGGTCGAATCTCCTCTGGTTCTTCCTTGCTCGATTCGTTCAAATCGAAGATGGATGAGAAGGGGAAAGTTCGTTTCGAGCGATCGAGATTGATTATCGAACGGGGAAGACTCGATTCACTCTGATTTCATTTAATTTCGATTTAAAGAAATGGACAGAGGAGAAAATGAACTTGTGATACTCTATGAAGGGAAAGGGGTATGTGGGTTATAACTGGGAAAGGTGTCGTATAGGGTAAGCTAAGGTTTTGATTTAACAGATTAAAATATTTAACTATAAATATCTCACTTTACCCCGCTCGAAACTTCGAACAACCATCGCGACGTGCCGCTAGGCGATTTTAAGGTTTTACCCGCATTCCGAACACAATGGAATGTGTTTCGGAAGCTAATTTGATCGTATGTGGGAGTTAGCTTTTAAATTGATTTAAAAATATTAAATTATCGGTTTTAATTTCAACGCGTTTCTCACCCGTACAAGCAAACGGTCAATCCAAACGCTACGAAAATTGAAATCCGATAATAACTAACTATTACGGATCCAATGGAACTGGTTTCGTCAAATTCCGAGACTGTGCCTCGGAAGGCTATTTTTAAATATCGATTTAAACGATATATTATTAAAATTAAACAAACCACCTTTAAATTAAATTTCAACCATTTTATTATCTTCGGTATCATCATAAATTTTTTATAAGCCTTCAAATTATATTAAACAGGCTTAGAAAATTTCAGATTCAATAATTTACCCAATTTCAATTATTAAATTCAATATTTAAATTATATAATTCAATGATTCAATTATCAAGTAAATACTAATATTTGGAATTCAAGTTTAAAATTAACTTCTAAATATTTAAAATCAATTAATTATTCCATTTTAAATTGTTAAAAAATTTGGATCGTCACATTGCTCCCCCCTTTAAATTATTTCGTCCTCGAAATTACTAGCTAGGAAGAATGGTCCAATACCCGTTTACCTTCTCCCAAAACTCACAATTCAACATTCTACCAACTATCTTTTATTAAAGACCCACTATCACCTTAACCAACTTCCCAAAACCTCCTATAGTTTCAATGAATACACTTCTGTTCAATCATCTAAATTTCAATTTAAAACCAAATTTTGAATTATCCAAATTTTCTCAAAATTTTTCTAACTCTCTAAATTTTCGAAAATTTTTGACAGCGTCTCCTTTGCGCGGCGAGCTCGGTACTACTACAAAAGGCCTTTACGGGCTCCCAAATTCCAAAAGAAAACAAAAGCCAAGTGGCTAGATCCAAAAACCCAATCCAATTCATACAGAAATTAAAATACATACCTTTTTGTCAGGCAAATTCACATTTATCTTTTGGAATCAAATCCAATTTTCTTTTCCCCTTTTTAATACCTGCATATCTTACTTGACAATAATATCCAGTCGCAACCCTTCCAAATCATTGTATACATTTTCCTACATAAGTTTCATACCCATTTTTTTATTCAAATTAGTTTTCCCCACTTTCATACGAATTCAATTTACTTTAAATTTCGAATATTAAATTTTATCTTCCAAGTATAGCTGATTCATATTAGTTCAACTACAAATTTACTTTAAATTTTCAATTTGAAATTGTTTTGTCGTTAACAAAATTTTTCTCAAAATTTTTCTAGCTTCCAAAATTTTGGAAATTTTTTTGCAGAGTCTCCTTTGTACGGAGGAGCTTTTGCAATTTGACAAGAGATATAAATATATATACATCGACCCACCCGGTCGGAAAAAGCAAAAACAGTTCATATTTCCTATTTTTATTGCGTAGGCGTACCTTATTTAGCATTTCAAGCAAGCAGCTTGTTTATTTTACCAAGTAGTGCATCCAAATCCAGCCAAACGGCCTTCAGGTACCTGTACTTACTCCATTTAAACATATAGGCACTATATATATGAAGTTTATAACATTTCTCTTACATAAACAACTATAACACTTCAATTCTAAAAGAAATGTATTCAAAATAACTTCCTCGAGTAATTTATATGTCTACAAACTAATTCAATTGCTTCCAACCAATTCATAAGCCATTTCATTAAATTTTAATTATTTTCAACTCGATTTCTTATATTCAATTTATTTTTAATCCAAACAAGCTCATATTCAATTCAATTAATTCTAAATTAATTTATTTAATCTTTATCAACTCATAGAAATTTAATTACCTTTATTTACGTCATACGATGATTCATTCTATACCAATTCGACAATATTCGCTTAATAGAGTATTTATTTAGTTTATAACTACCTTAAGGTAATTTCAATTCATTCATTTAGCTCGACACATTCCATTCGTGTATACTTCTAGCCATTCCCAAATTAATTCAATCCAAGCTTTTATTTAATAGGCTTCCACTCTTATTCGAAGCCAAGCTTCAATAAATTTTAAACTTAAGTTAATTTACTTTAATTTATTCCAACATCAAACTTAAGTTTACTTCTATTTGATTCTCATTAATCAAATTCCATAAAATTCAGTTAGCCCATCCATTTAAATTTAAATTTTAATTTATCTTCTCAATTTATCAAAATAATATCCAGGCACATACTTAACTCATTTATACTTCAAATTAATATGCCACCGAACTTAAGTTCAGTCTGATAATCCAATTTATTTGCAAATTTCATTAAATATTATTCAAATCACCCTTGAATTTTATTTTTAATTCAAACCATCACATTTTCAATCCAACTCTATTTTATTTTTATTTTACAACATCTCCTCTTATATAATTCATTATCAAATCCAAGTCGAATTCTATTTTAAATTTGAATTCATTTCCAAATTCCATTATTAACTCACAATCCATTTTATTTAACCGAGTTAAATTTAATTAACATACTCTATCAAATAATTATTTAGCCAATTAGCTTACTTCAAATTTTTAAATCAATGTCCGATTTTGTCACCAAAAATCAATTCATTAAATTTTTCCTGAATTCAAAAATTTTCATAATTCCAGTTTGGATTTCTTCATTTTCCAAAATTCTAACACCTTTATTTAAAAAATTTAGAAATGCTTTTAAATTCACATCATACTAATAAAATAGCTCTTTATAAAAAGAAAAAGACTTCTTATAACTCGATGTCTCACCCAGTCCATCCTCGTTCTCATAGAAATTCGGTCATACGTTGATCAGGCGTAGGACTGAAAATCTATAAGTACTTGGTAGACTCAATTTCAACATCCAGTGAAAATACTTCGAAAATAATTTTATTGAAAATATAGAAAACATTTTTTGAAAATAGAGGAAAGATCTTTGGTGAGAATGCTCTGGAAATCATCACCCCCATCCATGGTCGCAGTTACATTCTAGGGTTGCGTTGCCATCGCAGCAAAAGTCCATGTAACTGCAGGCTCTCCGCGGCCTCTCGATTACGCCATGGAACCCACAACAGATCGCAGTTACATACCAGGGTTACGTTGCCATCACAGCAAAAGTCCATGTAACTGCAGGCTCTCTGCGGCCTCTGATTTTCGCTGTCGAAATGAAACTTCTCCACTCCTACAAAGGTCGGAGTCTACCGATATAAAATCAAACGCAGACTGTTGGCTCTCAGCGGCACACATGAATTTTGCTATGGTATACTCTACTCATAATCCCCAGGAACTAGTTTTGTCCGGACTCCTCACAGGATCAACTTTAGAACCCCCCTTAGGGCTCAAGGCAGCACCACCCGGTGGCACTCCTGAGAAGTTCATTTCAAGGGAGCGCCTTCTTCCCTAGAGCCATCATCAAAACACTTTATACTATACACATATAGTATCTTTCAAATCATACACCTAGTATGATCTCATACAAAGCTTCTTTAGACAAAATCGATTATCCCAAAATCGATAGTTCTCAAACTAGGCTTCCCAAATTTTAATACTGATTTTACCCAAAAATCAAAAGCCTTTCCAAATCCAAAGATTCCCAAAATCCTTTTCCAAGATCCTCATAAGATCCTTTATATATATGTTCAGATATATATAATTTTTAAAACTTTGGATCTGTAACATCCCGCCTTTTCGCACACTTTAAACCGACACACGTGCCAATTCAAAGCATACGCAAGGGCGGATTGTTATGGGGTAAATAAGAAAAACAGAGAAGAAATAAAAAAAAAAACAGAATCTCACAGCGGAAGGATAAAATATAATAATCAATATACAGTTCATGATAACTGTTTACAAAATAGTTATTTTACTTATACAATGAATATCAGAGTTACACATACCAATACAAACAATGCAGCGGAACAGTATGAGTGTGGTGCCATACTATAAATAAAATAATACGACTCCTTCGTCTTCGTCCTCCAAAGCTAAAGTCTTCGATCCTGAAACGCTCGGACTGACCCGAGCGAATTTGAAAAGACAAAAACACTCGAGTCAGACTAAAAGATCTTATGTGAGTTAAATTAACAGAAATAAATATGAGTACAATAACTCAAGAGATGTTCGGGATTTACATCTCCTAAGGATCCGTTAAACTATTTACTATGTAGTATATTGCGCTATTATAATAGTGTCTATTTATAAAATAAACTTACTTTTTAATAGCGTTAAGGGGTTACCCATATAGCCCTTAACACAAATAATGCCAATAGTCTATACAGTACCGTAATACCTCCTGATCGGGAAGCTACCAGAGGATACTCCATAGGTACGACACAAATAGAAACTCGTAGTAAAGGCTCGGTATGGTAGGTGACATGGGACAACTAGGCAATGCCAGGGTAGATATACCAATTGCTATCCAGGCTGGTGGAAACGCGTAGCCGCAGTTACCGCCCACCTCGGACTAACTCCCCAAATCAAAATATAGAAGTGGCCACTGAATCAATCCAAGTCAAAGTATAATATCGAAGAGGAGGGTCCGATCAGAGGAATGACCTCATTGGCCTGAGAATCGCTCCTGTTTTAGCCACCTTATGCCAATTCACGGGAGTCGGGTCCACGTATTTACCTTACAGGAAACGTCGCCACCACCTTCTTCATTCTGGAATCTCCACCGCGTACACGGTTAGTCAAAGTGGTTTTCGGTATCGACAGAGAGTATGTCCATATCCGATCCCGGTCTCTTTGCCAACCCATCGTTATTATAACACCGCGGTCATTTAAAAATAGCACATACTTTAAAACCAGAATAAACATTTCCATTTTAAAATTATGAATACGATATCATTTTAAAACCCAAAACAATATGATATCCTTTATCCCAAATATAAACCTTTTCAAAAATCCAAATGCTTTAAAATTTATAACGTCTGAAAGCCAAATATCCTTTCAAAGCATAATATTTCAAAATTCATAATTTAAAACCATAACTTTTAAAACTTGAATGGTTTGGATATCCAACGGTATATGAATTAAAAGGTTTAACTTAAATGTTACTTTGTAAAGAAAATAGTTCTCATGGCTTTACAAATACATTTCTTTATTAAAGTCTAACCAAAAATTTGTATTATCTCTCTCAAGTTCCAAAACCACTTCAATTTATATATATACGTATATCCATTTGGAGTATTAATATTTCAAACTAAAGTTGGATTTTATTCTTTTAACAAATCGAATGTTCTATTAATTAGTCTTGAATATTCACATAAAATCCATAAATAAATAAAAACTCCAATTTCTAGTAATAAAGTATATATTTTTTTTCAATTCAAATTATACTAGAATATTCATTTCAATTTATCTTGGGAAAAATCCAATTATAAATATCATATCTTAAAATTTCCAAACTTAACATTTAAACATATGATATAAATTATCAAACTCCATTTTCTTAAATTTTTTTTCCATTTTAATAAAGAGATTTATACACCTTTTAATTTCAAAATTTTCAACTTCATATGTATATATATGGAAGAATAATATTTATACAATATAAAATTTAAGATTATTATAAACCGTATTCCATCCAAACCATAGAAATCACATTAAAATAGTTATATATAGACCGCGGTGCCTGTATATAATTTTCTATCCTATGGTCAAGTGATACAGATATTTATCATTTCAATCCGCAATTTAAAAGATATAAAATTTTGCGGTTGTATATCATTTCAAACCACAATCCCGAATGAAAGGAAATATGCATGATAATTTGCAATTTAATGATATACAATAAAACATCCATCAACATCACCCATCATCCAATCACAATCATCAAGCAATATCAATCAATAACAATTTATATTTGATAATATATAACAGGTAATAACTGGCAATTTTATTCAGATTAAATTTAACAACTATTAATCTAACAGTTTATATTCAGTAATAATCTATATAACCGTTAACTAGCAGTTTATAGGCAAACAAATAAATTCTAACTATCAATTAATACGCAATAAATAATTTAAATTAACAGTTAAATTTACTAAATGCAATTCAACAAATATGAGTGAAATAAACATGTCAAATACTCATAAATAAATTTCTATTCATTTCTAAAATTAATTTAACAAACATAAAAGCTTCTAGTAGTTGTGAGTGGGTTTAAACACTCACCTTTTGAATTTAAATCGAATTTAGATTCGATTTAAACCCAAAAATTCGCCCTCTCAGAATTCGTCCAAACCAGCGTCATCTAGTCCGGAATTTTAATACGATCCTAACAAAAAAAACCGTTCGTAAAACGGATATCGTATGCAAAAGTTATAACCAAAATTGTGATTGAAATTCAAATTAAAATAAAACAAACAAACACAACTCACCCTCCAACTTCCATTTGCCACGTCACCTCTCTCCCAATCCCTTACGCGTTCCAGAACCCTAGTGCAAAACGAACGAACCCAAACCCTAAGCGTTGACCACGGCCTGTCTCCTCCCCACTCCACTATGGCCCACGCCAGGACTGCCGCTCGAACCACCACGGTGTGCTCTACCACCTGACCCCATGCGACCAAGGTCCGGTGCCAACTCGCCGTGAAACGACGCAGCCGCCGCCCCCTTATAGGAAACCCTAATCGAATTTTGAGCCAAATCCAACCGTTGATTCACCTGATAAACTGCATAGATGCAGTCCCCTCGGTCCACTCAACAATACCCAGAAACAGTTTGACGATCTGACGAAGTTTGATGCGACGCTGATGAACGCCTGTAACTGATTTGGCTCAGATCTGGACACACAGAAATTCGAATCGAAAAACGGACCGCAGATCTGAGTTGCGCTTGCTAAAATCTTCAACATATATTTTTTTCAGAATTTTTAGAGTAGTTTGAAATTTCATTTTGTTTTTGAATTGGTTGGATCTATGGGTTTGCACCCATTGAAGAAGAAGAGGAGCTTGAAGAAAATACGCGCGGATAAAATGAAATTAGGCGGAGGCTAGGGTTTATCACAGCATATTTATAGATAGATCGCAAAAGGATGGGTGTGCACGAATTTTAACGTGCAAACAGAAGTGGTCCCAAAAGGATATTAATTATACACGTTACGGATTAAATTATTTCTTTCTCGACATTTACATTGCATTTTAAGCATATTCACACATGTATAATTAGATGCTTCATTTAAATTTCCATATATATATTCACAATTCCATAAATTTCCAAATACATAGATAAATTCCCAATTTCAACTAAATTTCTAAATTACTGTAATAGTTACTGATTAAATTTCTATCCATTCTCAATAGATTTACGTTTACATACTAAAATCCAAATTTCTATGTATATTTGAATTCCATATTATACATATTTTATTTATCTTAATTACTTCCAACTTAAATTTCAATCAACATAAAACGTTTTATTCAGTTTCCAATAATTTCAATCATGCTTTAAATCCAAATGAATAAATAACTTAATTCCCATTTAAGCATTTTTCATTTGATTTGCAATCAACCTTTTATGATCAATTAAATCCCGATATATTAAATAAACGTTATTTCCATCATTCTTTATCCTATGAAGAAATTTAAGTTATTCACACCTATTACTAAATTTCATATTAATGCACACTAATTTACATTTATTGCAATGGTTACCAAATATTTCCCTGCAATAATTCATTCCCCTATACATACTTACATTTTCACTTAAACTTTACTATACCCATTTATTTTCTCAACATTAAAACCAACGTTACCTCAATTCCACTATTGTACACTTATTCTATTATCACTTACTAACCATTCAAATTTTTATTAACAAATAGGCAGGTAATTCCTATGTTACAAATTTTTAATTCATCCTAATCCCTTACTATTGACATACATTTGCATTACTTACATAACATTTACAATGTTACCCAAAATCTCTATCCATTGTAATTAATACCTTAAATAAGTTTCAATTTATATTCAAGTGAATACATTACCCTTTTTCGTTATGTCATCCTTTTTTCACAAGAAACGTTTTATCGTTTCGACCACATTTTATTTCTAATTACCTACATTGATTTGTGTACGTCTCTACTATTTATAAATTTCAGTTATTTCTCTTAACTTATAAAAGGGCAATGACCAATTACATTTAATTGCTATCAAATCCCATTATTAGACTTAAATTTCAATATAAATAAATAATTCCTGATTTCCCTTTTTCTTTATTCACTATTTAAAGCATTACCATTCTCACCTTCATCTAAATCTTCATTTATGAATATTTAAAACTAAATTTCACGTATTTCCTATTTATACACTTATAAATTCCAATTCCAAATAAATAGATAAATCTCCGTTTGCACTACTTAAATCAAAAATCAGCGATTATCCTATCTATATATTTTAAGTGGATGGATCAAATGTTGTATTCAAAAATCTACTTCTTAATATTCTTAGATTTAAACTCACTCTCTATTAACGGAATATTTAGATGTTTAAACTTCTTTTATTACCATTAACTTATTATTATACATTAAACTTAAATATACTGACAAAGCTTGTTTTTGGTACTCTATCATTTTCACATAGATAAAATTAGCAGTAGATTCATACCTTATTATGTAATTAACTTTAATTCCTCCTAAATAAATATTTACATAATTTTTAAATATTAAATCCATTAGATTCCAAATTAATCCCTTTGACTAAAACAACTTCACATAACAATCTAGTGTCAATTATTACCGTAGATACAGTGTTCAAATGTCAGCTGCAATTAATCAAATTAATTGCAAATAAATTCCATATAAATTTGATTTTTATTTGGTTGCCAACTTAATATTCAATCAATTATCACTCAACTAACATAGTTAATATTATTTTATATTTCATTACATTGATATTTTTTTCAAATTTTCACCTTGGTTTTATTTCTTTTATTACGTTACTTATCAACTCATGCTACGGAAATTTACCTTGGCTACATCTTATTGAATCCAACATTATTCACTTACCAATATTCCACACCAATTTGCAATAATTTAGTGCATTAATTGGAATTGATTTCGAAATAAAACCTAACAACTAATAAGTAACGAACAATAATTATTGTCATAAAATCTATTTCATAAGTCTACACTCAATTTTTACTTAAAAATAAGATTTACGTTTATATTAATTTATGTTCACATTGCCGTTACTATATTTTTAATAATTATCAAATCAACGTATATATTTAATAACAACATTTTAACTACTCAACATATAAAAGAACTTTACTTCCAATACATTTATTGACCCGTAAGTTAGGAAATTTATAATAGTTGTTATCCTTTCTTAAATCTATTTCCAATTAACGTACTACCAAATTGCATTCTCTTATGTTCTATCCAAACATTTATTTAGATCTTATTTCTATCAATAAATAAATATTTACATCCATCTATTAACAATTCACTTTCATTATACAATTGAAATTCATTTGTTATAAATAAAATTTCCTATTTTGTTTCTGTCAGCATTAATCAAACAAACATATTTAACTAAGAGATTAGAATGTTTCTCACTATTTATTTACACTCCATTAAAACCCAACAGTCATTTCCACCCACATTTGAATTTGCATTAAATTGGTTATCTGTCAACTGCCATTTATATTACTTCCTTAACTCACATACAGTTACAATTTTATTAATATATATTAATACATAGGTGATTTAAATTTCCTGTCTTTTTTTCCTTATTTATATTTTATTCAAATGCGACAATTTACGCTATTTCTTTATTGATATTTCACCTAACTTTCAACAATTAAGTTAAATACCCGTTTCTACAATTCATTATTAGTTATAAATTTAAATCTCCTTTATTTATTCAACTTACACACAGGTATACATCTTACACTATCTCAATCATTGGATTTTCATTTAGCGTTCATTCCAGCATAAATTCTATCTCTTTTATATATATCTTTATTTTTCTTTACAAATTTTTTTTTTATTACATAATCCCTTTTTAACTAAAATTTAATCGTCGAAATTTACGGGTCGTTACACTCTCCCCCACTCAAAACTTTTCGTCCCCGAAAAGGAAAAGAAGGGAAAAGAAGAATTTCGAAATCAATATTTTAAATTTACAAAATTAGTTAATTTAGCTAAAATATACAAATTTAGATACAGTGAAATATTTAAGTGATTTCACCATTAATCAACCAAATCAAATAACAACCATCAACCTTACAAACAGCATACATACACAAGACAAAGCAACCATTTATCCAACAAACAAGAAGTTGTTCGGGTTCAGAACTTGAAATTTGTATGGAATGAAAATAACTATCAAGTGCATCCTTTACTCAACAGTCTTAGATGGAACAAAGATAGATTATTTATTCATTCAAAACTTCAAATTCCTTTACCCAACCAACCATAAATCAACCAATAATAATTTCAAACCAACAATCAAATTCATTTATTATACGTTCATTTCATGCTTTAGTTGTTTGACTTCCTTTTATGATTCACATAAACTTTAAATTTCATTTACTCATTAATGTTTGTTTCATTAATTTACTTATTACTTATAATTATTCCTTTATACTTATTTGTTAACAAATAGCTTCAATCTTTTTCCAATGTTTATTTCTTCTTCATGAACTATTTACTAAAATTTCATGATCTTATTTATTCACACTTTAATCACTTAAGTTTAAAATCATCTATCTGTCATACTTACCTTTTTATTATATTTACTCAATAGAATTTCAATTATAACTTAAATTAATAACATTAAATTCTCCTTAATTATAGCAAATTCATTGAATTATTCATTTCCTCAATCTTCACTTGTAAGTTTTCTCTTACATTTCCTTACTAACATTGCAACTTTTATTATATGGTAAGTTATATCTGTTTTAAGAATGTAAGTGAAATTTATACAAGTTTCTTCTCGATTTCTTTAATTAATTAATGGTTCAATAAATATATTCGTTTTATAAATTTCAATTTCAACTTACCTTTAATTTCATTTATTTATTTAAAGGTTTACGTTACTATTATATTTAATAATAGTAAAAATTTAATTACACTAAGTTTGCTACCCTATAACATTAATTCTTATAAATAAAGAAGTTTACTAATTCATCTACTAATGTTTACAATTGTTTATTTACATTTCTTATCTTCCTATGGTATTAAATTTTCTTTAATTAAAGGTTCACATTTTCTATACTAAATTGAACTATTAATTAACTGGAATTTTTAAGAACCAAATACCGGGTTTAATTCCAAATTGTTTAAAATAGTAGATACACATATTCTTTTTACTTATATAACTTTAATTATAATCAAACGATAAAGTTCTCTTAAACAAATTTGCAGTAAATTTCTACAGTGGCCTTTCCTCTTCGAAACTCGAAAATGAATGTCGATGATGCGTGCACTCATCACCGAAATTTATTTTCCAGCGACAGAGAGAAAAGTACAAACTTATTTTCCAAAATCTTACTTTAAAACAATTCTTCCGAAATATATTGAAATACTTATTTTAGAAAATACTTATAAATAATATTATTATATTCCAAAATTTATTCGAAAGAATTTTCAAAACCCCCGGAACTTCAGTTCTAAATTTCCAAATTCATTTATCTATTTCTTCAATTTTATTTCTATTATTATTTACTCTATTTCCTAACAACAAAGCTATAGCAACTAATTATAGATATAATTTGAAAATTTTATTTTATATATATATAGAAAATAGATTAGGCAAAATTATTTCATTCGCCTATATTAAAACAAATATTATGTCGGTCTGTCCTATTAAGTGTTTAGAAACCCCTATTGATGTCACAGCGTCCCATGCATCAACCGGAATTTATAAATACAAAACGGAATAGATTAACACAATATAAAAACCTTTTATAAAACTAACAAGTACGCTCTCTCATATATATACACTCAGCGACTCCCATAGGGTATTACTACCCTATTAACAAAGAGTCAAACCCCACAAAGCTAAGGTTTATCGCTAAACCAAAGCTCTGATACCAACTGTAACATCCCGCCTTTTCGCACACTTTAAACCGACACACGTGCCAATTCAAAGCATACGCAAGGGCGGATTGTTATGGGGTAAATAAGAAAAACAGAGAAGAAATGAAAAAAAAAAACAGAATCTCACAGCGGAAGGATAAAATATAATAATCAATATACAGTCCATGATAACTGTTTACAAAATAGTTATTTTACTTATACAATGAATATCAGAGTTACACATACCAATACAAACAATGCAGCGGAACAGTATGAGTGTGGTGCCATACTATAAATAAAATAATACGACTCCTTCGTCTTCGTCCTCCAAAGCTAAAGTCTTCGATCCTGAAACGCTCGGACTGACCCGAGCGAATTTGAAAAGACAAAAACACTCGAGTCAGACTAAAAGATCTTATGTGAGTTAAATTAACAGAAATAAATATGAGTACAATAACTCAAGAGATGTTCGGGATTTACATCTCCTAAGGATCCGTTAAACTATTTACTATGTAGTATATTGCGCTATTATAATAGTGTCTATTTATAAAATAAACTTACTTTTTAATAGCGTTAAGGGGTTACCCATATAGCCCTTAACACAAATAATGCCAATAGTCTATACAGTACCGTAATACCTCCTGATCGGGAAGCTACCAGAGGATACTCCATAGGTACGACACAAATAGAAACTCGTAGTAAAGGCTCGGTATGGTAGGTGACACGGCACAACTAGGCAATGCCAGGGTAGATATACCAATTGCTATCCAGGCTGGTGGAAACGCGTAGCCGCAGTTACCGCCCACCTCGGACTAACTCCCCAAATCAAAATATAGAAGTGGCCACTGAATCAATCCAAGTCAAAGTATAATATCGAAGAGGAGGGTCCGATCAGAGGAATGACCTCATTGGCCTGACAATCGCTCCTGTTTTAGCCACCTTATGCCAACTCACGGGAGTCGGGTCCACGTATTTACCTTACAGGAAACGTCGCCACCACCTACTTCATTCTGGAATCTCCACCGCGTACACGGTTAGTCAAAGTGGTTTTCGGTATCGACAGAGAGTATGTCCATATCCGATCCCGGTCTCTTTGCCAACCCATCGTTATTATAACACCGCGGTCATTTAAAAATAGCACATACTTTAAAACCAGAATAAACATTTCCATTTTAAAATTATGAATACGATATCATTTTAAAACCCAAAACAATATGATATCCTTTATCCCAAATATAAACCTTTTCAAAAATCCAAATGCTTTAAAATTTATAACGTCTGAAAGCCAAATATCCTTTCAAAGCATAATATTTCGAAATTCATAATTTAAAACCATAACTTTTAAAACTTGAATGGTTTGGATATTCAACGGTATATGAATTAAAAGGTTTAACTTAAATGTTACTTTGTAAAGAAAATAGTTCTCATGGCTTTACAAATACATTTCTTTATTAAAGTCTAACCAAAAATTTGTATTATCTCTCTCAAGTTCCAAAACCACTTCAATTTATATATATATACGTATATCCATTTGGAGTATTAATATTTCAAACTAAAGTTGGATTTTATTCTTTCAACAAATCGAATGTTCTATTAATTAGTCTTGAATATTCACATAAAATCCATAAATAAATAAAAACTCCAATTTCTAGTAATAAAGTATATATTTTTTTTTCAATTCAAATTATACTAGAATATTCATTTCAATTTATCTTGGGAAAAATCCAATTATAAATATCATATCTTAAAATTTCCAAACTTAACATTTAAACATATGATATAAATTATCAAACTCCATTTTCTTAATTTTTTTTTTCCATTTTTAATAAAGAGATTTATACACCTTTTAATTTCAAAATTTTCAACTTCATATGTATATATATGGAAGAATAATATTTATACAATATAAAATTTAAGATTATTATAAACCGTATTCCATCCAAACCATAGAAATCACATTAAAATAGTTATATATAGACCGCGGTGCCTGTATATAATTTTCTATCCTATGGTCAAGTGATACAGATATTTATCATTTCAATCCGCAATTTAAAAGATATAAAATTTTGCGGTTGTATATCATTTCAAACCACAATCCCGAATGAAAGGAAATATGCATGATAATTTGCAATTTAATGATATACAATAAAACATCCATCAACATCACCCATCATCCAATCACAATCATCAAGCAATATCAATCAATAACAATTTATATTTGATAATATATAACAGGTAATAACTGGCAATTTTATTCAGATTAAATTTAACAACTATTAATCTAACAGTTTATATTCAGTAATAATCTATATAACCGTTAACTAGCAGTTTATAGGCAAACAAATAAATTCTAACTATCAATTAATACGCAATAAATAATTTAAATTAACAGTTAAATTTACTAAATGCAATTCAACAAATATGAGTGAAATAAACATGCCAAATACTCATAAATAAATTTCTATTTATTTCTAAAATTAATTTAATAAACATAAAAGCTTCTAGTAGTTGTGAGTGGGTTTAAACACTCACCTTTTGAATTTAAATCGATTTTAGATTCGATTTAAACCCAAAAATTCGCCCGTCTCAGAATTCGTCCAAACCAGCGTCATCTAGTCTGGAATTTTAATACGATCCTAACAAAAAAAACCGTTCGTAAAACGGATATCGTATGCAAAAGTTATAACCAAAATTGTGATTGAAATTCAAATTAAAATAAAACAAACAAACACAACTCACCCTCCAACTTCCATTTGCCACGTCACCTCTCTCCCAATCCCTTACGCGTTCCAGAACCCTAGTGCAAAACGAACGAACCCAAACCCTAAGCGTTGACCACGGCCTGTCTCCTCCCCACTCCACTATGGCCCACGCCAGGACTGCCGCTCGAACCACCACGGTGTGCTCTACCACCTGACCCCATGCGACCAAGGTCCGGTGCCAACTCGCCGTGAAACGACGCAGCCGCCGCCCCCTTATAGGAAACCCTAATTGAATTTTGAGCCAAATCCAACCGTTGATTCACCTGATAAACTGCATAGATGCAGTCCCCTCGGTCCACTCAACAATACCCAGAAACAGTTTGACGATCTGACGAAGTTTGATGCGACGCTGATGAACGCCCGTAACTGATTTGGCTCAGACCTGGACACACAGAAATTCGAATCGAAAAACGGACCGCAGATCTGAGTTGCGCTTGCTAAAATCTTCAACATATATTTTTTTCAGAATTTTTAGAGTAGTTTGAAATTTCATTTTGTTTTTGAATTGGTTGGATCTATGGGTTTGCACCCATTGAAGAAGAAGAGGAGCTTGAAGAAAATACGCGCGGATAAAATGAAATTAGGCGGAGGCTAGGGTTTATCACAGCATATTTATAGATAGATCGCAAAAGGATGGGTGTGCATGAATTTTAACGTGCAAACAGAAGTGGTCCCAAAAGGATATTAATTATACACGTTACGGATTAAATTATTTCTTTCTCGACATTTACATTGCATTTTAAGCGTATTCACACATGTATAATTAGATGCTTCATTTAAATTTCCATATATATATTCACAATTCCATAAATTTCCAAATACATAGATAAATTCCCAATTTCAACTAAATTTCTAAATTACTGTAATAGTTACTGATTAAATTTCTATCCATTCTCAATAGATTTACGTTTACATACTAAAATCCACATTTCTATGTATATTTGAATTCCATATTATACATATTTTATTTATCTTAATTACTTCCAACTTAAATTTCAATCAACATAAAACGTTTTATTCAGTTTCCAATAATTTCAATCATGCTTTAAATCCAAATGAATAAATAACTTAATTCCCATTTAAGCATTTTTCATTTGATTTGCAATCAACCTTTTATGATCAATTAAACCCCGATATATTAAATAAACGTTATTTCCATCATTCTTTATCCTATGAAGAAATTTAAGTTATTCACACCTATTACTAAATTTCATATTAATGCACACTAATTTACATTTATTGCAATGGTTACCAAATATTTCCCTGCAATAATTCATTCCCCTATACATACTTACATTTTCACTTAAACTTTACTATACCCATTTATTTTCTCAACATTAAAACCAACGTTACCTCAATTCCACTATTGTACACTTATTCTATTATCACTTACTAACCATTCAAATTTTTATTAACAAATAGGCAGGTAATTCCTATGTTACAAATTTTTAATTCATCCTAATCCCTTACTATTGACATACATTTGCATTACTTACATAACATTTACAATGTTACCCAAAATCTCTATCCATTGTAATTAATACCTTAAATAAGTTTCAATTTATATTCAAGTGAATACATTACCCTTTTTCGTTATGTCATCCTTTTTTCACAAGAAACGTTTTATCGTTTCGACCACATTTTATTTCTAATTACCTACATTGATTTGTGTACGCCTCTACTATTTATAAATTTCAGTTATTTCTCTTAACTTATAAAAGGGCAATGACCAATTACATTTAATTGCTATCAAATCCCATTATTAGACTTAAATTTCAATATAAGTAAATAATTCCTGATTTCCCTTTTTCTTTATTCACTATTTAAAGCATTACCATTCTCACCTTCATCTAAATCTTCATTTATGAATATTTAAAACTAAATTTCACGTATTTCCTATTTATACACTTATAAATTCCAATTCCAAATAAATAGATAAATCTCCGTTTGCACTACTTAAATCAAAAATCAGCGATTATCCTATCTATATATTTTAAGTGGATGGATCAAATGTTGTATTCAAAAATCTACTTCTTAATATTCTTAGATTTAAACTCACTCTCTATTAACGGAATATTTAGATGTTTAAACTTCTTTTATTACCATTAACTTATTATTATACATTAAACTTAAATATACTGACAAAGCTTGTTTTTGGTACTCTATCATTTTCACATAGATAAAATTAGCAGTAGATTCATACCTTAATATGTAATTAACTTTAATTCCTCCTAAATAAATATTTACATAATTTTTAAATATTAAATCCATTAGATTCCAAATTAATCCCTTTGACTAAAACAACTTCACATAACAATCTAGTGTCAATTATTACCGTAGATACAGTGTTCAAATGTCAGCTGCAATTAATCAAATTAATTGCAAATAAATTCCAAATAAATTTGATTTTTATTTGGTTCCCAACTTAATATTCAATCAATTATCACTCAACTAACATAGTTAATATTATTTTATATTTCATTACATTGATATTTTTTTCAAATTTTCATCTTGGTTTTATTTCTTTTATTACCTTACTTATCAACTCATGCTACGGAAATTTACCTTGGCTACATCTTATTGAATCCAACATTATTCACTTACCAATATTCCACACCAATTTGCAATAATTTAGTGCATTAATTGGAATTGATTTCGAAATAAAACCTAACAACTAATAAGTAACGAACAATAATTATTGTCATAAAATCTATTTCATAAGTCTACACTCAATTTTTACTTAAAAATAAGATTTACGTTTATATTAATTTATGTTCACATTGCCGTTACTATATTTTTAATAATTATCATCAACGTATATATTTAATAACAACATTTTAACTACTCAACATATAAAAGAACTTTACTTCCAATACATTTATTGACCCGTAAGTTAGGAAATTTATAATAGTTGTTATCCTTTCTTAAATCTATTTCCAATTAACGTACTACCAAATTGCATTCTCTTATGTTCTATCCAAACATTTATTTAGATCTTATTTCTATCAATAAATAAATATTTACATCCATCTATTAACAATTCACTTTCATTATACAATTGAAATTCATTTGTTATAAATAAAATTTCCTATTTTGTTTCTGTCAGCATTAATCAAACAAACATATTTAACTAAGAGATTAGAATGTTTCTCACTATTTATTTACACTCCATTAAAACCCAACAGTCATTTCCACCCACATTTGAATTTGCATTAAATTGGTTATCTGTCAACTGCCATTTATATTACTTCCTTAACTCACATACAGTTACAATTTTATTAATATATATTAATACATAGGTTATTTAAATTTCCTGTCTTTTTTTCCTTATTTATATTTTATTCAAATGCGACAATTTACGCTATTTCTTTATTGATATTTCACCTAACTTTCAACAATTAAGTTAAATACCCGTTTCTACAATTCATTATTAGTTATAAATTTAAATCTCCTTTATTTATTCAACTTACACACAGGTATACATCTTACACTATCTCAATCATTGGATTTTCATTTAGCGTTCATTCCAGCATAAATTCTATCTCTTTTATATATATCTTTATTTTTCTTTACAAATTTTTTTTTATTACATAATCCCTTTTTAACTAAAATTTAATCGTCGAAATTTACGGGTCGTTACAAGATCATTTCAAACTTGTATAAAACTCCTTTTATACTTCAAACACCTCCAAAAACCCTTTTCTTCTGGCAATAGATTTAATAAGGGGAGATTTATCTTATACAATAAAGATATATAACTTTGTTTATTCGAAATCAAACATTCATATTTAATTAATCCTTCCAATGTCAATTTCATTCAAATCTGTACGATGTACACTTATCATCCGTACGCTATACCAATCTGGTCGTCCACTCGATCACACAATTTCACTTTCGAACTAGTATTGTCCACCCGACTTCCTAGTGCGGACTCAGATCTGGTTTCTTGATTAGAAACCGTCATTCTCCTTGCACAGCCATAACTATGATAGAGAATATCCAGAACCAATCAATAATCCATATCCAGGCTCGCCGTCGAAAATCGAGTGAAAAATCCTAACTCGGATCGATAAACTATCTCGAAATTCTGTGCTCGAATCTGGATCAAATCATATGCGAATAGAATAATATACGTACATTCCACGTATTTATTCCCATTGATTATCAGTCAAATCAATTTCCTTTCCCTTCACATTTCCTCAAATTTTCACTCACTTATTCACATTTGTCTTAATCCCTATTTGGATTATCACCTAAATTCTTATCCCAGTTGGAAATTTAATCAATAAGAGTTTGAACTCCGACCAGTTTATATTTAGAAAGTAGCTTGAAAATTAAAAAAAATAGATAAGTAGTTGAAAAATAATTATTAGTTTGCAAAATAGGTGAAAATAGTTAACTAATCGTAAAATAGTTGACAAATAGCTAAATAGTTTCAGAAATTTAAAATAACTGCAAAATAGTAGTAAAATAGTAATTAATTTGTAACATAGTTGAAAAATAGTAATAAATTTAGAAAACAGTTGAAAATGGTTACATAACTCGAAAAATAATTGTAAAACAAGTATAAAATAATTTGGCTTTAAGAAAGAAAGGTTGTATATATTTAATAGCTTAGAAAATAAGTTGATGTTAAAACAATTTATTGAAAATAATCCAGAGTCAAGACTGTTCAATTTCCAACCTCCATTCTCAGTAATTTAATTTAAATTTCCACTTCCATTTAAATTGACCCAATTCCAATTTAAATAACTCCAATTTCCATTGGACTTGATTTATTCCCAATTCAAGTTGAATTAATTCTCAATTTCTTTCCAACTTTAAATCAAATTCCATTTGATTTCAATCCTGTTCACTTTAATTATAATTTCAAATTATTCCAATCAATTTGAATTATTATTAATTGAACCCATTTGAAATTCAAATCATTTCAATTTAATCCAATTCAATTTCCCATTTGAATTTTTAAACTTATACATCTTCAATAATTAATTCAAACCAAATTTGATTTTAAACTAATTCAATTTCATTCTTGAATTTAAATTATCTTGAATTATATAAATTCGAGTTAAATTCTCAAAATTCCATTTAAAATTATTTTAACTTATGTATTTCAAAGTTCAAATAAGTGTTCAATACAATTTTATTTTAAAATTTTAATTTGTTATTAAATTTTAGCTTCCAGTTTGAAGCCAGTTCTTAAACAATTTTAATTTACAAACTTAATTATCCAAATTTTCAGTTTAAAGTGATTCCATATTCTTAATTTCAAATTAAATTTAGATTCCCCTCTTGTCTCAACAATGAATATATTACCACACTTCATTTCTCATTCATTTAAACAAATCCAATTCGCAATTTAAGGATTTTTTTTTATAACAATAGTATGACATTATCTAATTTATTTTAAAACGTCCATCCACTTCCAATTTCCAGATCTCAAACCCATTTCGAGATCACACAAACTACCAATTCAAATTGACTATTTAACTTCCTAAGTTAAATTTCCAATTTCATCTTAAAATCTCCAATTCAAGTTGTTGATTCAAACTTATTTAACTTATGCCGCGTTAAATTCAATTTACTTAATCCAATCAACCTCGTTCAATCCTTAAACTTCACATTAATAATCTTTCCACTAAAAAAACTTATAACTTGGGTATCACATCCCATTCCAAATTTCAAACTCAACATTTAGAGTTTATTCGAACTATTTTTTATTTATGTATATTCCTTATTCATACATATTATTTCCTTTACAAACGAGGTCATCCTTAAATTTTTAAACCACTTTTGGTTTTTAATTCAAATCAAATTTATAAACAACCCATTGTTTGCAACAAGTCCCAGTTATCCAATCAATATTTATTTATTAGTTTTTCATTACTTTGAAACAAAATTTTCAAATTCTGGGTCCATATTTAGAATTTCATTTTCAATCAATTAAATTTTAATTGGGTTGTATTTCGATTTCTATTTTCACTTAATTTAATTCCAATACAAGATTTCAGTTTGGTTGTATTGTATCACTTCTTAATTTAATTCCAATAATTTAACAACCAATCTCCTTAATATTTATTAGAAGAAAATATTGCTTTATATATCAAAATATAGTTTTATATAAATCCTTTTAAAATCTTTATATAAGCAAATAACAAGTACGCTCTCATATAAACTCTATTCAATGAGTAATCCCCACCAGAGCCAAGGTTCTCGCTTAACCTTTCAGCTTTGATACCAAATGTAACGACCCGAAATTTCCGAAGCCGAAAATTCCAGATAGTTATGAAAAAGAAGAAAGAGATAGAAGAAGAAGAAGAATAGAAACATCAACAACTCACATTCGCAGCGGATAAAATATTATAATAAATTATATCAGTTTACAAAAGAATACTATATCTGTCGATTACATTTAATATACATCAGAGTTTCACGTATATATAGTCACTGAATATTTACAATTATCATGCCTCAGATTAATAATAATATAAATACAGCGGAAATACTCTACACGCTTTTGCCATCCAGCTTGCCTCCTGAGCTCCAGAACGTCCTAACCTGAAAATCTGTAATACTCGGTCTGACCCGAGCATTACACCAAAGTAACACCCGGGTCAGGCAAGAAACCAGCGTGAGTAAACCCAACTAACAAGGAATACCAAGCAAACAACTTAAATAACCCGGGTAACTCCTATTAATTTACAAAGCTACAATTCACTATAGACATTACTTATTTCACATATCAGTTTCTAATACCGAAGATTTAGATTTAAAATAGTCCAATTCCTCCAAAACACTTCACTCTAGCATGTAGATTTTATATATCAATCTATAAACATTTGAAGTGGTTTCGGGTATTTCCCAATACCCGACCCCGGTCTCTTCGAATTCATGTCATCCTAACCCTAGTTAACCAAATGAAATACACAACATTTCATATCAGAGATATCAACTCATTCAAAGCATCCAATACCATTTAGTCATCCATAAGAAATGCTTAATCACATACAAATTAATTCAATTGATTCTAATTGAATTTCTAACCACATTCACTTAAATTCCTTCCTTCAATATTAATTAATTCCAAATCAAATAATTCAGTCATCCTTTCAACATTCATCAGGATTAATCTCTTGGATTAATTATCCTTCAATCTCATTCAAGCCTCTACCTTTAATTAACTTCACCATGTTAATTATTCTTAACCAAAACGATAAGAAATCTTAATTTCTTCATGAACTAGTTAACTGTTTTAGTTACATTAATCCTTAATTACTTATATATTAACCCTCATAAGTTACTTATTATGGGTTAATCAATTTTTAATTTATCAGTCTTTAATTACATCATAACTTATAAAAGCTTATGATTTCTAATTATATTTCAATTTATCCTGAGCTAAATTAACCTTTATATTAAATAATTAATAATTAATTAAATCGCAAACATTAATCATTCTTGATTTATCTCAACCTGTGATTATCTACCTTTCCATTTACTTCATTAAATAAATTAATTCTCCTTAATTTAATTATCTAAATTTTATGTCTTGATTAATTCCACAAAGTAATTACATTTTATTAATCACATTAGGTAATTACTTATTAAACCACCCAATGATCATTCCAATTCAATATAAACTTAATTAATTAACCCAAATCATTAA
The DNA here is from genome assembly GCA_030765085.1 of Allium cepa. Taxonomy (NCBI): domain Eukaryota; kingdom Viridiplantae; phylum Streptophyta; class Magnoliopsida; order Asparagales; family Amaryllidaceae; genus Allium; species Allium cepa. The sequence goes on along the minus strand of CM060932.1, from coordinate 233,107,754 downwards.
TTAATTTAATTAATTAATTTTCCATTTAAATTATCCTACCTATTTAATGAATAATCGATCATTAAACCCTATTTGATTTTAAACAGACCCATTTTCTTATTTATGCTTTAAGTTTAAAACCATTTAAAACCCAAATACCTCGAGTCAAACCACAATTAACTCGAGAAACAACCAAATCTAAAATCACTAGATCATCAGTACACATCCAAACAATTCAATCATTCATCCATTTATTTAAATTTAACCATTTAAATCTAAATAAATAAATAAAAATCAACCAGAGTGAGATTTACTCACCTTTGCTTTTATTTGCAATCCACTTCCACATTGACTTGATTTCCTCGATTTTTGACCTTGTATAAATAATTAGATGATTTTATTAACATTTGAAATAATCTCTAAGTAATTTATCATTCAATGAGTTAAATTGACCAATATTTTAGTTTAAACAATCATTAAGCCTTATAACGAATAAATTGATTTTTAAACAGGTTTCCTTAAATAAATAGATTTTTACTAACAAAAATATATAAATAGATTAATTAAATATATTAGTTTCAATAATACATCATGCATTTCTTTCTTTAATATACTATTAAATTTAAAATAACATATATACGTTTCCCTGCTTATATTTAAATTAACTATGTAGGTGTGTATATAATTTTTTCAAATTGCTTGTATAATAAAAATCTAACTTGACATTTCAAAATCTTATGTATACTTACTGAAAAATTCTTTTTTTTATCAATGAAAAGAAATTCAATACCTCTATGCCTCACACAATGCTTCGCACGAAGCAGCTGCCATTCACGCGAGCGCCACTGCCAAAAATGCTGAAACCCTAGCTCGAACCCTAAAGCCCAACTGCCTCACCTCGCAACTACGAATTCGACCCTAACTGCTTCGACGAAGGCAATGTCTCGAACGCGAGCTCGTCTTTGGCTGCCGATCTCGTAACCAACCCACGCCTGCTAATCGCACCACCGTGCTCGGCTAAGTCATCAGGCGATTCAAATGGGTCGAATCTCCTCTGGTTCTTCCTTGCTCGATTCGTTCAAATCGAAGATGGATGAGAAGGGGAAAGTTCGTTTCGAGCGATCGAGATTGATTATCGAACGGGGAAGATTCGATTCACTCTGATTTCATTTAATTTCGATTTAAGGAAATGGACAGAGGAGAAAATGAACTTGTGATACTCTATAAAGGGAAAGGGGTATGTGGGTTATAACTGGGAACGGTATCGTATAGGGTAAGCTAAGGTTTTGATTTAACAGATTAAAATATTTAATTATAAATATCTCACTTTACCCCGCTCGAAACTTCGAACCACCATCGCGACGTGCCGCTAGGCGATTTTAAGGTTTTACCCGCGTTCCGAACACAATGGAACGTGTTTCGGAAGCTAATTTGATCGTATGTGGGAGTTAGCTTTTAAATTTATTTAAAAATATTAAATTATCGGTTTTAATTTCAACGCGTTTCTCACCCGTACAAGCAAACGGTCAATCCAAACGCTACGAAAATTGAAATCCGATAATAACTAACTATTACGGATCCAATGGAACTCGTTTCGTCAAATTCCGAGACTGTGTCTCGGAAGGCTATTTTTAAATATCGATTTAAATGATATATTATTAAAATTAAACAAACCACCTTTATATTAAATTTCAACCATTTTATTATCTTCAATATCATCATTAAAATTTTATAAGCCTTCAAATTATATTAAACATGCTTAGAAAATTTCAGATTCAACAATTTACCAAATTTCAATTATTAAATTCAATATTTAAATTATATAATTCAATGATTCAATTATCAAGTAAATATTAATAGTTGGAATTCAAGTTTAAAATTAACTTCTAAATATTTAAAATCAATTAATTATTCCATTTTAAATTGTTAAAAATTCCAGGTCGTCACATTATGATATTATATTTTGATCCGCTGCGAATGTGAGATGTTGGTGTTTCTGTCCTTCTTCTTCTTCTTCTATCTCTTTCTTCTTTTCCTTAACTATCTGGAATTTTCAGGATCGAAAAGTTCGGGTTGTTACATTTGGTATTAGAGCTGAAGGTTAAGCGACAACCTTGGCTCTGGGGAAAATGATACTCATTAAGGATAGGGTCAATGGTACCCTAGGATGAGTTGAGTGTATGTATATATATATGAGAGCGTACTTGTTATTTTCTAATATAAAGATTTTAAATGATTTTATATAAGAATATAGTTTGATATACAAGGCAATATTTCTTTCTAATAAATCTTAAGGTAATTGGTTGTTAAATTATTGGAATTAAATTAAGAGGTAATAGAAATACAACCAAATTGAAATTAAATAAAGATAAGTTTGAAATTGATTCAAACTGAAATTTTAAATCTTGAATTTGGAAAGGAGTTTTAGAATAAGATAATAATGAATTGGTTTCCAGATAGGATAAACTTGATTATTATCATAAATGGTTGTTGTATTTAATAATGAAATGTTGTAAGGAAGTAAAACATTTGGGTAAATATAACTTATAATTTGGAATTAAAGATGATCGAAATTGTCAAGTTTTAAATCTAGGTCCAGAACTTGAAAATTGTTTTAAAGTGATAAAGAAAAAAATAATTTTATTTAATGTATTTGAATGAGGGGTCCTGTTTCAAACAAGAGTTGTTTGAAACTTAAAGAAAGTTGTTGTGAATTTAAAACCAAAGGTGGTTTAAAACTTAAGGTATATCTAGGTAAGAAAATTGATATATAAGAGTTGAATTCTTCTAATTAAGTCTAATTTATAGGTTAGGAAGTCCCTCTAGAATTCAGTCTTTGAGAGAAATGGCTAAGAGTGAAGAATGGAAGGCAAGGCGTAAAGAACGAAGAGCAGCTGCACGTAAGGAACGGGAAATAGCAATTCAGGAGTATGAAAGTCGGATTAAGGAAAGAAATGGACCAGGACCTTATGATAATGTCACATGCTATAGGTGTTTCAATAAGGGTTATTACGCAGCCATGTGTGGTAAAACAAGGAAGGAATTAATGGGTACATTCCAAAGATTTCGCTCCGAGATATTATGCTTTAAGTGCCATAAGAAGGGACATTTCCTTAACCATTGTCCTAAAGTGAGGAAGGTGAAGCATAAACCAATGGAACCGGTCAATGAGTCAACCATTCGCTATCATTGTAAAGGGCTGGGACATATCGTGAGAAATTGTCCAAAGAGGCAGAAGAAGAAGATTAAGGTTGTGGAACATCCAGTAGGAAGCATGGAGGTCGTCTATATTGATGAGAGGGTAGAAACTTTTTGTGGAAAATGCTATAAGTGGGGACATCCTGTTGAAAAGTGCATGTTTGGGCTTTTCCCATTGGAAGGAAGTCCATAAGAAGGTTTCTGATAGAGAATGCTAGGACTCTAAAACCTAGGTGATGGTGTAAACATCTTAATTTTGACTTTGTAAGGCTTTTATTATGATGAATGGATGTAATGTTGAACTACTAGTGTGCAGTTTATCAATGTATGAAATATTTTGTGGTAGTATGATCTAATAAAATCACCTTCTTTTATTTGAAATGGAATTTGAAATTAATTCAAACTGAAATTTAACTTGGGAAAGTTGAATGGGTTGATTTGGTAGAGAATTATATGTGATCTCAAACCGGGTTGAGATTTTGAAGTGGATAGTGGATAATGAATGTTTTAAGTAAATTGGATGTTTATTTACTATGATATCATCCTGTTATTATAAATGGCTTATAAAACTGTGAATTGAATTATTTAAAGACTTTAAAAGTAGTGGCAAATCAATTTAAAGGAAGTAAATCAACATTTGAAGTATTAACTCGAATTTATATAATTCGAGATGGTTTATAGTGAACTAGAATTTGAAGTTGGTTCAAATCGAAATTTGATTTAAATAATTTGAAAATGCGGTTAAAAGTTGAATAGTTTTAAATTTAAATTGAATTTGAATTGAATTTGGGAGGAAATCAAGAATAATTCAACTTGATTTGGAAATGGAGTTTGGAATTGGGATTAATTCAAACTGGAGTCGAAAGAATTGAAATTCGAACTAGTTCAATTTGAAATTTATTTGAATTAGTAGAATTTGAGATCAAAGTTGAATAAAGTTAAATTTGGAAAGAAATTGAGATTAATTAAACTTGAATTAGGGTTAAATCAATTTCAATGGAAATTGAAGTTATTTAAATTGAAACTGAGTAAATTTAAAAGGAAATGGAAATTTAAATTGAATTGATTGGAAATGGAGTTTCGAAAGTTGAACAGTTTGACTCTGGACTATTTTTAAAATAAATTGTTTTGATATAAATCTATTTTTCCAAACTATTTACTATACAACTTTTCTTTTTAAACCTAAAACCATCTTATACTTGTTTTACAATTATTTTTGGAACTATTTAACAATTTTTCAACTGTTTTAATAAACTAATTACTGTTTTTCAACTACTTTATAACTAATTACTATTTTATAGTTATTTTGCAATTATTTAAAATTTCTATAACTATTTGACTATTTTCTAACTTTTTACAATTATTTAACTATTTTACAGATATTTTACAAACTAATAATTATTTTTCAACTACTTATCTATTTTAAACTTTTTAGGCTATTTTCTAAATCTAAGTTGAACAGAGTTCAAACTGTTTATGATTAAATACCCAATTAGAATTGAAATGATAATCCAAATAGGGATTTAAGTAGTTGTTAGTAAGTGAACGAAAATCAAAGTGAATGTGAATAGAAAGGATTGATTTGGCTCATAACTAATAAGGATAATGTACGTAGGATGTACGTACATTATTCTATTCGGATAGTGATTTGATCCAGATTCGAGCATAGAATTTCGAGATAGTTTATCGATCTGAGTTGGGATTTTTCACTCGATTTTCGACGGCGAACCTGGATTTGGATTGTTGATTGGTTCTAGATATTCTCTGTCATAGTTATGGCTATGCAAGGAGAATGACGGTTTCTGATCAAGAAACCAGATCTTAGTCTACACTAGGAAGTCCGGTGGACGATACTAGTTCGAAATTGAAATTTTGTGATCGATTGAGATATCAGATTGGTATAGCGTATGGACGATATGTGTACATCGTACGGGTTTGAATGAAATTGATACTGGGAATTTGTGGATGAGAAATATGACATGGTTTTTGAAATGAAAGGTATATTTTGTGAAATATACGATGAAGTAAAAGTGGAAATTGGATATTTCTATGGTAGAAATTTACTTTATGGAAGTAAGTAAGTGACTTTATAGAGTAATCAAATTTGAATATTTGATTTGGAATAAACAAAGTTATATATCTTTGTTATATAAGATAAAAATTCCCTTATTGAATCTTTTGCAAGAAGAAAAGAGTTTTGAAAGATTTTGAAGTATAAAACGGGAATTTATACAAGTTTGAAGTGATCCAAAGGTTTTCAAAAAGTTATATATATATATATATATATATATATATATTATATATATGTAAAGGATCTTATGAGAATGATTTTGAGAAAAGGTTTTTTGAACCTATGGATTTGGAAAGGCTTTTGATTTTTGGAAAAAAAAATCAATTTTGGAATTTGGAAAGCCTTATTGAGAATTATCGATTTTGGGATAATCGATTTTGAGAAAAGAGATTTATATGGATTCATACTAGGTGTATGATTTGGAAGATACTATATGTGTATAGTATAAAGTGTTTTAAAAATAGCTCTGGAGAAAAAGGCGCTCCCTTGAAATGAACTTCTCAGGAGTACCATAGGTTGGTACCGCCTTGAGTCTCAAAGAGGAGGAGGCTCTAAAGTTGATCCTGTGAGGAGTCCGGACAAACTAGTTCCTGAGGATTATTGGGCAGCGAAAGTCGAGGGCGCTGAAGCCTACAGACGCATTTGGGTTATGCTGTGACGACAGTGTAACTCGATGTCGCTGCGATCTACTGTGTAGACCATAGCGGAAATCGTATGGAGGTGGGTGTCAACGGTCTACGCTTGAGTTTGCCGGGAGGGCAACGTAACATCGGTAGACTGCGATCTATGGTCAAGTGGAGTAGAGAAGTTTCTTTCTTTTGGCAGCGAAATTCGAGGGCGTTGATGCCTACAGTTATATGGGTTTTTGCTGTGACAGCAACGTAACCCTGGATGTAACTGCGATCTGTAGCGGGTTCCATGGCGTAATTGAGGGGCGTGGAGGCCTATAGTTATCTATGGATTTTGCCGGGATGGCAACGTAACCATCGGGTTAACTGCGACCATGGATGGGAACGATGATTCCCAGAGCATTCTGACCAATGATATTTCTTCAATTTCAAAAAAAATTTCTATATTTTCAATAAAATTATTTTCCAAATATTTTCCCTAGGTGTTGAAAATAGGTCTGCTAAGCACTTATAGGTTTTCGGTCCTACGCCTGATCAACGTATGACCGAATTTCTGTAGGAACGAGGACGGACTTTTTGAAACATCGAGTTATAAAAAGTATTTTTATAAAACTATTTGGCAATATTATAGATTTTCAAAAGTGTTTCAAAATGATCAAAGAATATTTTAACTGGTTTTAAAATATTTAATAAATTCTGACATCGTTCCTTTTCGAGGACAAAAAGATTCAAAGGGGAAAGGAATGTAATATCCCAGATTTCTAGACATTTGTAATTGATAAATAATTGGGTTAATTAATAGAAATACTGATTTATAATTGAACAAATAAATGAGATAATCTTCTTTATAATTATTTAAAATTATTTAAAATTGATTATTTTCAAAACAATAATAATAATGTGTTATATTTTATATATATAAATAGGTTTTAAATAAAATTGAATTTATGTTTGTTTAAATATATGTATATATCAAATTGATTTTTTTCAAATTGGATTTGAAATTGAATTAGAATTTGGATATTTAAATTTGAAATTCAAAAGGTAGATATGTATATCTTAGATTATACTTTGATTTTTAAAATGTAATTTAATTGATTTTATTGAGAACATAAATTGTTGTATTATTTTCTTTTCAAAAGAATTTATTTATATAAATTAGAATATGTATTTATAAATTATAAAATTAATTACAAAATGTGACACCCCACCTCTATACCCACGCTAGCCAAGAACACTACGGTGTAATGCTGTCAACTAGCACGGAGAATAAGGCTGTTGAGGAGCGACCATCCGTGTAATTTCTTTGCGCGAGCACCGATATGTCAGATAATATAACATGCATTCTATTTCAAGAGGAAATCCGACATACCGACACAAACTCAAAGCTGCTACACGGTGGCTATATAAATCCTTCGGAAACAAATATAGAAATAAACATAACATAAATCAGTCACAGACAATTCATATCACAATGGCAGAAGAAGATATGAATATATAATTAACACATGGAAGTGTATAACAGAGTAGTGGTCAAAAATGATCCACAATAATACAAAAGAATAGCAACACGTGCTATACAAAAGAATACAACTATGAGTCTATATCTCAAGTGTATACAACAAAATAAACTACTAATCTAAGTAGTAAGCAAAAGGTCAGAGTAATGGATCCCTGGAGAGAAGTTAAGCAGAAGCACCTGCAACATCTCGGTCTGACCCGAGTATTATTTAATAAGAAAATAATAAACGGATCAGTCTAACTATAAATATCAGATGAAACGATATAGAGTAAGAGATATGACTAAACACATAATAATCACAATGCCAAGCTGTGATATATATAAGTAATTGAGAATCATCTAGAGATTAATCAATATCACCAAATCCACACAAGAATCAAAGGAAATGTCATACTCCTTATTTCGTTCACCAAACCATATATATTGACGATTATATCAATGTCAATCACAAAAGTCCATGACACACAAATTCACCAATACACAAATATTGATAAAACTTATCAATGGAAATCACGAAAATTGGTGAAGCATAAATTCTAGAAATCATCTCAAGAAATCCAGTCAATGACACACGAATTCACCTATGCACAAAAATTGATAAATCATATCAATAGAAATCACAAAAATAGGTGAAGAAGAAAATTCCAGAATTCGACACACGAAATCCAGAAATCACACAAAATAGGGGGGAAGGCCTATCACACAAACGGGAGCATGAAAACTCACCAACATATGTATCACACGAACGAGACGCTATCTCATGGTAGCTAGCCATTAATTTTTGACACACGAACGGCCCGAAGACCATGGGGCGCTACCCCACATATGTGAGTTGAAACTCACACAAACGGGGTTTAGTCTCCCTCGTAGACAAAGAGACATCGCACAATTGCTAGTCTAAACCATAAAATGATCATCATCGATCATCAAGAAGTGTCAATTACAATAAGCTAGTAAATATATGAGCTTAGCTTCATGTCCCATAACCACTAGCTTAACTTAAATATTTACGAACAAATTGTAGGTCTACACTAGAAAATTGTCACAAAAGTTTCAATCGAACAAATCCAAGAATTAACCGACGAAGTAAACGCAAGCGTATCATACCACTCGTTTTACTAAGCCGTTTAATTAGATTTCTCATACGAGTGAGGTAAAGGTTTGTATATACTAATAGATTGAAAAACGGTTTTAGAAACGAGCTTTGTAATTAAAATAGTATTAAAATCATTTGAGGAAAGAGTTTTGATATTTACTACTAGTATAGAAAACCTTTATGTTTTTAAAGTGACAAGTCACAAAGAAGATTGTAAGAACAATCAATCACTAAAATTCACATTCGAAGACGTGAATAAAATCCAAAGAAACCGATAAAGAATCCAACGAAATGGATATTCAAAAATCCCTAAAAAGAGTCATCAAAGTCATAATAAATGATAATAACAAATAGGATTATCACGAATCGATTTAAATTGGAATTCTCAAACAAAAAGGCAAGAAGGCAAAATCATAACAGTTTCAGACGTCTGAAACAAGTGGTTCAGACGTCTGAATCTGGAAATATAAAAATTTCCAGAACACGATTCAGACGTCTGAACCAAATGTTTCAGACGTCTGAAATAGGCATATTTTAGCCTATTTTCTTTCTGTTTGAAAATAAGCCAATTCAGACGTCTGAAATCCCAAATTCAGACATCTGAAACTGCAATTTTGTGGTTTTCCTGAACCTAGGCCAAAAATGGCCAAACGAATATAGAAAACGATCGATTGAGCAAATGGCGAGGACAAAGGAATTACGTCGAACGACAACCCAGCCCAAACGGCTCTTCGATACGCCTCAAATATCAATGTCCAAATATCCATAATAGGATTTTTATAAATTAGACCAAAACACCAAAAATTGGAATATACACGAAATCAATCCAAACCAAAAATCAATTGCACACGAATAAACGTTAGGAATTCATACCTAACAATCGAAGATAATTATAGACAAAGATGTGAGATAAAAATCTCACCTTTTTACAAAATCAAACAAGAAGAAGCTTGAAAGCAAATGGAGAATCAACCTCTCTTCAACACAACCCAAATGAGCTTGAATCTATGCTCAAAACAAGAACATTCCCAAAATTAGGTTTAGGAATTTATGAAATTGGTAAGAGAATAAGTTGGAGAAGAAGAAGAGAATGCTTACCAATGGGTTCTCTTGAATTTGGAGCTAGGAATTTGAGGTTGCAAGAGGAACTAGGGTTTTGGAGTTTTAATTTCCAATCTCTCCCACCATTATTGCCTTAGAACTGAAAAGAGGAAGAAGTGAGGGTGAATGGGGAAGAGTGGTTTAGTTTTGAGTATAAGTTGGCTAGTGGGCTGAACCCAAACTCAAACCCAAAGTGAAAAAGGTCAAATTTTTGACTAACTCCAAATATATCAAAGTTTATACTCAAAAAGGTCGCAAATGGCATTTTAAACTCAATGGGAGTGGTCTCGAGTCCTAATTCGGCTGTTTGCAAAAAGTAGCTTTTCGGACTAAAATCCGACTAACGATAAAATATTTAAATAAAATATTTATATATAAAATCGATAAATATGCGGGTTGTTACACAAAAGCTTTATAAATAAATAAAGTCATGCATAATTACCCATGTTAGTTAAATGTGTATAGTTTAACAAATGGAAGAATGTTAACACATATGAATGACAAATGTTAGGAAGTTTAACATGTGTCACAAAATTATTTTACTTTTCTTTTATATTTTAAAAATCATAACTGAATCTATGTATACAGCTTTCTCTTCTCTTCTCTTCCTTTCGTTTTTTCTTCCTATCCTCCAATTTTCAAAAGCAAAGAGAACCAAAGGTTTGTAAAACAAAATACAAACCAGAAAAAAAACAAAAGCGTATATATATTTTCAACTACCTCAAATAATCAAGAAATCAACTATATTTTCAACCTAAATCATCAGCAAGCAAGATCATCTCAGCTAGCAAATTTAATCATCTCAACAACAAGTTTCCAAAGATCATAGCATTCAGTTTTTTTTGAAATCAAAGAGGCATTCAAGTTTTTCCAGATCCAAAACTGTTTCAAGCTCTGTTCAGCAGTTTCCAGTGAGTAAACAAAGGAATAATTCTGTTGAAAATCTTAATGCATGCAGTAAAAATTAAATTTAAATTGGTAATAATGGTTAGCATGGTTGATTAAATGGTTATAAGTATTTATATAAATGGATATAGTTGTGTGCATGTCACTGTTTCGGTGTATTGCTCTGTTCTTCAATTACTGGGTGAAAATATGATTCAAAAAATCAACTGATCTTTCTCTAATTTGTTATATGTCTTGGTGTTTAAACAAAAATTGCTAGAAATAGTAAGATTTAAATTTTAAAAATATTTTAAATAGAAGTTGATAACAGTTTCAACTGGGATGTAGAATTTACAGTAAAAACTTATGTATATCAAAATTTCGACTGATAAAAGTTGTGGACTCAGGTGTATTATCTGAATTGTTATCAAAAACTAGGATTTTTAAAAGTGGAATCATGAATTTTAAATTGGTAATTCATGGGGCATTGTATGATGAACGGAATTCATGTTTGATTCGATTTCTGGTGATCGTGGTGAATTGGGTGGTCAACGCTTTTACTGAAGTAAGAAGGGAGGTCGAGGACTAGGGTAAAAATGGTCGTAGGGTTTTATGATCACCGTGGCGGCGTGAGAAGGTCGAGCTAGGGTTTTGTCTTAGTTTTTGGTCGAGGAGGAAAATCATGCTGCCGCACTAGCGTTGACGCATCGAAATTGTCTAGTCATAGTAGGAGACGTGCATAGGACATTGGTGAAGCTTTGGGCAAGATCTGGAGAATTCTGGTGGACGACATTGCTTGGTTGAGGTGATCTTTGGTCGAAGTATTAGGTTCCAGCAAGTTCGATCCAGTCAAATTTCGATTGAGTGATCATTTTGGGTATCGGGTGGTAGTGATCGAAAGAGGAGATGATAGGGGTCTTGTGGGTGATGTTTGTGGATGCCGGAGCATCGTCGGCGATCGGTGCATGTGCACCAGAGGTCTGTGCATTTGAGTTTGGATTTTTTGGGAACGAAGGATTTTCCTTCCAGTTGGTCTTGGGGGAAAATTGAGTTGTCTCGGGTTCATGATTGTGTGGTTCGCGTGTGTATTTAGGCTCCACAGTTTAAAACTTTAATCAAAAAGGAAACTCGGTTTTGTGAGTAAATGCTCAGATTTTGTTCAAGTAAACCTCGGGATTTGTCTCGGTTTATTCATCAGTTGGTTAGTAACTTTTAAGTTGACAAAATTTAAGTTTAAAATTTATTAGCTTTAAACTACTTTAATAGTAATTGGTTATTAGATGTTGGTTTATTAAACTTGAAGGAAAAAATTATTATTTTAAATTATTGATTAAGTTAATCCTTAGGATGTTTTTTTTAAAAGCTTAATTAATATTGTAGTTTAATTAAAGGATTAAGTGTTTAAAATTTTAAATTAAACTTAATGCTTTTTAAGTTAACGATAATTTATTCCAAGTTTTATCAAATTATGATGATGACTAAAAAGGTGTTCAAGATAAATGAAGTATCTTAAATCAGTGAATATTGGATGATTAGGTTTATTAATTAGTTAATTAATTGATCATTAATTAAAGGTTAAATAAATGAAGGGTAATTAATTATTAATTAAGGAGATTAATTAAAGGATAATTAATGGAAATAGTTAAGGCTAATTAATCTGGGTGATAATTAAAAGTTAATTACTTAAGGTAATTAGCAAATGATTAATCAATAATGGTTAGTTAAGATGGATGATTGATGATCATTAATTAATTATATTGTAATTAGTTAATGTTTATTAAGCAAGATTTAAGGTAATCTAAGTAATTAAAGTAAGTAATTAATTAAATTGGAGATTGATTAAATTAATTAAGAATTTTATATCTAATTAATCTTGCTTATAAATGATTATAGGATATTGAATGCCTTCGATTATTTAATTTTTTCTGATTTGAAATGTTTTGTGATATGATTGAGTTGAACAGTGATAATATGGTTATCTATCGAGATAAATTGCTTTATGTAGTGAAATCTTGTATTAAAGTTTGAATTGTATTTCAATTGAATTACTTGGGTTAAGAATGACATGGGACTCGAAGAGACCGAGGTCGGGTATCAGTAAGTACCCGAAACCACTTCGATTTGAAATCTTCTATAATTCTTAATAGATTGATATGTGAAATAAATAGGCTGAAATGGAATAATTTAAATGACTGGACTATTTAAAACTAAGTAAAGGTACTTAGAGGTTGATTATAAATATAAGTATTGACCATAGCAAGTAGTGAACTTGTAGTAATGATCAAGTTACCCCGGGTTTTAAATAAGTTCTATACATTGAATTTCATGTTAGATGAGTATACTCACGCAGGTTTCTAGCCTGACCCGGGTGTTACTTTGATGTAATGCTCGGGTCAGACCAAGTATTGCAGATTTTCAGGTAATGACGTTCTGGAGCTCAGGAGGTGAGCTGGATGGCAGGAACGTACGGAGTGTATACAGTTGTGTCATATTGTTATTTATCTGGGACAAGTTATTTTAACTGTCCAGTGATTGTATAAATGTTGTACCTCTGATGTATCAAAATGTAATTGATTGATACAGTTTTGATTTGTAAACTGTTATTTTTTATGATATTATATTTTGATTCGCTGCGAATGTGAGATGTTGGTGTTTCTATTCTTCTTCTTCTTCTATCTCTTTCTTCTTTTCCTTAACTATCTGGAATTTTTGGGATCAAAAATTCTGGGTTGTTACATTATTCATAATGTAGTAATTGATATAATGAAGAGTATGAACCCAAGTAAATGAATTAATTTAGAACGTTAATCGCAATTAGAGTATATATTGATAAAAATATAATAAAATGGAATAATAACGAGAATGCATGGTAAACAATGCTAATTAAGGTTAATAATTAATGGGTTGAATGAAATGCCAATTAATGAAAATATGTTATACTTGACTATAAATGGAACATAAGCGAATAAATGGAATATTGGATTTACCAAGGAAATAATAGATAGTTAATGGAAATTAGTATTATGAAAATAAATGGTAACATTGATTTGTAAGTAATAAAAGCTTATTAATGTGACTAAAGGTTAACGTAACGATTATCGTATGTTACCTTTTTATGTAGCTTGTTAATTTAAATTGGAAATCAGTTACAATAATTATAATTTAATATTACGTTAATGTTAATTAAGGTAATATTTGGAAATAATGTTAATGTTATTCATCTTTGGACAATTTGTTGAATTAATTAATGAAATAATGCAGTGTTAATGGTAAGTAATAAACTTGTAAATGTAAGTAAAAGTAAATAGGTGACAACTAATGCATGTTATTTATTTATTTAGTGTGTTAAATAAAATTGGCAATCAAATTTGCAATTAAAGGTAATAATGGAAATGTAAGTGAATAAATAATTAATTCAGTGCAATCCCAATTAACTGAAACCAATCGTAAGGTTATAATTGATTATAATTAATGAATTGGGAAGTAAGTTCAAAGTATATTAATTGATGGAAATGAAGACCTATCATTTAATGGGATTTGAACTATAATAATTGGATTAATTGCAATTAAATGAAATTAAAATATCTAAATATTACGTTACTTGAAATTAAGATGGAATGTGAGAATACTAATGTAATAGTTTTGAATCCAATGTTAAATCCATCTATTTGACAATAATGAATGGAATAATCATTAATTTATTTAATTAAATGGGATTATTAGGAATTATATTTATAATTCTTAATTTAATGAATTGAGGTTAACACTGAAATTGATAAATTAATCAACTCTAAATTGACATTTAAATTTGGTTAAATTAATGTAAATGATTAAGAAATTTAAAAATGATAGGAATTATCGATTATAGAATTGAAATTGAAAATTTGAATTAATTAATTAATTATTAATTTATTTAATTAATGTAAAAATACCCATTTTGGCTACTGACTCGGATTTCGACGAAACCATTTTCATCGGATCCGTAACTGTGAATTATTATAGGATTTCAAGTTTCGTAGCGATCGGGCTTGCCATTTGATCGCATGGACTTGAAACGCCTAGAAATCAATTAAATTGAAATCAATTTGAAATAACTTGATTTTTGCATAACTTCTTTGTATGATGGAATTTGGACTTGAAACCTGTTCCATTGCTTTTAAAATATTTAAAAACATCTATTTTGATATATGGGTTGACCCAATTTCGTTCCAGAGTCAGAACGGGCTTTTCGGGCCATTTATCGTTCAACTATCCAAATCGATCGTATCCATTCCTCTGTTTTCAGCTTTGTCTATAAATACCCTGTTATAAAATCCTAATTGTTCCTCATTGTCATTATTTTGTACGTACAATTCCTATAGCTCCTCCTTATTCCATGGAAGTCAAAACCAAAACTCCAATTGCAATTTCAATATAAAATTCAAAGCCAAAAATTAAATCTCTTCACACTATATCGAATTATATATGGATTTAAATCTCTCGACGAGCGCAAGTCAAATTTATGATTCGTTTTCCAATCTGAATTTCTGTTTGTCCGCAAATTGAAGAACAAATCTCAGTCATTCTTAGGCGTTTGATTCTCTGTATCTGATCGTCAAATCAATGATGCTGCGTTGAAGAGGGCACGGAGCGCTGTTCATCGGTGTGCTTCGTTATGCGAATGAACGCTTAGATCTGTGGCAATAATTGACTAGGGTTTCAAGGTGGAGGCGGCGGCTTTGCAATTTTTTGGCGTCGATCGACTTCGGCGTTGGTCGAGGGGGTTCGGGGGAGCTTGGCGAGTGAGTGGGCGACGTGTCAGGAGGCGCGACGTGCCTGGAGGCCGGCCTGTGGCTGTCCGATTTCGTGTAGGCGTCGACCTGAGTGCATATTTTTCAGTAGGCGTGAGCAATAGGGTTTCCGCGTTCTTCCCTTATGAGGTGGCGGCTACATGTAATCCCTTTTACTTTTATTATTTTGATTTATTTTAATTTCATTATTCAATTATTCTAACTTAATAACTTTTACGTATGAGGTTGGAATTTCATGCGGTTTTCTCCGCTAGGTTCGTATTGGAATTCCGGACATTTTGGCACCTATTTGGACGAATTCTAAGACCATTCAAAATTTGGGTTTAAATTGGATTTAAATTCAATTTAAATTCAAAAGGTGAGTGTTTTAACCCACTCACAACTTCTAAAACTTCTTATGTGAGTTAAATTAATTTCTGATGTGATTAGAAATTTATTTATGACTGTTTGGCATTCTGAATCATCATCTCAGTTTATTTGAATTTAATTGGATAAATAGTTATTTAATTTATTAATGAATAATAACTGTCATTAATTATCTGTTCTATATTAATGTATTGATTGAATTGGATGATGATTGTGATAAATGGTTGATTGTTGACATTGGATGAATGGATGTTGTATTTTATATTGTTATAAACTGCAAGTGTTATGCATTTTTATTTCATTCGTGTTTGCGGTTTGAAATGATATGTAACCGTATTTTTATTTTAAATTGCGGATTTAAATGATAAATATCTATACCACTTGACATGGAATCGGATGCAAGCGAACTCGCGGCCGGTAGTTGGCTGCTTAGATTCCTGTGAGTGAGAGTCCTACTGATATAGGACGCTGGGCTAAGCCATTGATGCAAGGCATAGGATAGAAAATTTTATACAGACACCGCGGTCTATATATAAAAATATTTTGAAATGATTTCTATGGCTTTGTGAAGAAATATATGATTTTATGAGATATTGATTTGGATATTTTATAAATGTTATTTTATATATAGTTAAATTCTTGGTTTTAAAGCTATTAATAAAATTGTTTAAAGTATAAAATAAGTTTAATAATAAAGTTTGATTTATTAAAATATAATATGGATAAGTAGTTACTTAAATTATATTTTAATATAGTGTTTATATTGATTTTTATAAATCAAGGTTGAGAAGATAGTTTTGAAATTGATTTGAGATTTTATTTAATTAAGAGTTATTTTTGATAAGAATCCATTTGGAATTTATTGAAATTGAGATTTTAAAAGAATATGGTTTTATAACTTAATTTTGGTTTAAGGTGATTTAAGTGAATATATCAAGTCTGAGTAAGTTGAGGAATATTCAGTTATTGAAATTTGAAGTTTTATTTATAGGATATTGGATTTATTAAGCAAATATTTCAAAACTAAATAATAGTAAAGTAAATTTGGTATATATTTATTTATATATGAATTATAAAATTTAGTTTTGAAATATTGAATATTTAAGCTTTGAAATATATTGAATTTGAAATGGTTTATTTTGTGGATCAAATCTGTTTTGAAATCGATATAATTTAGAATGGTCTATTTGAAAACCGAATTGAATTGAATTTTATGATATGGAGATTTGGTTAAATTTAAAATTTAGAAATTCGGGTTGATTTGGAATTGGTTTGTGAAACTTAAGAAGCTAGTTTATTTTATAAAATATTTTAATATTTAAACCATTTAAGGGTGAAAGTTATGTTTCAAAGATATAAATTTCAAAGTATTACTTTTTGGAAGTGTTATAGTTTTAAGTCTTTGGTTTCGAAACTTTATAACTTTGAAATACTATGATTTTTAAATGATATCATATTGATTTGATTTTTAAAACGGAAGTGATATCGTATTTATATGTTTTGAAAAGGATATTATATTTTGGTTTTGAAGTATAATTATTTTAAAATGACCGCGGTGTTATAATAACGTTTGGTTGTTAAAGAGATCGGGATCGGAAGTTGTCATACTCTCCACCAACTCCGAAAACCACTTTAACAACTGTGTACACGGTGGAGATTCCAGAATGAAGTAGGATGGTGGCGGCGTTTCCTTTGAGGTAAATACGTGGACCCGACTCCCGTGAGTTGGCATAAGGTTGCTAAAACTGGAGCGTTCGACGGGCTAATGAGGTAGCACCTTTGATCGGACACATCCCTTCGATATTATACTCTGACTTTTGGATTGATTCGGTGGCCACTTTTGATTTTTTTGATTTGGGGGTGTGACTTGAGGTGGGCGGTAGCTGCGCGCTACGCGTTACCACCGGCCTGAAAGCGTAATTGGTATATCTACTCTGGCATTGCCTAGTTGTGCCGTGTCACCTACCCTAGCGTGCCTTGTACAAGTTTTTTTTCTCCCGTAGCCCGTGGAGTATTTAGGGTAGTCTCTTGATCTGGAGATGTGCTGATACTGGATGGACTACTGGGACTATTATGTGGCAAGGGCTATATGGGTAACCCCTTAATGCTATTTAAAAGTAAGTTTATTTTACTATTAGACATTATTATAATAGCGAAATATTACTACATAGTAAATAGTTTAACGGATCCTTAGGAGATGTGACCGAGCATCTCTTAAGTTACTACACTCATGTTTGACACTGGATAGGAGATGTCAGATCCCGTAAACATCTCTGACGCCGTTCCACTCATATTTTACCATTGATTTAACTTACATAAGCCCTTTTACTTCTGACTCGAGTGTTTTGTCTTTCTAATTTGCTCGTGTCAGCCTGAGCATTTCAGGTTTGAAGACCTTACTTCTGGAGGACGAAGATGAAGATTTTATTACTATTATCTATTATATTTTTCCACTTCATTCATACTGTTCCGCTGTATTATTTATTGTTCTCTGGTATGTGTAACTCTGATATGTATTGTATAAGTATAATCGAATATTTTGTAAAACGGCTTCATGAACTATATATTTGATTATTATATTTTATCGTTCCGCTGCAAGATCCTGTTTTGTTCTTTTTCTTTCTCTGCTTTTTCTTATTTACCCCATAACAATCCACCCTTCTGTATGGTTTAAGTCTGACGTGTGTGGTTTATTGTCGAGTTAAAGCGTACAAAAAGGTGGGATGTTACATTTAGACAAAAAACTGGACAGTTAAATTCAACATGCCTCAGAAAAATTACAATATATCATAGCGATACTCTCCATACGTTCCTGCCATCCAGCTTGCCTCTTGAGCTTCCAAACGTCCTCACCTGAAAATATGTAATACTCGGTCTGATCCGAGCATTACATCAAAGTAACACCCGGGTCAGGCTGGAAACCAGCATGAGTAAACCCATATAACATGAAATATTAATTTATGAAACTTATTTGCAAAACCAGGTTAACTCGTACCTTCTACGAGTTCTCAACTTATTTAAGTCAATCACTTATTTCCAACAATATCTAAGGATCACTACTCAGTTTTAAATATCCATGATTCTTAACCTTTTCATTCCAGCCTATTTGATTCCACACATCAAATTTACAATGAAATTAGAGTTACAAATCGAAGTGGTTTCAGGTATTGGTGATACCCGACCCCGGTCTCTTCGAATTCAATGTCATCTTAATCCCAGTTTGTTTAAGTGGATCCAAATCAATTTTAAATACAGGTCTCATATTCTCACAACAAATCAATTATCGATAGATAGCTCACAATATCACAGTTCAACCCATCATATCATATCACAATACATCACAATTCAATATCAGAGATATTCAGACAAACTAAGGTATTCAATTCAAGTTATTATCTATAGGCAAGATAAATAATCAAAAAATTCTTAATTAATTTAATTTAATCACCCATTATAAATTAAATTAATTATCTTTAGTTCGGCTAAATTAAATTTGGTTAATTATAAACCATTGCTAAAATTAATTACGTTGATTAAGTAACCTTAATTAATCACATTAACCTTAATTAGTTAAATCACATTCAGTGATTAACTACCCTTTAATCACTTACATTAATTAATTACACTTAAATTAATCACATTAATTAATCCTTTAATTAATTACACTAAGTAATTAATCCTTAATTACTTCCATTAAGTAATTTTTCTCTAATTACTTCATTAGGTGATTTTCCCTTAATTAAGTACATTCAGTAATTATCCAATAATTACTTTACTAAGTAATTATACTTAATCAGTTACATTAAGTGACTATCTTTAATTAATTAAAATAATTAACTTAAATTAATTATATTAATTAATTAATTATCACTTATTCACTAGTTTATTGATTCTTCCCTTAATTACCTTCATTAGCTATCCACTAATTACTTCATTAAATAATTACCCTTAATTAACTTTAATTAATTTATTTTACTAATTAATTACTCTTAATTAATCTCAACCTTAACTAATTAAAGATAAATTCTTTATTTATATTAAATACTTATTTCTATCATTAAACTTCATTAGAAACCATTTAGAAATCAATTATATATTTGAAAATATATAATTTACTTTAAATAAAACAATTTAAACATTAAAATTAACATTTAAAATCTTTGAAAAATAAATACTCAATCTTTTAAAATTTAATTATCCCATTTAAAACTTATTTATCTTAAACATATTTTAAAAACTTGGTTAAATATTCACTGTAATTTTTTTATAACTTGTTTTAAATGCTTTGCTTTGGAACTTAAATAATGTTTTAACTTGGAAACCTGTTCTTGATTTACCTTAAAACTTTGTACTATCTCTACACTTTAACATAAAAAACTATTTATGTTAACTAATTAAATTATAAAATCTTGGAAAACTTGTAACGACCCGCCGCCCTGACCGCCTCTAGTCGGTAATTAAACCAACTAGAAACGTTCAAAATGACGGATTGTTATTTAGTTTATAACATTTAAACAGAATCAGCTACAGAATCACAGAGTAGTAATCATATTTTATAAACAAACTTTTCTTTTATATACAAATATCAGAGTTTACAATACATTACATTTTATACAGCGGAAACATTTTTTTTTTATTTATCAAGTACAAGAAAAATTTTGCTGAAAACTGAAGTAAAGCTTTAATCCCCCTCTCTCTAACTTCGCGGCCTGAAAATCTTCAAGCTGTAAAAATACTCGGTCTGACCCGAGCGTTTATGCAAAACACAAAAACACTCGAGTCAGGATTAATCTTTATTCAAGTAATTAAATTTGAAATGAACTGAAATAAATGCTTACAGATTTGATGAATCAAATAAATCAATTTAAAATCTATTATAGATTTTCACATTAACAATTTCAATTTTTTAAGTTCTGACAAACGTGTGTGGCTGCAGTACACATGTATGTTTACACACATGTGCACTGCCTCGCCAACACGTGTGCACAAATCAGACAAATCACTGCAACAATCTTTGGGGGCAGAAGAAAATAGCCCAAGTAGTACACTGAACAACACAAACATATACAAAACAAAATGAAGTTGCACAAGTACAAAATACACAATGAAGTCAACACAGCAGCACAGTGCAATGAATAAGGAACAGGCAGTAATCATACTACGCAAAACTTGCTCAAAGGAAATTCAGGTTAAACCAACATGCAACCAAGTGATGGCAATTATCAATGACAGGCCACAACATGTCAATGCAAGCACAGAGACAATTTTATGAAGACAACAAGCAATACATGCTTCAGGTATTAATTTTGAGATTAGAGCTTCAACAAGCAACAGGACAGGCAAGACAAATCCCAGTTTGTGTTCAAAATCAAGTTATTGAAATTATTATAGGATTTTGAAACTGTTTTATAAACACATTAACAATTCTTAACTTCACAGGCACATGCATAGACAGTGCACAAATGACCAGGTGCAACAAGCAAAACCCAAAATGACACAGCAGTGCACTAATGACCAGGTGCAACAGCATGGGGTACAGCTACAAGTGCAACATCATGGATACAACATGGATATAAAACTGAAACATATCAGATAATGCAAACAACAATGGAGATGAAGACTTGAACACCCAGGAGAACAGCGACCAGACCAAAGTGCAACAGCATGGATGCAACATGGATGGACAGTCATATGTATAGCAGACACATAATGAAATAACCATGTTCCAAACTTAATACAGTGGACTAAATGAAGAACAAGTATGCATAAACTTTTGAACAAGACTGCAACTCAACTAAACAGACATGAATGCAACAAACAAAACATGCAGATGTAAGCATGCAAGTTCAATGTCACTGGAAATCCAATGTTTCAAAATTTATTTTATTTTAAACACAAATCACTTCATTATGCCCAAGTTTCTTTTTAATGATCAATGATTATCAGTGATCAACTTAGAGGATAAAAGATGAATACAACATCAAAACTGAAATATTTAATGCATGCACAAATGCTCACAGGCCAGAGATAACACTCAAGATCAATTCAAGTTTGATTTATTTCTGAAACATGGTACAGGTTCAAGACAATGTTTCTGAAACAAATAAATATGGATGGTTTGCTCACATTGTAGGAACAGAGACAGAGAACGATTTAAGCTTGCCCAGGAACTATTTTTATTCATTTATTTTCACTTTTCTAAACCAATTATTTAACTCAAGTGCAAAATAATAAATGGTCTAATGGTTACCAGGCATGGGACAACCATGCAAGTTTAAATTCATAATGCAATTGTTTGCAAACAGTTTTCAAACAAGATAGAAGATTTATTCAATATCATAGAAAAATTTAACACATGCAGATATTTCAAATTAATGGAGATGGAAGTTTGCTCACTTAGCAGTTTAAAACAGAGAAGCTACTTGATGCTCATTAACATTTTAATAAATTGTTTTACACCATCACAACCTACTTCCATTTGAGCATCCCATGCTAAAGATAATCAGGTAAATGGATTTACCTTTTTTCCTTTTAACATATTTGGTCTATTTGCAATTTACAGCAATATTCATATGTGCACATTTTCAAACAGAGAAACATTTTGATATTTCATTCACATGCAAAACAAATTTTAAACAAGTATACTTAGTTTAATCACATGCAAACTTATTTATCATCGAGCTTCAAGTCATGCAACCAGATTTTAGTGAAACAAGTTAAAGTTTACTCACAGTATTATATTATTATTATTATTATTATTATTTTTGAAACTGTATATCATAACAGAGGTGGTCTATGTATATACTCAGGCATGAATCAACTACAAAGAACAGGCATATGGGGACATGAAGACTGGAACAACTACAGATGCAAGACCAATGCAAAAGTGACACAGCAATTTTTTTCGAAGACTGGAACAACTACAAATGCAAGACCAAATGATAGCAAATGACACCCAACAACCAACATGCAGTGACTTATCCGTTCATATCAGTTTAAAAAAAACAAGGTTTTAAAACAAAGTGAAACTTGTTGACTTTATACATTCATTCAAATTATAAACTGGGTTTTGATCTTAAGGCCAGAAATGAATCAGATGGAAGGAATTAAAACAGACATGTAGATACATAAGCAACTAGGCAATCATGTTTACAAATAGAGTAGTTTGATCACAGTGACAAAGATATATTTAACTTAAAAAAACTTATAAACATTTTTAGACGAAAAGTTATATGATTACAAACAACTTTACTTCATATATCAAGATCTAATACAGTTTGGATTAAAAGATTTTCTTTTAAATTTCCCTTTCGAAATTTCTTTAAGAAAATAATTTTCTGAAAGAGATCAGAGATGATCAATAACTACTTCCTATCCTCAATCATTTTCTAACAACAACATACACATAAAACAGAACAATATTCATCAACAAAGCCAAATCCAACACATGCATCTGTTCTTATCAATTTAAAACAAGTTTCAATAGTGTATGTTCTTACCAGTTTAAAATTAAAATCAATAGCATCTGCTCTTAATAGTTTAAATCGAATTTACCAGAGCAATTCATAGAAAATATCACCCAACAAACAGACATGCAGTGTGTTATCTGTCCTTATTAGTTTAAATTCAAAATATCAGAGCAAGTGATAACGAATAGCAACCAACAACCAACATGCAGTGTGTTGTCTGTTCTTATTAGTTTAAAATTCAAATTTAACCGAGCAACTGAAAGCCAATAATCACCAAATCATAGCATGCAACCGAGCATTCAATCCAAACAGATCTAAGAACTTGAATAGAAGATAAATCGTGAGCAGGGAACTCACCATCACTAGCTAGGTAGAAGACTATGCAGATAAAACACGCTCGAACGAAGATGGAAACCTTGAATTTGATCGCAAGCCCAAATTGAAGCCGGCGACTTTGATTGGAAAGCCCTAGATTTGAATCGCAAGAAGCAAAGCCCCAAATTTGTGGAGACGAAGAGCTGAAGCCCTAATTTGAAGACGAGCAAAAAAATTGGAGAGGCCGCCATTTTGTTTCGTTATTTCGTTTAGGGTTTAGAAATGAAAATGGTAAAGGGGACGGGTTAAAAGTAAAGGGTGTGGATTTTTACTAAGTGTATTCATTTATTTTTATTTTATATTGATTGTTATTTTTTTTATTTTTATTTATTTAAGCTAAAGAAAAGAATGCCATCAATTTATTAATTTACAAAAATAAAAATTCTAAATCCAAATTATCTTCTTAAGTTATTAGTTTGAATTTCAATTACAAATTCCATATTCAATCTCAACTCCAAAGTCAAATTTAAATTTTCTATTCAACTTTTTTATAGATTAAATTTTAAATTTAATCGCCAAATTCATTGCTATATTGGGAATTCAATTCAAATTATCATTCAGATATTTAAAATTAATTAAATATTTTCAATTTTAAATTATTCAAAATTCAGGGCCGTTACAATCTCCCCTCCTTAAAAGAATTTCGTCCCGAAATTACAAGTAAGGAGAAATGATTGTTGAAATTTCACTAATATTTATATCCTACACAATTTTTATCAAGTTTGGGACTTATTAAAATAAATTCCATTTGATTTATCTCATTAGCTTCGTTAATTATCTCCATTGTTTATTGATTTCTACAACCAGGACACAAAAGTCTTTTACTAAAATTTTCAACTTACAAAATCCAAATTTTAAATTTGAAATTCTTCATTTAAGAAATTTACATAATATAACTTTTCCAAAGCTGTGGACTTTCAAAACATTTCAAAAATCCTCTTCCTTAATTTATTAAGTTAGAATTATGCAAATTTTAATTCTAGATTATTGATTTGCTATTTAAAGTTTGAAAATACTTGCTAACTCGAAATTTGACAAGTCTATTGTCGTTCTTAAAGACATTAGGCATACGCTGGCCAGGCGCAAGTCTAACAATCTCCAAGTACTAAATATACTTGCTTCAATTCCCAGTGAAAATACTTTTTTTAAAAAAATTCTTTTAAAAATGGATATGGAAAGCACATTCCCCCATGGATCACAGTTTACTCGGCGGTTCCGCTACTATCCCAGTAGAGTCGCTTGTAACTGTGGATATCTCATCCCTTGAATTTCGCCATGGTTGTTGCCAAAGATCGCGGTTCACACGGCGGTTACGCTACTATCCCAGTAGAATCGCTCGTGACCGTAGGCATCTCGCCCCTCGAATTACGCTTTGGTTTGTAGATTGCAGTTTACACAGCGGTTACGCCACTATCCCAGTGGAATCGCTTGTAACTGTAAGCATCACGCCCCTCAAATTACGCTACCACCCGAGTGTAACTAGATCGCGGTATACTCGGCGGTTACGCCACTATCCCAGTGGAATCGCTTGTAACCGTAGGCCTCTCGCCCCTCGAATTACGCTAGTACACTATCCCATCATGATAAACATGAGGGATACCAGTCCAAAAGGACAATCCAACTAATGGAAATACAAATAATCACTCCAACTAATGGAAATACAACGTAGCTACGATTTTCAAATGGACACTCATCTCGAGTTCCAATAACCTTCACAAATTTTAAAATGGAAGGTACTTTTCCATATCCTCAATTTGGAAAACATAATATCATATATACATATATAATATTTCATTTCACACTTAGTACATATCATACTCATGTACTTACATAAGTTTTCCATAACAATTACTTTTCCAAACTAATTGGTTTTCGAATTAATCGTATTCACACATATACGTTATGAAAAACCACAATATTTCATACCCATAACAAATAGAGAATTCACAAATTTTCCATTTCATTATCCATTTAAAATTTTCATCTAAGTCGATTTGGAAATTTAAGGTTATCTCAAACCAAATTCATATTCATAATCCAATTTATTATCGACTTCACACTCGATTTGGATTTCACGTTACATCGTCAATCCTCAACACATAATTGATGTCTATCGATATATAACCTCTGAGCTCGTACGTCTCAGAGAAGGGTGTTAAGCTAAGAGAATAAATTCTCCGCCACCAACAGATATATATTTAATAGAGATCAATTGATATGTCGTCAATTCACAATGTTAGACATACAATCCAAATCATCCATTTAAAATTCAAAGTTCAACTTATATTAGTTTTGTGTGTCAAAGTTAAACTCAATTTAACTCAAAATTCAATCACTTTGAAATCTTTCCAAGTTGAACTAAGCGTTCAAATTTCTCAAAAATAATATCTTTACAAGATATAAATTTTTTTCACACTTAACCATTTGAAACAAATTCAAATATTAACTTTTCAATTTATCTTTAAAAGATAAAATCTCAAAACATTCACTTTATACTTTATCTTGAAAAGATAAAATTTCAAACCTTTCATTTCATATCGGAAAATATTTCCATACTTATTCAATAATAAGTAATTTACAAATTCATTTATTTTCAACACTTTGAAAATATTCGATATACTTAAACCAAAATCAAGTATATATTTCATTCTTAAAAGAAATCATTCTTTTAAACACATTTATTTGAGTCAAAACGAATGTTGCGTAAAACATCGTTACGACGACCCAAAATCATTAGTATAGGGATTCGAATTTAATATAGATATATAAATCCCAATACTATATAAAAACATTTCCTTTCTTTCTCTCGAAAACGTCTATTTCAACAATAATGTTGAAATCTATGCTTTCGATTCTTAACACATTTCAAAACAACTTAAAATGGATTTACTTCATTTCATAGTGTTGCTTCCCAAAAATATTCTCATTTAAGTTTTCAACTTCAACTTAATTCATAGTTTGAATTCTGCATACATTTCAAAATATTGGTTTTAACCCAACTTCAAATTTCCAATATTAAGTTTTCCACTTAACTTATTTCCATGCCCATTCAAATTCAAATTCTTCATTGCATCTATTTAAATCTCTTATAAATTTTCATTAGATTCATATCTCTTTTTATATCTTATTTATTGTCCAAAACCATAGATATAACTCCTTTAATAAGTTACAACAATTTACTTATCAAAATAAGTCATTTGCGGATTTTATAAACATCTTTAGAAATTCCATTTCTATTTATAAAACTTCGTTTTATAATCTCCTTTATTAATTTGATTCAATTCAATTCATATAACTCAGTTATATACCAAAAGTTCATATTATAAGTTAAATACTTATAATCCATTTATTCACTAAATCGTTCTTCACAACATTTGAAATCAATTTTTCAAAAGAATTCAAAATTAAATTTCCAAGTTATAGTTCAATAATCCGCTTGGTTATAATCAAATTGACATATCATTTTATTTTCCAATTACTACTTTGGAGATATTCAAAATATTTGATTTAAGCCAATTTAAACCAATTCATTAATCCACTTGACTTACATTTCATTTTCCATAACTCTCAAAGATTCGATAATGAGTTTCCGAACGATCGAAACTCAAGTCTAACGAGACCTCACCGAATATAAACTATCGCAAACCTAAATTTAGAGAGGGGAATCTCCGAAAATAATTCTAATTTTCAAAATACCTTTTATTTTGAAGAAAACAATTTTAAACTTCTTTAGATTTGAAAACACTTCATTTAAAGTGATTCTAGTAACTATTCATATTAAACGCCATAAACTAAGCTTTGTGTAAACCAAAGCTCTGATACCACTTTGTAACGACCTGCCGCCCTGACCGCCTCTAGTCGGTAATTAAACCAACTAGAAACGTTCAAAATGACGGATTGTTATTTAGTTTATAACATTTAAACAGAATCAGCTACAGAATCACAGAGTAGTAATCATATTTTATAAACAAACTTTTCTTTTATATACAAATATCAGAGTTTACAATACATTACATTTTATACAGCGGAAACATTTTTTTTTTTATTTATCAAGTACAAGAAAAATTTTGCTGAAAACTGAAGTAAAGCTTTAATCCCCCTCTCTCTAACTTCGCGGCCTGAAAATCTTCAAGCTGTAAAAATACTCGGTCTGACCCGAGCGTTTATGCAAAACACAAAAACACTCGAGTCAGGATTAATCTTTATTCAAGTAATTAAATTTGAAATGAACTGAAATAAATGCTTACAGATTTGATGAATCAAATAAATCAATTTAAAATCTATTATAGATTTTCACATTAACAATTTCAATTTTTTAAGTTCTGACAAACGTGTGTGGCTGCAGTACACATGTATGTTTACACACATGTGCACTGCCTCGCCAACACGTGTGCACAAATCAGACAAATCACTGCAACAATCTTTGGGGGCAGAAGAAAATAGCCCAAGTAGTACACTGAACAACACAAACATATACAAAACAAAATGAAGTTGCACAAGTACAAAATACACAATGAAGTCAACACAGCAGCACAGTGCAATGAATAAGGAACAGGCAGTAATCATACTACGCAAAACTTGCTCAAAGGAAATTCAGGTTAAACCAACATGCAACCAAGTGATGGCAATTATCAATGACAGGCCACAACATGTCAATGCAAGCACAGAGACAATTTTATGAAGACAACAAGCAATACATGCTTCAGGTATTAATTTTGAGATTAGAGCTTCAACAAGCAACAGGACAGGCAAGACAAATCCCAGTTTGTGTTCAAAATCAAGTTATTGAAATTATTATAGGATTTTGAAACTGTTTTATAAACACATTAACAATTCTTAACTTCACAGGCACATGCATAGACAGTGCACAAATGACCAGGTGCAACAAGCAAAACCCAAAATGACACAGCAGTGCACTAATGACCAGGTGCAACAGCATGGGGTACAGCTACAAGTGCAACATCATGGATACAACATGGATATAAAACTGAAACATATCAGATAATGCAAACAACAATGGAGATGAAGACTTGAACACCCAGGAGAACAGCGACCAGACCAAAGTGCAACAGCATGGATGCAACATGGATGGACAGTCATATGTATAGCAGACACATAATGAAATAACCATGTTCCAAACTTAATACAGTGGACTAAATGAAGAACAAGTATGCATAAACTTTTGAACAAGACTGCAACTCAACTAAACAGACATGAATGCAACAAACAAAACATGCAGATGTAAGCATGCAAGTTCAATGTCACTGGAAATCCAATGTTTCAAAATTTATTTTATTTTAAACACAAATCACTTCATTATGCCCAAGTTTCTTTTTAATGATCAATGATTATCAGCGATTAACTTAGAGGATAAAAGATGAATACAACATCAAAACTGAAATATTTAATGCATGCACAAATGCTCACAGGCCAGAGATAACACTCAAGATCAATTCAAGTTTGATTTATTTCTGAAACATGGTACAGGTTCAAGACAATGTTTCTGAAACAAATAAATATGGATGGTTTGCTCACATTGTAGGAACAGAGACAGAGAACGATTTAAGCTTGCCCAGGAACTATTTTTATTCATTTATTTTCACTTTTCTAAACCAATTATTTAACTCAAGTGCAAAATAATAAATGGTCTAATGGTTACCAGGCATGGGACAACCATGCAAGTTTAAATTCATAATGCAATTGTTTGCAAACAGTTTTCAAACAAGATAGAAGATTTATTCAATATCATAGAAAAATTTAACACATGCAGATATTTCAAATTAATGGAGATGGAAGTTTGCTCACTTAGCAGTTTAAAACAGAGAAGCTACTTGATGCTCATTAACATTTTAATAAATTGTTTTACACCATCACAACCTACTTCCATTTGAGCATCCCATGCTAAAGATAATCAGGTAAATGGATTTACTTTTTTTCCTTTTAACATATTTGGTCTATTTGCAATTTACAGCAATATTCATATGTGCACATTTTCAAACAGAGAAACATTTTGATATTTCATTCACATGCAAAACAAATTTTAAACAAGTATACTTAGTTTAATCACATGCAAACTTATTTATCATCGAGCTTCAAGTCATGCAACCAGATTTTAGTGAAACAAGTTAAAGTTTACTCACAGTATTATATTATTATTATTATTATTATTATTTTTGAAACTGTATATCATAACAGAGGTGGTCTATGTATATACTCAGGCATGAATCAACTACAAAGAACAGGCATATGGGGACATGAAGACTGGAACAACTACAGATGCAAGACCAATGCAAAAGTGACACAGCAATTTTTTTCGAAGACTGGAACAACTACAAATGCAAGACCAAATGATAGCAAATGACACCCAACAACCAACATGCAGTGACTTATCCGTTCATATCAGTTTAAAAAAAACAAGGTTTTAAAACAAAGTGAAACTTGTTGACTTTATACATTCATTCAAATTATAAACTGGGTTTTGATCTTAAGGCCAGAAATGAATCAGATGGAAGGAATTAAAACAGACATGTAGATACATAAGCAACTAGGCAATCATGTTTACAAATAGAGTAGTTTGATCACAGTGACAAAGATATATTTAACTTAAAAAAACTTATAAACATTTTTAGACGAAAAGTTATATGATTACAAACAACTTTACTTCATATATCAAGATCTAATACAGTTTGGATTAAAAGATTTTCTTTTAAATTTCCCTTTCGAAATTTCTTTAAGAAAATAATTTTCTGAAAGAGATCAGAGATGATCAATAACTACTTCCTATCCTCAATCATTTTCTAACAACAACATACACATAAAACAGAACAATATTCATCAACAAAGCCAAATCCAACACATGCATCTGTTCTTATCAATTTAAAACAAGTTTCAATAGTGTATGTTCTTACCAGTTTAAAATTAAAATCAATAGCATCTGCTCTTAATAGTTTAAATCGAATTTACCAGAGCAATTCATAGAAAATATCACCCAACAAACAGACATGCAGTGTGTTATCTGTCCTTATTAGTTTAAATTCAAAATATCAGAGCAAGTGATAACGAATAGCAACCAACAACCAACATGCAGTGTGTTGTCTGTTCTTATTAGTTTAAAATTCAAATTTAACCGAGCAACTGAAAGCCAATAATCACCAAATCATAGCATGCAACCGAGCATTCAATCCAAACAGATCTAAGAACTTGAATAGAAGATAAATCGTGAGCAGGGAACTCACCATCACTAGCTAGGTAGAAGACTATGCAGATAAAACACGCTCGAACGAAGATGGAAACCTTGAATTTGATCGCAAGCCCAAATTGAAGCCGGCGACTTTGATTGGAAAGCCCTAGATTTGAATCGCAAGAAGCAAAGCCCCAAATTTGTGGAGACGAAGAGCTGAAGCCCTAATTTGAAGACGAGCAAAAAAATTGGAGAGGCCGCCATTTTGTTTCGTTATTTCGTTTAGGGTTTAGAAATGAAAATGGTAAAGGGGACGGGTTAAAAGTAAAGGGTGTGGATTTTTACTAAGTGTATTCATTTATTTTTATTTTATATTGATTGTTATTTTTTTTATTTTTATTTATTTAAGCTAAAGAAAAGAATGCCATCAATTTATTAATTTACAAAAATAAAAATTCTAAATCCAAATTATCTTCTTAAGTTATTAGTTTGAATTTCAATTACAAATTCCATATTCAATCTCAACTCCAAAGTCAAATTTAAATTTTCTATTCAACTTTTTTATAGATTAAATTTTAAATTTAATCGCCAAATTCATTGCTATATTGGGAATTCAATTCAAATTATCATTCAGATATTTAAAATTAATTAAATATTTTCAATTTTAAATTATTCAAAATTCAGGGCCGTTACAAAACTCATCAGGCAGACTCGAGCCAAAACCAAAGAAACCTGGGCAAAACACAAGGATCTCTCATCCCAAAATACTTCGAGTCAACTTCAACTTCCCCGAGCTCATCAACGAGAACCCAAACTCGAACGCACTGCCTTCTTCACCCTGACACAACATGCACGAGTGCACGTACACCGTCGAACCATCACCCCCCAACCCTTCCTTCGATTATTGGCTAGTCAACGATAGCCTCGTCATCCCACATGAGAACCCAGATCGCCACATCCATCAACGAAACAAAAATCAAACCAATGACTCAAAACCTTGGAACCACCACCATCGGAAATCCTCCAATCGTCAATGAACCCGACCCTGAAAAACCCCGTCGACCTCACCAGTGAATCGCCTTGCCCTGCAGCACCAACCACCCCTATCGCGATCATGGCCGGTCCATCACCCACGTCGAAAACACCTCGTCAACAACGACGAACAAAACCCATCACTAAACCCTAAATCATCTCCGACTGATCGTTATGATCACCAGAAAAATCTCCATCTATTTTTTCCATGATTCCCAGACTATCGCTCACCTCCAACCAATTCCCGATGACTCTATCTTCCTCGTTCGTCGGAATTTGACAAAAATGCCATTTCTGTTCATCTCATGATATCACGACGATCATAATCTTAAAAATCTTGAAATCTATACTAAAAATCATGGTTTCCAGATTCGATTATGATTCCATAAGTGAAACTGGAATTTAACATAGATGATTTTCCTCATAACTTACCATTTCCACTGTAATTCCCAATTTTCCAAATAACTACTTGTTATTTTCACACAAAAATATTTTTAAAAATAGTATTTTGTTATTACAAACATTTTTCCTTTAAGATCATAAGAATTTGATTTTCATTTGATTGAGCTTGAACCTGCTTCATAACAGGGACATATATGTATATGTATAAACAGATATGCACAGGTTTTTCCACTTAATATACATTAACCATATTAATCTATCCATGCAAACCTTTATTCATATACCACTACAACAAATTATGCATCAGATCTAACATTAAAGAATGTAGATTAATCACAATTAAAAAGAAGAACAGATAAGCTTCTTCCTGGAATTTGTTTGATTATTGAACTAAATCTGCTTGCTTTGATTTTTGAAACCGGAAGTTTTGATCTGCTTTGTACTGAATTGTACTTGAATTTGAGTTGCACTTGAATTATGAAGAGCTTCAGATTTTGGAACTGGAGAGACAATTGTTTTCTCAGGTTTGAATATTTTGTTACAGACTTTTCTTTCTTCTTTTACTGGATTGTTACAGATCTTTGCTTCTTAATTTTCGAATGAAGATAGGGAAAAAAGAATGAAGAGAATAGATATATGTTTATATAGACTTAATTAGGATTTATTAAAAATAAAAGAAAATGAAAATAAAATTGTGACACTTGTTTAAACATTTAACACTTGTCTTTTGCCATATTTAATCAACTTACACTTGTTATTAAATACATTCCGTTACATACATTTGTAATTATGCATGAGTTAATTAGTTTTTAAATGGTTATAAAGCTTTGATATTAAATTTCCTAATTAATAAATACATTTCTTATCTATATAAATAAAATCCTTTTAAAGAAAATAATATAAAAAAACTATATTCTAAATAAAATCACATATAATATATTTTTAAAAATCCAAAATGTATTTAAGATATATATCTATCTTTTGAATTTCAAAATTCAAATTCAAATTCAAATTCAATTTAAAATCCATTCATATATATACACACACACACACACGTTTAATTTGTTTGAAAATAATAAGTTTGCCCATTTTAATTAATTATATTAGGGAGATTATCAAACTAATATTTATCCATATGTATTTTTATTATCAGAATTATTTGTTCAATCTATAAATCAGTATCCCTATTAATTACCCAGTTAACTATCAATTAACAGATGTCCAAAAATCCAGGTTATCACAGGTTATGAGGATTTGTGTTAGGCTAGTAGGTAAGTGGAATGTTTTTAAAATTTCATGATTTTGAAAACTTATGTGCTTGTTGAGTAAGTACCGGTACAGGAGGCAATCAGATAGAGTTTCGGTTGTGTAGATGCATAATATATTAGCCGCTCGCTTAAAAATGCTAATATGAGGTACGCTTACGCAATAAAAATTAAGAAATGATAATATATTGCTATATATTTTGTTTTTCGACCATGTGGGTCAATGTATATATATATATTTATATCTCTTGTGATACTGTAAAATGCTCTCCGTACAAAGGAGACGCTGTCAAAAAAAATTTGAAAATTTTCGGTGATATAAATTTTTTGAAAGTTTTGAAAATTTTGGTTTACTAGAAAAGTTGAATTTGAAACGATGTTAGAAATCAAAGTTTTGAGTTGGTAATGGAAGCTAATGGTTATGGAATGAACTAAGGGTTTTGAGAAGTGAATGTGAGTTCTAATTAAGTGGATTGTGGGTAAGTTAATGAGTTTGGAAGCATTTTCCTACCTTAGCAAATTTCCGAGATGAAATTTTTTTAAGGAGGGAGGAATGTAACGACCCGGAATTTTGGTCGTTAGTTTTTGAACATTTAATTTATTTTGAAAGTTGAATGTGTATTGATAATTGATTTTGAAATATGGAGATTTGGGTTGAATCAATAATATGAGTTATAATTTCAAATATGGAAATTTAATTGGATTTGGATAAATAGTAATTTAATATTTGAAAATGGGGTAATTTGTTAATCAGTGTGTAAATAGTTATGAAAATGATTTCTAAAATTTATTTTAAGTCTAGTTGGATTTGAATTTTAGTATTGGACTTTTGGATGGAATCAAAAGTCGATAAGTTAAACTGGAATTTTTATATTAATTTAAAAATGGAATTTAATATATAGTAATGATTGAAACAATCAGATTTTGATTTAAAAGGAATCAGAATGATTTCTAATATGAATATAAATTCTATATGGTTTATAGTTAAGCTAGTAAAGTTTTAAAAGTGAATTTTTAAATGATTTCGACGATTTTGAAAATCGCTCGATTTAATCTACGGGTTAAAATAGCCTTCTGGGACACAGTCTCGGAATTTAACGAAACTAGTTCCATTGGATCCGTAATAGTTAATTTTTATCGAATTTCAAATTTCGTAGTATTTGGATATACCGTTCGTTCGTACGGGTAAGAAACGCGTTGAAATTAAAATTGAAAATTGAATATTTGAACTCGATTCAAAAAGCTATCTTCCACATATGATTGAATTAGGTTTCGAAACACGTTCCATTGTGTTCAAAATATGGCTAAAACCTTATAAACGCTAGGCGGCATGTTTAGTTTGGAGTTCGATTGAAAAACCTGTAAATAATTTGAGAATATTAATAAAATAATATTAAATAAACATACATACGCTTGCACAGCTAAACCCTAGCTCTATCTCCTGTAGCCGCCGTTCTAATCCATTAATGGGCAAAATCTCTTGAACTTTCCCCCTCGATTCCACTTGATCCATGCATTGTTATCGAAAGCTCCCAACTAGAAAATTGAAGAACATAGGGCGAGCGAGACATCCAACGGCGGAGATCATTTATCGTGTGACGCGGTGGCCAAAAATCGATTGAGAATGGGCTGCGATCGAGCGCAAATTGTGAGGCATTGGCCGCGATTAGAGTGTGCGGTTGGTGGCTATAGGTGTGTGGGGGTGGGGGCTACATTACGATGGAGCTCGATCGATTTCTCGGGCTAGGAGGTAGGAGCGGCAAATCGAAAATGATGGCGGCTATGGGTTTCGATCGGTAGATTGATCAAACGAAGGAGAAGAAATTTTGTGGCCAGGATCTCCTGATTGATTTTGAATGGCCCAGATCTACTTTGGTAAATAAAAATAAAAAGAAATTGTTTATATAAATTATATTCAGATGTTTAAAATTCATAATTAGTGAATGCGTTATCAGAATTCGAACGAAATAAGGAGCGCCGGAATCGCAGCAACGAGCTCGTCACGCTGCAGCAGATTTGGAGATGATCGGAGCTAGCGAGAATTTTAGATTAAATCGAACAAGGCTTGATTTAATTTGAAATTGAAAGGCTCGGTGTTTTAAACGCAAGGTGTGTTAATCTCACTCACATCTGGATGACTATTTAATTTAAGTTAGTTTAAATTTTAAATTATTGATTGATTGATTGAATGTGATATTATATATAGTAGTATATATATTGGAGTGATTGATATTCCCGCATTATATAGCGAATGAGACCCTACACATCCCGCATAATAGCGGATGACCCTTTATACCGCGATGTCCCCCTCGAAGTGGGATTTGGTATTTTATTTGTTGTGCTAACATCTGTGGATGTAAGAAAAACAGGTTGGAGGGATCCAACTAGATTCCTCAAAATATTGTAATTATTTTTCATATTTGTTATATGTTATGTGATATCTTAGGATAGATTGAATTGGAAATTAAGTTATTCCGTGCTATGGTTTGAATGAATATAATTTGGTATTTTAAAATATAGAACAGAATGAATTGGGTTTTTAAAGGAAACGAAAGGAAAACTTCTAGGTAAATAATTATTATGAATTCGGATAAATCGAGTAATAAATTTAAAAGGAATTTAAACCAGGATATGTAACAACCCGATATTTTCAGCCATTTGCATCCACACATGCTGGACTTGAATTGCTCAAAGTACCGCATTATAATAAAATTTGGAGCAAATAAAATACAACCACGGAATCACAGACACAGAAATATCAGAATAACTCGCAGCGGAAATTAAAATACCATAGTGGTTCATGAAACTACTATAACAAACTCTCAAAATAAAATACATAATATCATTCTGAAAACATATACAATAGAAATCTCAAATACGTAGAAGTTTATAAATACCAGAGCTGAAATAGAACAACTGAAACTGAAAGGAACAGATAACTAGACAGGCAGAATCTCCAATGATTCCTAGCTCCAGAAAGAAATCCAAAGCTAAGCTGTAAATACTCAGGCTGACCCGAGCGTGAAGTAAAACACAAAACACTCGAGTTAAGACATATATACTTATATAATGTAAACCAACTCAAGTGAACTGTTGTAGAAATGCACAATAACTTAAAGGATGCTTGGGATCGCCCATCCTTTAAGGATCATTTAAACTATAAATTAATACATCCCGTGGTTAAAATTTCGAAATGGTATTTTATACTTCGAAATCAAATATAATTTCAAAATTTCAATATCATTCAAAAATTCATTTCAAAATATCATATCTTCCAAACCACATTCATTTATTTAAATACCATTTCAACACACATTTCAAATAGTTTATATTTCAAAACAAGTTACTTCATTTTAAATCATAAAATGAAGTTATTATATATAATAATCAAATTATCAAATTTCCATAATTTTAATATTTCAAAATTCATTTATTTACTTAAATTTATTAAAACAATGAAAATTCAACTTTCGCAGCATTTAGAAAATGCTACAGAATGTTACATTCAAAACAGTTGAATTTAACAAAAGACAGCATTTAAAATGTTGTAAAAGGGTTACATTAGTTTCAAATAAACTTAGTTAAATTCATCAATTATAGCACTTACAAAATGCTATAATAGCCTTTAATTAAATTTAGCCATTATTATCAACTACAGCATTTACAAATGTTGTAATATCATTTACATTAGAAATAATAGAATTTCAAAAAAAAAATGCCGTTAATTAATACAATTTCACAAACAATTATATTTTTATTTAAATCATTTAAACTTATCAAATCACACGTTTTCACTTCTAAAACAATCATTCAAATACCCTTATATTCATGATTTTATAAAGTTAAATTTCCATTCAAAAATCAAGTTTTAATAATAATTCACTTATTAAATTCCAACATTAAATTTAAATGCATTAAATTAAATTTAACTTAACACTTAAGTTTAAATTTTCAAATATAACTTAATTTCATTTTTATTTACTTAACTTAAAATTCACTTTTAAGCCAAATTCAAAATTTTCCAATTTTAGTTATATTTCAAAATTCCAACTTAAATATTCATTCATTTAACATTTTAAAATTATTCAAAAATCATTAATATATCATAAAACCATTTTGAATTCATTTTAATCCGAATTATCATAAATTTATCATAATTTCATATTTAGTTTAAATTCCAATTACCACCAAATTAAAATTTCCAAAATAACTTACATTCAGATTTTCTAGCTTTTTCATTAATTTATCTCACTTATAAATTTTCAGAAAATCAATAATACTTTACAAAAATCTTTTTTAATTAAGTTTTAATCAAAATATTATAATATTTACATTTCTAAAATATTTTAAAAATTTTAGAAAAAATATATTTTAACCACGTGTGTGTATATCATTTTCTACATTAGGTAAAGTGATACGGGTAATATATCATTTCAACCCGTAATTTACAAAGAAAACCCAGGTTTATCATTTCAAACCCGCAGTACCAAGTAAAATCAAATAATTTGAAAATCGTTCAGGCCTATCATTTCAGCCCATAACGATTTTCCCTTATTCTAAAGTCCGTTCGGGTACGTATCATTTCAACCCATGGTGATTCTAATCTAAAGGGAACTTGCAGTGTGATAAACTAATATAAAATAACAGAACAGCATAATATAACAGTAACATATGATATTATAGGTGTTTAAGCATGGATGAACATAATATAATCATAACATAACAGATGTAATATGGTGATGCATTATACAGATTCACGAGTGGTCAATTTACTAGTTATATAGGTACACATTGTCTGGTGAGAATAACTCATAGGTTTGAGCTGGAGACACAACAACGAATGCACAAAAGAGATCCACACAAGCACGATAGCATGACACAGATACGAGTGAGAGAGCCAAAGACCAATTTCCTTGAAAACAAATCAAACAAAATAATATAACAATTATAAGCTTTCAATTCAAATACAATTAAATTAAGCTAGAATTAACTGCACAAATCAAAGCTAAACTGCATTGCACTTGCTTCCAACACTCTTTGGGTTCGGCCTTAAGTGGAATACTTGTCTAAGGCAAGGGTTTGGATCTGGTTTTTGTTGGATATGGGTTGGCCAAACTTGTTTGAAGGTGGTGCAAAGGTGGTTGAGCATGAAACAACACAACAAGGCAACATACAAGCAACATCACACGGGTTTCAAGCCAAAACAAGGCTCGGCCAAGGCTCATGAGGCATGGCCTTCTCTGGAGCAGTCAAGGGGGTGACGTGACAGAGGGTTCAGGTGGAGCTGGAGGTGGTGGAGGTGGAGTAGGTGGCGGCTAAGGGGTATTGAAGGTGGTGGAAGTGGATGTGAGTTCGGCTAAAACATGTAGTTGGAGTTTTTGAGTATTTGGTGATGGATCATTAACAAGGGAGTCTCGGCTTGGGGTTGGCCAGAGAGGAAGTGGTGATGGTGGTATGCTCAGGTTGTGGTGGAGGCGGTAGGGCTTGTGTAGGAGGATGGCCGAACTTAAATAGAGGAAGAACAAGTGCGAATCAATCAAAGAAAACAATGTAAGTGAAAACAAAAGAGAAGAAGATTACCAATTTTTTTTCTAAAACAATGGAGGCCGAAATGTTCTTTCAGAAGTGAGGAAAATGATTTACATGAATGTGAAATGGTATAGTCGGCTGAAAGAAATGAGGAGTTATGGCTGAAATGAAAAGAAATGTGGAAATGTGAAAAGGTAGTAATATAAAAGGCCTTAGGAAATCAAAAGTCATAAACCTTTTCAAATTTCTTTAATTTTCTTTATATAAATTTAAATAGCTGAAAATAATTATAAATTTATTTTAAATTCGAAAATTTAACAAATATATAAAATATAAATAAATAAATATTAAATATATAAGATAAAAATAAGAAAGTAGCAAAAAAAAAAAAATTGAAAACTAGTCTAGAAAATTTGAAAATAAACAGAATAAACTTTGGAAAATTTAGACTTGGAAAATATTTATAAATAAAGATAAGAACATAAAATAAAAATGCATTCATAAAAATGAATAAATAAATTTTAGTTAAATATAATTAAAATGAAGAAAATAGCAGAAAAATAGAAACTAGCCTTTAAAAATAGGAAATAAACGCAATAAATTTTGGAAAAATTATAACATCACTTTAAATGTTTTAAAATAAAAAATATACATAAAATGTCATATAACACATATTATAACATGACTTGACAAATAAAAATATTATGATATAAATTAAAATAGATATTTATTAAATAAATCAATTTACACCCAATAATGAAAAAAGCGTAACTTTCACAATATAAATAGGATTTCAACGAAACGAAAAGCAGTATTCTTGAAATTAAATTTATTTTCATAATAAAAGATAAAATTAAAGAATTCAAATATATAAATTTTAAGTTAAAAGTCAAAGTTTGACAATATTGACCAAAAATCAACTTTTCTAGAAATATCCTATTTATTCAGATTTGGAATAATAATTCACACAAAATTAAAATTTATTTTTAAAATAACAAAATTTATCCATTTATTAAATGAAATAAAGTTTTCAAATAAAATAATCAAAATAAATAATTAAAATAAATTACAAAATTCCGGGTTGTTACAGGATATCAGTTTGAAATTGATTAGATGTTTTGGAAACTATGATTTAAAAGGAAAATGAGAAATGGAAATTTGTAAACTGGTTTATAAATGAAGTGGAACATTTATTAGTGGATAAATTTGGAAGTATAAATTCTGGTGGAATTTATAAGAAATGGTGCAATTCATTTTAAAAATAAAAGGAGATTTTATTTTTAAAAGTTGGAAAGTATATTTTTCCTGGAAAACAAAGTATATTTTCAAAGAAAAGATTTCAAAGTATAAACTAGAAGTTTGAAAATGTTTTTTCTAAAAATGTTTTAGAAAATTCATTATTTTAATTATTTTAAGTGAAAGGTAAATATTTATTTAAGTTAATTATGAAAGTTCATTATTTTTAAAGATAAATTAGTATTATGATTTTTAAAAGGGAATTTTAACATAAGTATTTGATATAATAACTTTATTTTAAAAGGAAATTTTGGTTTAAGTTTTACTCAGAAACTCTTATAGAATTTCTTAAGTATTATTTTTATTTAAGTAATTTTAGTAGCCGTAATGTAAATAATTTAAGTGTGTATATATATATATATATATACACACACACTGAAAGTGATTATAAGGTGATGGGAAATGTGTTTTTAAAAATAAAAGGTGGTTTTATTTTTAAAGTGTTGAAAGAAATTTACGGGACTG
Organism: Allium cepa; assembly: GCA_030765085.1. NCBI lineage: Eukaryota > Viridiplantae > Streptophyta > Magnoliopsida > Asparagales > Amaryllidaceae > Allium > Allium cepa. The sequence continues at coordinate 233,067,104 of CM060932.1, read as the reverse complement.
GGACATAAATTAAATTGGGATAAATCGAGCAGGATTTATAAAGGATTATATGGGCTACTGAATGGAAAGTGTATTTCCCTAAAAAGCCAAGTATATTTTCAAAGGAAATTTTTTTGTATAAGTTTAAGGTTTTAAAATTGTTTTAAAATAATGTTTTAGAGAAATTTATTATTTTAATTTGTTTTATAATTTTAAAGTAAATCTTATCTAGTTAATTTTTGTAGTAATTACTTTAAAGGTTAAATTAGTATTATGTTTTTAAAGAAAAATTTTCTAATATTTATACTTGATATTTAAATTTTATTTTAAAATAGTCCGTGGGTTAAGTTTTACTTGGGAAATTATTGTATAATTTCATAATAATTATTTGAGTAAAGTGATTTAAGTAGTTTTGTTATTATATGTTTTAAGTATATATTTTTAGGTAAAGTAATTTAAATTGTAAAATCTACTTTTTATAAGACTGGATGTTTTTAGTGGAAATAAAATAATTGATTGAATTGATTGTTTATTTGATAGTTAAATAACCGGCTATCAAATCTGGATCCAAATATGACTTTGGAAATATCTAGGAGGAGTATGGGAATTATATGGTATAGTTACTGATCAAGGTGCTATACTGTACGTTTAAACTCGTTCGTTCTTCTAGGACGATTATAAGGAAATCCATCCACTAATGGTTAGGAGTCGTAGATGGAGCAGTGAAGTGCAAGGGCTAATCGCTACTAATCCTGAGGGTGATTCCAAAATGGATGTAGTAGGAGCAGTGCCTACGGTTTCGTTTCGGACCGAGAACAGACTTGTATGGACGAATGCTATCAGAACATCGTCAGGAGGATAGTGAGCATTCTAAGTGAGATGTGTTCTAAAAAGGTAACGCTTAGCCTCGAGCCTCATTAACCGAGAATGATTGAAAATCAGGGGTTATGCAGCAAGGCTAAGTGGCTAGCAACCAATTAGGGTAAGGTCATCCCTATCTAGATGTCCCTTTTATTCGGCTGTAAGGGCGATTACTGATCCTAACCGCAGGGTGATCTTATTCGAGCTATCCAATAAGGGGTACTCCGGTCTTGTGTTGCAGAGGATCAGGGTGGATCCTCAGTATGCTGATCTAGACCAGATACCATAACAGGTGGTACTCCAGTGCCTAGTCATTAGTTGAAAATCCATTCTCCCTACGTGCTCTTATGGTTTTGATTGTAGAGCCTAGTATTGCTGGAATTTAATGAATGTAACAATTTCGGCTATTTGAGTAAGTATTTGTATTTAGACACTATTATAACATCCTAGGATTTTATAAGAAATGTTTTGGTTATCGTAAGATTTAAACCCGACATGTTTATTTGTGGCGTGGTCTTATGAGGTACCTTTGATTTTCAAAGGATTTTGAGAACTTTAATAATTAAATTGAATGTATTTTCTCACGCTGGTTCTCCCGACTGACTCGGGTTTTATTTTATTATAATGCTCGGGTCCAACCGATTATTATAAATTCAGGATAGGATGTTGTGGAGCTCAGGAGACAAGCTGGATGGTGAGACGTATCACACGTACTTGATGTATATTCCACCGTGCTGTGCAAGCTGTATAGTCAGTTTTTGTGGTATAAGTTAATATAAATTTCCAGTATTTTACTATTGATTGTGTTGTACTCTGATGATATAATGTATAAAAAGATATAGTTCTTTTTGTATAAAGATCAATCATTTATCTATTATTTATTGTTCCGCAGTGATTGTGAGACTCTGATGTTGTTTTGTTTTCTCTTCTTCTACCTCCTTCTTTCTTTCCCTCAGCAATCTGTCTTTTCCGGCACTCGATCGTTGGCATATTATACAGTGGCGTATTTGTGTCAATTTTCGAGAAACTAGAAGGGCGAGTCGTCACATTTAGAATTCAACCAAACAAGCTCTATAATGTCTAGAATTCTGATACGATCCCAATGGAGAAAACAATGTGTGAATCCGACCTCATATGAAAATGTGATCAATGTTTGAAGATTGAAAAATTTCAACTTCGGGTCTGACTTCGAGTCGCATCCTCAATTACCCTGTGCTTGCTCTGAGTTTCTGCCAAAATGATCCGACACCCAAGTCATTTGGCTCTCGACCCGAAGTCGCTCTATAATTTTCGCCTCTAAAACACGAATTGCGCCCAGATCCGCCTTGTTTGGCATCGAATTCTCTCCGACCCCAAGTCGCTGCAGGATTTTCTCCTCTGAAACTCGAAGTAAACCTCTTCCCGACTCGAAGTAAACCTGGAGCAAATTTTTTTCCTATTTTTTTGAAATTAGGTTTTGGAATTTGGAAAGTAGGTTCGAGAAGGAGGAAGAAGAAGTACATAAAGAAATAATAACATGAGAAACAACTAGTGTTTATAACAGCTTATATATAGGTAGGGTTGGATCGAAACGACTATACGACCCAAAAAGCCCGTTCTGACTCCGAAATGAAAATAGTTCATCCCATACATCAACATAGATGTTTTTTTTATGTTTTTAAACTCAATTGAAGAGGTTTCAAGTTCTAATTCCATCGTATGAAGAAGTTAGCTTAAAATCGGCTTATTTCAAATTGATTTCAATTGAATTTGATCTCTACGCGTTTCGAGCCTGCACAATCAAACGGCAAGTCTGATCGCTACGAAACTTGAAACTCTACAATAATTCACCCTTACTGATCCGATGAAACTGGTTTCGTCGAAATCCGATTCAGTGGGCAAAGTGGTTATTTTCACATTAATTAAATAAATTTATATTAAATTAATTAATCACTTTTTATTTCAATATTTATAAACTAACCAATTTTCATCTTTTTTGATTACTTAGGCATTTACAATAATTTAAAAAAAGTTTACATAAAATTTCAGTGTTGGTTATTACACCAGTTAAAGTGTTCAATTTCAACTGCAATTAAATCAAATTATTTATAATTAATTCCAATGAATTGATTAAATTTTGATTTCATTCTTTTTATTCAATCAATTATTACTCTATAAACATAGTTTACATTTATTTATATCTTATTACACTAATAGTCTATAGTTACCATCTTAATCTTCAATAATGTAATAATTAATAACAATTAATTGCAATAAATCCAATTATTATAATTTAAATTTCAATTATTTGATCACCTTGATTTCAAAGCTTTATATTCAATCACTCATTGCTCTATGTATACAATTATCATTGATTTTTATCTAATTACATCAATCTCCTATAATTATCAACTTAATCTACATTAACTATACTAATTAAGTGAATTAATTGCAACTGATTTCAATTCTTAATTTAACAGGCTAACTAAATAGGTAACATATAATAATTGTCACCATTAACTTTTGGTCACACCTTACAAGTTCATTGTCCACAACAAGCGTTATAATTACTACTAAAACACTAATTTTATTCAATTACAATTTATTACATACTATTTCATTAATTAGTCGATGTAACATCCCGCCTTTTGTACGCTTTAAATCGACGATAAACCACACACGTCAGACTTAAACCATATAGAAAGATGGATAGTTATGGGGTAAATAAGAAAAAGGAAGAAATAAATAAAACAAACAAAATCATACAGCGGAACGATAAAATATAATAATCAAATATACTGTTCATAAAGTTGTTTTACAAAATATTCGATTATACTTACACACATATCATAGTTACACATACAGAGAATAATAATTAATGCAGCAGAAACAGTATGAATGTAGTAGAATACTATAATAAATAATAATAAATCTTCGTCTTCGTCCTCCAGAAATAAAGTCTTCAAATCCTGAAATGCTCGGACTGACCCGTGCGAATTGAAAAGACAAAACACTCGAGTCAGAACTAAAAGATCTTATGTAAGTTAAATCAACGGTAAAATATGAGTGGAACGGCGTCAGAGATGTTTACGGGATTTGGCATCTCCTATCCAGTGTCTAACGTGAGTGCAGTAACTTAGGAGATGTTCGGGATTCACATCTTCTAAGGATCCGTTAAACTATTTACTCTATAGTAATATTTCACTATTATAATAATGTCTATAGTAATATAAACTTACTTTTAAATAGCGTTAAGGGGTTACCCATATAGCCCTTACCACGTAATAGTCCCATTAGTCCATCCAGTATCATCGCATCTCCGGATAGGGAGACTACCCTAAATACTCCACGGGCAACGTGAGAAAACCAAACTCGTACAAGGCGTGCTAGGGTAGGTGACACGGCACACAAGGCAATGCCAGTGTAGATATACCAATTACGCATCCGGGCTGGTGGTAACACGTACAGCTACCGCCCAACTCGAGCCACACACCCAAAATCAAAAATCCAAAGTGGCCACCAAATAAATCTCAAGGTCAGAATATAATATCGAAGTAGTGTGTCCGATTAGAGGAATGAGCTCATTGGCCCGAGAATCGCTTCTGTTTTAGCCACCTTATGCCAACTCACGGGAGTCGGGTCCACGTATTTACCTCAAAGGAAACGTCGCCGCCATCCGACTTCATTCTGGAATCTCAACCGCGTACACGGTTGTTAGAGTGGTTTTTGGAGTTGGCAGAGAGTATGACAACTTCCGATCCCGGTCTCTTCAACAACCAAACGTTATTATAACACCGCGGTCATTTCAAAATAATTATACTTCAAAACAAAAATATACTATCCATTTCAAAACTATATAAATACGATATCCTTTCCATTTCAAAAACCAAATCATTATGGTATCTTTTTTATAAAAACCCAAATCAATATAATATCATTTTTATTTCAAATATGTCTCCTTTCTAAAATCATAGCACTTTCAAAATTATAATATTTCGAAACCAAACGCTTGAAATATAACCTTTCAAAACATAATATTTCGAATTTTATAGCTTCAAAACCATAACTTCCAAAGCTTAAATAGTTTGGATATTCAAACAGTATATAAAATAAAATAGATTGAATTTAAAATTTCTTTATAAAGTAAAATAATTTCCTCGACTTTACAATTTTATTCACTTTAAATTAAATCTCAATTCATAAATTTTCAACTCACTTACAGTTTCAATAAACCACTTCAATTTCAATATATTTCAAACTTTGAGTATTAACAATTTCAAAACTTTCAATGTCCTATTATTTAGTTTTGAAATATTTGCATATAAAATCCATTACCATTTAAATAAAACTCATATTACCAATAACTAAATATTTCCTTCAATTTATTTATACCAGAAATATTCATTTAATTCATCTCGAATAAAAATCTAGCTATAAATATCAAACCTATAAAAATTTCAAGTTTAATAAATTTTACATCAACTTATGGAGTTTAATTCTTAAATAAGCTCAATTTCAAATAAATTTCAAATTTACCTTCCAATCTCAATTTACTTAAATCATTATAACCTCTATATTAAAGTATGATTTAAATACTTAACCATGTTTTATTTTAATAAAATCAAACTCCATTATTAAACTTATTGTTATTAAACAAATTTATACATAGCTTAAATACATGAATTTAACTATATATAAAATATTTTTATATAATATCAAAAAGAATTAACGTTTATTAAACCGTATAATTCTATCCAAAACCATAGAAATCATTTTCAAAATATTTATATATATATAGACCGACGGTGTCTGTATAAAATTTCTATCCTATGGTCAAGTGATACAGATATTTATCATTTCAATCCGTAATTTAAAATAAAAAATACGGTTATATATCATTTCAAACCGCAATCCCAAACGAAATAAAATGCATAACAATTTGTAGTTTATAACAGTATAAAATACAACATCCATTCATCCAATATCAACCATCAACCATTTACCACAATCATCATCCAATTCAAACAGTAACATCAATATAGAATAGATAATAAATAACAGATATTTACTGGCAGTTTATATTCAATAATAAATTAATTTAAATGGCAGTTTATATGAAATAATAAATTGATCAACAATTTAATTCAATAAATTCAATTTAACTAGAATGATGATAAAAATATAGCAAACAACAATAAATAAATTTCTAATCACATTAGAAATTAATTTAACACACATAAGAAATTTTAGAAGTTGTGAGTGGGTTAAAACACTCACCTTTTGAATTTAAATTGAATTTAAATCAAATTTAAATCCAAAATTTGAACAGCCTCAGAATTCGTCCAAACTAGAGTCAAAACGTCCGGAATTTCAATATAATCCTAGCGGAGAAAACCGCACATGAATCGGACCTCGTATGCACAAGTTATTCGAGTTAGAACATTTGAGAATCAAAAATTAAGAATAATAAAATAATAAACTAATACACGTCATCACTTACTTTCGTTTCAAAACAGAACCCTAACGCACGCTGCTTAACCCATGCATGGTCGCCATCTCGCATGCCATCGCTGCACTTGGCCACATCTAGACTCAATGGACCCTACGGCCACGATCGCCGCCTCGCCTGCAACCCCCCCTCCCCCGATCACGCACGCGCGATGAACTCGCCCAAATTTCGAAAATTTGCACAGTAGCCGCCACCAAATTCGAACCCTAGTTCGAATTTTTCTCCAAATTCAGCCGTTGATTCTCGAAACAATCCATATAGATGAACTCGTTTGGTCAATCTCCACCAAATCCTACCCTCAAATCGACGATCCGACGTAGTTCATCAACGCGTGATGAACGACCAAAAATGGCTCTTCGATTTCTGGCTAAACAATGCATCGAATTGAAAAATGAATCACAGAATTGAGATGCGCTCTACGCGAGCTTTCCGACGATATAAAATATGAAATAGTTTGAAGAGTTTGAAATTTTGCTTTGGTTTTGAGTTGCAATTGGATCTGAAAGTAGGAATTTGTTTGTCTGCCATTGAGGAGGAGAGATAGCTGAATTGTACGTACAGAAATGAGGAATAAAAAATAGGCTAGGGTTTATAACAGGATATATATAGGCAAGGCTGAATTTAAAATAGATGGACACAATTGATATACGCGTTAACGATAAATGGACCAAAAAGCCCATTCTGACTCCGGAACAAAATTAGGTCAACCCGTATATCAAAATAGATGTTTTTAAATATTTTAAACGTGATGGAACAGTTTTCAAGTTCAAATTCCATCGTATGAAGAAGTTATGCTAAAATCAATTTATTTTAAATTTATTTCAAATGATTTCAATTTCATTGATTTCAAGGTGTTTCGAGTCCGTACGATCAAACGACAAGTCAGATCGCTACGAAACTTGAAATCCTTCAATAATTCACCGTTATGGATCTGATGAAACTTGTTTCACTGAAATCCGAGTCAGTGGCCAAAACGGCTATTTTCTAATCAATTAAATAAATTAATATTAATTAATTAAATCACCTTCCAATTTAAATTATATAATTTATAAATGTTATCATCTTGTATTACTTTAGAAATTTAAAAATCCTTTATAACAAATTACCATATCAATTTAAAGTTAACCAATTTGCCAATTATAGTATTAAATTCCAATTCCAATATATTCATAAATCATTGATTGAAATTTCAATGAAAACTATTTATTTGATTTCTAGATTTTGTTATTGAATAAATTATCATTTTATAGGAAAAATTATTATTGGCTTACCTTTATCACATTAATAATTCCCATTTCATCCTAGTTTCCAATTAATATAGAAATTAATGTCATTTACCTACCAATAAATTCATTTATTATTGATTACATCCCAAAAAATTAAAAATTGATTTCAATGTAGATTTGGTTAAATTGCCTTCTTTATACTAGGTCCATCTCTATCATCCAATTACATAAGTTTTATATCCTATTATACTAATATACGCTCCTTATGTGGATTAATTTCATAACTTTTATTTATGGATGTAAACTATAAGTGGCGATAAAGATGTACATATATATATATGATACACATGTTTATATTACCTTGCTTATGCTATCATATTTTTGAATGTAAGTTAAAGCATTCCTAGTAAAACATTCAATCGAAATGTTTACATATTTGTTTAATTCCCAATCTAATCACAAAGAGGGAGAAATGAAAAGTTCTTAATGCTGTATATTCTTTTAATTTATGACACAAATTTGTGTAGAGAATTTATTTTCCTTTATTGTGTGTTAATTAAATCTTTAAAGGATGTTAATTTCGGTACGTTTAGGATTAACAAAATTAATTAAGTGAACGATTGTTTTGAAATTTGAGTTTTTACAGTATAGAGTTGGTCCATTCATTCCCTTTCTAATTAATAATTACCTCTTTTTAATACCTACTACTTTTAAAAATGCTATTCATATTTACTTTCTTTTTTCATTCATTTTCCAACCTCATTTTACTGTAACGTCATTTCATTTATTTCTAATCAATAGCGGCCTCTCTTTTCAAATCTCTTTGGCCCTAACCTAACTCTAACCTTATAAATAAGATATGATGCCAATGAAACCCCAGCCTCCATTCTAATCTTCTTTTTTTTCTTTTTTTCTTCAAATCTCCTTATTATCTCTCATTTTAATTTTTCCTTCCACTTCAAATATTCTACTTCTTCAAATTTTATTCTATTTCAAACTTTCTTCTTTCTTTTCAAATCTTGATCTTCTCTTCCATTTTCAGTTCTTCTTATTTTAATCCTATTCTTTTTCAATTCTTCGTTTTCAAATCTTCGTTTTTTCAAACCTTTTAAACAAAAAATACATAAATACATAGATACATGCATACATACATACATACATACATACATACATACATACATACATACATACATACATATATATATATATTAGTATAATAAGGAGGGAAATTAAAGTAAATCAAAATAAAATAAAAATTATGGAACAAAGCTAGCAATCAAGAAGGAGACTAAGGAAACATAGAGCGAAGCTATTGATTAGAATTCTATTATTTTCAGATTCGTATAAAGGTGAGTGTTTTAACCCACTCACAACTTCTAAAATTTCTTATGTGTGTTAAATTAATTTCTGATGTGATTAGAAATTTATTTATTGTTGTTTGGTATATTTTTATCATCATTCCAGTTAAATTGAATTTATTGAATTAAATTGTTATTCAATTTATTATTGCATATAAACTGCCAGTTAAATTAATTTATTATTGAATATAAACTGCCAGTAAATGCCTGTTATTTATTTTCTGGTTATATATTGATTGAATTGGATGATGATTGTGAAAAATGGTTGATGGTTGATATTGGATGAATGGATGTTGTGTTTTATATGGTTATAAACTGCAAGTTGTTATGCATTTCATTTCATTCGGGATTGCGGTTTGAAATGATATATAACCGTATTTTTATTTTAAATTACAGATTGAAATAGTAAATATCTGTATCACTTGACCATAGGGTAGAAAATTTTATACAGACACCGTGGTCTATATATATAAAAATAATTTGAAATTGATTACATGGTTTTGGAAAGAAATATACGGTTTAATAAATATTAATTTTTGATATTATATAAATATTATTTTATATATATAGTTAAATTCTTGAATTTAAGCTATGTATAATTTTTTTTTAATAAAATAAGTTTAATAATGGAGTTTGATTGTTTTATATTATATGGTTAGTACCTGTCTAAGATATTGTATATATAGAGTTTTTAATGACTTAAATAAAAATTAAGTTGGAAGATAGATATGAAATTGGTTGAATTGAATTATTTAAGAATTATACTCGAATAAATTTGATTTGAAATTTAAGTAAAATTGAGATTTTAAAGGGTATGATTCTTATAACTTGATTTGGTTCAGAGTGATTTAGATGAATATAAAGTTGATTTAAATGAATATGTTAAGTTAAATAAATTGAAAGAATATCCAGTTATGTGAAGTTAAAAGTTTTCTCAAATGATATTGGATTTATTACGTAAACGTTTCAAATCTAAATAAAAGTAATTGAATTTGATGTATATGAGATTATTAAAGAATTAGTTTTGAAATGGTGGAATATTTAAAGCTTGGATATATATGGAAATTGAAATGTTTTATTTTGCAATTCAAATTTGTAATTGGAATTGATTTGTGAAATTTAAGAAGCTAATCTATCTTGTATAAAGTAATTTAATATTAAACCATTTAAGTATTGGAATTATGTTTCAAACTTATAGGTTTTAAGGTATTATGATTTGAAAATGCTATGATTTTGGGAAAAGGATATATTTGAAATAAAAATGATATTATATTGATTTAGGTTTATAAAAATGATATCATATTGAATTTTTTTTAAAACGAAAATGATATCGTATTTATATGGTTTTGAAATGAATATTATATCCTGGTTTTGAAGTATAAATTATTTTTAAATGACCGCGGTGTTATAATAACGGTTGGTTGTTGAAGTGACCGGGATCAGAAGTTGTCGTACTCTCTGCCAACTTCGAAAACCACATTAACAACCGTGTATGCAGTGGAGATTCTAGAATGAAGTAGGATGGTGGCGGCATTTCCTTGGAGGTAAATACGTGGAACCGACTCCCGTGAGTTGGCATAAGGTGGCTAAAACAGGAGCGATTGACGGGCTAAGAAGGTAGCTCCTTTTATCGGACACATCCCTTCGATATTACACTCTGACTTTGGATTGATTCGGCGGCCACTTTTGATTTTTTTTTTATTTAGGGGTGTGGCTCGAGGTGGCGGTAGCTGCGCGCTACAAGTTACCACCGGCCCGGAAGTGTAATTAGTATATCTACCCTGGCATTGCCTAGTTGTGTTGTGTCACATACCCTAGCACGCCTTGTACAAATTTGATTTGTGTTGTACCTGTGGAGTATCCTCTGATAGCCTCCCGATCAGGAGGTATTACGGTACTGTATAGACTATTGGCAGTATTACGTGTTAAGGGCTAAATGGGTAACCCCTTAACGCTATTAAAAAGTACATTTATTTTACTATTAGACATTATTATAATAGTGAAATATTACTACATAGTAAATAGTTTAACGGATCCTTAGGAGATGTGAATCACGAGCATCTCTTAAGTTATGCACTCACGTTAGACACTGAATAGGAGATGTCAAACCCCGTAAACATCTTTGACGCCATTCCACTCATATTTATTCCTGTTGATTTAACTTACATAAGATCTTTTAGTCCTGACTCGAGTGTTTTGTCTTTTCAATTCACTCGGGTCAGCCTGAGCACTTCAGGATTTGAAAGACCGTATCCTGGAGGACGAAGACGAAGATTTATTATTATTTATTATAGTATTCCACTACATTCATTCTGTTCCGCTACATTAATTATTATTCTCGGGTGTGTGTAACTCTGATACATATTATATAAGTATAATCGAATGTTTTTGTAAAATAGCTTCATGAACTATTTATTTGATTATTATATTTTATCGTTCTGCTGCAAGATTCTATTTTGGTTTTTTCTTTCTCTGCTTTTTCTTATTTACCCCATAACAATCCGCCCTTCTGTATGGTTTAAGTCTGACGTGTGTGGTTTATCATTGATTTAAAGCGTACAAAAAGGCGGGACGTTACATCTGGTATCAGAACTTTGGTTTAGCGATAAACCTTAGCTTTGTGGGGTCTGAATCTTTATTAATAGGGTAGCAATACCCTATGGTGAGTCGTTGAGCGTATATATATGAGAGAGTTGTTAGTCCATTAGATGATGGTTTTGATGACAAAAACCTTAAAATAAATTATAAAATATAAATACTAACATTATAAGTTTAGATGTATATGTATATGTAGGATTTAACCATGCAGGTAAAAAGAATGAAGGATGTACAGTTTAGAGATTCAAGATATCAAAATTGAAGACTCATGAGTATCAAGATTATCAAGAGTTCAAGAATTCAAGTAACTTATTCTTTAATTAGAATTTTTTTTTAAAACTCATAGAAAAGCACTGGCATCTTAAAATCCAATTTATTCATGGAATAGAATCCACTTCGAGCCTGTTAAAGGGATGGAACCCTAAGTAGGATGGAACCTACGAAAAATCTAGTGGAACATTGTTTTGTATCCGCTAACATTTTATTCAAAATGATTTTTCAAAATTATATCTTGTTTTCAAAATGATTTCAAAACCTTCCTTCTAAAAGCATCAAAAACTTCTATCCTGATTTTAATAATTTTAGCTTCAAAATCATCTTTAATTTCAAAGTCAAATTACTCCTGATTTTAAACTAACTTTTAATATAATATATTTAACTTTTAAATATATATACTTAAATTTAAATAAAAAATTATAGTTAAATTCTATATATATTATTCTCTATATTTACTTATGAATTTTAACTATAGGTCAGTATATTTATAAAGTTTTAAGTAGTTTTTAATATAAGATAAAGGTTATTTTCAAAGAAAATTAAATTATCAAAAAATGCTTTGGGATGTCGACATACTCATGGTGACCATGTCGACATGGTGTCAGTTGAGTTTAAAATTTAAATTTCAAAAGAATTGTCTATTCCTCATAACTCTTCACGAATGGACATGACTGTTGTTCTTCTATAAATAGAGGTCAGTTTCAATGAATTTAATATCATATTTTCTGGTTTTTCACTCCTCTTCTTCTTCCACTTTTCTTAATACATATTCTTACCATTATTCTGCCGAAATCAACTTTGAATCGAACTCGATCATTCGTAGTTTGATTCTCTATCACTCTCTCAACAAGATCCCCTGTGCTATTTAGAGTTATAGGCTTTTTGTAATCAACTTAGCGAGAAAAGGTGTGAGTGTAGCCTTGAAAATCAATCAAGCAAGATAAGGTGTGATTGTAGCCTTGAGAAATCAATTGGGTGAACTTGTTGCCCGTAAAATCAAGTGGGTGAACTTGTGGCCCGGAAAATCAAGTATCTCTGCCCAGAGGATTGTGATTCTAGAGGGTGTACCTCGTTGCCTTGAAATAGAGGGTGTAATTGTACAATTGCTTTTGAAAAGAAATCCGTACTTATGTGCGGGACTGGATGTAGGGTAACTCCAAACTAGTATAAAATCCGGTGTGTTCTTTCCTTTACTGCTTTCTATTTTATTTCTGCATCTGTGTTTGTTTCTGTGATCATATTTATATTTGTATATTGTATACATCTGTGTATAAATCAACATAAACTCAAAAAGATTTAGTAATTCTTTATAAACACTATTAACACCCCATCTAGTGTTAACTCTAGCCTTAAGATCTGTAATCCGCATTTTCTCACAATTGGTATCAGAGCAAGGTTTTTCAAAGTTTCATAATCTGATTTTTGAAAAGTTTTCAAAATGGCTACCAACACTGTTACTATTACTAACACTAATATTCCTGTCACTACTTCATTTGTAGAAGGTCAGTCTACTGTCAGACCACCACTTTTTAATGGCAGTAACTATGCATATTGGGCATGTAGGATGAAAATATATATTACAATCTATAGGATTAGATACTTGGAATATTACACAAACTGAATATTCTGAACCCACAACCGATTTTGCATAGTGGACTGCTGAGCCAAGACATTTGCACAAAATAATTTTAAGGCAATGAATATTTTGTTTTGTTCGCTAGATAGAAATGAATTCAATAGAGTGTCAGTTTGTAAGTCTGCATATGAAATATGGAAAACTTTGCAAGTTACTCATGAAGGAACAAGCAAAGTTAAACAGACCAAAATTTCCCTGCTCACAAATCTGTTTCAATTATTTAAAATGAATCGTAATGAGTCTATTTCAGATATGTATAATAAATTTTAGGATATCGTGCATTCTCTAATATCTTTGGGAAAGGAATTTTCTAAAGAAGATCAAGTCAGAAAGATTTTAAATTCTCTTACTCCAGAATGGGATCAAAAGACACTTGCTATCGAAGAGGCAAATGACATAAGTATTTTAAAGATAGAAGACTTAATTGGAAATCTAATGTCGTATGAAGTTCAAATGATCGGGAGATGAGAAAGCAAAATATCTGAAAAGAAATCAATGGCATTCAATGCATTGACTGATGGATCAGATTCAAACGGCGATAATGATGAAGAGATAGCCTTGATGACTAGAAATTTTAGGAAATTTACAGAAATATGAATAATCTCAAGAGAAACAACTATAAGAACTCTGGAAATCAGAATACAGTGCCAAACAATGTCAAATGTTTCGGCTGTGATGAACCGGGCCACATCCAAAGAGACTGTCCGTATCCAGATAGGCAAAATCCTCCTATGAACAATGATCCAGCAACGAAATGGAAGCGTGCATTTACTGCTACTCTAGATGACTCAGACTCGTCCTCAAGTGATGATCAGAAGACATATAATTCAAATTTGTGTATCACAACAGTTCACGACTCCGACGAATTCAGAGAAACGGACTCAGAAAAAGGTACACTTTTACAATACAATTAGTTGAAATTGCTTGCTTAGAATTAGATGCTTGGTTGCTTGATTGATTGATTTTGAATTGGTGTGTTATTTGAATTTTAAATTTTTTTAACTATTTTATTTCATTATTATTTCATTATTTTCATTATTATTTTTATTATTATTTTATCATTATTTTTATTATTATTTTGATATATTATCGAATATACTATAATTCTAATAAATTCCATATACATAGACATTAAAAATAATAGAGTGTGTGTGTGTATTTATTTATTAGAGAACTTAGGAAAAATAATTCATGAAAATTCACTGGCACATGTCGACATGGTCCCTACCATGATGTCGACATGGGTAGCAGAATTTGAATTCAAATGTTTGAATTTCCCTCCATCTTTTCACTTCATTCAATTCTCTGGAAAGCTATCTTTTGACCAGAGAATATTTCCTTTGAGAATCTATTTATTCACTATCCTTTATCATATCTTTTCACTCTCATTTTCAAATTCAAATTCAAACCCTCTCTTCATAACTTCAAGCTCTCTACTCTCTACTTTAATGGCTTCTTCAAGCAACCCCTCCACCATGAGAATTTCCAGAAAAATAAATGAGCGACTATTCAATGATCTGGAGGCAATAAAAGCATACATCAATTATGCTAATTATGCCAAAGTCCATCCCGGAAAGTTTGCTATTTTTCAAGAATTCTCTTCTTATAAACTTGATTCTCTTTTTGCAAACAATGGAGTTCTTTGTCTTATTGATGCTTTTGAAAATGATTTTGTTTGCTATCCAAATCTTTTCAAATTTTCTATGCTAATTTAAACCATGGATTTTATCATGGAAATGAGGATGAAATTTGGAGTAGTGTCAAAGGCACTAGAATTGTTTTAAATTGTGATCTTTTGGGTACCATTCCCAATTGCAAGTGTACGGGAATGGATCTTTCTTATTTTAAAATCAATGAAAATGATCATGAGACATTTCATCATATTTTCGAAGGGAATGATAATTTTGAATTCAAAAATCGAAATTTTCGACCAAAGGCAAGAATTGTCAATCTTATTTTACAACATACTTTGACCCCAAGATCGGGGAATTTTAACAATCCTACGTCAAAAGTTTGCAAAGCACTTTTTTCTATTTTTGAAAATTATGACATAAATTGGGCGCAAGTTATTTTGGATGAACTTCGTCCTAAAAATCTTGAAATGGGTGAGAATACTTTGTATCATGGAATTTATCTCACTCGGAATTTTAACTATTTTGGAGTGGATTTCAAAAGCGAAGAATTTGTTTCTAGAAAAGTTTTCAATCATTCCAACATTTCGCTTACTAAAATTCCAATTGTTTTTCAACCTTATGAGACCATTGCCGAAAAGGAAGAGTGCTTGGCTCATGAGGAAATGGAAGAAGAGGAAGAGGAAGAAGAAGAAGAAGGGGTTGAAATGGAAATTGAAGAGGAAGAAGGGGATGAAATGGAAATTGAAGAAGAAGAAGGTGAAACCTCTTTGGAAAGCATCGACTATCCTCCTAATCCATCGACCAAAACCCTTCTCAAAAACCAAAAGACAAGTTGAGAATCAACTGATTCTTAAACGATCCGTTAGTAAGAAGTTGGACAAAATTTCATCCAAGATGAACAAGTTCATTTCCAAAGTCAGTAAGAAACTTAGATTTTCTTCCTCATCCTCTAACTAGTTTTATCTTTTCGTATCATGTTGTATGTGTTTTAGCTTGTTTTAATTCGAAAGTTCATGTAGTTTCATATGTTTAATCATTGTATCATCTTATTATGCAATGAAATTTCCTTTCTATTATCTAGTTTATCTTATCTCCAGAATAAATGTTAGTATATTATATAAATATATATACACACAATTATTCACAAAATCTAGCTAGTCATATTTTTTCACTAACCCGTGTCGACATACCCCCTATGACCATGTCGACATGTACTGGTCAGAAATGACAATTCATTTTGAATATCAACCATATGTCTATTCATTTCAAACGAATTTCTACGCCTATATATACCTATTTCTTCCAGAGTTATTCACTGAAAATTATTTCCTATCTTCTAATTCTTCATTTCTTTCGCAAATTCAACTATGGCTAATCCAATTCACAATTTATCCGAAAATCTTGAAGAAACTCTTAATTCATTCAAGAGTATTCTCTCGTTCATTCTTCATAACCAGCGACACTTAGAATTGAGTCAAATGCAGATGATCAAGGAGCAAGAAAAGCATTTCGATGCAATGTGATGGATGATTTCCTCCCTACACAAGGATGATAACGAAGCACATCCTCCAGTCTCTCTCACCAACGATAATGAAAATTGAGAAGCTATTAAGGCGGACCCAATCTTTGGAGAAGAAGGATGGGTGGAAGTTCCACTTAACGTTTGATTTTATTTGTTTTCTTTGTTTGAATTATTTGTTTGAATTAATTTGATTTGGTTTGGATTGATACTCGGTGCGGATTGATTGGTTTTATGTTTGCTGCATAAAACATGTATATATATACATTGAAATGTATATAATCCTTGATTAATTATCATGTTCATAAGGATAATAAATTCTTAATCTATATATTATATATTCCATTGTATAGTTTATTAATGTAGGTACTCTAGTCCAAGAATGAGGGGAGTTTGTTTTTTGTTGATGACAAAGTGGGAGAAGTATAAAATAGGATAATTAGGCATAGATTAAGGGGGAGTTATTAGTTTTAGGGGGAGTAATATTTTATAAACAAAGGTTGTCATCATCAAAAAGGAGGAGATTGTTAGTCCATGAGATGATGGTTTTGATGATAACAACCTTGGAATAAATTATAAAATATAAATACTAACATTATGACTTTAGATATATATATATATATATATATATATATATATATATATATATATATATGCATGATTTAACCATGCAGGTAACAAGAATGAAGACTGTACAGTATAGAGATTTAAGATATCAAAATTGAAGACTCATGAGTATCAAGATTATCAAGAGTTCTAGAATTCAAGTAATATATCCTTTAATTATAATTTTTTTTAAAACTCATAGAAAAGCACTGGCATCTTAAAATCCAATTTATTCGTGGAATGGAATCCACTTCGAGCCTGTTATAGGGATGGAACCCTGAGTAGGATGGAACCTAAAAAAAATCTAGTGGAACATTGTGTTATATCCGCTAACTTTTTATTCAAAATGATTTTTCAAAATTATATCTTGTTTTCAAAATGATTTCAAAACCTTCCTTTTAAAAGCATCAAAAACCTCTACCCTGATTTTAATAATTTTAGCTTCAAAATCATCTTTAATTTCAGAGTCAAATTACTCCACATTTTAAACTATCTTTTAATATAATATATTTAACTTTTAAATATTTATACTTAAATTTAAATATAAAATCATAGTTAAATTCTACGTATATTATTCTCGATATTTACTTATGAATTTTAACTATAGGCAAGTATATTTATAAAGTTTTAAATAGTTTTAATATAAGATAAAGGTTATTTTCAAAGAAAATTAAATTATCAAAAAATTCTTTGGGATGTCGACATACTCATGGTGACAATGTCGACAAGGTGTCAGTTGAGTTTAAAATTTAAATTTCAAAAGAAGTGTTTATTCATCATAACTCTTTACGAATGGACATGACTACTGTTCTTCTATAAATGGGGGTCAGTTTCAATGAATTTTATATCAGATTTTCTGGTTTTTCACTCCTCTTCTTTTTCCACTTTTCTTAATACATATTCTTACCATTACTCTGTCGAAATCAACACTGAATTGCACTCGATCATTCGTAGTTTGATTCTCTATCACTCTCTCAACAATATCCTCAGTGCTATTCAGAGTTATAGGCTTTTTGTAATCAACTTAGCGAGAAAAGGTGTGATTGTAGCCTTGAAAATTAATCAAGCGAGATAAGGTGTGATTGCAGCCTTGAGAAATCAGTTGGGTGAACTTGTTGTCCGTAAAATCAAGTGGGTGAACTTGTGGCCCGGAAAATCAAGTATCTCTACCTAAAGGATTGTGATTCTAGAGGGTGTACCTCGTAGCCTTGAAATCGAGGGTGTAATTGTACAATTGCTTTTGAAAAGAAATCCGTACTTATATGCGGGACTGGATGTAGCGTAACTCCGAATCAGTATAAAATCCGGTGTGTTCTTTCCTTTACTTCGTTTTATTTTAGTTATGCATCTGTGTTTGTTTCTGTGATCATATTTATATCTTTATATTGCATACATCTGTGTATAAATCGACATAAACTCAAAAAGATTTAGTAATTATTTATAAACACTTTTCACCCCCCTCTAGTGTTAACTCTAGCCTTAAGATCCGTAATCCGCATTTTCTCACAAGAGCGTATTTGTTAGTGTTATAAAAAGGTTTTGATATTGTGTTAGTTTGTTCCGCTTTGTATTTATAAATTCTGGTTGGTGCATGGGACGCTATGACATCAATAAGGATTTCTAAACACTTAATAGGACAGACCGAAACAATATTTGTTTTGAATATAGGTGAATGAAATAATTTTGCTTATTATATTTTATATATATAAAATAAAATTTTATAAATAATATATATATATATATATTTGGTTGAAATATATTGATTGTTATGTAGTGAAATTTATAAATATTGATTGGAAAATAAATTGAAATTGAAATAAATGAGAATAAACTGGAAATTTAGAACTAAAATTTCGGGGTTTTGAAAGTTTCTTTTGAATGATTTTGGAATATAGTAATGATATTATTAGACGTATTCTCTGATATATAAATATTTTATTAAAATTTGAAAGAATTGTTTAAAAGAAACTTTGAAAGGATAAGTTCTGTACTCCCCTCTCTATCGCTGGAAAATAATTTCGGTGATGAGTGCTCGCATCATCGACATTCATTTTCGAGTTTCGAAGTGGGAAGGCCAATGTAGTAGTTTTACTACAGGTTTATTTTGATAAAGAAATATAAATTTCAAATCGTTTTAAATTTAATTAGATATATAAGTTGTAAGTATATATATTTAATTTATTATTTTAAAATGATTTGAAATTTAACCCGGTATCTTGTCATGACCCGCCATTTCGTACCATTCAAATCGACAATAATCCACACATACCGGACTTGAATGATGCAAAATAACAGATTGTAAATAAATTTGGAGCAAATGAAATCAAATACACAGAATCACAGACACAGAACAAACAGAATAACTCGCAGCGGAATACAAAAATAACATAGTAGTTCATGAAGCTACTATAACAGAGTCTCAAACCAAATACATAATACAGTCTGAAAACAACATAATAGAAATCCCAAATACACAGAAGTTCACTAATACATGAGACAAACTAGAGTAGCTGAAACAGACGTAGATATAAATGTAGATAAGCAGAAACTCCAGCAAAGACCAGCTCTAGAAAGAGAATCCAAAGCTGTGAATACTCAGGTTGACTGAGAGTAAAGCAAAATACAAAACACTCGAGTTAGGACAATATATACTTATATAATGTAAACCAACTTAAGTGAACTGTAATAAAGATACAAGTAACTTAAAGGATGCCTGCAACCGCCCATCCTCTAAGGATCCGTCAAACTATTTACTACATAGTAATATGACGCTATTATACAGTAAAATAAACATACATTTAAATAGCGTTACGGGCTACCCATATCACCCTTCACTCATAAAAGTCCCAGTAGTCCATCCAGTATCAGCATATCTCCAGATCGGGAGATTACCCTAAATACTCCATGGGCTACACGAGAAAAACAAACTCGTAGTAAAGGCTCGGTATGGTAGGTGACACGGCACACAAGGCAATGCTAGGGTAGATATACCAATTATGCACACGAGCTGGTGGTAACGCATCAGCCACATACGCCCACCCCGAACAACACTCCAAAATCAAAGGGTGCACCCAATCTATCACAACAGTATAGAATGGTATCGAAGAAGTGTGGCCAGCCAGAGGTGCTGCCTCCTTTGGCCCGAGATCGCTCCTGTTTTAGCCACCTTAAGCTAACTCACGGGAGTTAGGTCCACGTAAAGTACCTTAGGAACGTCATCACCATCCTACTTCATTCTGGAATCTCCATCACATATACAGTTGTTAAAGTGGTTTTCGGTATCGACAGAGAGTATGTCCATATCCGATCCCGGTCTCTTTAACAACCAAT
This sequence comes from Allium cepa, assembly GCA_030765085.1. NCBI lineage: Eukaryota > Viridiplantae > Streptophyta > Magnoliopsida > Asparagales > Amaryllidaceae > Allium > Allium cepa. The sequence goes on along the minus strand of CM060932.1, from coordinate 233,046,593 downwards.
CGTTATTATAACCCGTAGTTATAATTTTAAAAAAATTGGTATTTATAATTCAAAATCAAATATCGTTTAACAAATAAAAATCATTTCAAACCCATTTCAAAATATCAAACTTATCATTTCATTTCAAAACCATATTCATTTTATTCAATTTAAAATACCATTTCAAATTACATTTCAAAAATAATTTATATTTCAAATCGAATTACTTCATTTAAATCATTAAAATGAAGTTATTACATTTAATAATTAAATTATTAAATTTTCAGAATTTAAACCTTTCAAAGTTCATTCATTCACTTAAGTTTACCAAAACAGTGAAAATTCACCTTTCGTAGTATTTAAAAAATGTAATAGAAAGTCACATTCAAAACAGTTCAATTTAACAAAAGACAGCATTTCAAAATGCTGTAATAGGGTTACATTAGTTTCAAATAAAACTTGGTTTAATTCAACAATTATAACACTTACAAAATGCTATAATAGCCTTTAATTAAATTTTGCCATTTGGTTCATTCATATTAACTACAGCATTTACAAATGTTGTAATATCATTTACAATAGAATTAATAGCATTTCAAGAATGCAGTTAAGTAACTTCAAATATTCAATATAATTTACAGCTAATTATATTTTTATTTAAATCATTTTTAACTTATAATATCATATAATTTCAATTTTACATCCATCATTTAATTTTTCTTAAATTCATGATTTTATAAAGTTAAATTTCCATTCAAAATCTAGATTTAATAATAATTCACTTATTAAATTCCAATATTCAATTTTAAATTCATTAAATTAAATTTCAACTTAACACTTAAGTTTAAAAATTTAAATGTAACTTAATTTCAATTTTATTTACTTAACTTCAAATTCACTTTTAAGCCAAATTCACAAATTTCCAATTTTGGTTATATTTCAAAATTTCAACTTAAATATTCATTCATTTCACAATTTAACTTTATTCAAAATCATTAATATATAAAAAATCATTTTAAATTCATTCAAATTCAAATTATCATATATTTATCATATTTTCATATTTAATTTAAATTCCAGTTATCACCAAATTAAAATTTCCAAAATAACCTACATTTCAAAATGTCTAACTTTTTCATTAATTTATTTCACTTGTAAATTTTCAGAAAATCAATACTTCTTTACAAAAATCATTTTTAATTAAGTTTAAATCAAAATAATATAATATTTACATTTTATAAAATATTTTAAAAAATTTAGAAAAACATATTTAACTACGGGTCTGTATAAAATTTTCTACTCTAGGTAAAGTGATAGGGGTAATATATCATTTCAACCCGTAATTTACAAAGAAAACCCAGGTTTTATCATTTCAAACCCGCAGTCCCAAGTAAATGAAATAAATTGAAAATCGCTCAAGCCTATCGTTTTAGCCCATAATGATTTTCCCCTATTTTAAAGTCCGTTCGGGTATGTATCATTTCAACCCATAGTGATTCTAATCTATAGGGAACTTGCAGTGTGATAAACTAATATAAATAACAGAACAACATAATATAACAATAACATATGATATAATAGGTGTTTAAGCATGGGTGAACATCATATCATCATAGTATAGCAGATATAGTATGGTTATGCATTTTACAGATTCAAAAGTGGTCAACTTACTAGTTATATAGGTACAAATTGTCCGGTGAGAATAACTCACTGGTTTGAGCCGGAGACACAATGACGAATGTACAAAAGAGATCCACACAAGCACGATAGCACGACAAGATATGAGTGAGAGCCAAAGGATCAATTCCATTGAAAAACAAATCAAACAAAAACAATACAACAAATATAAGCTTTCAACAATAATACGATTACATTAAGCTAGAATTAACTGCATAAATCAAAGCAGAAATGCTTTGCACTTGCTTCCAACTCTCTTTTGGTTCGGCCTTAAGTGGAATGCAGGTCTAAGGCAAGGGTTTGGATCAGGTTATGGGTGGATATGGGTTGGCCAAACTTGGTTAACATGGTGCAAAGGTAAGCATGCGTGAAACAACACTACACAACAACATCACATGATTTCATGCCAAAGCTAAGCTCAAATAGATCATGGCCAATGCCATATGGGCACGGCTTCCTCTGGTGGGGTCAAGCGGATGACGTGGCAGAGGTTTCAGGTGAAGCTGGAGGTGGTGGAGGTGGAGATGGTGGCGGCTAAGAGGTGATGAAGTTGGTGGAAACATGGTAGTGCTCGGCTATGACAAGTTGTTGGAGTTTTGGTGTATTTTGTGGTGGATAATCAAGCAATGGAGGCTCGGCTTGGGGTTGGCCCGAGAGGAGGAGGTGATGGTGATGTGCTCAGGTGGTGGCGGATGCGGCAGGGCTATGAGGAGTTATGGCCAAAGTGTGAAAAGAAATGTTGAAATGTGAGAAGGTAGGAATATAAAAGGCCTTAGGAAATCAAAAGTCATAAACCTTTTCAAATTTATTTATTTTCTTTATATAAATTTAAATAGCTGAAAATAATTATAAATTCAGTTTAAATTCGAAAATGTAACAAATACATAAAATATAAATAAATAAATATTATTTATATAAGATAAAAAAAGAAAATAACACAAAAATGAAAACTAGTCTAGAAAATTTGAAAATAAATAGAATAAACTTTGGAAAAATTTTATGGACTTGGAAAAATATTTATAAATAAAGATAAGAACATAAAATAAAAATGCATTCATAAAAATGAATAAATAAATTTTAATTAAATATAATTTAAATGAAGAAAATAGTAGAAAAATAGAAACTAGCCTTTAAAAATAGGAAATAAATGCAATGATTTTAGAAAAATTCTATTATCACTTTAAAAATATTTATAAATGATATCTCAAAACAAAACAAATTTAAAATAATTTCAAACAAAATAAAGTCAAATTTAAATTTATATTCAAAAATCTAGGGTTGTTACACTCTCCCCCACTCAAATCTTTTCGTCCTCGAAAAGAACGGAAAGGAAAAATAAAGAGAAACAAGATAGAAAAACAAAATAGTACCTGAAACAAACAATTCCGGATTCGAAGCACGAATGCTCTCCTCCGTTTTCCAGGTACAATCTCAATCGTCAGTACTCCACTGTACTTTGACCAGATTAACAGATTTCCTTCTAAGCTGCTTCGTACCTCTGTCGACAATACGAAGTGGTTTCCTCTCAATAGTCACACTAGGCTCAATATCCAAACTATCAAGAACAGAAGGCTAGACAATAAGAGATGGATCATGAAGATGACGGCGAAGATGTGAAACATAGAATACATCATGCACTCCAGAAAGCTTCTCGGGCAAATCCGTACGATAAGCCAAAGAACCAACTCTTTCCACAATGCGGAAAGGACCAATGAACCTAGGAGAAAGCTTCCCTGTACGACCAAAGAGAATGACATTCCTCAAGGGAGAGACCTTAAGGAACACCTGATCACCAACAGAAAATTCCAAATTCCGCCTATGCCTATCAGCATACTTCTTCTGCCTATCTGAGCGGCTCTCAACCTCTTCTTAATCTCCTCAACTTTCTCAGAAGCTTCCAAAATCACATCAGGACTAAGAACTAGATGATTACTGGATTCAATCCAGCAAGATGGGGATCTACAAGGTCCTCCGTATAGAGCAGCAAACAGAGACATTTTGAGACTAGACCGAATGCAAATATGGAATGAGATAGATAAAAAGATCAAGAATAGACTTAAAAACAGAAGATAAGATTATACCTGATAACTATTATTGTAGGTGAATTCGGCAAGATGGAGATAGTCTTCCCAAGATCCTCCATAGTCAAGCACACAAGCACGAAGAAGATCCTCGAGAATATGATTCACTCTTTCCGTTTGACCGTCGGTCAGTGGATGGTAAGCAGTGCTCAGATTCAAACGAGTACCCAGAGATTCCTGAAAAGCTTTCCAAAACTGACTGGTGAAGATAGGGTCACGATCACAAACAATACTGAGAGGGACACCATGGAGACGAACAATCTCTCTCATGTAGATCTCAGATAAGCTAGAAGCAGAACGAGTAGACTTGACCGGAATGAAATGAGCAGACTTGGTCAGTCTATCAATAATAACCCAGATACTCTCATTACCCCTCCGAGTCCTCGGTAAACCATCGATGAAATCCATGGAAACCTGTTTCCACGTCTAATTGGGAATCTCAAGGGGCTGCAACAAACCAGGGGTCTTTTGGTGATCGGCTTTGACTTGCTGGCAAGTCGCACACCGACTAACAAAGAAAGAGACATCCCTCTTCATACCCGTCCACCAATAAAGCTTTTTCATATCCTGATACATCTTCGACACACTGAGATGAATAGAAAGCCTGGATCGATGATTCTCTTGAAGCAACTCCTGCCTCAAACCATCAACATTCAGGACACAAATCCTGCCATTAATCCTCAAAATCCTTCTATCATCAATGTTAGCTCCACTACTACCACCAACTCTGCTACGAACACTCTCCTTCATCAATCTAAGCATCCCATCCTCATCCTGCTTAGCCATAATACGATTAAGAAAAGGAGAAGAAGAAACAACAAGATGACACAACAAAGCCTTTTTCCGACTCAAAGCATCGGCCATAACATTAGCTTTACCGGGAGTATAGCTAATATAAAGGTCAGAAGAAGCCAGAAACTCAAGCCAACGAACTTGCCTCTGATTCAAATCCTTCTGGGAAAAGATGTATCTCAGAGACTGATGATCAGTGAAAAGATCAAATTTGGTTCCAAGAAGATGTTGTCTCCAAAGTTTCAAAGCAAAGACAACAGCAAGCAACTCTAAATCATGAGCAGCATAATTTGCCTCGCGGGTTTTCAACTGGCGGCTGGCATAGGCAATGACCCTACCATCTTGCATGAGAACAGCACCCAAACCTCATGACTAGCGTCAGTATATACTGTAAATCCCTCACTTCCGTTCGGAACAGCAAGAACTGGTGCGGAAGTTAGCTTGCTCTTTAACTCATTGAATGCAGCCTTACACTGAACACTCCAGAAAAACTTGGCATTCTTCCAAGTCAAAACTGTGAGAGGTGCAGCAATCCGAGTAAAATTCTCAATGAGTCTCTGGTAGTAACCGACAAGGCCCAAAAAACTACGAATATCAAATGGAGTCTTTGGAGTTTCCCAATCCTGAAATAGAATAGGAAAAAATAAGGACAACAAGGGAGATAGAATTATTCAAATGATAAAGAAAAGAGAAAGAAAGAAAGACTTTCATTGATCGCAGCGATCTTGGCTGGATCAACTGAAACTCCATTACTAGAAACAATATGCCCGAGATATCGGACTTCATCCTTCCAGAAATGGCATTTGAAAAATTTAGCCTTCAACTGATGATTTCTGAGAGTCTCAAGTACATATTTCAAATGCGACTCATGCTCTTCCTGGGTCTTAGAGAAGACAGGGATATCATCAACAAAGACTAGCACAAATTTGTTAAGCACAGCACGAAAAACATGATTCATCAAATCAACAAAGAAAGCAGGAGAATTAGTCAAACCGAAAGGCATGACAAACCATTCATAAACCACTCTCTGTGCGTAAAGCAATCTTGGGAATGCTATCTTCAGCAACCTTGAGCTGATGAAAACCACTGGCAAGATCTAGTTGAGAGAAAACAGTGGCACCATAAAGCTGATCAAACATGTCATTGGTACGAGCATTGGATATCTGTTTTTCATAGTGAGCTTGTTCAGCTCCCTATAATCAACACATATCTGAAGAGAACCATCAGACTTGGTGACAAAAACCCCCCACAGCTCCCCATTCAGAAAAACTAGGCCTAATCAGACCTTTGGAAGACAAGTCCTCAATTTGCTTTCCCAACTCAACCTTCTCGCGAGGTGCCATTCTTCTAGGAGGAAGAACAACAGGTCGAGCACCAGGAATAAGATCAATCCGGAAATCAGTTTCCCGCTTCGGAGGCAAAGAAGTAACTTCACCAAATATATCGGGATATAATCTAACCACAGAAGTTGAATCAAGATCACTAGGAGAAGAATCCAAAGAATAGATAAAGTTGCCAGCAAAATCGTGAGGCAAGCGGCACTAAATAATCAAGGAATTCCCTTGATCATCAACAAGACGAACAGTCTGGGATTTACAAGAGATATATGCATCATGATGCACTAACCAATCCTGACCAAGCAGTAAATCAAAAGCATCGAAGCCCAAAACATAAAACTCACCACTAAAGCGATGATCAGAATGGAGAAGTTTCACTTGTTTACAAATCCGATTAAGGTTAGCAGGACCCCCAATAGGATTTGAAATACATAATGGAACAGAAGCATACTCAGGAAATAGGAGATGCTCAAACTTATCACACAAATCAACAGAAATAAAATTGTGTGAAGCACAAGTATCAAACAACACACGAACAGGATGATGGAATAAAGTAAATGAACCCTGGAGAGTACCTTGGTCATCACTAGGAGCAGGAGCAGGTGGAGGAACAGGAGATGATGTAGAAGTGACAGCAAATATACAAGAAGGAGTACCCCTCTGCTGGGTAGGGCAGTCCTTCTTAAAATGACCAGGCTGGAGACAGATATGGAAGATATCACGCCTAGCCAACTGAACAGCTGGAGGAATAGCAGCACCAGATAAAGTAGGACAGCTATTGGCATAGTTCCCCTTCTGATCACACCTAAAGCAAGTGATGGAGCAGAGATCAACTGGTTGCCTCTGAGCAGGAGCTGATGATGAAGATCCCAAACCAGAACACTTCTGCCTGTTCTTCTTCTACTGCTGGAAATTAGGCTTACGCTTCTTGGAATTAGCAGATAAAGACTGAGCACCAGAAACAGCATGACCTTTGGATGTGGGGTTCTCATAGTGAATCGCCATATCCATAAGTTGGATGAAAGAACCATGAACATGAGAAATAAGGCGACTATAATACTCTAGACGAGCACCAGCAACGAAATTCTCATTCTTCTTGAGAGGAGTATCAATCAGGCTAGGACCGAACATGGAATGTTCATTGAACTTCCTCTCATACTCCGCAAAAGACATGCTACCTTGCTTAAGATCCATAAACTCACGATAAAGCTGAGATTTCTCGGCTTCTGGCATCCATTTTGCCACAAAAGCCTCCCTGGAAAAGAAATATAGACAAGCTTAAGACAGATTCAAAGAAAAGGAAAATAGGAACAAAATTCAGGATAACACAAAGGATACCTAAACTGCTCCCAAGGGATATCAGCCTCGACGGTGTTAGCCGTAACGGACTCCCACCAATCTAAAGCAGAATCACGCAACTACTAAGCTGCTAACTGACGCTTCTGGGCATCAGTAATATCAAGACCAGTAAATATCCTCTCAAGACTCTGCAACCACTGCTGAGCCTCAATGATACTCTCTAAACCGGTGAACGGGGTACCACCAAGCTGAAAGAATTCCTTACAAAGAATAGTGAACCTGACTGGAGCAACAGGTTGAGGAGCTGGGGCAATACCACGACCCCAACCTCTGGCATTTCCTAGATTCATCTTGAAAAATATCAAGAATGAATTTAGGACAAGATAAAGCTAAGATAAAGATAAATTAAGGTAAGACAAGAGAATTCACTTGGATGAGTATCCTAAAGAAAGAAAAATCTAACAAGGTAGATACGAAAGAAAGGAAGTTAGAAAACATTTGAAAATCCTTTAAAACAAGAAAAAATTTATATCAAAATAATCTTTGAAAATCTTTTTGAAAACATTTTGAAAATCATTTTATACTTTGAAAATACGTCTCTTACAAAGATATGATTCTGAGATTGATTTCACTCATTCTAGGGTAGAAATACCATATCTCTAATGACTTTTTGCTCCGCAGAGGAAATGGTTTGCCAAAAAACAAAGCTCTGATACCAACTGTCACGACCCGCCATTTCGTACCATTCAAATCGACAATAATCCACACATGTCCGACTTGAATGATGCGAAATAACAGGTTGTTAATAAATTTGGAGCAAATGAAATCAAATACACAGAATCATAGACACAGAACAAACAGAATAACTCGTAGTGGAATATAAAAATAACATAGTAGTTCATGAAGCTACTATAACAGAGTCTCAAACCAAATACATAATACAGTCTGAAAATAACATAATAGAAATCCCAAATACATAGAAGTTCGCTAATACATGAGATAAACTAGAATAGCTGAAACAGAAGTAGATATAAATGTAGATAAGCAGAAACTCCAGCTCGAGAAAGAGAATCCAAAGCTGTGAATACTCAGGCTGACCAAGCATAAAGAAAAACACAAAACACTCGCGTTAGGATAATATATACTTATATAATGTAAACCAACTCAAGTGAACTGTAATAAAGATACAAGTAACTTAAAGGATGCTTGGGACCGCCCATCCTCTAAGGATCCGTCAAACTATTTACTACATAGTAATATGGCGCTATTATAATAATGTCTACAGTAAAATAAACATATTTTTAAATAGCGTTACGGGCTACCCATATCACCCTTCACACATAATAGTCCCAGTAGTCCATCCAGTATCAGCATATCTCCAGATCGGTAGACTACCCTAAATATTCCATAGGCTATGGGAGAAAAACAAACTCGTAGTAAAGGCTCGGTATGGTAGGTGACACGGAACACAGGGCAATGCCAGGGTAGATATACCAATTACGCACACGGGTTGGTGGTAATGCAGCAGCCACATATGCCCACCCCGAACAACACTCCAAAATCAAAGGGTGCACCCGGTCGATCACAATAGTAATAGATGGTATCGAAGAAGTGTGTCCAGCAAGAGGTGCTACCTCCTTTGGCCCAAGTTCGCTCATGTTTTAGCTACCTTAAGCTAACTCACGGGAGTTAGGTCCACGTAAAGTACCTTAGGAATGTCGTCACCATCCTACTTCATTCTGGAATCTCCACTGCGTACACAGTTGCTAAAGTGGTTTTCGGTATCGACAGAGAGTATGTCCATATCCAATCCCGGTCTCCTTAACAACCAATCGTTAGTATAACCCGTAGTTATAATTTTAAAAAAAATTGGTATTTATATTTCAAAATCTAATATCATTTAACAAATCAAAATTATTTCAAATCCATTTCAAAATACCAAACTTATCATTTCATTTCAAAACCGTATTCATTTTATTCAATGTAAAATATCATTTCAAATTACATTTCAAAAATAGTTTATATTTCAAATCAAATTACTTCATTTAAATCAATAAAATAAATTTATTACATTTAATAATTAAATTATTAAATTTCCAAAATTTAAACCTTTCAAAGTGATCACATTCAAAACAGTTCAATTTTACAAAAGACAGCACTTAAAGATGTTGTAATAGGGTTACATTTGTTTCAAATAAAACTTGGTATAATTCAACAATTATAGGACTTACAAAATGCTATAACAACCTTTAATTAAATTTAGCCATTTGGTTCATTCATATTAACTACAACATTTACAAATGCTGTAATATCATTTACATTGGAATTAGTAGCATTTCAAAATGCAGTTAATTAACTTCAAATATTCAATATAATTTCACAACCAATTATATTTTTATTTAAATCATTTTTAACTTATAAAATCATATAATTTTACTTTTATATCCATCATTTAATTTTTCTTAAATTCATGATTTTATAAAGTTAAATTTCCATTCAAAATTAAGATTTAATAATAATTCACTTATTAAATTCCAATATTCAATTTTAAATTCATTAAATTAAATTTCAACTTAACACTTAAGTTTAAAAAATTAAATATAACTTAATTTCAATTTTTATTTACTTAACTTCAAATTCACTTTTAAGCCAAATTCACAAATTTCAAATTTTGGTTATATTTCAAAATTTCAACTTAAATATTCATTCATTTCACAATTAAATTTTTTCAAAATCCATAATATAAAAAAAATCATTTTAAATTCATTCAAATTCAAATTATCATAAATTTATCATATTTTCATATTTAATTTAAATTCCAATTATCACCAAATTAAAATTTCCAAAATAACCTACATTTCAAATTTTCTAACTTTTTCGTTAATTTATTTCACTTATAAATTTTCAGAAAATCAATAATACTTTGCAAAAATCATTTTTAATTAAGTTTAAATAAAAATAATATAATATTTACATTTTCTAAAATATTTTAAAAATTTTAGAAAAACATATTTGAATACGGGTCTCTGTAAAATTTTCTACGCTACGTAAAGTGATGCGGGTAATATATCATTTCAACTCGTAATTTACAAAGAAAACCCAGATTTTATCATTTCAAACCCGCAGTCACAAGTAAATGAAATAAATTGAAAATCGCTCAGGCCTATCGTTTCAGCCGATAACGATTTTCCTCTATTCTAAAGTCCGTTCGGGTATGTATCATTTCAACCCATAGTGATTCTAATCTAAAGGGAACTTGCAGTGTGATAAACTGATATAAATAACAGAACAACATAATATAACAGTAACATATGATATAACAGGTGTTTAAACATGGGTGAACATCATATAATTAGTGACGACCCGGAATTTTTGGACATTTGAAATCAGAATATTTAATTGATTTTAAATATTTAAATGTTAATTTCTAACTTGAGCTTCAAATGTCACTATTTATTGGGTAATTTAATTACTAAATTAAATTATTTGAAGTTTGGTAAAATGTTGAATATGGAATTTTAAGCTGGTTAAAAATAATTTAAAGGCATGTAAGAGTTATATTGATAGGAATGAAGATAATAAATGAGTTAAAATTTAAATTATTAGTGTTTTGTGCTGTTTTGAAATTATATCGTTCAAATTGATATTTAAAAATAGCCTACCGAGGCACAGTCTAAGATTTGACTAAACCAGTTCTATGGGGTCCATAATGGTGTTTTATTATCGGATTTCAATTTTCGTAGCGATTGGAGTTGTTGTGTGAGCATACGATAAGTAAACGCGCTGAAAATTCATATCGAAATTTAATATAATAACCGAGTCCAAAAAGCTATCTTCTCCATACGGTCGAATTAGGACTCGAAACCTTTTCCATTGCGTTCGAGATAGGGGTATAACATTATAAATGCCAAGCGGCACACATCGATAGGAGGTCGAGGTTTTAAAGTGCGTAAATTGAGATAAATTGTATTTAATTAGTATATATACATCCTAGTCAACCACTGCCAAAATCCTTTCCCATCAGCCCCTATCCTATACCTGTGCAAACCAACCTAGCCGACCTAGGAAACGTGCTCGAGATGCTTGCTTCCTTTCTTTTCTTTCAGTCCGACATTTCCCTTTTCACTTCGTTTAAATCACGTAGTACTCTCTTTTCCTTTCCTCAAGTCAAAATCATTTGCAAACAGAGAAAAAATCATGGCCGAGCAAATCAATAGAACGAAATTATTTTCGTTCGAAATCAAGGAAGTAAAATGGCCGCTCCCTCTTAAAGAAAATCGAAATAAAATAAATAAACGAACGAACAAAGTTCGTTCGAATCAGTTAGAAATCGAGCGAGGTTCTCGTTCTTATCATCAACAATCGAATCGAATTCGACGAACTCGTCGAGGCCAGGCATTCGAAATCGCTCGAATTCGACGAGCTCGTGAACCTAAGGCGGAGACAGGCGATTGAGGCGTCGTTTGTTTTGATGGGGGCAACGCAGTTTGTGGCTTAGAGGGTAGTCGCGATTGAAGTCGAGGGTTATCAATAGCGTAGCGGTCGATGGCGTGTTCGCCGTTGGGGGTCGCGTCGTGGCTACTGGTGGCGATTTCGTTTCAATCGATGGAGGATGGCAATCTCGTGGGACTCGATTTTGGAGCGTTGGCGTTCTAGCCGAACTGTAGTAAGGTATTGCAGTAATTTTTTCAATTTATTTAATTAAATATTGTGCATATATAGTAAATTTAGATTTTGAAAATTTGTATAACAATTCTGTTTTATACAAATATACTTATATATTTTAATTTACATACATATATATATATATACACACACCGAATCAAAGAAAGATATTTACAGTTGGATGTATATCAGTTTTAGAAAAATATATGAATTTACATTAGAGCGGGAAATTTTATATAAGTAAGATTTTGGGAAAAAAGGGAAATTTAAATAAAACTTATTAAATGGGACATTTATTTTTCGATTTGTTCAAATATTAATAAAACCATAAAATGTTTTTACAAGGTCTAATCATGAAGAAATAAGTCGAGATTGAAGCGGATGCCGATCAAAATCAAAGTTGAGTTAATCTCACTCATCTAGGTTTAATTTAAATTTAAATGGTTAAATTTAAATAATTGGCTGAATGATTGAATTGATTTGATGTGCTATATTATATATATAGTATATATAGTATATATTGGAATGATTGATTTCCCGCATTATATAGCGGATGAGACCCGATGCCTCGCATAATAGCGGATGATATTATATAAATCCCATATACCGCGTTATTCCACCTTGAAGTGGAATTAGTATTTTATATTGTGCTAACATCTGTGGATGCAGGGAAACAGGTTGAAGGGATCCAACAGGATTCCTCAAAATATTTAGACTGTTAAAATATTCTGTGATATAATTATTTGCTATCCTGTGATGAATTATATTGATAATTGGAATATTGGATGCTATGGTTGAAATTAATATATTTCGGTATACTGAGTTATCAAAATCTATAGAATTGGGTTTTTGAAAAAGAAAATAAAAGAGAAAATCTTTAAGTAAAATAATTATAGAAGTTTGAATAAATTGAAGGATAAATTGGAAAGAATGGAAGTGAATTGTTAAATTTTAAACAAATAAATTCTGAATATGGGTAAGGGGATTCTGAATAAACTGAGGAGTAACGAATTTAAAACCTAAGTGAGATTATCTAAAGAAATAAAGAATTTATTTTAAAATCCAAGATTTAAATTTATTTAAAAATAAAGAAGGAATTTTGGAAATCTGAAATTGGTATTTCCCGTTAAAAAGGGATTTTTAAATCAAAATAAAGAAATGAAATTTAAAGATAATGGATTTGAAATAAATAGGGTAAGTAAGAAAAGTTATTTAAAGCCGAAGTAAATTGGAAATCAATTTGGGATTGAATTAAGTGTGTAAAACCATGATTTTTAAAAGAGAACGAGACTTGAAATTTTTAAATTGAGTTTATAAGGTGAAACAAGATATCAGAGGATGTTTGGAAGAATAAATTTTATTAAAAGAATGGAAAAAATTGTTTAAAAATAAACAAGGATTTATTTTTAAATATGGAAAGAGAAGAGTATTTTCCTGAATAGCCAAGTACGTTTTCAAAGCAAGATTTTAAGTATAAGTAAAAAGTTTTAAGTTGTTTAAAAAGTATGTTTAGAAAGCTTATTATTTCTAAATGTTTAAATTCTAAAGCAAGTATCTTCTTTTAATCTATTAAAGCAGTAACTATTTAGAAGTGGCTTGGTATTATGTTTTAAAAATTTGAAATTCAGTTTTATATTGTACAAAGAAGTTTTATTTTAAATATTCTTAAAGTATATATTTTGAATAAGTATTAAAGTAATTTTTAATTTAAATGTTTAAAGGATATTTTATAATAAGGTGTTTTAAATTATTTTTAAAAACCTAAAGTTTTGTGCTTGGTGATTTCAGTGGAAATAAATAGTTGGGAATTTATCCCAGGAGAAGAGTATGGTTTGAAACTGTTTTCAAAAGGATTGAAAATGGGAAATATATCTTGTAAGGATATTTTGAGATGAATAAATAATTTGGGAAAATTATTTAGGTTTGATGGATGTTTGTGAATATTAATTGATAGTTAAATAACCGACTATCAATATTGGACAATGCGTTGATCTTTTCGAAGAGACCGGGATCGATATTTATTTCTCGAAAACCACTTCGATCCGGTTTGTGCGTTTTCGTGGAAAACGAATTAGGAGTCGAAGATGGAGCAATGAAGTGCAAGGGCTTGTCGCTACTAATCCTGAGGATATTTCCAAAATGGATGTAGTAGGAATAGTGCCTTCGGTTCCGTTCGAACCCGGAACGGACTTGTATGGGTGAATGCTTTCAGAACATCGTCAGGTGGACGATGGGCATTCTAAGTGAAACGATCTAAAAGGTAACGCTTAGCCTCAAGCCTCATCAACTGGGAATGACTGAAAATCAGGGGTTATGCAGCAAGGCTTGGTGAGTAGTACCCATTTCGGGTGAGGTCATCCCCGTCTAGATGTCCCTTTTATTTCGGCTTGGTGGTGCGGTTGCCGATCCTAACCGTGGGGTGATCTTACTCGGGATTATCTAGTAAGGGGTAGTCCCGGGCCTTATGTTGCAGGGGGGCACGAGTGATCCTCGTTATGGTGATCTAGGCCACGTACTGTGACAGGTGATACCCTAGTACCTAGTCATTAGTTGGAAATCCATTTTCCCTATGCACTCGTACGGTTATGATTGTACCCAACCATTGCTGAAACATGAGATGCAAGCATTTTAGCTAGATTCAATTTTACTTTCTATAGACACTATTATAATATCAGAAAATTTTAATAAAAGTGTTTTAGCTATCGTAAGGTAAAAACCAGACATGTTTATTTGTGGCGTGGTCTTACGAGATGCTTTCAATTTTCAAAGGATTTTGAAACTTTAATAATCAATTTGTGACGACCCAGAATTTTTGAGCGTTCAAAAATTTGAATATTTGATTGAGTTTAAATATTTAGAAGTTAATTTTAACTTGAATTAAGAATATCACAATTTATTTGACAATTAAATTATCAAATTAAATAACTGGTAGTCAAATAAAATGTCGAATCTGGAATTTTACGCCTGTTAAAAATAATTTGAAAGCTTATGAAACTTATATCGATAATACTGAAGAAGGTAAAAGTGATAAAATTTAATTTGGAAGTGTTTTGTTCAATTTTTAAATTTATATCGTTTAAATTGAATTTAAAGGGACAGTCTCGGAATTCGTCGAAACTAGTTCCATTGGATCCGTAATATTTTATTATTGTCGGAATTTGATTTCCGCAGGGTTCGGAGTTACCGTTTGATCGTTCAACCCGTAAATGCATTAAGAAAGCTAATTAAATTTAATTGTCTTAGTCAAATCTTTTTATGGAAGTCACACACCCTAGCTTCTAACGCAAGCCTCAATTTCTCTTTTATAAAATTTGGCCGAAGCCTTATCTGCAGAATGAAAACCGAGATTTTTTTTTTTTTTAAAAAAAAATAAAATAAAAATAAAGGATGGCCGAAGCCTGTATCCTTCAAAAGTTGGGTAGGAATGAAAATTCGAAACCGAATCAAGTGAAGAAAAAAGAAAATGGCGGAGCAAGAGGGGGGCTTGCGTGAACACGCGAGGGAAGTTACGTCGCCATCGACAAGCCGATAGGAGACTTCCAAGAGGGGGGCGACTCGAGATTAGGGTTTTCGCGGCAGCTCTAGGGTTCTCTTGGGGTCGCGTTTGAGGCTCGTGTTGTTGGATGAGTCGCAAGCAGTGGGCGGCGATCGTTTTTCGATCGAGAGGGAGCTGCTTTGCTGTTCGTATTGGAGGTCGCGGTGGTCGATTTAAGGAGGAAAGGCCGTGTTATCGGGATCGTTAGGGTTTCGATCTCGTGCTCCAAAAATCTGGTGATGTTCTTTTACGTGAGGTATTGAATGATAATTTTTTTTATTTAAGTTTAATATATAAAGATACGTCTATAAGTTTCCAGTAGGGTACTCTCTATTTTAGAATTAGTTCTCTATATATGTTAGAAAACATAATTTTGCAGCAAACTATATAATACTATTCCACTTGAGTTTAACATACACACACACACAAGATTTTGCGAAGGTGTATATATATATGCATTTGTTTTAAACTGGATAGAACAATAAAGAAACAGCATAATACGACTATATATATTTATATATATATCCGCATGCCTATTTTAATTTAATTATATATATGAATTTTTTTAAAATGTGTAAAGTTGATATAAAAATTGATTTTTAAATCTATATGGGAATTTTTATAAGTATATATAGTTTCAAAAGAGAGATAAATGTACTTGTTTGATTTAAGTAACCCATTGAATCATTTTAGTACTAAAAGATTTTCAAAGGAAACTTAGAGGTGAAAATAAACTATTAGTAATCAAATTTAAATGTACCAAATGGAAATTAATTATTTAAATGATTTGAATATTTATTAAATCATGCAATTGTTTATACAAGGTTTGAAAATCATGGAAAAAAAACAGGTCGGAATGGAAATGGTTGCAAAACAAATGCAAAGGTGAGT
Source organism: Allium cepa (assembly GCA_030765085.1). NCBI lineage: Eukaryota > Viridiplantae > Streptophyta > Magnoliopsida > Asparagales > Amaryllidaceae > Allium > Allium cepa. The sequence goes on along the minus strand of CM060932.1, from coordinate 233,030,337 downwards.
TAATCTCACTTAGTTTAAATTTAAATTTAAATGATTAAATTTAATAATTGATTGTATGGTTAAATTGATTGATGTGATATAGTATGATATTTTGGAATTGGTGTATTATGTTGTGCTAACATCTTTGGATGCAGGGACAACAGGTTGGAGGGATCCAACTGGATCCCTCAACATTTATTTAAATTATTTAATTTTCTCTGCTGTGAATATTGACATTCTATAATGAATTATATTGGAATATTGAATGTTATGGTTGATTGGATATATTTGTGGTATAATGAATTACCAAAATTATATGGATTGGGTTTTGGAAAGAAAATAAAAGAAATGAATTTGTAAGTAAAGTAATTATAGGAAATTTGAATAAATTAAGAGTGAATTGAGAAAAATAGAAGTAATAAAATAATAATAAATGACTTCGAGAATGAAGAGAAAGAATTTTGAACAAAATGAAATTGATGAATTGTAAACTTAAGATATATCCATAAAAGAATAGAGAATTATTTTAAAATTTAAAGTTTAAATGTATTTAAAGAATAAAGAAGTAACTTGAGAAATCTAAGAATTGGTATTTTCAGTTAAAAGTAATTTAACTCATATTTAAGGAAATAAAATCTAAAATTAATAGGTTTTGAAATAGAAAGGAAGATAATTGGAATTCAATTTGGAAATTGATTCAAGTGATATAAATTAGAATTTCAAGAAGAATGTGAAGGGAAGTATATTTCCCTGGATGGCCAAGTACGTTTTTTTTAAAAAGAAAATTTAAATATAAGATAAAAGTTTAATGTGGTTTTAAAAAGCATATTTTAGGAATTTTATTATTTCTGAATGTTTAAAATTCATAAGTAAATATGTTTCAAATCTATTATTGTAAGAACTATTTAAATGTGACTTAGTATTTTATTTTTAAGAGTGAAAACCTAGTTTTATATTTTATAAAGTAACTTTATTTTCAAAAATCATATAATATGTGTTTTTAGTAAATTATTGAAGTAGTTTTTAAAATGAATGTTTTAAAATAAATTTCAAAGTAAAGTGTTTTTTTTTAATTATTTTTAAATCTAGTTTTGTGCTTGGTGATTTCAGAGGGAATATAAAATATTTGGGAAAGTTAATTCTGAGAAGAAAGATGTTTTGAAAACTGTTTCCAAAAGATTAAAAATAGAAATATATCTTGTGAAGATATTTTTTGGAGATTAATAAATAATTTGGAAAAATTTATTTATTGGTTGATGGTTGTTTGTGAATATAAATTGATAGTTAAATAACCGACTATCAATATTGGACAATGCGCTGATCGTATCGAAGAGACCGGGATCGAGATTAATTTCTCGAAAACCACTTCGATCCGGTTTATACGTTTCGTGCGAAAAACGTGTTCGGAGTCGAAGATGGAGCAGTGAAGTGCAAGGGCTAGTCGCTACTAATCCTGAGGATATTTCCAAAATGGATGTAGTAGGAATAGTGCCTTCGGTTCCGTTCGAACCCGGGACGGACTTGTATGGATGAATGCTTGCGAAACATCGTCAGGAGGGCGATGGGCATTCTAAGTAAATACGTTCTAAAGGTAACGTTTAGCCTCAAGCCTCACCAAATGGGAATGACTGAAAATCAGGGGATATGCAGCAAGGTTAGGTGGGTCATGCCCAAGCAGGACAAGATAATTCCCCTGTCTAGATGTCCCTTATTTATTTCGGCTTAGTGGGTGGTTGGTCGCGCCAACCACGGGGTTTATCTTGTTCGGGACTGTTCAGTAAGGAATGGTTCCGGCCTTGTGTTGCAGGGGATGAAGGGAGTAGTCCTCGGTACGGTGATCTAGGCCCCGTACTGTGACAGGTGGTACCCCAGTGCCTAGTCATTGTTGGAAATCCATTCTCCCTACGAGCCTTGTACGAGTTTTGTTTGTATTACCCACTTTTGTGGCTAGTAGCTGGAATTTAATGAATGTAACAATTTCGGCTATTTTATAAGTATTTGTATATAGACCCTATTATAATATCAGAGGATTTCTATAAAAATTGTTTTAGCTATCGTAAGGTAAAAACCCGACATGTTTATTTGTGGCGTGGTCTTACGAGATGCTTTTGTTTTTCAAAGGATTTTTGAAACTTTAATAATCAATTGGGTGTGATTTTCTCACTCTGGTATTCCAGACTGACTCGGGTATTATTTAACTATAATGCTCGGGTCAGACCGAGTATTATAGAATACAGGATATGATGCTGTGGAGCTCAGGAGACGAGCTGGATGACGATACGTATTCTCGTATTTGTGTATACATATTTCCGCTGTTTGAGTTGTTGAGTATTCATTGCATGTTACTGATGTGAGCTGTGACTGATGTACTCTGATGATGTAATGTATGTAAACAGATATATTTGTTTTTGTGTAAAGATTATTTATTATCTATTATATTTTATTCCGCTGCGATGGTTAGATTCTGATGTTGATTTTGTTTTCTCTTCTTCTACCTCTTCTTCTTAAACCCAAATGGTTCGTATTTCTGTGCAACTTGAGTTGATTGTTGTAGAATAGTGTTAACTCAAGGGGTACGGATTTGCAGGCTGTTACACTTGGTATCAGAGCTTAGGTTGGAGATAACCTTGGCTCTGGTGGGAATTACTCATAAAATAGAGTCCGTAGTACTCTATAATGAGTTTGAGCGTATTAATAGATATGAGCGCGTATTTGTTAGTGAATATAAATTGTTTTAATATTGTGTTGATTGGTTTATTGAGTGGCATATGAACCTTCGTCGACACAGTCTGCGCAACTGTATTGAAGGGGTTTCTAAACACTTGAGTAGAGCAATCGACACAGTATTGTTTTAAATATGGGTAAATGAAATAATTTTACCCAAAAATATATTATCGATATAAAGAAAATTTTTGTAAGCTATTTAGCTAATATATGGTTGCTTGGATGTTAGAAATGATAATATTAAAATATTATCATTGTTAAGTAAAAATTTAACTAGAAATTGAAAAAAAATAAAATAAAATAAAAATAAAAAAAATAACCAAAGTTTGAAGGGAATAAATTCATTATAAAATGAAATTCATAAGTATGAGTCGTAAATGAAATTTATAAATTGAAATATAAACAAATAAGAATTTGTATGAGCATAAGCTATGCAAATAAAATTATAGTAAAATTGATTTAAAGCTGGATTTGGGAATTTAAATCCCGGAAATTTGGAAGTGTTTGCCAAAGTATTTGAAGATGAATAATAACACAATCGATTTGGAGGAACTTCCGAAAGGAAAATTGTTTTAAAATGGATTTTGGAAGTGAAATAGCATTGAAATCACTTGGATTATTGGAAAATAATTCTGATGATGACGGCCGCATCATCGGTATTCATTTTCGAATTTCTAAGTGACGGATTGCTGCCAAAAAAAATTGATTTGTTCAGAAAAGCTGGTTGTTTTTGAAAATCTCAAAAGAAATTTGTTGGAAATAAAATCCAGGATTGGTTTAAAATTTTTGAGAAGTGTGATTTTGAGATGTTGGAGATTTCAAAATGATTTGAAATCAAAGCCGGGGATTTAAAAATCCCGATAAGATAAGTTGTAAGTTTATAAATGGAAATGATTTTCGAATTCGGAAGAAATTTAAGCTTTGGATAGTGGAATGTGAATCTAAAGTGAAGAGTTGAAATGAAATTAACTTGGATTGAAATTAATTGGATGGGCTGAAGTTAATATCCAATTATATTCAAATTAAGTTGAAATCGAATTGAGTTAAATAAATCCGAGTTAAGTAAAATTGAGTTGGGATGAGAATTCAATTGAATTAATTAATGAAATTAAATTCTTACCTGAATAAATGGGAAATAAGTTGGATAAGGATTGGATTGAAATAAATAAACCAGAATAACTTATAAAAGAATTAAAGATCCATGAAAATAAAATATGCTTGGGCTATAAATAAATAGAAGGCTTGAGTTAAAAGTAAAAGATGAATATATTCCAGCTTATGATGAATGGAATTGTATAAAATAATAATTTGTGACTTATTAAATTTAAAATGGAATACAATGCCCAAAATCAATATTTTGATAAATTGAAAAATGAAAGGAGGATCCAAACTTGAAGTATAAAATAAATATTGAACTTAAGAAAATTAAATGGAGTGATCTTTGGAATAAAAATTCAAGTGTTGGATTATGAATAAGGGGAGAACTAATTGGATAATAAATTAGTTAATGAGATTGAATTGTGAGTTTATGATGAAGTTGGAAATAAACTCAAATTATAAATTAAAATTGACTCAAATTGATGATGAAGTGAAAGTAATTGAGAATGAAGCTGAATTATGAGTAAATAAATTGGATGGTAAATTGAAAGTGAATAATTGAATCAGAACTAGGGTTATTAAATTGAAAATTTAGCTTGAAGTGTTAACAAATTAAATATAATTGAAGTGTATCGGATAAAAATGTAAATGGATTAAAATAGCAATGTTTGAATGTGCAAATAAAATCCATAAGTGAAGATAACTTGGAAATAGCCAGAGAATAAATTGAATGGGTTAAATCTGAAAAGTTAAATTTTATTATAACTAATCAAATAAATTTGTAGTTTGAAATGAGATTGGATTGAGATAGAATCAAATTAAATTGAAAAGAGAAATTTATTTACAAAATGAAGTGAGCTTAAGAATAGAAAAAAAAAAGAGATTTACTTGAAAATAAAATGGGCTTAAATATAAAATTGGAGTGAATAAACTTAAGCTAAAGGATGAAAGGAGTTAGATTGAATTCAACTTAAAATTTAGATTAATAGTAGTGAATTGGATTTAAATCAAGTAGGAATAAATTTTAATTGGAATAAAAAAAAAAATCGGTGTGATGCCGATAATATTTAATGGAGTGAAAATGCTTAAATAAATAGTTGTAAACCATTTAAATTATTAAGGGATTGAAATAACTTGAGGCAATAAGAAAAATAGAATGTTTCAAGTTTATTGGAATGGTTTAAGTGAATGTGGGTAAACTAATTTTATTGAATAAATGAATGGATGAGATAAATAAGAATCAAATGAAGTATGGTTTAAATAAGTTGAGAAGTGGTTATTGAATGATATGGCTTGGTTGTTTTGAGCTAAATAAATAATTGTGAATGAATTGAAATAAAAAGGAAATTTAATTGGTAATAGAGATGGAACCTAAGTTGTTAATGGTTTTAATGGACTAGTTTGGTTAATAAAATTGAAATGCAATGAAACTGAGAATATATGGATTGTGAATAAATCCGAAATGGAATAGAATTAAGTATAAATTGAGTTGGAGTCAATTTAAATTGGTTATAAACATAAATACTTATGTATTCACATAAATCTTGTCAAATTGCATAGAATAAATTGTCATTGGATGTAAATGGAAGTAATTAAAATTCTATGAGTTGATAGAAGTGTAATAAAATTGATTTGAAATCAATTAAATCAAATATGAGATTGAATTGTTTAAAAATAAATAGAATGTAAGCAACAGAATCATAAACCATGTAGATTTGAATGAAATGGCGTGAGCACTAGTTGAAAACAAGTGCGTAAGTGTTAAAAACCATATAAGTTACTTATAAACATTGTTAGTTACATTGTTTTAATATTTATGTGTTGTAGTTGTTTAAAAAGAGTGGAATGTTAATAAACTGCATATATTTGGCACTTACATGTTTAAATTGAGTAAGTACAGGTACTGGGAAGCCGTGTGGCTGGATTTGGTAGTGCTACTTGCTAAAAATAATAAGCCGCTTGCTTAAAATGCTAAATAAGGTACGCCTACGCAATTAAAATAGGAAATATGAACTGTTTTTGGTTTTTCCGACCGTGTGGGTCGATGTATATATATATTTCTCTTTTGTCAAATTGCAAAAGCTCCTCCGTACAAAGGGGACTCTGCCAAAAATTTTCATAAATTTTGGGAGTTTGAAAATTTTGGAAAATTTTGTTAACGACAAAACTATTTAGAATTGGAAACTAAAATAAATTAGTAAATGAAACTAATTAAAGTAATGACTTAAATTAGTTATAAATGAAGGATAAAATTTAAAAGGTTCAAAGTTGAAAATAAATGAAATACATATGTAATGTGGAAATCGATTTGAATAGAAATGATATAAACTGAAGTGGTAAGGTGATATTGAATATAAAAGCATATTAAATACTTATACTAAACTTAAGAAAGGAATAGTGAATTCTAAATTGGAAATTGATAATATAAATATATTACAAGTTGATATTTGGATAAATAGATATTGATATTGGTAAGGGAGTCGTTAAAATGTTTTGAAATGTTGTGATTGGATATTACTGCTTAGTCGGATATGCAGGTAATATAAAGTGAAAAGAGAATTGATTTTGATTTCTGAAGATAAATTGAAATTGCCCGACAAAAGGTATGTATTTAAATTTGTTATGAAAATTGATTGGGATTTGGATTTGGATTGAGCCACTTGGCTTTTTTTTTTGGTTTTCTTTTTGGATTTGGGAGGCCGTAGAGCCATTTTGTAGTTGTACCGAGCTAGCCGCGCAAAGGAGACGCTGGCGAAATTTTTCGGGAATTTAGGGTGTTAGAAAAATTTTGAGAAAATTTTGATAATTCAAAATTGGTTTTATGATTAAAACTTGAATGGTTGGGCAAATAGGATAATTTGCAAACTAGGGAATGATTTGGAAAGTTAATAGAAATAATAATGGGCCTTTTGTAAGATAGTTGGTAAGATGTTGAATTGTTAGAAAACTGTTTGGTTTAGGGAAATAATAAACGGGTATTGGACCATTCTTCCTAATTAGTAATTTCGGGGACGAAATTCTTTTAAGGGGGGAGGAATGTGACGACCCAGAATTTTTGAGCGTTCAAAAATTTGAATATTTGATTGAGTTTAAATATTTAGAAGTTAATTTTAACTTGAATTAAGAATATCACAATTTATTTGACAATTAAATTATCAAATTAAATAACTGGTAGTCAAATAAAATGTCGAATCTGGAATTTTACGCCTGTTAAAAATAATTTGAAAGCTTATGAAATTTATATCGATAATACTGAAGAAGGTAAAAGTGATAAAATTTAATTTGGAAGTGTTTTGTTCAATTTTTAAATTTATATCGTTTAAATTGAATTTAAAGGGACAGTCTCGGAATTCGTCAAAACTAGTTCCATTGGATCCGTAATATTTTATTATTGTTGGAATTTGATTTCCGCAGGGTTCGGAGTTACCGTTTGATCGTTCAACCCGTAAATGCATTAAGAAAGCTAATTAAATTTAATTGTCTTAGTCAAATCTTTTTATGGAAGTCACACACCCTAGCTTCTAACGCAAGCCTCAATTTCTCTTTTATAAAATTTGGCCGAAGCCTTATCTGCAGAATGAAAACCGAGATTTTTTTTTTTAAAAAATAAAATAAAAATAAAGGATGGCCGAAGCCTGTATCCTTCAAAAGTTGGGTAGGAATGAAAATTCGAAATCGAATCAAGTGAAGAAAAAAGAAAATGGCGGAGCAAGAGGGGGGCTTGCGTGAACACGCGAGGGAAATTACGTCGCCATCGACAAGCCGATAGGAGACTTCCAAGAGGGGGGCGACTCGAGATTAGGGTTTTCGCGGCAGCTCTAGGGTTCTCTGGGGGTCGCGTTTGAGGCTCGTGTTGTTGGATGAGTCGCAAGCAGTGGGCGGCGATCGTTTTTCGATCGAGAGGGAGCTGCTTTGCTGTTCGTATTGGAGGTTGCGGTGGTCGATTTAAGGAGGAAAGGCCGTGTTATCGGGATCGTTAGGGTTTCGATCTCGTGCTCCAAAAATCTGGTGATGTTCTTATACGTGAGGTATTGAATGATAATTTTTTTTATTTAAGTTTAATATATAAAGATACGTCTATAAGTTTCCAATAGGGTACTCTCTATTTTAGAATTAGTTCTCTATATATGTTAGAAAACATAATTTTGCAGCAAAATATATAATACTATTCCACTTGAGTTTAACATACACACACACACAAGATTTTGCGAAGGTGTATATATATATGCATTTGTTTTAAACTGGATAGAACAATAAAGAAACAGCATAATACGACTATATATATTTATATATATATCCGCATGCCTATTTTAATTTAATTATATATATGAATTTTTTTAAAATGTGTAAAGTTGATATAAAAATTGATTTTTAAATCTATATGGGAATTTTTATAAGTATATATAGTTTCAAAAGAGAGATAAATGTACTTGTTTGATTTAAGTAACCCATTGAATCATTTTAGTACTAAAAGATTTTCAAAGGAAACTTAGAGGTGAAAATAAACTATTAGTAATCAAATTTAAATGTACCAAATGGAAATTAATTATTTAAATGATTTGAATATTTATTAAATCATGCAATTGTTTATACAAGGTTTGAAAATCATGGAAAAAAACAGGTCGGAATGGAAATGGTTGCAAAACAAATGCAAAGGTGAGTTAATCTCACTCAGTTTAAATTTAAATTTAAATGATTAAATTTAATAATTGATTGTATGGTTAAATTGATTGATGTGATATAGTATGATATTTTGGAATTGGTGTATTATGTTGTGCTAACATCTTTGGATGCAGGGAAAACAGGTTGGAGGGATCCAACTGGATCCCTCAACATTTATTTAAATTATTTAATTTTCTCTGCTGTGAATATTGACATTCTATAATGAATTATATTGGAATATTGAATGTTATGGTTGATTGGATATATTTGTGGTATAATGAATTACCAAAATTATATGGATTGGGTTTTGGAAAGAAAATAAAAGAAATGAATTTGTAAGTAAAGTAATTATAGGAAATTTGAATAAATTAAGAGTGAATTGAGAAAAATAGAAGTAATAAAATAATAATAAATGACTTCGAGAATGAAGAGAAAGAATTTTGAACAAAATGAAATTGATGAATTGTAAACTTAAGATATATCCATAAAAGAATAGAGAATTATTTTAAAATTTAAAGTTTAAATGTATTTAAAGAATAAAGAAGTAACTTGAGAAATCTAAGAATTGGTATTTTCAGTTAAAAGTAATTTAACTCATATTTAAGGAAATAAAATCTAAAATTAATAGGTTTTGAAATAGAAAGGAAGATAATTGGAATTCAATTTGGAAATTGATTCAAGTGATATAAATTAGAATTTCAAGAAGAATGTGAAGGGAAGTATATTTCCCTGGATGGCCAAGTACGTTTTTTTTTAAAAAGAAAATTTAAATATAAGATAAAAGTTTAATGTGGTTTTAAAAAGCATATTTTAGGAATTTTATTATTTCTGAATGTTTAAAATTCATAAGTAAATATGTTTCAAATCTATTATTGTAAGAACTATTTAAATGTGACTTAGTATTTTATTTTTAAGAGTGAAAAACCTAGTTTTATATTTTATAAAGTAACTTTATTTTCAAAAATCATATAGTATGTGTTTTTAGTAAATTATTGAAGTAGTTTTTAAAATGAATGTTTTAAAATAAATTTCAAAGTAAAGTGTTTTTTTTTTAATTATTTTTAAATCTAGTTTTGTGCTTGGTGATTTCAGAGGGAATATAAAATATTTGGGAAAGTTAATTCTGAGAAGAAAGATGTTTTGAAAACTGTTTCCAAAAGATTAAAAATAGAAATATATCTTGTGAAGATATTTTTTGGAGATTAATAAATAATTTGGAAAAATTTATTTATTGGTTGATGGTTGTTTGTGAATATAAATTGATAGTTAAATAACCGACTATCAATATTGGACAATGCGCTGATCGTATCGAAGAGACCGGGATCGAGATTAATTTCTCGAAAACCACTTCGATCTGGTTTATACGTTTCGTGCGAAAAACGTGTTCGGAGTCGAAGATGGAGCAGTGAAGTGCAAGGGCTAGTCGCTACTAATCCTGAGGATATTTCCAAAATGGATGTAGTAGGAATAGTGCCTTCGGTTCCGTTCGAACCCGGGACGGACTTGTATGGATGAATGCTTGCGAAACATCGTCAGGAGGGCGATGGGCATTCTAAGTAAATACGTTCTAAAGGTAACGTTTAGCCTCAAGCCTCACCAAATGGGAATGACTGAAAATCAGGGGATATGCAGCAAGGTTAGGTGGGTCATGCCCAAGCAGGACAAGATAATTCCCCTGTCTAGATGTCCCTTATTTATTTCGGCTTAGTGGGTGGTTGGTCGCGCCAACCACGGGGTTTATCTTGTTCGGGACTGTTCAGTAAGGAATGGTTCCGGCCTTGTGTTGCAGGGGATGAAGGGAGTAGTCCTCGGTACGGTGATCTAGGCCCCGTACTGTGACAGGTGGTACCCCAGTGCCTAGTCATTGTTGGAAATCCATTCTCCCTACGAGCCTTGTACGAGTTTTGTTTGTATTACCCACTTTTGTGGCTAGTAGCTGGAATTTAATGAATGTAACAATTTCGGCTATTTTATAAGTATTTGTATATAGACCCTATTATAATATCAGAGGATTTCTATAAAAATTGTTTTAGCTATCGTAAGGTAAAAACCCGACATGTTTATTTGTGGCGTGGTCTTACGAGATGCTTTTGTTTTTCAAAGGATTTTTGAAACTTTAATAATCAATTGGGTGTGATTTTCTCACTCTGGTATTCCAGACTGACTCGGGTATTATTTAACTGTAATGCTCGGGTCAGACCGAGTATTATAGAATACAGGATATGATGCTGTGGAGCTCAGGAGACGAGCTGGATGACGATACGTATTCTCGTATTTGTATATACATATTTCCGCTGTTTGAGTTGTTGAGTATTCATTGCATGTTACTGATGTGAGCTGTGACTGATGTACTCTGATGATGTAATGTATGTAAACAGATATATTTGTTTTTGTGTAAAGATTATTTATTATCTATTATATTTTATTCCGCTGCGATGGTTAGATTCTGATGTTGATTTTGTTTTCTCTTCTTCTACCTCTTCTTCTTAAACCCAAATGGTTCGTATTTCTGTGCAACTTGAGTTGATTGTTGTAGAATAGTGTTAACTCAAGGGGTACGGATTTGCGGGCTGTTACACAATTTGAGGATGGTTTTCTCATGCTGGTATTCCAGACTGACTCGGGTGTTATTTAACTATAATGCTCGGGTCAGAACGAGTATTATAGAATACAGGTAAAGAAGGATGTGGAGCTCAGGAGACGAGCTGGATGGCGATACGTACTTCCGTATTTGTGTTCCATATTCCGCTGTGTATTCAGTTATGTGAGGACATGTTATGATTACTGTCCCATTGTGTTATGTCATTGATGTACTCTGATGATGTATGTATAAACAGATATAGTATTTGTTTTGTGTAAAGATCTGTTATTATCTATTATATTTTATTCCGCTGCGATGGTTAGATTCTGATGTTGTTTTTTTCTACTTTCTTCTTCTACCACTTCTTCTTAAATCCAAATGGCTCGTATTTCTGTTCATCTTGAGTTGATAGATGTAGAATAGTATTGACTCAAGGGGTTTGGATTTGCGGGTCGTTACAGTTGGTATCAGAGCTTAGGTTGGTGATAACCTTGGCTCTGTTAGGAATTACTCATTAGAGATAGAGTCAGCAGCACTCCAAATTGAGTTTGAGTGTATTAATAGTTATGAGCGCGTATTTGTTAGTGGGTATACAAATGGTTTTATATTGTGTTGACTGATTTATTGACTGGCATATGAACCTTCTTCGGCACAGTCTGGACAACTGTATCGAAGGGGCTTCTAAATACTTGAATATAACAATTGACACAGTATTGTTTTAAAGGAGGGTGAATGAAATAATTTTACCTAAAATATATTTCGATATAAACGAAATATTTTCTTAAATTGTTATATAACATGGATGTTTGGATGATAATATTTTAAACAAATAAGATTATAAAAAAATTGAAATGACTTACATAATAAAATGGAAAAATTTTATGAGCATAAATTATACAAATGAGTTATAATTAAATTTTGATTTAAGTCAAAATCTATAAATTTAAAATCTCGGAGATTTTGGAAGTGATTTTCGAAGTGTTTTCAAGATAAAGAGTAGCATTATTATTTTGGAGGTACGTCTGAAAGGAAAATTGTTTTAAATGGATTTTGAAAGTGATATAGCATCGAAATCACTTGGATCATTGGGAAATAATTCTTATGATGACGGCCGCATCATCAGCATTCATTTTCGAGTTTCTAAGTGACGGATTGCTGCCAAATTGATTTGTTCAACAGAACTGTTTTGTTTTTGAAATTTCAAAGGAAATTTGTAGGGGATAAAAACCAGGATTGGTTTAAAAATTTGAGAAGTGTGATTTTGAGATAATGATGATTTCAGAATGATTTGAAACCAAAAGCTGGGTGTCTAAAAATCATGAATTCCTTATTTAAATAATTTAGAGATCGTTAGAAGAAGTTATAAACTTATAAATTGAGATGATTTTTAAATAAGGAAGGAAAATATGAGTTTGAATGTTGGAATTAAAATTTAAAGTGAAAAGGTTAAATAAATTTAACTTGGATAATGGTAAAGGAATTAAATTGTTGAAAAATTTAATTGATTGCGGCTTGAATGGAATTTTTTTAGCAAAGTAAATGGATTAATTTTTTTGGATAAATGGGAATTGAATTGGATGGAGAAATAAAATTAAGTTGAAATGAATGAACTTAAGTTAAGTTAATATTGAGTTGGATTTGACTTAAACTGAAAATAAAATCTGGTTGTATTGGAATTAAGATAAAATGAAATTAAATTGAGTATAAATGATATTGAAAAGTTAAATTCTTACTTAAATAAATGAAAGTAAGTTGAATAAGAAAATTAAACTGGAATAAATAAATTCCGACAGCTTATAAAAGAATTGAAACCCATTGAATAAAATATACTTGGCTAAATAAAAATATATAATCCCTAATTAAAAAGGGGTATAGTGTGAACGAGATTTAAATTGGCGATATAACGGTTGAATTGTGAGTTAGTAATGGAGTTGGAAATGAACTTGAGTTAAATAAAATAGAGTTGGATCGACATGGTGATGGTTTGAATTACAAATAAAATTCAAGTGAGTTATAAATAATATTTAACATATTTTGCAAGTAAATTAGATATAATGGAAGTGTTGTCGAATGAAATGAAAGTGAATTATAGTAGAAATGGTTTAAGTTGCAAACAAAACCCAAGTTAGTAGAAATAAATTGAGAATGGCTTTGTATTAATAAAATAAATTTGAAAATGAATTAAGAAGGTGAATTAAAAATTTAAAATGGGGTGAATAAATGGTTGTTAGTGAGCTTTATGAAATGGTTTTGAATGGAACCTGTTTGAATAATGAAATGGAATTATTATGGGTTGTAATAACTTAAGTAAGTGTGAAATGGTTATTAAATTGAATAACCTGGTATGTTTTCAAGTCCCATAAATGGTTTCGAATGAAACCTATGCGAATATGAAATGCAAATGAATGATTGTTAATAAATTTAAAAATGGAATGGAGTTAAATATAAATTGAGTTGGAATCAATTTAAATTGGTCATAAAACTTAAGTAATTATTTATTCACATGGATATCATCAAATTGCATTGAATGAATTGTCGTTTGACGTAAACAAAAGTAGTTAAAATTCTATGAATTGATAGAAGTTAAATAAGTTGATTTTGAAATCAATTGAATTCAATATGAGTTTGTTTGGATTAAAAATAAATTGAATGTAAGAAATTGAATTGTAAACCATTCTAATTGAATGGAATGGCACGAATTGGTTGTAAACAATTAAAATTAATGTCGGAACCCTATAAGTTGCTTATAGATATTGTTTAACCTACATTTGCTTATAGAAACTCGTATGTTTACTAGTTAAATATGTAAAATATTGTTAAGTTACATGATTTTGGCACTTACATATTTAAATTGAGTAAGTACCGGTACAAGGAAGCTGTTTGGCTGGATTTGGATGCGCTAATTGCTAAAATAATAAACAACTTGCTTAAAAATGCTAAATAAAGGTACGCCTATGCAATAAAAATAAGTAATATGAACTGCTTTTTTTTTTCCGACCGTGTGGGTCGATGTATATATATTTATATCTCTTGTCAAATTGCAAAAGCTTCTCCGTACAAAGGAGACTCTGTCAAAATTTTACGAAAATTTTGGGAGTTAGAAAAAATTTTGAAAAAATTTTGTTAGCGACAAAACGATTTCAAATTGGAAATTGAAATAAATTAGTGGATGAAACTAATTTAAAATAATGATATGAATCGGTATAAATCGAAGACAAAATTCAATATTCAGAGTTGAAGATAAATTGAATTCATATGGAAATGGGAGAACCAATTTGAATAAAAGTAGATATAAACTAAAGTGTGAAGTGAAAATAATTATAAGAAGCGTATAAATACTTAGATTGAATTTAAGAAGAAATGGTGAAATTCTTAAGTAATATGGGTGTCGGGAAAATATATTGAACTAGCATTTGAGTGAAGATTTAACAAAAATATATGTACATCAGACGGCTTGAATGAATAGATATTGAAATTTTGTAAGGAAGTCAATAAAATGTTTTTGAATGTTGTGATTGGATATTATTACTAAGTAGGATATACAGGTATTTAAAAGCAGGAGAAAAATTGGTTTTGATTTCAGAAGATAAATTTAAATTGCTCGACAAAAAGGTATGTGTTTAAATTTTTGTATGAAATTTGATTGGGTTTTTGGATCTAGCCACTTGGCCTTTTGTTTTCTTTTGGAGTTTAGGAGCCCGTAGAGGCATTTTGTAGTTGTACCGAGCTAGCCACACAAAGGAGACGCTGGCGAATTTTTCCGAAAATTTAGAAAGTTAGAAATTTTTTGAGAAAGTTTTGATAATTTAAATTTGGATTTAAATTTAAATTTGAATAAGTGGAGTAAATAAATGTTGTTGGAAACTATGGAAGTTTTTGGAAAGTCGGTTGAAGTAATAGTGGGTCTTTAATAAAAGATATGTTATGGCACATCGATAAAACTGTTTGGTTTTGGAAAATAGTAATAGGTGTTGGATCATTCTTCTTAATTAGTAATTTCGGGGACGAAATTCTTTTAAGAGGGGAGGAATGTGACGACCCGGAATTTTTGGACATTTGAAATCAGAATATTTAATTGATTTTAAATATTTAAATGTTAGTTTCTAACTTGAATTTCAAATGTCACTATTTATTGGGTAATTTAGTTATTAAATTAAATTATTTAAAGTTGGGTAAAATGTTGAATCTGGAATTTTAAGCCGGTTAAAAATAATTTAAAGGCTTGTAAGAGTTATATTGATATGACTAAAGATAATAAATGAGTTAAAATTTAATTTAACATTGTTTTGTGCAGTTTTGAAATTATATCCTTTAAATTGATATTTATAAATAGCCTTCCGAGGCACAGTCTCGGAATTTGACGAAACTAGTTCCATGGGGACCGTAATGGTGTTTTATTATCGGATTTCAATTTTCGTAGCGATTGGAGTTGTTGTGTGAGCGTACGGTTAGTAAACGCACTGAAAATTCATATCGAAATTTAATATGATAACCGAGTCTAAAAAGCTATCTTCTCCATACGATCGAATTAGGACTCGAAACCTTTTCCATTGCGTTTGGGATAGGGGTATAACATTATAAACGCCTAGCGGCACGCATCGATAGGAGATCGAGGTTTTAAAGTACGTAAATTGAGACAAATTGTATTTAATTAATATATATATATATATATACATCCTAGTCAACCACTGCCGAAATCCTTTCCCATCCGCCCCTATCCTATACCTATGCAAACCAACCTAGCCGATCTAGGAAACGTACTTGAGATGCTTGCTTCCTTTCTTTTCTTTCAGTCCAACATTTCCCTTTTCACTTCGTTTAAATCACGTAGTACTCTCTTTTCCTTTCCTCAAGTCCAAATCATTTGCAAACAGAGAAAAAATCATGGCCGAGCAAAATCAATAGAACGAAATTATTTTCGTTTGAAATCAAGGAAGTAAAATGGTCGCTCCCTCTTAAAGCAAATCGAAATAAAATAAATTAACGAACGAACGAAGTTCATTTGAATCAGTTAGAAATCGAGCGAGGTTCTCGTTCAAATCATCAAAGATCGAATCGAGTTCGACGAACTCGTCGAGGCCAGGGCATTTGAAATCGCTCAAGTTCGACGAGCTCGTGAACCTAGGGCGAAGACAGGCTATTGAGTCGTCGTTCGTTTTGATGGGGGCAACGCAGTTCGTGGCTTAGAGGGTAGTCACGATTGAAGTCGAGGGTTATCAATAGCGTGGCGGTCGATGGCGCGTTCGCCGATGAGGGTCTCGTCGTGGCTACTGGTGGCGATTTCGTTTCAAGTGATGGAGGATGGCGATATCGTGTGACTCGATTTTGAAGCGTTGGCATTCTGGCCGAACTGTAGTAAGGTATTCCAGTAATTTTTTCAATTTATTTAATTAAATATTGTGCATAAATAGTAAGTTTAGATTTTGAAAATTTGTACAACAATTCTGTTTTATACAAATATACTTATATATTTTAATTTACATACACACACACACACACTGAATCAAAGAAAGATATTTACAGTTGGATGTATAGCAGTTTTAGAAAAATATATGAATTTACAGTAGAGCAGGAAATTTTATATAAGTAAGATTTTAGGGAAAACAGGGAAATTTAAATAAAACTAATTAAATGGGAAATTAATTTTTTGATTTGTTTAAATATTAATAAAACCATAAAATGTTTTTACAAGGTCGAATCATGAAGAAAATAAGTCGAGATTGAAGCGGATGCCAATCAAAATCAAAGGTGAGTTAATCTCACTCATCTGGGTTTAATTTAAATTTAAATGGTTAAATTTAAATAATTGGTTGAATGATTGAATTGATTTGATTTGCTATATTATATATATAATATATATAATATATATTTGAGTGATTGATTTCCCGCATTATATAGCGGATGAGACCCTATGCGACTCATAATAGCGGATGATATTATATAAATCCCATATACCGCGATATTCCACCTCGAAGTGGAATTGGTATTTTATATTGTGCTAACATCTGTGGATGCAGGGAAACAGATTAGAGGGATCCAACTGGATTCCTCAAATTATTTAGATTGTTAAAATATTCTATGATATAATTATTTGCTATCCCGTGACGAATTATATTGACAATTGGAATATTAGATGCCATGGTTGAAATTAATATATTTCGGTATACTGAGTTATCAAAATCTATAGAATTGGATTTTTGAAAAAGAAAATAAAACAGAAAATCTTTAAGTAAAATAATTATAGAAGTTTGAATAAATTGAAGGATAAATTGGAAAGAATGGAAGTGAATTGTTAAATTTTAAACAAATAAATTCTGAATATGGGAAAGGGGATTTTGAATAAACTAAGGAGTAACAAATTTAAAACCTAATTGAGATTATCTAAAGAAATAAAGAATTTATTTTAAAATCCAAGATTTAAATTTATTTAAAAATAAAGAAGGAATTTTGAAAATCTAAAATTGGTATTTCCAGTTAAAAGGGGATTTTTAAATCAAAATAAAAAAATGAAATTTGAAGTTAATGGATTTGAAATAAATGGGGTAAGTAAGAAAAGTTATTTAAAGGCGAAGTAAATTGGAAATCAATTTGGGATTGAATTAAGTGTCTAAAACCGGGATTTTTAAAAGAAAACGAGACTTGAAAATTTTAAATTGAGTTTATAAGGTGAAACAAGATATCAGAGAATATTTGGAAGAATAAATTCGCGGTAAGAATTTATTAAAAGAATGGGAAAAATTGTTTAAAAATAAATAGTGATTTATTTTTAAAGATGGAAAGAGAAGAGTATTTTCCTGGATAGCCAAGTACGTTTTCAAAGCAAAATTTTAAGTAAAAGTAAAAAGTTTTAAGTTGTTTGAAAAGTATGTTGTTATTCCAACTTCTAGCAAAGTTGAGATATCCAAAATTTATTGAGGATCGATGACTATTATTCTTGAGTATCAACTATGCATTGTAGGATAACCATGGATGCCGATGAATTTTGTCCGGGTCCAGATTGAGCTACAATTGATAGGACATGACCAGAAAGATCATAGAAGTCCGCATGTCAAATTTCAACTCAATCTGAGTTCATACGCTCAAGATATGATCGATTCAATTTGAAGAGAGAAACCTAGATTTCGAATCCATCACCAAACAGTGGCTCGAACCGATTACCTTCGTATCCATTAGGTTCGAATCCATCAGAGCAGGCACCATGTTCGAATCCATAGGCAGAGATGTCGTTCGAATCCATCGGCTTCGACTCCATCTACTTCGAACCCATCCCGTGGCCTTCCTTCGTATCCATCCAACTGAAGCCACTCCGTATCCATCGAGTGGTAGTGCTTCAAACCGATCAAAGTGGCACCCTTCGTATCCATCTGGACTCGATGGTTCGTATCCATCAGGTTGCCTCGTGTCCATTTGCATTTGCACCGATCAAGAGCAAACTAGCCTCGCACCTGCCCTGTTCGAATCCAACATGATTAAATCCTTTGAATTCATGATTTCACCCAGCTTCGTATCTACCCAGTATCCTTGCTTCGAATCCATGGAAGAGGTTGTGTTCGAATCCATCCATTAATGCACGCCACGATCGATTCGAACATGCCTCCGTTCGAATCCCTTTGTGAACATAGCCTTCGAATCCACTTGGTCAAGGCGGCAAAAAACACGGAGTCGACCCATTCAACTCGGAGTAAGAAGCGGATCGATACGAGGAGCGCGTGCCATGTCAACATCCTCACGCGCAAGCCATCGATTCGACCCTATCGATTCGAAGGGGGTCGATTCGAACTCAGCACATCAACCGGAAATGCAACCTTGAATTGATCATAACTCGAGATCTACAAGTCCAAATGCTATGAAATTTTCACAGGAGCTTGCGTATACATAGAAGAATGTCCACGCCAAGTTTCATCACGATTGGACACTTTCTTGATCGATTCGAACCAAGGGTCGAATCGATCCCAAAGTGGGCCCGGATCTCTAGAATTCGGCCGTATGGGCCCCCTCACGTACCAGAAGTGGTCTACCAGATTTTTAGGAGAAATATCAGCCTCCTACAGCTATAAATAGAGCCCCAGGTCATTCAGAAAAGGGGATCGGAATTCCTAAGCACCAAGACTCTACCGGATTCAATCCTAGACCTTATCATCGCTGTCGCATTCAAGTTTGAGAGCTATAATCCATTGTAACTTGTTGTAACCAACTGTAATCATCAAGAGAACATCAATAAAAAGAAAAACCTTTGAAGTGGACGTAGGCCGGAGATAGCCGAACCACTATAAATCGTGTGTACTTGTTCATAATTTCTGTATTGCTGCGTGTTGCTTGCTTAGATCTGTGATTTGTGTTTGAATATTGCTGATCTATATTCTTACACTTGTGCTTTCATAATACTTGGGGTTTGTGACCAATTTTGGCGCAAACATATGTTTAGAAAGCTTATTATTTCAAAATGTTTAAATTCTAAAGCAAGTATTTTCCTTTAATCTATTATAGCAGTAATTATTTAAAAGTGGCTTGGTATTATGTTTTAAAAATTTGTAATTCAGTTTTATATTGTGCAAAGAAGTTTTATTTTAAATATTCTTAAAGCATATATTTTGAATAAGTATTAAAGGAATTTTTATTTAAATATTTAAAGGATATTTTATAATAAGGTGTTTAA
The DNA here is from genome assembly GCA_030765085.1 of Allium cepa. Classification (NCBI taxonomy): domain Eukaryota; kingdom Viridiplantae; phylum Streptophyta; class Magnoliopsida; order Asparagales; family Amaryllidaceae; genus Allium; species Allium cepa. The sequence continues at coordinate 233,010,637 of CM060932.1, read as the reverse complement.
ATTATTTTTAAAAATCTAAAGTTTTGTGCTTGGTGATTTCAGAGGAAATGAATAGTTAGGAATTTATCCCAGGAGAAGAGTATGGTTTGAAACTGTTTTCAAAAGGGTTGAAAATGGGAAATATATCTTTTAAAGATATTTTGAGATGAATAAACAATTTGGGAAAATTATTTATGTTTTATGGATGTTTGTGAATATTAATTCATAGTTAAATAACCGACTATCAATATTAGACAACGCGTTGATCGTTTCGAAGAGACCGGGATCGAGATTTATTTCCCAAAAACCATTTCGATCCGGTTTGTACGTTTTCATGGAAAAACGAATTAGGAGTCGAAGAATGGAGCAGTGAAGTGCAAGGGCTATTCGCTACTAATCCTGAGGATATTTCCAAAATGGATGTAGTAGGAATAGTACCTTCGGTTCCGTTCGAACCCGGAACAGACTTGTATGGATGAATGCTTTCAGAACATCGTCAGGTGGACGATGGGCATTCTAAGTGAAACGATATAAAAGGTAACGCTTAGCATCAAGCCTCATCAACCGAGAATGACTGAAAATCAGGGGTTATGCAGCAAGGCTTGGTGGGTAGTACCCATTTCGGGTGAGGTTGTCCATGTCTAGATGTCCCTTTTATTTCGGCTTAGTGGTGCGGTTGCTTATCCCAACCGTGGAGTGATCTTACTCGGGATTATCCAGTAAGGGGTAGTCCCGAGCCTTGTGTTGTAGGAGGTCGAGAGTGATCCTCGGTACGGTGATCTAGGCCACGTACTATGACAGGTGGTACCCTAGTGCCTAGTCATTAGTTGGAAATCCATTTTTCCTACGCGCCCGTACGGTTTTGATTGTGCCCAACTATTGCTGAAACGTGTGATGCAAGCATTTCAGCTAGATTCTATTTTACTTTCTATAGACACTATTATATCAGAAAATTTTAATAAAAGTGTTTTAGCTATTGTAAGGTCAAAACCTGACATGTTTATTTGTGGCGTGGTCTTACGAGATGCTTTCGATTTTCAAAGGATTTTGAAACTTTAATAATCAATTTGACTATGGTTTTCTCACGCTGGTATTCTAGACTGACTCGGCTGTTATTTAACTGTAATGCTCGGGTCAGACCGAGTATTATAGAATACAGGTAATGAAGGCTGTGGAGCTCAGGAGATGAGCTGGATGGCGATACGTACTTCCGTATTTGTGTTCCATATTCCGCTGTGTACTCAGTTTTGTGAGGACAAGTTATGATTACTGTCCCATTGTGTTATGTCATTGATGTACTCTGATGATGTATGTATAAAAACATTTAGTATTTGTTTTGTGTAAAGATCTGTTATTATCTATTATATTTTATTTCGCTGCGATGGTTAGATTTTGATGTTGTTTTTTCTACTTTCTTCTTCTACCTCTTCTTCTTTAACCCAAATGGCTCGTATTTTTGTTTATCTTGAGTTCATAGATGTAAAATAGTGTTGACTCAAGGGGTTCAGATTTGCGGGTCATTACATAATCATAGCATAGCAGATATAGCATGGTTATGCATTTTAAAGATTCAAAAGTGGTCAATTTACTAGTTATATAGGTACAAATTGTCTGGTGAGAATAACTCACTGGTTTGAGCTGAAGACACAATGACAAATGCACAAAAGAGATCCACAAAAGCACGATAGCATGACAACATAAGAGTGAGAGAGCCAAAGGATCAATTCCCTTGAAAACAAATCAAACAAAAACAATACAACAAATATAAGCTTTCAACAAAAATACGATTAAATTAAGCTAGAATTAACTGCACAAATCAAAGCAGAAAGGCTTTGCACTTGCTTCCAACTCTCTTTGGGTTCGGCCTTAAGTGGAATATAGGTCTAAGGCAATGGTTTGGATTAGGTTATGGATGGATATGGGTCGGCCAAACTTGGTTAACATGGTGCAAAGGTGAGCATGCATGAAACAACACTACACAACAACATCACATGATTTCATGCCAAAGCTAAGCTCAAATAGGTCACGGCCAAGGCCATATGAGCACAGCCTCCTCTGGTGGGGTCAAGGGAATGACGTGGCAGAGGGTTCAGGTGAGGCTGGAGGTGGTGGAGGTGGAGATGGTGGCGGCTAAGAGGTGATGAAGTTGGTAGAAACATGGTAGTGCTCGGCTATGACAAGTTGTTGTAGTTTGGTGTATTTTGTGGTGGATAATCAAGCAATGGAGGCTCAGCTTGGGGTTGGCTAGAGAGGAGGAGGTGATAGTGATGTGCTCAGGTGGTGGTGGAGGCAGAAGGGCCATGAGGAGTTATGGCCAAAGTGTGAAAAGGAATGTTGAAATGTGAAAAGGTAGGAATATAAAAAGCCTTAGGAAATCAAAAGTCATAAACCTTTTCAAATTTCTTTATTTTCTTTATATAAATTTAAATACCTTAAAATAATTATAAATTCAATTTAAATTCAAAAATGTAACAAAATATATAATATAAGTAAATATGTATTAATTATATAAGATAAAAATAAGAAAATATCACAAAAATGAAAACTAGCCTAGAAAATTTGAAAATAAATAGAATAAACTTTGGAAAATTTTATCGACTTAGAAAAATATTTATAAATAAAGATAAGAACATAAAATAAAAATTCATTCATAAAAATGAATAAATAAATTTTAATTAAATATAATTTAAATGAAGAAAATAGTAGAAAAATAGGAAGTAGCCTTTAAAAATAGGAAATAAATGCAATAAATTTTGGAAAAATTCTATTATCACTTTAAAAATATTTAGAAATGGTATCTCATAAATAAAAAAAATTAAAATAATTTCAAACAAAATAAAGTCAAATTTAAATTTATATTCAAAAATCTATGGTTGTTACATATCTAGTTCTTAAGTTTCCGTTAATTAATAGTTTCAGTTATTGTAGTGAAATGGAATGAAACTAATTAATAATTGGAGCTTTTAATTAAAATAAGACATTTAATGCTAGGGTATGAATGAATTTAAAAGAAATTTGAAATATGTAACCTACAAGACAAAGGATAATATTATTGAGATATGTAACCTATAAGACAAAGGATAATATTATTGAGCATTAAATTAATTAAAGGAAATAGAACAAACTTGTATAACTTTCAATTACATCCTTAAAAACATATATATAACTTACCGGCAATAAAAGGTTAGATGTTAATAAGAAAGTGTAATGGAAAATTTTACAAGTAAACCTAAAAGTAATGAAAGTATTCAATACATTCTTTAATAGATAAGGATTTATTTTTTGTAATTGTTATAAACTTAAGTATAATTGGAAATATTACTGATTTTATATAATAGAAAGGTAAGTATTATAAATAAATGATTATAAACCTTAGTAAATGAATTAATATGCAAAGAAATTGAATTAAACTTGAATATTATGAATAAATGAATATTATTAAATGAAATTATGTAATAATTAATAAAAGATGGCACTAATAAATGAAATAAGATTTGTAAGTAATAAATAAAAATAAATGAAATAAACATTGAACCACTGAATAGAAGTAAAAAGTTGTAAGAAGTGAATGTAAAATAAAAAGATAAATCAGTATATGGATAAAAAGGAAATCAAACAACAGATGTATGAAATGAAATTAATAAGAATGAAATTGATCTACTGTTTGAAATTGTTGTTTGTTTAGTTATGGTTGTTTGGGCAAGGATACTCTAAAATTGTTTTGATGAATAAATAATCTATTTAGTTTCGTCTAAGACTATTGAGTAAATGGTGCACTAAGTAGTTTATTTTCCATTCTGTGCAATTTAAAGTTTGAACCCGAACAACTATTTGTTTTGTTTGATATGAATGAACGATTGATTTGTGTTGATTCTATGTGATGGTTGTATGCCTTGTTGCAAGTTATTGATGTTTGTATTGATTTGTATGTTTATGGTCGAAACCACTTTAAATATTTCATTTTATATAATTTTTAACCTTTTTGGATTAATAAGTGAAATACAGGTTATGGAAGCAATTGCTACTGCTGTTGGTTTCATAATTAAGCGTAAATTGCCCGACAAATAGGTACGTTCTTGGATTACGGTTTTCTAACGTTATTATGTTGTTTTTCTGTGTTGGGATATATTATTTGGAAAATATATGTTATATATTCTTATATTTGATATTATATTTTCTCACGTGTCTCTGTGACGACCCAACTTCCTATCACAAGGAAATCGCATCATCTTGAAGAAAGAAAGGGATAGAAGAATAAAAGAAAGAGAAAGAAGAAACAGAACAACATCAGAGAACTCACAGCGGAACGAATAAAATATAATATATCAAATAAAATATTACATAATATCATAATACATCATAGTACACAACTATACAACACATATTAGACAGTTATAAACATCTGTCTAATTCATACAACTCAAGTATATGAGATACAGATACCAGCCAAACACAACGGAACCAATATATCTACACGTGGAAGCCTCCTGCTCCATTACTCCTTCAGAATTCGTCAAACTAACCTGAATCATACATAATATGAGTACCCAAGAGTTTAATAAAACAGAAAATAAACACTCGGGTCAGACAGGGGTCTGGTGTGAGTAAACGGGTTAAAATTGCTTAACTTTAGAAATCCTTTGAAAGAAAAGGTATCACGTAAGACTTCCCACACATAAACATGGAAAAGTTTTTACCTTACGCTAACCAAAACATTTGATAGGAAATCCAGTGATATTATAATAGTGTCTAGGGTTTTCAAGTAAATATGAAATAGCCGAAATTGTTACATTCATTAAATTCCAGCTACTAGCCACAAAAGTGGGTAATACAAACAAAACCGTAGGGTCTCGTAGGAAGAATGGGTTTCCATCAATGGCAGGGCTACTGGGGTACCGCCCGTCACAGTACGTGGCCTAGATCACCGTACCGAGGAGTACTCCCACTCCCCTGCAACACAAGGCTGAGACCATTCCTTACTGGACAGTCCCGAACAAGACAACCCCGGTAGTTGTCCGGATCAACCGCCCCACACAGCCGAATAAAAAGGGTCTTCTAGACAGGAGTAAATCTTGCTCTCCAGTGGGAGATACCCACGAAGCCTTGCTGCACCTCCCATGTTTTAGCCATTCCCGGTTGATGAGGCTTGAGGCTGCGATTACCTTTAGAGAACATATCTATCTTAGAATGCTCATCGTCCACCTGACGATGTGCTGAAAGCATTCAATCCATACAAGTTCGTTCCGGGTTCGAACGAAACCGAAGGCATTATCTCGTTGCACTCATTTTGGAATCACCCTCAGAGTCAACGACCATAGCCCTTGCACTCTAATCTCCATCTCGAACCTATAAGTACTATTCCGTCAAACTCATTACGGAATCACCCACAGAGTTATACTGACGTATAGCCCTTACACCTTGAGTCTTCACTTGCTCCACTTGGATTAACGACCTAACGTTTAATTGGAATCGATGTGGTTTTCGGATTCCAAATATGGAAACCTGATCCCGGTCTCATCGAAACCAAACGCCATTTTAATGTCCAAGTTGTACTTAAGGGTTTAACAATTTAAACTCATATTCTGGATGAAATAAACAAATAGATGAATCATATTACCACAATAGATAATTCATATCAATATTCATCTTCACAAAGCACCATATCACAAATATCATAGTCATCCAAATCATCCAGTATCAACCAATCACCCAATATCAATCATCCAATATCATTCAACATCCAATATCAGTCACTCAATATCAACCATTCAATATTAATCAATCACCCATAGAAGAATTGATTAACTCTTAATTAATTTAATTAATCTCTAATTAAATTAAATACTATCCTTTAATCACTTGGATTATTGATTTATTACAAATCAAATTCATTATCATCTCTTAATGATCTTATTTAATTAATCTTCCTTGATTTATTATCCTTTAATTACATTCAAGTAATTATCCTTAACCATATTCAGTAATTAACCTTTAATTATTATCATTAATTACAATAATTAACGATCATACATTTACTTAATTTATAAATCAATCATAATTAATTACATTAAACTTTATTTAATTACAATTGATTAATCACACTTACATTAATCACTTATATTAATCAACCTTGATAAATTAACAAATGATCCTTATTAATTAATAATCACTTTAATTAATTAAATAATTAACTTATAATTAATTATTCGATTAATCATAATCAGTAATTAACAATTTGTAATTACTTATCTAAATTAATTAACTTTTAAATTAATTATATTAATTCTTGATAAATTACTCCAATTAATTAATCCTTAATTACTTTATTAAGTAATTATTAATCAATTTAAATTTACAATTAATCCTTAATTAATTACTTAATTAATTAATTACATTTTAATTAATTACACTTGATAATTAATCTTAAATTAATCATATTTATTAATTAACTAATCATATTTATTAATTAACTACAATAATTAAGTAATTAACTCTTAATTACTTAATAAGTAATTATCTCTAATTACTCGATTACTTCTTAATTAATTACTTAACAACAAATAAATTCCATTATTAAATAATCCTTAATTCTTTAATTAATTAATTATCCCATAATTAATTAACTTAAAAACAAATAAATAAATCAACATCCTTAATTGATAACATTAAGTGGTCATACATTTATCACTTCAATTAATTACTCCCATGAGTAATTTCTACTAATTACTTCTATAAGTAATTACCACTCTAATTTCATTCAAAAATTAACCATTGATTACTTCATTAAGTAATATCACTTAATTTATCCATAATTAAATGATTATTTAAAATTAAATAAATAATTAACTAATTATTTAAAATTAATTAAATAATTAATTAATTAACTTCTAATATTAAAGAAAATCTTTAATAAATTAAGAAAACCATAAATCTTAATCAAACTTATCTTATTAACAAATCATATTAAATAAGTATTCTTAAGTTCATATAAATAATAAACTTACAGTGTACTAGTTACAATACTGATCAAACTTCAATCGTGACATGGAGTAATAATCCCCACAGTATTAAGCTGGTAACAAATCTCTTAAGTAATGACATTGAATACCCTGCTGCTAAGTGGTTCCCTGTTCTTTGGAGCAATGACTCACCTCCGAGAGAAAATTTAATGTTTTGGAAGGTTGTTAGCAGTGCTCTCCTAACCAGAGATGTCTTAATTGGTTATGGTATTAGAAGTGCCCCTGATTGTGTTTTTTGTGAGCAGCATGTTGAAACAGTTGATCATCTATTCTTCGATTGCCCTAGCTTAAGTGCTCTTGTTGCTACGATTCTGTGTAGTCTACAAAGAACAGTTGCTGCCCCTTTCTCAGCTATAGATTGGAACATAATTCTGAAGGCAACGAGGTGGAAGAATTGTTGCTACCGTGTTTTAATTGTCTGCATTAAAATTTATATGGACGTGATTTGGAAAGAGAGAAACAATAGAGTATTTGAAAACAAGAGAAGAACTGTTTGCTCTCTCTGGTCTGACATTAAGTATCGCGTGTGCATGCAACTAATTAGGAAGGCGTGCCTATTCCCTGACATTGTGATTGATAGCTGGAGATAATGTTCTTCCTTTCGTTTTTTTCTTCTTTGTGTTCTACTTTGTTAATCCCCGTATGTTTCTTTTTCTGATTCAAAGCATGTTTTGAATCTTTTTTATTGTGTTGCAATAAACTGGTAGGGGACCAGTTAACCCCGCTGGCTTTGCCAAAAAAATAATAATAAATTAACCATAATTATCCTCATAATTAAGTCATTTGAATTATTCAAATTTTAATAACTTGAAAACAAATTATTTAATTTGGTTTACAAAATTATCACAATAACTTATTTGAAAATAAGTTATTTAGAAATCAAATTTGAAATTTAAAACACTATAAACATCTAATTTAATCTTATTTATTTTCCTTATAAATTTGAACTTGATTTCTAAAACATTACTTTAAAAATTTACTTTAACATGGATTCAATAATTTAAATTCAAAATACTTGTTTACAATTATTGAAGCTTGCTCTCTCAATTATTCAAACTCGAGTTACTTAGCACTTGTCTTCGATTTATTCAATAACAAGTTTATAGCTCAGCAACATTATCTTCCAAACTATAGTACTTAAAAAAACACACACACACCCTATAACCCGAGGTAAACCCAGCAGTATCACGCGTACTACCCGAGACAACCCACACTACTCCTTACCCTGAGTCAACACGCGAGAAACACGAAAGCGACTTCGAGCTGCTTTCGTCTTCACCAAAGCAAAGTTCTAGAATCCAACCTGACACCATCTGTGCATGGTGCACATATCCACGCGCCTCCGGCCATACTGGTTGGTCGCGCCTATCGCCGTCCATCACTCATCCACCCACGAACACGATCGAACAACCAGTTCGAACAAAAGTCATTCGAATCAAAATTTCGCTCTTAAGCTCAAAACTGCAGAGAAGCTCGACCACAAATCTTTCCCCATTACCGCCATCTCGTCGCCGTTCATCCTCTCCCATCCTACCATAGAGACACCACACCCACGCACAACGTCCAACCCAAAAACGAGCGAGCTCGATTCAACATACACGAGGCAATGCCTCACCATTCATGCCGAAAGCAACTGCAGACATAAACCCTAATTCGATTGATTCAGACCAAATTACTCATTGGAAAAATTCGAAGGCATTTTTCCCGAAGTCTATAACTATTGAACATGTTACAACCCAAGTTTCAACTCAAAATATTGAATATAACATCTGTAGTTCACAATAATACCCAAAATGTTCAAACTCAAATTTCTCTTGATTCCTTAAACTAAAAATCATAATTTTGCTTTTAAAATTTCTAATTTTCGAAAACAAAACAGATCATATAAGTGAATTCGAAAATCGACAAGCTTGAATTTTACCCATTTCCCAAATTTCACTGTAACTTTAAAGTTTACAGTATTTTTTTCAAATATAATCACTTATACTTATATTTAAAAACAAGAATACATTGTTAATTAACCTTTTCTTTCTATAATCAAGGTCCAATTTTTGATTTCTGCAGAGATGTAAAGATTAATTTGAAGTTAAACTTAAAGCAGACATCTACAGAGAACTTAACAGACATGCTCACATAATCATAAACATATATATATTTCTACAAACATCCATCACACAATTTAAGCAAAATTTCCCATAAAAAAAACTGTTTTTGAGAACCATTTACTCACCTTGTTTATTGTAACGACCCAAGATTTTTATTAATTAAAATTTGAATATTTAATTAATTTTAAATATTAATAAGTGAATTTATAAGTCGAATAAATTTTTATTTGAATTATTGGATTTAATTGGATAATTTAATCGATAATTTAATATGTTAAATTATGGAAATAATGGAAAATAGGGTTAAATATGATTGAAAATGATTTGTAAAATTTTATTTTATCATGTTGAAGTTAGAATGATATTTTAGAACTTTTAAAATCGAATTTTAAGTTAATTTGTGAAAATTGAATATTTTAATATTAAATCGACTAGTGAAAATAGTCAATTTTTGAACAGTCTCAGAATTGAACGAAACTAGTTCCATTGGATCCGTAATAGTTAGTTATTATCAGATTTCAATTTTCGTGTCAATCGGAGTTATCGTTTGATCGTGGCAGCTCGAAACGCATCGATTTATTTTTAATTTTAATTTGGCGAGTTAAAATAGCCATTTTTCAAAAAGTCTCGGATTTCGACAAAACCAGTTTCATCGGATCCGTAATGTGATATTATTGTAAGGTTTTTCGTGTCAATTGGATTTACAGTTTGTCCGGTACAAATTAAAACGCCTAGAAATCGATTTAAATCGGTTTAATTTAAATTGAACGTTTATTGCCATAACTCGCACAGATGTCCGAATTAGCTTCCGAAACCTGTTCCATTGTGTACGGAACGCGGGGTAAACCCTAGAAACGTTGGTTACGGCGCGTGAATCGGAGTTCGGAATTTCCGGATGAATAGTGTTCGTTTTTTTCCTATAAATACACCATAAATTCTCAAAAAAAAAGAAAACCCTAATAATAACGCAGCCGCCACTTATACAACCGAAGGCCAGAAATCTCCCACGTTTTTCCCCTCTGATCTCTCAATCCATCAACTATTGGCTAAAACGTTCAACTACAATATTGTAGAGGGGAGTAAGATCTTGTGATCCAACGGTTGCGATTGGAAATGGAGCTATAGATCGATGGAAATTTGGGCTTAAGGGTTGATTGTTGCGCACGGTTTTTCGTGAAGAGGGTAGGGCCGAGCTTCACAAGCTCACAGCCGAGCATAGAGGGGGTTTAGAGCTTCGAGATGGCGGTGGTATGATGGAGTATCGATGCTTGTGGGCGGAGTAAAGTTAAAACCTAATTTGGTGATGTTGGGTTTAAAGGTTCGGCCTTGTCTGTAGTTTGCGTGAGAGGGAAGGAGAAATCAACGGCCAGAAATGTTGTTAGTAAAAAAATTATAAATTAAGTTGTAAATTTTTATATAAAAACTCGTGTAACTTCAAATAATCATAACTTTTTCATACGAGGTCGAAAACGTGCGAAACCAGTTGCGTTGGAATCGTATGGACGAGCACTACGCGATGAAATTGGATTGGAGTCGTTTGGAGTTAGTGAGAATTTTGGGTAAAATTAAACGTCCGTTTAATTTTATTCGAAATAAATCGCTAAAACGGAATTTGAAATCAAGGTGAGAATTTCTCACTCAATCGAATCAGTTTCGATTTTATTTTAAATAGTTAGATTTAAAATATTTGAATGCATGTTTGAATGATGATTGATATCTATTGATTGTTAAAATAGACATTATACGCCGTTAGTAAGCGGATGTTATTTATTAAAAACATATACCGCGAATATTTCATAAACAGTGAAATTGGTATTATATATAATAGCAATATATATATATATATTGGCATATGTATATATTGGAGTTATTGATTTCCCGCATTTTTTGTTTAGCGGATGAGACCCTATTGCGCCGTCTATTAAGCGGATAATATTTTAAATCCCATATACCGCGATAATTTCGTACTGGAGCGAAATTGGTATTGTGCTAATGTTTGTGGATGCAGGAAAACAGGTTGGAGGGATCCAACTGGATTCCTCAACAGTATTTATTTGATTTCAGATATTTTCATATTTGATGGATTATCATATCGATATATGATATCGTTGTTGTCGTGATTGACTATTTGGTATGTAGCATCATTGGACCAAATTTGGAATTTTAAAATGATTTTAAAGTGATTTTTGAAAGTATACATTTATAAAATATTTTTGGAACTGATCCATTTTAAATAAATAAACGTTATAATTTTAAAGTTATAAAAATTATATTTTTGAGAAATATAGTTAAAAACTGATTTTTGAGAATATGATGCTAATGATTTTATAAAATAGTTTAATCGGGATTTTAGAATTTATTGTGAAAAGTTTAAATATAGGATTTATAAAATTTAATTATGTTATGAATCAAAATGGTGAAATAATAAAGGAGATTAAAGACGTTTTAAAGAATAATATAAATTGATTTATATTAAGAGATTTATAAATGGATATTTATAAATTGAAATATTGACATTATAAAACGAGTTTTTATAAGTGTTAGAATAAATTGTAAATGAATTCCATAAATGAATGAAATTTATAGAATTATAAACGGTGAAGTTATAAATAGAATTTCATAAACAGTAGGTTTATAAAATTTGTAAAGTTATTAAAATGATGGTTTTGGATAAATAATTGAATCTTATAAGTTATAAGATTTATAATTATGAAGTTCAAAGGAACAATTTTGTAAAATAATCGTTTTATAACCATTTAACTTATAATATGGACTTTTGGTTCATAATTGAGATATAAAGTGAATAGGTTAATAAAGAAAATTTATAAGGAAAGAAGTTATAAAACAAATAGAAATGGAGTTTATAAACGTTGTTTTATAAATTCGAAAACGACTTATTTTGATAAGTAAATTGTTATAACTTATAAATGGAGTTATATTCACGTTTTTGAACTGTGAATAATCCTTTAAAATGAAATGAATAAAAGGATGAAATTTGTTAACGTAGTATATTCACGTTTTTGAATAGTAAATAATATGTTAAAGAAATTGTTTTGAATGTGATGTTTTAAACAGAATTAAAACGATCTAACGATGCTTTAAAATGTGTTGAGATTCGAAACCATAGATTTCAACATTTATTGTTGGAGTAGATGTTTTCGAGAAATAGAAGGAAATAATGGACTATAACACTGTTGTTATAGTAAATGATTTCCGAAAGGAAATGTTTTGTATAGTATTGGGATTTATATATCTATTTTAATTTCAAATCCCTATACTAGTGATTTTGGGTTGTCGTAACGATGTTTTACGCAACATTCGTTTTGGCCCAAATAAATATGTTTAAGAGAATGATTTCCTTAAAGAATGAAATATATACTTAATCTCGATTTAAGTATATTGAATATTTTCCAAGTGTTGAAAATAAATAAAATCTATGAATTACTTATGAATAAATAAGTATGGAAATGTTTTCCAATATAAAGTGAATATTTTGAGAATTTATCTTTTTGAAGATAAATTGAAATGAATAATTGAAATCGTATATGCATGGATATTGTGAAATATAAATTCACTATGGAATTTATAAAGGAAAGAGGAATTTGTCTAAAAATAAATATTGATTTATTTTTGAAGTGTGAAATTATATATCTAGTAAAGATATTTTTGGAAAATAAATAATTTGGAAAAATTATTTGGAAACTGGTGATGTGTGCATATCCATTGATAGTTCAATAACCGACTATCAATATTTCCCTTTGAATGGGTATTTGATGTGATTTGTTTGAATGTGAATGCCACACTTATTTTTGAATAAGCGCTCACTATTCGGGTTAACCGGGAAAGGACCATGGGTCGTATAACCCATTCCGAATATGTGATACGTCGTTATGAATTGCATTGAAGATCGGTGTTGAAGACCCGGTATTTGCGAGAGCGATAGGATGACCTGTCGATTGACTCTGCACCGAGTAGCTACGGTATTGAGTTCTCCCTAAGTGATGGGAAATCCGATCAGGATTGTGAATATCCGGATTGCAAGGACTTCTTTGTAAGTGCCTTCGGTTTTGTTCGAGCCCGGAACAGACTTGTATGGATTGTATGTCTGACATTACAAGTTGAGATATAAAGCCGATTTCATTCAAATATATTTCTGTTGGTGGCGGAGAATTTATTCTTTTAGCTTAACACCCTTCTCTGAGACGTACGAGCTTAGAGGTTATGTAGTTGAATGTTATCAGCGATATATTCCCAATTTGGGAATGTGACATGCTGAGTGTTGCTGTAAATGATCATTGTGTTGATTATTTGTGATAGGATCGTTTATTTGATCGTCTATCTTGGTGATCATCTCTATGATCATTTGTTGACCCAAAGCATGGCTTTTGTATAAAGTATGTTTTTGTGGACGTGACTTCGTCGAGCCTCACACCCCGTGAATGGTCAAAACAGGAAAGATGCGGCAAGGTTATGACGGGTAGCGCCCTTTAGGATGTGTGCATTTCCTTCTGGAAAAGGGTGATATCATGGTATGAAGCCCAGATACTTACTCATGTGAAAACACTTTGTTATGATTGTGTGAATTGATTACGAGCGCTCGGTTGAAAGGTCCCAAAGGACCGGGGGATGGCATATTCGGTCAGTTGTTACTCAGTTAGGGGTAACCCGGCCTTGTGTTGGTAGAGATCCGGTTTGGTTCTCGGGGGATGTCCATCCAGAGGCATTCTCATGTGGCAATGGGAAGTACCTTGGCCTGATCATTCGTTGGAAATCCAAAGAAACAATACGTGACTTGTACGGTATTAGTTGTAGAACCTATCATTCACTTATGGTGGCGCCCCACTGTTTGGATGGTAGCTATAGTAGGCATACGATAATGGTCGTATGTTGGCTAAGATTTATATTCTACTTTCGAAATGAATTTTTTCTATACTATGCACTAATAATAATATCAAATGTTCTTTTAAATACGTATCAAGCATCTTTGACTATCATAAGGAGAAATCTCCTCCGATTCTGCGTTTGCATGTGTGTGTGTGCGGGAGGCCTTATGGTAGTCTCATTTTTAAAAGCATTGCAAATTGACTTTGAAAATATTCTTCTATTTTGATTTTAAAGATAAATAAACTGTTTTAAGTTCCCACACCAGTCTTGCTAAGCTTTGGGCTATGTGATGGGGGGTTCTCGCTTCGCGGTTTGGTGGCGAACGGGAGACTCTTACCCCTACACGTCCTCTTTTAGGGGGTTGGTTAGGTGTAACCTGAGACAGTCGAGAGGCTGGCCGTAAAAGCAAGGTCTGGGGTACCGGTGTAAGCCACCGTGGGGCTGGGATGGTTGAAAAGCCTACCGGTTGTGACCGCTACCTCCGAGACGTTACATTTGGTATCGGAGCTTATGGTTAAGCGACAACCATGGTTCTGTTGGGTATTACTCATTAGAGATAGAGTCAGTAGTACTCTAGAATGAGTTGAGTGTAATAATAGCTATGAGAGCGTATTTGTTAGTGAATATAAAATTGTTTTATATTGTGATGATTGGTTTGTTGAGTGGTATATAGATTCTGGTTAATACGAGTAATTAACGTTGTTGATAGGGATCTCTAAACACTTGTATAGAACAAATCGACACAGTATTGTTTTAAAATTGGGTAAATGAAATAATTTTACCTTGATTATATTTTTATATATAAAGAAATAATTTTTTTTTTAAATTATTAAAGTGTATATAAGTTGATTGTTTAGTTGTTTGAATAATCTAAATTGAAGAATAATTGTATAAGCAAAAGAATTATAAGAGTTGAATTATAATTAAAGTGATTTACAATTGTGAAATAAACTTATATATATAAGAAGTGAAACTGTATGGATATATTTATGAATATGAGTTGTAAATAAAAATGAATTTAAAGTTAAATGGAAGTATAACTTAAGTGATGTTGAATGAAGTTGATATTGATATCAAAGTAAAGTAATAAAGTTAAGTGATAAATACGAATTTGAGTTATATAAATAAAATTCAACTTTAGAAATTGAATTGAATTGAATTAATGGATTGAATGTTAATCAATTGATTGTGAATTTAGTTGATATGAAATAATGGATATAAGTATTAATTCATTAAAATCTAATGTTATTGAAAGTTGAATAATTGAATGAAGATCAATTTAATTTAACCAATTGAAAGCAAAGGAATTTGGTTGTAATTAATATACATTGGTTGTTACATGATTGTTAGTTGATTGTATATAATTCATTAAGTATTAATGAAATTGAATTAATGAAATTGGAAGCTAAAGTAATTGGAAATTCAATTGGAAGTTAAGTGAATCTTGAATAGAATTGAATTTGATTTGGAAGTAAACCAACTTGAATATGAATTAGTGAATATAAACTAATTGAAAATGAATGTTAGTAAGAACATCCACTGTTAATGAATCAAATGTGATTAAATTGAAAACCCAATTCATTGAATATTAATGAGAATATAAATGAATGTTTATTGGTTATGAATGCTAGTTGGTTGATGGTTGCATTTGTTGTTTTGTTTCATTTGCTATGTTGGCATATATGGTTATTATGTTGCTATATGTTGTATATTGATACTATTATCTATATGCATGATTCTCATGTTGTTTGTTGAGTGTTTAGTAGGTGCGGATCGCGTTGCTTCGCATTTGGAGCTCGCTTTCGTGCTATATTAGCCGTATATGCTTGCTAATAGAATATAAGGTACATATCTCGGATTATATACCGTACTTTTACATTTTTTTCCCTTCGGGATGCCTCATTACTTGATGAGACGTATATTTGTGATATATATACTGTCATTTTTTTTTTCGAATCGAGCCGCGCAAAGGAGACTATGACGAATTTTTCTGAAAATTTAAGGCGTTAGAAAAAATTTGAGAAAATTGGAAAATTTTGAAAACTATAACTTTGATTTTGGAATTGAAAGTTAAACAATAGTAGTTGTTTTTGAAAAGATAACTAAGTATGATTTGAAAACTTAGTAAAGTTATTGTAAGAAGTTTAACTATGGATTTATGGAAAATTAATAGATTCTGTAACTTTTCTTACTTAATAATTTCGAGGACGAAATTCTTTTAAGTGGGGAAGATTGTAACGACCCAGGTTTTTATTAATTAAAATTTGAATATTTAATTAATTTTAAATATTAATAAGTGAATTTATAAGTCGAATAAATTTTTATTTGAATTATTGGATTTAATTGGATAATTTAATCGATAATTTAATATGTTAAATTATGGAAATAATGGAAAATAGGGTTAAATATGATTGAAAATGATTTGTAAAATTTTATTTTATCATGTTGAAGTTAGAATGATATTTTAGAACTTTTAAAATCGAATTTTAAGTTAATTTGTGAAAATTGAATATTTTAATATTAAATCGACTAGTGAAAATAGTCAATTTTTAAACAGTCTCAGAATTGAACGAAACCAGTTCCATTGGATCTGTAATAGTTAGTTATTACCGGATTTCAATTTTCGTGTCAATCGGAGTTATTGTTTGATCGTGGCAGCTCGAAACGCATCGATTTATTTTTAATTTTAATTTGGCGAGTTAAAATAGCCATTTTTCAAAAAGCCTCGGATTTCGACGAAACTAGTTTCATCGGATCCGTAATGTGATATTATTGTAAGGTTTCAAATTTCGTGTCAATTGGATTTACCGTTTGTCCGGTACAAATTAAAACGCCTAGAAATCGATTTAAATCGGTTTAATTTAAATTGAACGTTTATTGCCATAACTCGCACAGATGTCCGAATTAGCTTCCGAAACCTGTTCCATTGTGTCCGAAACGCGGGGTAAACCCTAGAAACGTTGGTTACGGCGCGTGAATCGGAGTTCGGAATTTTCGGATGAACAGTGTTCGTTTTTTTCCTATAAATACACCATAAATTCTCAAAAAAAAAAAAAAAAAAAAGAAAACCCTAATAATAATGCAGCCGCCACTTATACAACCGAAGGCCAGAAATCTCCCACGTTTTTCCCCTCTGATCTCTCAATCCATCAACTATTGGCTAAAACGTTCAACTACAATATTGTAGAGGGGAGTAAGATCTTGTGATCCAACGGTTGTGATTGGAAATGGAGCTATAGATCGATGGAAATTTGGGCTTAAGGGTTGATTGTTGCGCACGGTTTTTCGTGAAGAGGGTATGGCCGAGCTTCACAAGCTCACAGCCGAGCATAGAGGGGGTTTAGAGCTTCGAGATGGCGGTGGTATGATGGAGTATCGATGCTTGTGGGCGGAGTAAAGTTAAAACCTAATTTGGTGATGTTGGGTTTAAAGGTTCAGCCTTGTCTGTAGTTTGCGTGAGAGGGAAGGAGAAATCAACGGCCAGAAATGTTGTTAGTAAAAAAATTACAAATTAAGTTGTAAATTTTTATATAAAAACTCGTGTAACTTCAAATAATCATAACTTTTTCATACGAGGTCGAAAACGCGCGAAACCAGTTGCGTTGGAATCGTATGGACGAGCACTACGCGATGAAATTGGATTGGAGTCGTTTGGAGTTAGTGAGAATTTTGGGTAAAATTAAACGTCCGTTTAATTTTATTCGAAATAAATCGCTAAAACGGAATTTGAAATCAAGGTGAGAATTTCTCACTCAATCGAATCAGTTTCGATTTTATTTTAAATAGTTAGATTTAAAATATTTGTATGCATGTTTGAATGATGATTGATATCTATTGATTGTTAAAATAGACATTATACACCGTTAGTAAGCGGATGTTATTTATTAAAAACATGTACCGCGAATATTTCATAAACAGTGAAATTGGTATTATATATAATAGCAATATATATATTGGCATATGTATATATTGGAGTTATTGATTTCCCGCATTTTTTGTTTAGCGGATGAGACCCTATTGCGCCGTCTATTAAGCGGATAATATTTTAAATCCCATATACCGCGATAATTTCGTACTGGAGCGAAATTGGTATTGTGCTAATGTTTGTGGATGCAGGAAAACAGGTTGGAGGGATTCAACTGGATTCCTCAACAGTATTTATTTGATTTCAGATATTTTCATATTTGATGGATTATCATATCGATATATGATATCGTTGTTGTCGTGATTGACTATTTGGTATGTAGCATCATTGGACCAAATTTGGAATTTTAAAATGATTTTAAAGTGATTTTTGAAAGTATACGTTTATAAAATATTTTTGGAACTGATCCATTTTAAATAAATAAACGTTATAATTTTAAAGTTATAAAAATTATATTTTTGAGAAATATAGTTAAAAACTGATTTTTGAGAATATGATGCTAATGATTTTATAAAATAGTTTAATCGGGATTTTAGAATTTATTGTGAAAAGTTTAAATATAGGATTTATAAAATTTAATTATGTTATGAATCAAAATGGTGAAATAATAAAGGAGATTAAAGACGTTTTAAAGAATAATATAAATTGATTTATATTAAGAGATTTATAAATGGATATTTATAAATTGAAATATTGACATTATAAAACGAGTTTTTATAAGTGTTAGAATAAATTGTAAATGAATTCCATAAATGAATGAAATTTATAGAATTATAAACGGTGAAGTTATAAATAGAATTTTATAAACAGTAGGTTTATAAAATTTGTAAAGTTATTAAAATGATGGTTTTGGATAAATAATTGAATCTTATAAGTTATAAGATTTATAATTATGAAGTTCAAAGGAACAATTTTGTAAAATAATCGTTTTATAACCATTTAACTTATAATATGGACTTTTGGTTCATAATTGAGATATAAAGTGAATAGGTTAATAAAGAAAATTTATAAGTAAAGAAGTTATAAAACAAATAGAAATGGAGTTTATAAACGTTGTTTTATAAATTCGAAAACGACTTATTTTGATAAGTAAATTGTTATAACTTATAAATGGAGTTATATTCACGTTTTTGAACTGTGAATAATCCTTTAAAATGAAATGAATAAAAGGATGAAATTTGTTAACGTAGTATATTCACGTTTTTGAATAGTAAATAATATGTTAAAGAAATTGTTTTGAATGTGATGTTTTAAACAGAATTAAAACGATCTAACGATGCTTTAAAATGTGTTGAGATTCGAAACCGTAGATTTCAACATTTATTGTTGGAATAGACGTTTTCGAGAAATAGAAGGAAATAATGGACTATAACACTGTTGTTATAGTAAATGATTTCCGAAAGGAAATGTTTTGTATAGTATTGGGATTTATATATCTATTTTAATTTCAAATCCCTATACTAGTGATTTTGGGTTGTCGTAACGATGTTTTACGCAACATTCGTTTTGGCCCAAATAAATATGTTTAAGAGAATGATTTCCTTAAAGAATGAAATATATACTTAATCTCGATTTAAGTATATTGAATATTTTCCAAGTGTTGAAAATAAATAAAATCTGTGAATTACTTATGAATAAATAAGTATGGAAATGTTTTCCAATATAAAGTGAATATTTTGAGAATTTATCTTTTTGAAGATAAATTGAAATGAATAATTGAAATCGTATATGCATGGATATTGTGAAATATAAATTCACTATGGAATTTATAAAGGAAAGAGGAATTTGTCTAAAAATAAATATTGATTTATTTTTGAAGTGTGAAATTATATATCTAGTAAAGATATTTTTGGAAAATAAATAATTTGGAAAAATTATTTGGAAACTGGTGATGTGTGCATATCCATTGATAGTTCAATAACCGACTATCAATATTTCCCTTTGAATGGGTATTTGATGTGATTTGTTTGAATGTGAATGCCACACTTATTTTTGAATAAGCGCTCACTATTCGGGTTAACCGGGAAAGGACCATGGGGTCGTATAACCCATTCCGAATATGTGATACGTCGTTATGAATTGCATTGAAGATCGGTGTTGAAGACCCGGTATTTGCGAGAGCGATAGGATGACCTGTCGATTGACTCTGCACCGAGTAGCTACGGTATTGAGTTCTCCCTAAGTGATGGGAAATCCGATCAGGATTGTGAATATCCGGATTGCAAGGACTTCTTTGTAAGTGCCTTCGGTTTTGTTCGAGCCCGGAACAGACTTGTATGGATTGTATGTCTGACATTACAAGTTGAGATATAAAGCCGATTTCATTCAAATATATTTCTGTTGGTGGCGGAGAATTTATTCTTTTAGCTTAACACCCTTCTCTGAGACGTACGAGCTTAGAGGTTATGTAGTTGAATGTTATCAGCGATATATTCCCAATTTGGGAATGTGACATGCTGAGTGTTGCTGTAAATGATCATTGTGTTGATTATTTGTGATAGGATCGTTTATTTGATCGTCTATCTTGGTGATCATCTCTATGATCATTTGTTGACCCAAAGCATGGCTTTTGTATAAAGTATGTTTTTGTGGACGTGACTTCGTCGAGCCTCACACCCCGTGAATGGTCAAAACAGGAAAGATGCGGCAAGGTTATGAGGGGTAGCGCCCTTTAGGATGTGTGCATTTCCTTCTGGAAAAGGGTGGTATCATGGTATGGAGCCCAGATACTTACTCATGTGAAAACACTTTGTTATGATTGTGTGAATTGATTACGAGCGCTCGGTTGAAAGGTCCCAAAGGACCGGGGGATGGCATATTCGGTCAGTTGTTACTCAGTTAGGGGTAACCCGGCCTTGTGTTGGTAGAGATCCGGTTTGGTTCTCGGGGGATGTCCATCCAGAGGCATTCTCATGTGGCAATGGGAAGTTCCTTGGCCTGATCATTCGTTGGAAATCCAAAGAAACAATACGTGACTTGTACGGTATTAGTTGTAGAACCTATCATTCACTTATGGTGGCGCCCCACTGTTTGGATGGTAGCTATAGTAGGCATACGATAATGGTCGTATGTTGGCTAAGATTTATATTCTACTTTCGAAATGAATTTTTTCTATACTATGCACTAATAATAATATCAAATGTTCTTTTAAATACGTATCAAGCATCTTTGACTATCATAAGGAGAAATCTCCTCCGATTCTGCGTTTGCATGTGTGTGTGTGCGGGAGGCCTTATGGTAGTCTCATTTTTAAAAGCATTGCGAATTGACTTTAAAAATATTCTTCTATTTTGGTTTTAAAGATAAATAAACTGTTTTGAGTTCTCACACCAGTCACATGACTGACTTGGAGTTTATTGTTTTCCTTCCTAAACTCTGGGTGCCCACCGATTTCCACACGGGCAGTCAAGAGTTAGGTTTATCAGGATATTCTGGAGTTGCTGGAGGCAAGCTGGATGGCATGGCGTATTACTAGTATAT
This sequence comes from Allium cepa, assembly GCA_030765085.1. Lineage (NCBI taxonomy): Eukaryota > Viridiplantae > Streptophyta > Magnoliopsida > Asparagales > Amaryllidaceae > Allium > Allium cepa. The sequence goes on along the minus strand of CM060932.1, from coordinate 232,989,245 downwards.
AGTATTTCTTTTCCGCTGCACTGCATGTTGTTGTTGTTGTACACTCTGATGATATGATGTAATGAAATGTAATGTGTAAAATGTAATAACTGATATAGTTCTTTGTTTAAAGATTATTCATTTATTATTATATGTTGTTCCGCTGCGAATTGTGAGATTCTGTTGTTGTTCTGTTGTTTTCTGTTCCGTTCTATTTTCTATGTTTTCTTTATTTTCTATTCTCTCCTATGTTCTTTCCTCTCTATTTTCTACCTTCTTATTTCTTCTCTTCTTCTTCATTCTTTTTCTTTTCTTAAATTCTTTTTAAAACCCATAACATTTCGGTTTTTCGGCAACGAAAAAACCGCAAACGTTACATTTATATTGCAGAACAGATTTAAATTCAGAGCAGAGAACAGGTTTTGAATAAATTCCAGGCACTTGAATCTTTAATTTGAAAAGACTTTGACTATGCTTTGCTGATGAAGTTAATTCCTTTGCATGCTTCAAAAATCATTGATTTGCAGGTTGTAATTTGATAAACTTGGCTTAAACCTGATATAGGCATTTGAATTTTGCAGAAGGCAACATGTTTGACATACCAGGTTTTAGATTCTAAGCTTTGAGTTTACATTGATTTGAAAAGAAGAAAAACAGAGGTGGATTATAGGCTTGAGACAAAACAGGGTTTGATTTTGATTTGAGGAGTGTTTGATTTTAGTTTTGAGAGAGTTTTACTGATTTAGTTTTGAAAGAATAATTCAGGAGAAGATTCTTCTTTTTCAGCTGAGAATATCAAATAGATTGAAGCAAAGAAAGAAGAGATAAAAATGAATTATGATCTAATAAAAAGAAAGTAATTTTTTTAAAGGTGAAGACACTTGTTTATAAACTTACACTTGTCATATTAATTAGCTTAATGGGTTTACATGTGTTTTAAGATATGTTTATATAGTTACACATGTTTTTAAGTCCTTTTTAAATTGAATTTTAATTTTAATTTTAAATGTAAATATAACCTTACATATTTACTTACTTTATTGATAAATACTTACATATATGTAAATAAGTTTACTTTTTAAAGGAAATATTCTAAAGCCAATTATAATACAAATATATTTTCTTATGCTTGTAATTTAAAATCTAAAACTTATACATATACATTTATAACCATTTTAAAATTTTAACATTATAAAGAAAACAAAACAAGGCTTGTTTAAATCATTTTAAAACTATCTTATTTAAAAATGAACTATTATCTTATATTTTTGGAAACAGATTGAATTAATCTTTAAATTATCTTTTGAAAAACATTATGTTTTAAAAAAAGCTTGAATTACAATATTCATTCATATATAATTTATTAATAGATTAATTTTAAATTTTAAACAATTCCAAATTATATCATACACAAACATATATATATTACAATTTGAAGAATTTAATTTTATTTAAAACAAAAGATATTTTGATTCACAATATATATCAAACATATATATATTATAAATAGAATAAAATTTATTAGCTTTTGAAAAACAATTCTAATCAATTTTTAAATTGTTAAAAGATATTGATCACACTTACCAGATTAAATATTTGTTATCCTTAAAAAGATTAATTTCACCAATTTAAATTAAAATTATAAAGAAAATTTATCAAATCAATTAAATTATTATTACAGATTATTAAATCGATATTGCCCAAAATTCCGGGTCGTTACAGTCTCTCTATACAAAGGAGACTCTACCGAAATTCTCCGTAAATTTTGGACACAGAAAAAAAATTTGAGAAAAAAAAGTTTTCCAAACTTTATTAATTTGAGTATAAAAGATTTAATGGTTATAAATTGGTATATTTTATTTAAATTAATTAATTTTGTAGATTTATTTGTTTATAAATTTAATATTTTAGTAAGATATATTGATTTCTTAATTCTTCTTTTCCTCCTTTTTTCCTTTTTGGGGACGAAAAGTTTTGAGTGGGGGAGAGTGTAACGACCCGTAAAATCCAATAATTAAATTGGTTAAATTAATAAGATTTTCATAATTAAATTTAGAAAGAAATAAAAATTTTATAATTTATATTGAAGTAAATGTTAAGAATGAAATGTAACAATAGTAATTAAAAGTAATTATTAGTAATTTGAATAAAATTCTAATAAATGAAGTAGTGAAAGTGGTATACCTGGATATAAATTGAATATGAGAAAATAATGGTAAGTATTGAATTAATTAATGAAATAACACATTGTTAACAGTAATTGGATGTAAATTAAGGAAATATGTTAATGCGAGTTAATAATTAATGAATTTGAATGAACATGCCAATTAAGTAAAATAATCTAAATGTTATGACTTTGTTATAAATGGAATATAATAAAAATAAATGTAATTATTGTATTAATGTGTGAAATAATATGATACATGAAAATTGTTTGTGAAGAATAAAAATACAAGTATTATAAAGGAATAATGGTGACAAATAGTAGTTGTTACCAGTTAATTTGCCAATTACAAATAAGGGTAATTAAATATTACTTTAATGATAATTAATATAATAGTGGAAAGTGTGAATGTAAATTTAATAGAAATGTAAATTTATTTATAAGGTAGTAATTGATGTAATAAAAGTATAAAACCAAGTAAATAAATTAATTGAGAATATAAATCGTAATTAATGTACATATTTGGCAAATATAATAAAAGGGAAATAGTAGTTAATACAAAGGAAAGATGGATATTTGAATATAGTAACGTAATGAAAGACAAACAAATCATTCCATTGAAATCTAATTTATAATAAGTGTAACTATTGTGGCAATTGGAATTAAATATTATGCAATTGAAATAAAGATGAAAATGGAAATATTAAAGTATGTAATGCAAGGGTATCATAAATAGTAATGGAATAAAATTAGAGTTATATATGGAATAATAACCTGAGTTGATAGGTAACAAACTTTTAAATGCAATTAAAAGCAAATAGGTGACAATTAATATAGGTTGTTTATTTATTTAATGTGTTAAATAAACTTTGGTAATCAATTACAATAAATCTTGATTTAACGTTTTGTTAATGTAAATTAAAGTAATAATCGGAAGTAATGTTAATTTTATTCATAATATGACAATTAATGTGATTGGAATCTTTTAATTAAAAAGTAGAAAGACATTAATTGTAAACATATATTGAAATAAATTTAGATTGGGTGATTTATTTCCAATTAAATCAGTTCACGTTTCAAAATTTAATGCTAGTTTATTGCATATATGTTTATACCTAAATTTAAACTTATGTTTTAGATCCAATTAGATCATTAAAAAGCAGGGATTATTTAGGTTTGAAATCTCATACGTTATTAAATTAAATGTTAATAGGAGATGATAAAAGGGGTAAAATAGATTTACACTTGACTATTTCCTTTTCAATTAGATTTTAATTGCAACATTACTTACCTTTCCATCTTCACTTTTCTAATTTACTCTTACATTCATTGCCTCCTTATGTGGATTATTTTCATACCTTTTATTTGTGAATGTAAACTATAAGTGGCGATAAAGATGTACATATATATATTATACATATGTTTATGTTACCTTGCTTTTGCTATCATATTTTTGAATGTATGTTAATGCATTCCCAGTAAAACATTCAATCGAAATGTTAACATATTTGTTTAATTCCCAATCTAATCATAAAGAGGGAGAAATGAAAAGTTCTTAATGTTGTATATTCTTTTAATTTATGACACAAATTTGTGTAGAGAATTAATTTTCCTTTATTGTGTGTTAATTAAATCTTTAAAGGATATTAATTTTGGTGCGTTTAGGGTTAACAAAATTAATTAAGTGAACGATTGTTTTCAAATTTGAATTCTAAAAATTTGTTTACAGTATAGAGTTGGTCCATTCATTCCCCTTCTAATTAATAATTACCTCTTTTTAATACCTGCTACTTTTAAAAATGCTGTTCATATTTACTATATTTCAATACCAAATTTGTTCATATTTACTTTCTATTTTCGTTCATTTTCCAACTTCATTTTATTGTAACGTCATTTCATTTAGTTTTAATTAATAGTGGCCTCTCTTTTCAAATCTCCTTGGCCCTAAACCCAACTCTAACCTTATAAATAAGATATGATGCAAATGAAACCCCAGCCTCCATTCTAATCTTCTTTCTTTTCTTATTTTCTTCAAATCTCCTTATTATCTCTCATTTTAATTGTTCCTTCCTCTTCAAATATTCCTCTTCTTCAAATTTTATTCTATTTCGAACTTTCGTCTTTCTTTTCAAATCTTGATCTTCTCTTCCATTTATAGTTCTTCTTATTTTAATCCTTTGCTTTTTGAATTCTTCTTTTTCAAATCTTCTTTTTTTTTCAAACGTTTTAAACAAAAAATACATAAATACATACATACATACATACATACATATATATTAATATAATAAGGAGGGAAATTAAAGTAAATCAAAATAAAAGAAAAATTATGGAACAAAGCTAGCAATCAAGAAGGAGACTAAGGAGACATAGAGCGAAGCTATTGATTAGAAGTCTAGTATTTTCAGATTTGTATAAATGTGAGTGTTTTAACCCACTCACAACTTCTAAAATTTCTTATGCGTGTTAAATTAATTTCTAATGTAAGTAGAAATTTATTTATTGCCGTTTGGTATATTTTTATCATCATTCCAGTTAAATTGAATTTATTGAATTAAATTGTTATTCAATTTATTATTGCATATAAACTACCAGTTAAATTAATTTATTATTGAATATAAACTGCCAGTAAATGCCTGTTATTTATTTTTTGATTATATATTGATTGAATTGGATAATGATTGTGATAAATGGTTGATGGTTGATATTGGATGAATGGATGTTGTATTTTATATGGTTATAAACTGCAAGTTGTTATACATTTTATTTCATTTGCGATTGCGGTTTGAAATGATATATAACCATATTTTTATTTTAAATTATGGGTTGAAGTGGTAAATATCCGTATCACTTGACCATATGGTAGAAAATTTTATACAGACACCGTGGTCTATATATATCAAATAATTTGAAATTGATTTCTATGGTTTTGGAAAGAAATATACGGTTTAATAAATATTAATTTTTGATATTATATAAATATTATTCTATATATATATAGTTAAATTCTTGAATTTAATCTATATATAAATTTGTTTAATAAAATAAGTTTAGTAATGGAGTTTGATTATTTTATATTATATAGTTAAGTACCTGTTTAAGATATTGTATATATAAAGTTTTTAATGACTTAAACAAAAATCAAGTTGGAAGATAGATATGAAATTGGTTGAATTTAATTATTTAAGAATTATACTCGAATAAATTTGATTTGAAATTTAAGTAAAATTGAGTTTTTAAAGGGTATGCTTCTTATAACTTGATTTGGTTTAGAGTGGTTTAAATGAATATAAAATTGATTTAAATGAATACATAAAGTTAAATAAATTTAGAGAGTATCCAGTTATGTGAAGTTAAAAGTTTTCTTAAATGATATTGGATTTATTACGTAAACGTTTCAAATCTAAATAATAGTAATTGAATTTGATGTATATGGGATTATCAAAGAATTAGTATTGAAATGGTGGAATATTTAAAGCTTTGAAATATATGAAAATTGAAATGGTTTATTTGGGGATTCAAATCTGTAATTTGAATTGATTTGTGAAATTTAAGAAGCTAATCTATCTTGTATAAAGTAATTTAATATTAAACCATTTAAGCATTGGAATTTATGTTTCAAAGTTATGGGTTTCAAGGTATTATGATTTGAAAATGCTATGATTTTGGGAGAAGGTTATATTTGAAATAAAAATGATATTATATTGATTTGGGTTTTATAAAAATGATATCATATTGATTTGGTTTTTAAAACAAAAATGATATCGTATTTATATGGTTTTGAAATGAACATTATATCCTGGTTTTGAAGTATAAATTATTTTGAAATGACCGCGGTGTTATAATAACGGTTGGTTGTTGAAGAGACCGGGATCAGAAGTTGTCATACTCTCTACCAACTCCGAAAACCACTTTAACAACCGTGTATGTGGTGGAGATTCCAAAATGAAGTAGGATGGTGGTGGCGTTTACTTTGAGGTAAATACGTGGACCCAACTCCCGTGAGTTGGCATAAGGTGACGAAAAAGGAAGAATTGACGGGCTAAGAAGGTAGCACCTTTTATCGGACACATCCTGTAATGCCCCACCTTTTCGCACGCTTTAAATCGATGATAATCCACACACGTCAGACTTAAAGCATATAAAGGGGCGGATTGTTATGGGGTAAATAAGAAAAGCAGAGAAGAAAAAAACAAAACAGAATCTTGCAACGGAACGATTAAATATAATAATCAATATACAGTTCATAAAACTGTTTTACAAAACATTTGATTTTTTTCTATACAATAAATATCAGAGTTCACATACCAAAGGATAATAACAATGCAGCAGAAAATAGTGTGTAGTGGAACAATATAATATAATAATAATAATAATGAAATCTTCATCTTCGTCCTCCAGAATAAAGTCTTCGATTCCTGAAATGCTCGGACTAACCCGAGCGAATTGAAAAGATAAAACACACGAGTCAGAACTAAAAGATCTTATGTGAGTTAAATTAACAGCAATAAATATGAGTGCAGTAACTTAAGAGATGCTCGGGATTCACATCTCCTAAGGATCCGTTAAACTATTTACTATGTAGTAATATTTCTCTTTTATAATAATGTCTACAGTAAAATAAACTTACTTTTAAATAGCGTTAAGGGGTTACCCATATAGTCCTGAAAACAAATAATGCCAATAGTTTATACAGTGCCTGCATATCTCCTAATCGGGAGACTACGCGAAGACACTCCATAGGCACGACACAAATAGAAACTCATAGTAAAGGCTCGGTATGGTAGGTGACACAGCACAACTAGGCAATGCCAGGGTAGATATACCAATTACGCTTCCGAGTCGGTGGTAAAGCGTAGCCGCAGCTACCGCCCACTCGAGCCACACCCCCAAATCAAAGAAATCAAAAGTGGCCATCGAATAATCCAAAAGTCAGAGTATAATATTGAAGGGATGTGTCCGATCAAAGGTGCTACCTCATTAACCCATCGATCGCTCTTGTTTTTGCCACCTTATGCCAACTCACGGGAGTTGGGTCCACGTATTTACCTCAAAGGAATCACCGCCACCATCCTACTTCATTCTGGAATCTCCACCGCGTACACGGCTTTTGAAGTGGTTTTCGGGGTTGGCAGAGAGTATGACAACTTCCGATCCCGGTCTCTTCAACAACCAAACGTTATTATAACACCGCGGTCTTTTCAAAATAGTTTATGCTTTTTTTTTAAAAAACCAGAATATAATATCCATTTCAAAACCATATAAATACGATATCATTTCCTTTTAAAACCCAAATCTATATGATATCATTTTATTTCAAAATATATCCTTTTTCTAAAATCATAACACTTTCCAATCTATATACTTGAAACCCGTAGCTTTGAAAACATGACTTATAATACTTCAATGGTTTAAATATTAAATTTCTTTATATAATAAAATAGCTTCTAAATTTTCCCAAATAAATTCCCAATACCAATTTGAACCTCCAAATAAACCATTTTAATTCCCATATATTTTAAAGCTTAAATATTCTATATTTCAAAACTTAAATTTTTATAATTCATATATTTCAATCTTTAAATATTCCACTATTTCAAAATGGATTCTTTGATAATTTCATATATATCAAATCCAATTCCTATTATTTAAATTTGAAATGTTTTGTGACGCCCCACCTCTATACCCACGCTAGCCAAGGACACTATGGGGTAATGCTGTCAACTAGCACGGAGAATAAGGATGTTGAGCAGCGACCATTCGCGTAATTGCTTTGTGCGAGCAACGATATGTCAGATAGTACAACATGCATTTGGTTTAAGGAGGAAATCTGACAGATCGATACAAACTCAAAGCTACTACACAGTGGCTATATATATTCTTCGGAAACAAATATAGAAATAAACATAACACAAATCAGTCACAGACATCCATATCACAAAGGCGGAAATAGATATGAATATATAACACATGAAAGTGTACATCAGAGCAGTGGTCAGACAAGATCCACAATGTCACAAAAGAATAGCTACAAGTGCTAGACAAAAGAATATGGATACATCAATGAGTCTACATCTCAAATGTATACAACAAAAACTACTAATCTAAGTAGTTAGCCAAAAGTCAGGGTGATAATCCCAGATGTGAAGTCAAGCAGAAGCACCTGTAACATCTCGGTCTGACCCGAGTATTATTTAATAAGAAAATAATAAACAGATCAGTCTAGCTATAAATATCAGATAAAATGATATAGAATAAGAGATATGACATAAACATATGATAACACTACTACAAAACATGCCATTTGCATCGGTTGTTTACCCCCTTTTTGCATCAGTTCAACAACTGATGCATATGCAACCGATGCAACAGGGTTAACACTTTTGCATCAGTTCTGAAACCAATGAAAAAAGTGCCTTTTTGCATTAGTTGTTAGTAACAACTGATGCAAAATATCATGGTTGGTTGCTTGAACACAGCCCCATTTTGCATCGGCCGATCCAACAAAGTATCTTGTTGCATCGGTTTTTTATAACAACCGATGCAAACTTATCCCTCTATTGCATCTGCTTATTATACCAACTGATGCAAACTAATCCCCATGTTGCATCGATTGTAATGAAAACCGATGCAAACTAATCCTTCTATTGCATCAGCTATTTATACCTGATGCAAAAAAGCCATTCTCAGTAACCATTATTACGGCACTCAAATGACTATATATATTATTGATTATAACAAACAATTATTGCATGCAATATTACAATCATTCAAAATAAAATTTGATGGAAAATACATAATCAGATTTAATAATTCGACAAAAGAATGAAAAACATAAATAAATTCCACAGTACATAATCAGACAGTCAGTAGTAAAAAATAAATGCAAAGTGTGATATGTAGACACACAAAAATACATATATACAGAGAAGAGAATGTATCGTTGACAGCGGATAAATTAAGCAGAAGATGGTCTTTAAATGCACAAACCTTCATCCTATTTTGTACTTGAGCTACCTGAAGTTGAGCTGTGCAATCTGCATATGCATATGATCCTGCAAAATACAAACATTCAATGCAGCAAACTGTTTAACTGGTTCAGCGTTCAGTGTGATGACTGATGTTTGCTCCAAATAGTACTATTAAATTACTTTAAATACCTTAAAGAAAATGTATAAATATTATCTCAATATAATATTAATTCTTCAACCTAAAAGATAATGTGTCATTCTTCACTTTTGACATGCTTAGGTGTGTAAAACCCGCTTATTTGCTATAACTTGCACTGGACAATATAAGTAAAGGAGCATTCAAAATAAAATGGCAGTTTGCTTCATTATTCTAGCTACAGAAGACAATTTGATATTATCAACATGCCTGAATGATAGAGTTTGTTTTTGTTTTTTAATTTGCCTGAACTGCACTGCTGACAACAAACTTCACCCAACCTTCCCTACCCACCTCTGCTTTTGCTACACAACTCCATACATCACAACTTACACAACTCAAACTCAAACTCCTCCACTCGGTTCATCAACATAACCCACTGCTCCTTCTTGTCTATGACATTGTAAAACATAACCACTTGCATCAAAACCATCCCTTCAACATCTGACCACATACATCTCTTCCTACTTCAGATTTCCAACTCACTCAACCCAGACATTAGAAGCTGCCTTCATAACCCATCAACCCTGTGCACCATACAAACTTCAGTGCCGCAACACTTCAAAATAATTGAACTCACCACAACACATAACAGCCACACATTCACATATCCCTGTACATCAGCCTCATCATACATTTCAACACAGCAGTCCACAACCACCCGTAAACCCCCACCACCCATTAACTTGCCACATCACAAAACTTCTCTGTATACATACAAAACTCCACTTACCATAGCACATTCATTTCTCCTTGCCTTCACCAGTACAAACTTAAGCTCTGTTCAACACCATCAATTCTGTGCACTTCTATTTACTGTGCACACTACACAAGCCATACTTCTGTCATCTTCACTACATCACTATATTTCACTTCCCTACTGTACAGTTACATCGTTTCCACCATCCTTGCCACTGATACAACCATAATCACACTCATCTATGACCATCAACCCACATTTCAACATCAACTACCTGAACAATCTTGCTTCTGCCTGAACAACACCCTGTTGCAACAGACAACCAACCTCCATCACCTGACAGTAACTCTAACACATCCACCCACACATCAAACTTTGCAATAACCCTTACATAACTAACCACCGCTCATCAAAACATCCCAGTCCAACATCCATCTCTTCTAGAACCAAAACTACAACATAACAGCCCACCACTGACCACATACAAAACACATACCATAAATTGCCTGCATACCATCCCCACCATCATCTTACAACAACCCCTCTATCATTCACCAACCACTCTCTTCTGCACTTCTGCACATCATTATCCCCACTGCTTGCAATCTCCACCACCACACTTGACAGCAACATTCATTGCATACAAACATCCCCAAACCCACTGCCATACTTCATCCACTTACATTGCTCCCCCATCCACTGTTGACCACACTTCACTCACTTCGTTCTTCATATTACTGCAACAACAATATAAACTGTCACAGCAGTCACTGCTTCCATCTGCCTACTTCATTCCCCTGTGCCACAAACCAAACTGCACTTCCCGTGTAACTCACTGGCTTCTACAACTTGCTAATTAACCATCCACTGATCTCTACTTCAAAGCACAGTAATAACTCCTTTGCACAGTTCATTTCGACCGCAAACACCCTCTAACGACACAACCCATAGTCGAACTTCAATTTGAACCATTCCCAAATTCAACATCAAAATCACTTCAATTTTGAGCAATGGATATGTACATTTAGCTTTTAACTAAAAATTTTTAAACAACATTGTGTCATTATTTTAAAAAATGTATTCAATTATAATTATTTTATTTTTAGCTCCTAATCATGTAATGTTGAAAGTATGAAAGAGACAAGAATAAACGCACCATATAGTGGCATATAAGAAGACTACATCCAGTTATGCATGATATAACTAGCTAAATTATCACGAACCTCATCTATCTCTTGTTGGCTATAAGAACTATCTTGTACAAAGTACTACAATTACAAGATTGTTTCGAAACATTAATCGAATACGTACTTAACAAAAATTATGAAGGAAAAAAATTAAAGTGGTACCTCAAGAATTTCGGTGCTTTGATCGTGGTTTTTTACTATACCATACATATACCTCATCACATAATATACACAATCCATCGTTCTAGATTGTTGAGGACACTACAACAATATTACACAATAATTTAATAGATAGGTTAATTTGAATTTATATCCATCATTTTTCCTCACATCTGCATGCCACCTTAAGTTTTTTGCATTTTCTTTATTTGCAAATAAACGTTTAAACCTTGGTATAATTGGCAAATACCACAAGACTTCTGCTGGAGGCCATTTCTTATCTGGGTCATTGTGAACGTTCCCACGCGACTTGTAACGGGATAATCCACACTTGGGACACTCGTGCAAGTTCTCATATTCATTTCAATACAATATACAATCATTTGGACATGCATGTATCTTTTTATATCCTATACCAATTGGGCACATAATTTTCTTTGCCTCATAGTTATAAGTTGGAAGCTCATTACCTTCCGGAAGCATGTCATTCAAAAGTTCCAACAAAGATGTAAAACTTTTATCACTCCACCCATGCTTTGCTTTTAAATTGAAAATCTTGAGCACAACAGACAATGTTGTGAACTTAGCACAATTAGGAAACAAAGGCTTCTCGGCATCAATTAATATTCTTTCATACAACTTTGGCTCTTCCATCAAATGTTCTTTAGCATCACGAAACATCTCATGAACACAATCATTCTCATCATTCGCGTCATTATTCATGTTATCTTCTCGGTCATTCTCATCATTCTTATGATTATTAGAACTAGCTCCACTAAGTATACTTTCACCATGCCATATCCACCGCGTATAATTTTGCTTAAACCCATAACGGATTATGTGATCTCTAATCTGATCTATGTTACGAAGTCTTCTCTTATTTTTGCAGTGTCTACAAGGACAAAAAATAGTTTCTTCCCCTCTTATTAATTGATCATTCAGTGCACAATTGATGAACTCTTCAATTTTGTTTAGGAACTCGTCATCGTTACGTTTTACGTTGTACATCCAAGTACGATACATATGCAAATGCTAGAGACACACTACACAAGCAAAAAAACATTGGATTACGAAGAGCATTCATTATTAAATCAATATTTTTAGCTAATTCAAGTGGAGTGGATAATCAGTTCAACATCACTCCACAAACACAAGCACACTAAACTGCACAACAAACAAAAAAATTCTCACCTAATGTTATTATTCACGATGGGAAGGAAACAGAGTCTATTCCTATGGAGGTATGGGGAATTATTTCAAAAATCTTACTGAGATTTGAATGGAACATGATGCTCATAATTTATCTAAGATGCCACAAAATATTAAGTCTACAAATACTCAAACAATGCAAAAATGATTGTAAGTCAAGAAAAGATTGTAGAAGTAAACATGAAGTCTATTAATGAATATAATATGCATAAATCAATAGACATAATAAAGGAATTATAGGACAATAGTAAAAATGTGCAACTCGTATGAAGAAATAAATGAGGGAAATGGTATCTATAAAGTGCTCTCAGAATATGGTGCTAGCAACACTAATTGTCATCTCGATGCAAATCTGAAGGCAAAATCGGCCACTGCCATTCCAAATTTCATGGCTACAAATTTAACAACTACACTAGTTCAACAAATCACATAAGCTATTCTCACAGTGGATGCTTGTTAAGCCGGCAAAGGGGTCAATAATAATGCACCAGTCTCATCATTGAGCGATCGCCACCAAGGAGAAAACCAGCAAATTTCCAACCCTGTTTTATTTACAAATGTTCATCTATACAATAATTCTAAAGGTTCTTAATTTTTGCAGGCTCTACGTGAGAATTCTGTACTGGCAAATGCTCAGCTGGGTACTGAAAATAAGTTACTAAATCCAATAACTCAATTCATGGTATCCCCCCTCAAACTTCTACCGTTAACGCAAAAAAGTAAGTCATGGAAAACAAATTATGCAATGCTCTGAAGGAAGTTAAGAGAAACAAGCAGAATAAGATGGGTGACCAAGATTGGCTCAATAACTCCTTTTCCTAGAAGGAGTGATAGAATCTCATCTAAATAATCATGTTTATTGTCTGTTGGAGGGGTTCAAATGACCCAGAGAGCTGGTTAGATATAACCAAAGTGGTGAATATTAGTAAGTGTTCTTTCGTAGCATTAATTGAGACAAGATCCAGAGAAATAACTTTCATTTTTTTATATGTATTGGGAAACTAAATGGTGGAGAACTGATAATTCCAATCAATATAACAAATGTAGAACTCTGATCTATATGCACAGTGAGGTGTGGGGTGGTCATGTAATTTCTATGAGTAAACAACACATCAATACCATTTTGTATAACAAAGTAGGAGGAGAATTAATATATACGGTGGTATATGCAGCAAATCATGAGATAGAAAGAAAATGACTTTGGGACACTCTTGAGAAAGAAGCTAACATATATAACATCCCTTCGATAGTGTTAGGGGATTTTAACTATCTGATCTGATGTTGATGAATGAGAAAAGTTGGGGTAACCCTTTAACTTTTGTAAAACTTATGAACTGAATGAATGTCTTTTTAAATGTACTTTGATGGAGCATGAATTTAGAGGTATCAAATTCACATGGAGATCAGGCCCACTTGGAGATATTGGTTGTAAATTGGATAGGATCTTAGTGAATTATGAATACCCATCGTGAATACCCACGTCTACCACATTACAACTCCTCCAAACCATCAAGTCCGACAGCAACTTGCCATCACCCACTACCCTACACCTGAACCTCTTATAACTTCTTTCCACTGCCAACTCGACCAACCTGCCTTTGCCACTAACTGCTGCCATTCAACCCAATCACACAACTACCTTGCCTTGCACTGCATTTCCTTCCAGCATCACAAACTAAAAATGGCAAACCAACCGGGGTGTTTGATTTTTAAATCTTCTCATCCGCTCTTCTAATATTTTGTAATGCAAGTTGAAAAGTCGAAACTCAAAATATAACTAAATGAGCCTAATCTAATCATGATATAGAAAAGAAAACGTAAGTATCCAGATGCCAATTTTTTGACATGAATTCTATAGCGAAGTGCTTAAAGGGGTCTCGAAATATTTGCCAAGTAACAATTTGGGTTCATGTAATCTATGGTGACATGCTTAAAAGGGTCTTCGAAAAAAAATTATGCAAATTTTCGTTTTTGCCTCAGTGCTATTATGTTTATTAGTTGAACATCACATTTTATGGATGCTGGCATTGTGGTCAACATATAACTTTATTAATGCATTGTTGAAATCAGATTTTATGGATGCTAAGGTTAATGATATTTTGAATATATATGTGCTATGAATGTGGTTGGTCCACTTTAAATACCATTTGGCTACCGGACACACACACACAATGACTGTATGACCTTTCGGTTCATACATCCTGTCTATCAAAAATAAAATGATAGTTTCATAAACAGTTCCTTCAATAATAGATGTAAGACTACATACATCTTGCCCAACCCAAACATCACTCAAATGGAAGACTTGGGCACTGATAGAATGGTGATGATGATCTTGGAAAAATGTTACATTTAGGTATCAGAATTCAATGGCAGGAAATTTTACAAAAGAGACCAAATTAACATTTTAATGTGGTATGCATGTAAACATGTGAAAATGCTACCCTGGTACTCATCCAATGAACACCAGCATCGTGTTTCAGGAAGTAAAAATTATATGTTGACCACATTGCCAAAAAATGAGTACCAAGAACAGAAAACAACAAGAAGAAGTCAATAATTCAGAGGATAGTACCTCTCTTCCATCAAGCCCTTTCATGGTTTTCAAAGAATATATCTCAAAAATATATGAATTTTTCTCAAAAAAGTCGATGTCATCAAGAAAAGAAAATTTTATACCTGAAAATCAATCAGCAAACTCGAAACTCGACACTCGAAATCAGCCGATCGCTTAACGATGATTTTAGGGTTTTTTTCTTTGAAGCACGCGAATTATTTTGGGGAATAGAATGGGATGGCGGAAAAAGAACCGCAAACGCGAGAATAACCTAATTTTCAAATTGCATCGCGTACGAAAGGAAACCGATGCGAAAAGTATTATGTTGGACGTAGTTGCATCGATTGACTTTAAAGCCGATGCGACTAAAACTATTTGCACCGACGTATTTGCATCAATTGTTGGTGACAACTGATGCACATTTGACTTTTTTATTACCTACTGCTTTCCACGTACCAATTGCATTAGTTGTTAAGACAGAACTGATGCAAATAGTTCTATTTGCATCAGTTTTTACTTAAACCGATTCAAATGAGGCGATGCAAATGGCCTGTTTTGTAGTAGTGTAACCATAAAGCCATACTGTGATAAGTATGTAATTAAAAATCAACAAGAGATTAATCAATATCACAAGAATCTTCTCAAAGATCAAATAGAATGTCATATTCTATATTCTTATTCACAAAAAGTTAATGACACACAAATTCAACAATGCACAAATATTGATAAAACATATCAATGTAAATCACAAAAATTGGTGAAACACAAATTCTAGAAATCATCAATGGAAATCCAGAAATCACAAAAAGGGGAGGCCTATCACAAAACGGGAGTATGAAAACTCACCAACACGTGTATCACAAAATGGAATGTTATTCCATGGTTGCTAACCATTAATTTTGAGCCGAAGCTCCACAAAACGGCCCGAAGACCATGATTCGCTACCCCCCCAATTTGAGCCGAAGCTCCACAGAAACGGGGTTTAGTGTCCCTCGTAGACAAAGAGACATCGCACATTTGCTAGTCTAAATCACAAAAATGATCATCAACGATCATCAAGAAGTGTCAATTACAGTAAGCTAGTAAATATATAAGCTTAGCTTCATGTCCCATAACCACTAGCTTAACTTAAATATTTACGAACAAATTGTAAGTTTCCACTAGAAAATTGTCACAAGAGATTCAATCGAACAAGTCTAAGAATTAACCGGCGAAGTAAATGCAAGCGTTTCATACCATTTGTTTTACTAAACCGTTTAATTAGATTTCTCGTACGAGTGAGATGAAGTGACAAATCACAAAAATGATTGTAGAAACAATAAATCACAAAAATTCACATTCGAAGACGTGAATAAAATCCAAAGAATTCAATTCCAAATTCATCAAAGTGGAAATAACCTTGTAACTTAACAGCCACGACTTACGACTTAACATAAGTCAACACGAGAAATCAGCGGCTCAAGAAATAGCATACGGCTTAATAGAGAAACACAACATGGCGCGACTTAGGCATGGCGCGACCTAACATGGTGCGACCCAAGTTGGTTGCCACCTAAGGCGGGCCGACCTAACTGCAAGGCGAGAAGAGTAAAGCAAACGACCTATGTGGTCAGCGACCTAAGGAGCTAGCGGTACAACAGGCCGAACGAACTAAGTGATGCAACGACCTAAGAGAAGAATAGGCCGAGCGACTTAAGGGTTGGAACGACCTAACAGGCCGAGCGACCTAAGGTATAGCGCGACCTAAGGCACAGGGACAAGCCGGGAGACCTAAAGACCAGAGAGGAAAGAAGGCCGAGCGACTTAACGACCTAACCTGTCGCGACCTAAGTTGAGAAGAAGGCCAAGCGACCTAACGACCTAAGGGGGTACAAGGCCGAGCGACCTAACAGCCTAAAGGGTAAACAAGGCCGAGCGACGACCTAACGACCTAAGATGCAAGCGACCTATGGGTTGCGTGATATAACATGGCCTAGCAACGACCAAAGCATGGCACGACCTATAGGGGAGCGACCTAAGTGCAGGCCGACCTAATCTGCAGGCCGAGAATCCTATGTGCAGGCCGAACGACCTAAGCAGCAAAAATGCCAAAATCTCTCTCAATTTGCAACCGATCGAGCACGAACGCTAGGGGATTACGCCTATCGGTTACCCGGTCCTATTGGCTCCTCGATGCATCACCAAAAACGTGTTCAAACATCAAAGTTAGGATTTTAAAGATTTGAACCCAAAACACTAAAAATTGGGATTTTCACCAATTCAATCCAAACCAAAAGCAATGCACATGAATAAGTGTTAGGAATTCATACCCAACAATCAAAGATAGTTATAGACAAAGATGTGAGATAAAAATATCACCTTTACAAAAAATTAATGAAGAAGAAGCTTGAAATCAATGGAAGAATCAATGGCTTCACTTTGAATTTGGAGTTAGATGTTGGATTTACAAATGAACTTGAGTTTGGAGTTTTAATTTCCCATTCCTTCCTCCATTTTTGATGAAGCTTGAGTGTTAGGAAATGAAAGTAAAGTTATGAAGGGAAGGGGGTTGAGCTAGAGTAAATACTTTAGTCTAATGGGCTAAACCAAACCCAAAGCCCAAAGTGAAAAAGTGACAAAATTCCACTAACTCCAAACATATTAAAGTTTATACTCAAAAAGATCGCAAACGGTGCTTTGGACCTAATGGAAGTGGTTCCGAGTCCTAATTCGACCGTATGAAAAAAGTAACTTTTCGGACTAAAATCCGACTAATGATAAAATATTTAAATAAAATATTTAAATATTCAATCGTAAAATATGCGGGTTATTACAAACTCCCCTCCTTAAAGAAATTGCGTCCTCGCAATATTGAAGAAGAAAATATAAGGTAATAACCATGAAAGCATATTAACACAAAAGGAATTTGAAATAAGAAATTCACCTCAAAGAGCACGGGAAAGTAAGTTCGGATGTGTTCGCTCGATGAACTCTCTAAATTCCCAAGAGCAATCCTTAGGATTTGAGGACCATTGGACTTTAACAAGCGGAACATCTTTATTTCGAAGGCGCTTGACCTCCGAAGCAATAATACAAATAGGATGTTGCTCATAAGTTAAATTAGTGAAACTTCAATTTCTTCCACAACACCAGGCTCAAGAATAGAATCGGAATCTCGAAGGCATTTCTGTAATTGAGAAACGTGAAACACGTCATGAATAGCGGAAAACTGAGCCGGTAATAAAAGGCGATAAGCCACGGAACCATTACGTTCGGTGATAGGGAATGGCCCAATATATCGAGGCGCTAATTTTCCCGATCGACTGAAACGTACAACACCCTTCATAGGTGAAACACGAATAAGCACAAGATCTCCTACAGAAAATTCTAATTTCCTTCTCCAGTTATCGGCATAGGATTTTTGTCTACTCTGGGCTTCTTTCATCCTATGACGAATAAGGTCAATCTTCTCTATAGAATCACGAATAAAATCTGAACCTAAAACCAGCTTCTCACCGGCCTCAAGCCAACAAGTAGGAGATCGGCATGATCTTCCATAGAGTGCCTCGAAAGGTGCCATACCAATACTAGATTGGGAGCTATTATTATAGGAAAACTCAACAAGAGAAATATGATCTTCCCAACTTCCGCCAAAATCAAGAACACATGCACGAAGAAAATCTTCAAGAATTTGATTCACACGCTCGGTCTGTCTATCGGATTGAGGATGATAAGCGGTACTAAAATTAAGCTTCGTTCCCAAAGCTTTTTGAAGACTCTTCCAAAACCCACTAGTAAACAATGAATCACAATCACTAACAATAGAAGTAGGAACTCCATGCAATTTAACAATTTCTTTGATAAAGAGTTTGGCCAAGAGAGGAATGGTTCGATTGGACCGAACGGGAATAAAATTGGCGGATTTAGTAAGTCTATCGACTATCACCCATAAGCTATCATGACCCGAACGAGAACGGGGAAGGCCGTCTATAAAATCCATGAAAATTTGGTCCCACTTCCAAATTAGAATTTCTAAAGGTTGCAATAACCCACCGGGCCTTTGGTGTTCGGCCTTGACAAGTTGGCAAGTTATGCAACACTTAACAAAGTTAGCAATATCAGATTTCATTCCCTCCCAATAATAAAGTCGCTTCATATCCGCATACATTTTACTACTACCGGGATGAATGGTAAATTTAGAACGATGAGAATCTTCTAAAATGTCTTTACGAAGATTACTAATATTTGGCACGGTAAGTCTACCAAATTTTCGAATACCGCCACGAGAATCAATATCAAAGTCTTTCAAACCCTCAATATCAATTTATCCCTAAAATTTTGGCCAAGAAGAGCCAATTCAGGATCTAGCTTTTGAGCTTGAAGAATGCGGTCTAAAAGAGAAGGATGAGCCTCAAGGCTACATAAAACTAGAGATGAACATAAATCGGAAACACGATCTCGAATCTCACAGGTGGATAGAATTCCAAGATCATTCCATTCGGATATCATCATAGAAACAACCGCTTGTTGCTTACGACTAAGTGCGTCTGCAACACGATTTCCCTTTCCGGGGGTGTAAAGAATATCAAGATCATAAGCTGCAAGAAATTCGAGCCAATGTTGTTGACGCAGATTAAGTTTATTTTGAGAAAATAGATACTTCAAAGATTTATGATCGGTGTAAAGAATAAATTTTTCTCCCAAAAGATAATGACGCCAAATTCGAAGGGCGAATACAATAGCCGCGAGCTCTAAATCATGAGTGGCATACCTAGTCTCGGCAGGCTTTAATTGCCTAGAAGCATAAGCAATAACATGTTCTCTTTGCATAAGAACGACACCCAAACCAATGCGACTAGCATCAGTATAAAAAATAAAATCTTGATTTCCCTCGGAAATCACAAGAATAGGAGCATCGGAAAGGAGTTCTTTTAATTTCTGAAATGAAGCTTCACATTTGTCCGACCAAATGTATTTAACTCCCTTCTTTGTCAAACTAGTAAGAGGCATGGAAATTTTTGAAAAGTCTTTTATAAAACGACGGTAATAACCCGCCAATACGAGAAAACTGTGAATTTCCGTCACACTCTCCGGTCTCTTCCAATTTTGAATCGCTTCAATCTTTGAAGGATCCATGGAAATTTCGGATTCAGAAATGATATGACCGAGAAACTTCACAGAGATCGCCAAAAGTGGCATTTAGAAAATTTTGCTTTTAATTGTTTGCTCCTAAGAGTTTCCAACACGATCTAAAGATGCTTTTCATGCTCCTCCTTGGTTTTTGAATACACAAGAATATCATCAATAAAGATGAGGACAAACCGATCGAGGAAGTCTTTGAAAACTCTATTCATAAGGTCAACGAAATAAACCGGAGCATTCGTTAAACCAAATGTCATAACAAGCCATTCATAAGATCCATAACGAGTACGGAACGATGTCAAAGGAATGCTATCCTCTGCTATACGAAGCTGATGAAAACCGGTAGCTAAGTCTAATTGTGAAAAGACTCTAGCACCACTAAGTTGATCGAATAGATCATCAATCCGCGGTAAAGGATATTTATTCTTGATAGTAAGATCATTAAGCTTGCGGTAGTCAACGCAAAGCCTAAGTGTATCATCGGATTTCTTCACAAAAATAGCCAAAGCTCCCCAAGGCGAGGAACTAGAGCGAATAAATTGCTTCGTCTTCAATTCGGATAATTGTTTGCGCATCTCCTCATTTTCTTCATTAGACATACGATAAGGAGGAAGAGTGATAGGTTGAGCTCCAGGGATGAGATTAATTTTGAACTCAATTGCTCGCTTAGGTGGTAATCCTAAAACAGGCTCAAATATGTCGGAAAATTCACGAACAATGTGAATAAGAGAAATAATATCTTCCTCATCATCATTATCGTCATCATGAGGATTTAAAGAATATAAAGATGCAACCATGCTGGAATCCGAATCTTTAAGATCAATAGAAATCTGCTTAACAGATTGAGGATGTCGAAGATAAATAGTCCACTCAGGACATAGGATTTGGGCTTTATAGCGGTTAAGCTAATCCATTCCCAAAATCATTCCAAAGCCTAAGTAGCGCATAACATGCAAATTGACTCGAAAAGAAAAATCACACAAAATAATCTCGACATCTTTACACAATAAACAGATTGTTGCGGAACCACCAATCGGATTCTCAATTCTCAAAGAAGTCATTAAACACAAAACATCCAAAGAAAAAGTATCAACAAGTTCTTTTGAAATAAAATAGTGGGACGCACCCGTATCAAAAAGAACTCGAATAGGAAGATCACGAAATAAAATAATGCCATCAAGGATAGAATGAGAAATACCTTTATCATGAGATGTGTTGCCAGGAGCTTGAGCAACATTAAGCTTTCCCTCCCTCCTTCCTTGAAGTTTGGGACAAGAAGATAAATAATGTCCGGGCTTTTGTAATAGCGACAAGCACGAGGCTTTGAACACTTGTTCGCATAATGGTCCTTAGAACCACAATTGTAGCATTGCCCCACTACTAGAGGTAGAAGTCTTAGCTGCCAGAGAGGCTTGCTTCCCTTTCTTATTGGGATAAGGACCTCTGAACTTATTAGGCCTTTTCTTGTTGTTGAAGTTTGGTTTGGCACCCATAACTTCAATGTCACTTTCTTTATCTGGCTCTTCAAGTCGAAGAGCGATATCAACGAGTTGATCAAAAGAAACTTCTAACTTTAGAAGTAATGGCTTCTTGAGATTTTTATTCAAGCCATAGACAAATCTTTGGTTCTTCTTCAATGGGGTGTTTATATACTCGACCCCATATTTAGAAAGTGACTCGAATGATGCGACATAGTCTATCACGGAAGATTCACCTTGAACAAGGTCTATGAAATGACGAGCCAATGTTACTTTTCTAGCTTCTGGCACAAACTTAATTCGAATCATTACCGAAATTTCTCCCAAGTAAGATCCGCTTCATTTATTTCAGAAATCAGAAGCTCATACCAATCTAATGCTCTTTCTTGGAGCATACTAGAGGCTACCTGAACACGGTGAAGGTCAATAAGATTCATGTGAGAAAAGATTCGATCACACGTTCTCAGCCAAACCTGGACTTCAATAATAGTTTCAAAACCTTTGAATGGCTTTCCACCCAAATTGGTATAATCGCTGCACAAATGTGCAAATCCAGACCTAGGGTGAGTAGACTCCGGATTAGATCCGGCTGCTTGAGCATTCCTTACTAGATCAAGAAGCCGCTGGGAGGACATAAATACTCCATCTTGGGGAGTAGCACGAGAATGACCGGCGGTGGGACGGCCAGGTCTAACCATTTCTCTTCCTTTTTGAAAAAAAGAAAGAAGAAGGATAAGGTTATTCACCAAATGATTATCAAGCAATCTTGATAGATAAACAAGGAATCATAAAGAAAATAGGATGAATCGATATGAAGACCCGAATTAAATCCTAAAGCACGACTCCTAAGATGGACTTAGGACGATGATCCTTGCTAGATTATTCTACATTGTTCCGAAGTTTTGCTCTGATACCAAGCTGTGACGCCCCACCTCTATACCCACGCTAGCCAAGGACACTATGGGGTAATGCCGTCAACTAGCATGGAGAATAAGGTTGTTGAGGAGCGACCATCCGCGTAATTGCTTTGTGCGAGCAACGATATGTCAGATAGTACAACATGCATTTGGTTTAAGGAGGAAATCTGACAGATCGATACAAACTCAAAGCTACTACACAGTGGCTATATATATTCTTCGGAAACAAATATAGAAATAAACATAACACAAATCAGTCACAGACATCCATATCACAAAGGCGGAAATAGATATGAATATATAACACATGAAAGTGTACATCAGAGCAGTGGTCAGACA
Organism: Allium cepa; assembly: GCA_030765085.1. NCBI lineage: Eukaryota > Viridiplantae > Streptophyta > Magnoliopsida > Asparagales > Amaryllidaceae > Allium > Allium cepa. The sequence goes on along the minus strand of CM060932.1, from coordinate 232,966,271 downwards.
AGATCCACAATGTCACAAAAGAATAGCTACAAGTGCTAGACAAAAGAATATGGATAGATCAATGAGTCTACATCTCAAATGTATACAACAAAAACTACTAATCTAAGTAGTTAGCCAAAAGACAGGGTGATAATCCCAGATGTGAAGTCAAGCAGAAGCACCTGTAACATCTCGGTCTGACCCGAGTATTATTTAATAAGAAAATAATAAACAGATCAGTCTAGCTATAAATATCAGATAAAATGATATAGAATAAGAGATATGACATAAACATATGATAACCGTAAAACCATATTGTGATCAGTATGTAATTAAAAGCAACAAGAGATTAATCAGTATCACAAGAATTTTCTCAAAGACCAAAAAGAATGTCATACTCTATATTTTTATTCACAAAAAGTTAATGACACACAAATTCACCAATGCACAAATATTGATAAAACATATCAATGTAAATCACGAAAATTGGTGAAACACAAATTCTAGAAATCATCAACAGAAATCCAAAATCACAAAAAGGGGAAGGCCTATCACAAAACGGAAGTATGAAAACTCACCAACACATGTATCACAAAACGGAACGCTATTCCATGGTTGCTAACCATTAATTTTGAGACGAATCTCCATAAAACGGCCCGAAGACCATGGGTCGCTACCCCACCAATTTGAGCCGAAGCTCCACAGAAACGGGGTTTAGTCTCCCTCGTAGACGAAGAGACGTCGCACATTTTCTAGTCTAAATCACAAAAATGATCATCAACGATCATCAAGAAGTGTCGATTACAGTAAGCTAGTAAATATATAAGCTTAGCTTCATGTCCCATAACCACTAGCTTAACTTAAATATTTACGAACAAAATGTAAGTTTCCACTAGAAAATTGTCACAAGAGATTCAATCGAACAAGTCCAAGAATTCACCGGCGAAGTAAACGCAAGCGTTTCATACCATTTGTTTTACTAAACCGTTTAATTTGATTTCTCGTACGAGTGAGATGAAGTGACAAATCACAAAAATGGTTGTAGAAACAATAAATCACAAAAATTCACATTTGAAGACGTGAATAAAATCAAAGTGGAAATACCCTTGCGACTTAACAGCCACGACTTACGACTTAACATAAGTCAACACAAGAAATCAGCGGCTCAAGAAATAGCATACGGCTTAACAGAGAAACACAACATGGCGCGACCCAAGTTGGTTGCGACCTAAGGCAGACCGACCTAACTGCAAGGCGAGGAGTAAAGCGAACGACCTATGTGGTCAGCGACCTAAGGAGCTAGCGGCACAACAGGCCGAACGACCTAAGTGATGCAACGACCTAAAAGAAGAATAGGCTGAGCGACTTAAGGGTTGGAACGACCTAACAGGCCGAGCGGCCTAAGGTATAGCGCGACCTAAGGCACAGGGACAAGCCGGGCGACCTAAAGACCAGAGAGGAAAGAAGACCGAGCGACTTAACGACCTAACCTATCGCGACCTAAGTTGAGAAGAAGGCCAAGCAACCTAACGACCTAAGGGGGTACAAGGCCGAGCGACCTTACGACCTAAAGGGTAAACAAGGCCGAGCGACGACCTAACGACCTAAGATGCAAGCGACCTATGGGTTGCGTGATCTAACATGGCCGAGCAACGACCAAAGCATAGCGCGACCTATAGGGGAGCGACCTAAGTGCAGGCTGACCTAATTTGCAGGCCGAGAATCCTATGTGCAGGCCGAATGACCTAAGCAGCCAAAATGCCAAAATCTCTCTCAATTTGCAACCGATCGAGCACGAACGCTAGGGGATTACGCCTATCGGCTACCCGATCTTATTGGCTCCTCGATGCATCACTAAAAACGTGTTCAAACATCAAAGTTAGGATTTTTAGAGATTTGAACCCAAAACACTAAAAATTGGGATTTTCACCAATTCAATCAAATCAAAAGCAAATGCACATGAATAAGTGTTAGGGATTCATACCCAACAATCAAAGATAGTTATAGACAAAGATGTGAGATAAAAATCTCACCTTTACACAAAATCAATGAAGAAGAAGCTTGACATCAATGGAAGAATCAATGGCTTCTCTTTGAATTTGGAGTTAGATGTTGGATATGCAAATGAACTTGAGTTTGGAGTTTTAATTTCCCATTCCTTCCTCCATTTTTGATGAAGCTTGAGTGTTAGGAAATGAAAGTAAAGTTATGAAGGGAAGGGGGTTGAGCTAGAGTAAATAGTTTAGGCTAATGCGCTAAACCAAACCCAAAGCCCAAAGTGAAAAAGTGACAAAATTCCACTAACTCCAAACATATCAAAGTTTATACTCAAAAAGATCGCAAACGGTGTTTTGGATCCAATGGAAGTGGTTCCGAGTCCTAATTCGACCGTATGCAAAAAGTAACTTTTCGGACTAAAATCCGACTAACGATAAAATATTAAAATAAAATATTTGAATATTCAATCGTAAAATATGCGGGTTGTTACATGTTTACTTAACAAAACAAATATTATTTAAGTAAAACCCTTAAACTTCGATAATGGGATATTCTTTTAATTAAATTAACTTGATAATATTCTTTTAAATCAATTTGATATTCATTTAAATCCTCTAATCGAAATCAAATTATGAAATCATACGATTTAAATCTCAATTTATATACATTTCAAATCAAATTTTTCGAGGATAATTCTTAAATACTTTAATTCAAATCATATTCACATTTATCTTCAACCTTAATTTTATTTGAGTTATTATAAACTCTATATACAATAGAAGTTTAAATAGATACTTAACCATATTATATAAAGAAATCAAACTTCATTATTTAGATTATTTTATAATTCAAAACAAATTTATACATAGCCAAATTCAATAATAAAATAGCATTTATATAATATCTAAAATCAATATCTATATACCCATATATTTCTTTTCAAAACCGCAGAAATCATTTCAAAAATAATTTTATATATAGACCGCGGTGTCTGTATATAATTTTATATCCTATGGTCAAGTGATACGGATATTTATCATTTCAATCCGCAATTTAAAAATAAAAATTACGGTTATATATCATTTCAAACCGCAATCCCGAATGAAATAAGAATGCATAATGACTTGCAGTTTATAACAATATAAATAAACATCCATTCATCCAATATCAATCATCAAACACTTATTATCCCAAACATTATCCAATCCAAACAATATCATTAATATATGACAGGTAGTAAATAACAGGTATTAACTAACAGTTATATTTAATAATAAATTAAATAGCCGTTTAACTAGCAGTTTATATGCAATGAATAATTAATTAACAATTTAACTGGCAGATTAAATGCAATGAATAAATTAAATAGAAATTTAATTTAAATAAATGAAATTAACTAAGATGATGATTAAAAATATGCCAAACAACCATAAATAAATTTTAAATCACATCATATATCAATTTAACAAACATAAGAAATTTTAGAATTTGAGAGTAGGTTAAAACAATCACCTTTTGAATTTAAATTGAATTCAAATCCAATTTAAACCCAAAAATTGGACAGTATCCAAATTTGTCCTAACCAGTTGTAATAACCCGGATTTTGGAGTATCTATTAGTTGATAATAATTGGGTTAATTTATAAAAATACTGAATTGTAAATTTAACAAATGAATCTAATCGTAAATATTTATTTGATCATGTCTTAATATAATAACTTAAAATTGACAAAGTATTCTTTTAATAATAAGTAATGATAATTGTTTATATAAGTAAATTATTTAAGTTAGACAAGATTGTTTATATATGTATTTATTTTGAATAGATCTTGAATTGAATTTTTAATGGAATTTAAAGGATTGAATTTGAATTTGAAATTTAAAAAGGAAGTATATTTTAAATATATGTTATATTGATTTGATTAAAAACATAAGTTATGTATAAATAAATGTTTATATAAATTCACATGTATATTTACAAAAATCTAAAGCTTATTTATATAAAATAAATACACATTATATTCATGTGAATATTACATACTTACTTATTCATAACTTAAATAAATTTGTAAATAAGAAAAGTAATATTTGTAAAACATTAATTAAACACCTAAAACACTTGTAAATCAATAATAAAACACTTGTCAACATATAGACTTAGGTGTAAGAAAATTAAATCTTAAAGGGGACAAGTGGCATTTCTATTGGTGACTTAATTTAAATTTAAAATTTGTAAAATATGAAGAAGGAGTTTACTCTTAATCTTCATCTAAATAAAAAAAAATCTTTCTTCATCTTAACAAAAAAATGTAATACAAACCAAAGATATGAGAAATAAATCTGAAAAAAAAAATAGAAAGCTGTAGAAATCTGAAACAAAAGAGAATCTGGAAATTCCAACATAATGCAAGATTTTCAAATGAAATCAGAGACAAGCAACTTCATCAATGCAATCAAGCAGTTCAAAATCCACAAACAATTCAGGATTTATCAACATGCAATTTGGAATCAAACAACTCAGAGAATTCTTCAACATGCAAATCAATTCTAGAAGAATGTAGTGAGATCAAACCTGGAAGAAAAAAAAGAAGAAGAGAGGACTGTTCTGTTTTTACAATCAAAGTGAGTAAATGAATTCTTAAAAACAGTTTATTTTGGATTCCATTTAGTTATGCGTATGAATCCATGATGATTTACCTGATTTCTTGGATTTAAATGGATGCATGATTATCTTCTTTCATTTGAATACCTGTGTGGTAAAGCATACTCTCTGTATGATAATAACAGTTTCAATTTTCATAATAAATTAAATAACTAATTGATGAATTAAATTTGGCTTATGAATTGTGAACAAAGGTTGTTTGTAACCAAGTAATCTATCATCTAAAAATAATTGTAAGTTTTAAAAGTGAATAATTAGCTCATTTTTTAAAATTTACAGTAAAATCAAAGTGTGGGTCAAAAAATTAATTAATTAAATTTTGAGTTTTGATTGCATGATTGTAATCATGGCAGGAAATCATGAATTTAGGAGTTAATATAATAATTTTTAGTTGACAAATTGATGAGAAATTTGGTTTTGTTCGAAATTGGGAATTTGGGCGATTGTCGATGATTTACTCATTAATTATTGTCGAAATTTTGGATGAAGCTTGCTTGTGTATCATGGATGAAGGGAAAAATGCAAAAGAATTTTTCTAATTGTTGAATCAATGGGAATGGATCGATCTAGGGTTTATTTTGGTTTATGTTTCGGCTGACTGAAGTGGATTTTGCGACATGTATGTTGAACTGGAGGCGATCGCGACGTGAGGGTAAGTGAGTACGAGACATGGCGGTTCTGTGGTAGGAACAGCGATGTTCATCGGTGTTGGGTTGGCCAGCGGCAATGGAATTGGTGGACGATGTTTTCTGCAGTTGTTCGAGTGTGATGCTCGAATTCGATGTGATAATGTTTTGTTTGTTTTGGGTTTATAGATGTGCTCACGAGTGTTAGAGTGATCCGCGATGATCGTCGCGACGACCTTAGGTGGCCGACAACGATGGTGCACCTGCACCATGTACGGCTGCGTGCATCAGGAGGTATGGGTTCTGGGGAGAAGAGGGGAGCTCGAAGTTCTCTTCGGGTTTGCAGGGTTATTTCTCGAAGCAGGGAATAGGGTTTGGGGATTCGGGTTTTTGCTTGTTTTCTCGAAGATTGACTCGAGTTTGTGTAGTGGAAATCTAGGGTTTAACACGAAGAGATTTTCGCTCGAAGCAGGAGAGAAGGGATTGTGTTCCGTGTTTGGATCGGGTTTGAAGGGATTGGGCTCAGGTTCTAATGATGGTCCAATTTCTGTTGTGCAGGGAATGTTTTGAAGGGCAAACGATGACACTTTGATCTTTGAAATGTTTCTAGGTTAAAAGCAAAATAAACTAAGTTTCTAAATAAATTATTTGAACAAGTTTTCAAGTTTAACTTTACAATCAAATGTTTTGAATTTGTCTTATTTAAAATAATTATATCAGAATTGATTTTGTAATTAATTCCAAATTTAAAGTAATGTTTAATGTTACAAATAAAGTTTAAGTTTAATAAAGAATTTGTTTTAATTAACTAAGGTTGAGATAAATTAAGAGTAATTAATAAAATAAAATTTTTATTTACTTATTGTAATTAAGAATGATTATTTAATGGGATAATTATTGGATAGTTAATGAATATGATTAAGAGATGAATCATTAACTAGAATTTGGGTGATGAATGATTGATAAATTAATTAAGGTGATTAATCTTAATTAATTACCATAATTAATTAAAGATAATCATTAAATTATGAATTAATTAAGTATGATTACTTAGAGAAGTAATAAATGGATAATTACTTGATGTGATTAATTAAATGGGGATTACTTAATAAAGTAATTAGAGTATAATTACTTAATGGAAGTAACTAAAGGATTAATTACTCATTGTAATCAATTGAATTTAATCTGATTAGTTTAAGCTAGTTAATTCAGTTTAATTATTTTGGAATAATCACTTGATGATTAGATAAGTGAACTATTTAGGTAGGTAATTAATGGATAATTACTGGATGTAATTAATTAAATAAGTGATTTATTAACGAGGGAAATTTGGATTAAATTACCTTGTATAATTAATCAAGGGATTAATTAGAGATAATTAATTAAGGAGTAATTAATTATTTGATGAAGTAATTAAGGATAGTTAATTACTGGATATTATTAATCAAGGGTGATTAATAATTATAAATAATAATTAATTAATAAAGTAATTAAAGGTTAATTACTGTTTTTGGTTAAGGATAATTAATATGGAATTAATTAATGGTTAATTACTTAAATGTAATTAAAGAATAAATAGAATGATGGTGGAAGCCTTTGAGTTATTGTTATCCCAAATATATGGTTCGTAATGCTATGTGACATGAAATGCTTGATTTAACTGTGAGAATGTGGTTATTTATTGATAATGAATTACTATGACATCCTGTATTTTAAGTAGAATTGTATCTCACTTGAATAATTTAAGTTATGTTGATATTGGATTCGAAGAGATCGGAGTCGGGTATTAGTAAATACCCGAAACCACTTCGATTCTTTATAATTTGATGTATGGAATCAATAGAATGAAATGGATGGGTCCATTTAACCTAAGTCTGGTACTTAGAAATTAAGGTGTGATGAAGTAATGTTTATAACAAATTGTAAATTTGTAAATTGACATAAGTACCCCGGGTTTATAAGTGTTGCTTGCTTTTATATTCTTGTTGAATGGGTTTACTCACGCTGGTTTCCAGCCTGACCCGGGTGTTACTTTGATGTAATGCTCGGGTCAGACCGAGTATTACAGATTTTCAGGTAAGGGCGTTCTGGAGCTCAGGAGGCGAGCTGGATGGCAGGGACGTATAGAGAATTTCCACTGTGATATTGTAGTATCTGGACATGATTGTTTGTCCAATGTTTATGTATATGTCAACTCTAATGTATTTAAATGTAAATTAACAGATAGAGTTTTCTTTGTATAACTGCTATTTTATTTGATATTATATTTAATCCGCTGCGAATGTGAGGTTTTTGTGACTTGTTTCTGTCTTCTTCTTCTTTCTCTTTTATTTTTTTCTTAACCATCTGGAAATCCCGGGATCGAAATTTCCGGGTCGTTACATTTGGTATCAGAGCTGAAGGTTAAGCGAGAACCTTGGCTCTGGTCGGATTACTCATTAAGGATAGGGTAAGTGCTACCCTAGAATGAGTTGAGTGCATATATATATATATATATATATATATATATATATATATATATATATATATATGAGAGCGTACTTGTTATTTTCTTATATAAAGATTTTAAATGATTTTATATAAGATTATATTTTGATATATAAAGCAATATATCTTTCTAACTAATAGTAAAGGAATTGGTTGTTAAATTGTTAAGTTAAATTAAGAAATAATAAAATACAACCAAACTGAAATTAAATCTTGAATTTGGGAAAGGTTTCAGGATAAGGATAATCAATTAATTTATGTAATTAATTAAACTTTATTTAATGAGATTAATTTATGGATAATAATTGGAAATGATAAATAAAGAGGTAGTTACTTAACGAAGTAACTAGAGATAAGTAATTTAAGGAACAATGTAACGCCCCACCTCTATACCCACGCTAGCCAAGAACACTACGGAGTAGTGCTGTCAACTAGCACGGAGAATAAGGCTGTTGAGGAGCGACCATCCATGTAATTGCTTATCACACGGTGGCTACAAATAATCTTCGAAAACAAACATAGAAATAAGCATAACGCAAATCAGTCATAGACATCCATAGCACAAAGGCGGAAGAAGATATGAATATATAACTAACACATGAAAGTGTACATCAGAGTAGTGGTCAAAAGATCTACAATAATACAAAAGAATAGCAACACATGCTATACAAAAGAATACAACTATGAGTCTATATCTCAAGTGTATACAACAAAAACTTCTAATCTAAACAGTTAGCCAAAAGTCAGAGTGATGAATCCCTGGGAAGAAGTCAAGCAGAAGCACCTGTAACATCTCGGTCTGACCCGAGTATTATTTAAGAAAATAATAAACGGGTCAGTCTAGCTATAAATATCAGATGACATGATATAACATAAAAGATATGGCATAAACATAAAATATCCATAATGACATACCACTATAAGTATGTAAATAATGATCAACAGAAGATCAGTCAATAAGAGATAATCAATATCACAAGAATCTTCTCAAAGATTCGGAAAGGGCATCATACCCCAAACTTGTACTCATAACAAGTCAATGACATAAATTCTAGAAATCAATGCAAGAAGTCCAGAAATCATAGAAAAAAGAAAGAGGCCTATCACATGACGGTCCGAAGACCAAGGGGAGCTACCCCACATGTGTGAATGGAATCACACAGATTAAGGTCCAGACTAACCAAAAAGCAAAAAGGGATGTGTGAGTGGAATCACACAAGTGGTGTCTAGTCTAACCTCGCAACAAGAGACATCGCACAGTTGCTAGTCTAAAGCATCAGAATGATCGTCATGATCAACGAGAAGTGTCAATTACACTGCTAGTAAATATAGAAGTTTAGCTTCATGTCCCATAACCACTTGCTTAACTTAAATATTTACGAACAAACTGTAAATCTTCACTAATAAAATTGTCACAAGTGGTTCAATCGAACAAGTCCAAGAATTAACCGACGAAGTGAACGCAAGCGTTTCATACCACTTGTTTTACTAAGTCGTTTAATTAGATTTCTCATCCGAGTGATGTAAAGGATTGTATATACTAATAGATTGGAAAACGGTTTAAGAAAAGAGCTTTGTTATTAAAAATAGAGTCGAAATTGTTTGTTAAAAGAGTTTTGATATTTACTACTAGTATTGAAACCTTTATATTATAAAATGACAAAACACAGAAGCAATTATATAAAAAATCAATCATAAAGATCGCATACGGAGATGTGAATAAGATCCAAGGAAATCAGCTCAATGTTCTTCAGATAAGATCCCCTACGGAGGAGGGGTCCGGGGGGGTGGCAACCCCCCTAGGTGGGGGTGCGGGGGCAACGCCACCGCTTACGGGGTTCGACCTAGTGAAGACAAAAAGGGGGTCTAACGACCTAAGAGGGATAGGGTCGAGTGACCTAACGGTTGCGACCTATGGGTCTAAGGGGTCAAGCGACTTAGTGGTTGCGGCCTAGAGGTGTTCGCGACCTAACGATGACTCACGACCCAACATGGCCGACTTAACAGAGGTCGCGACCTAACAGGATAACTCGTGACCGACTTAAGAGTTGCGTGACTGAAGGGTTGCACGACTTAAGGGTTGCACGACTTAAGGGTTAGGCTAGGAGCGACCTAACGAGATAAGGTCCAACGACCTACGAGTTAAAGGTCCAACGACCTATCGGGATAACTCGTAACCGACTTAAGAGTTGCGTGACTGAAGGGCTGCACGACTTAAGGGTTGCACGACTTAAGGGTTAGGCCAGGAGCGACCTAACGAGATAAGGTCCAACGACCTACGAGTTAAGGGTCCAACGACCTACCGGGATAACTCGTAACCGACTTAAGAGTTGCCGACTGAAGGGTTGCACGACTGAAGGGTTAACTCGTAAACGACTCATGACCTATGGATGAACGACTTAACTCCGAACGAGCTAAAAATGGCCAGAACGACCTAGGGTTAACTCGTGAATGACTCACGACCTATGGATGAACGACTTAACTCCGAACGAGCTAAAAATGGCCAGAACGACCTAAGTGCAGAAAATTCACCAAAACGCTAAAAATTGGAGTTTTTCGCCAATCCAATCCAAATCAAATGCTAACATGCATGCAAAAATGATAGGGAATCATTCCCAACAGTCCAATATAGTTATAGGCTAGAATTGTGAGATAAAAATCTCACCTTTGCACAAATTCAATGAAGAAGGAGCTTGAAACAATGGAGAAGCAACTACAAGCTAGAATCCAATGTCTTCACTTTGATTTTGGAGTCGAATGATGGATTTAAAGTTGAAACCTAAGCTTGGAGTTTTAATTTCCTCTTCCACTCACCATTAATGCAAAAGCTTGGTTGTTAGGAAATTTATGAAGAGTGAGAAGAAGGAAGGGGGTTTGGGCTTGAGTTATAATGGCAATCTAACCCAAAGTCCAAAGCGGGAAAAGTTAGTGAAATTCCACTAACTCCAAACCTACCAATGTTTATACTTAAAAAAACTTGTAAACGGCATTTCGAACTCAATGGAAGGGGTCTCGAGTCCTAGTTTGACCGTTTGCAAAAAGTAGCTTTTCGGACCAATATCCGATTAACGACAAAATATTTAAATATAAAATCAATAAATATGCGGGTTGTTACAGACAATTACTAAATGAAGGTAATTAAGAAATAAGTTAATTACCGAATGTGATTAATTGGAATTAATTAGTGATTTAAAGAAATAATAAATAATATTATTTAATTTGAATGAAATGGTCCTATTGCAAACTAGAGTTGTTCGAAAATTTAAAAGAAATTTGTTTTGGAAACTAAAGGTGGTTCAAAATTTTAAAGTATAACTTGGTAAAAGAAATTAATATGTATATATGTAGATATACATAATATTAAAGGTGGTTTGAAATAAACTCTAAATGTTGAGTTTTAAATTTGGAATAAGATGTGTAACCCAAAGTGATAAGCTTTTGAACTTAATAACTGGGAAGATTATTTATGTGAGGTTCAAAATTGAAATGGAAGTTCAAACTGGGTAAGGTTGACTGGATTAAGTGAATTGAGTTTAACTGGGGAAAAAGTTAAATAAGTTGGAATGATCAACCTGATTTGGAAAGTTCAAGATGAAATTAAGATTTAATGTGAAAAGTTAAATGGTTAATTTGAACTGGGAGTTTGTGTGATCTCAAAATGGGTTTGAGATCTGGAGATTGGAAATTGATGGACGTTTTAAAATAATTTGAATAATATCATCCTATTGTTATTAATAAACTTTAAATTGTGAATTGGATTTGTTTGAATGAATGAGAAGTGAAGTGTGGTAATATATCCATTATAGAGATGATTTAAAATGGAATTTTGCGAATTTGACTCGAAATTAAATTGTTTAAAAGCTTTTAATAAAGATCAACTTGGTTTAAAGGGTTAAACCAACCTTAGTAAATTTAACTCGAATTTATATAATTCTAGATGGTTTAAATTTGAAATTAGTTCAAACTGAATTTGATTTGTATTAATTGAAATTGTGATTGAAGATGTATGAGTATAAGATTCAAATGGAAAATTTGAATTGGATTGATTTGAATAATTTGGAATTGTAATTAAAGTTGAATAAGTTTTAAATTCAAATGGAATTTGAATTGAATTTGGGAAGAAATCAAGAATAATTCAACTTGATTTGGAAATGGAGTTTAAAATTGAGATTAGTTCAAACTGGAGTAGAAATGAATTAAAACTGGAACTAATTCAATTGAAATTTATTGGAATTAGTATAATTTGAGATCAATGTTGAATAAAGTTAAATTTGGAAAGAAACCGAGGTTAATCCAACTTGTATTGGGGTTGAATCAATTTCAATGGAAATTTGAAGTTATTTAAATTGGAATTGGGTCAATTTAAATGGTAGAGGAAATTTAAATTGAATTGATTTAGACTCTGGACTATTTTTAATATAAATTGTTTTAATATATACCTATTTTTCCAAGCCATTCATTATATATATAGCCTTTCTTTTAAAAGCCATACTATCTTGTACTTGTTATACAATTATTTTTGAAACTGTTTAACAATTTTCTAACTGTTTTATAAACTAATTACTATATTTCGACTATTTTACAAAACTAATTACTATCTTACTACTATTTTGCAATTATCTAAAATTTCAATAATTATTTTAACTATTTTCTAACTATTTTGCACCTATTTTACAAACTAGTAATTATTTTCCAACTATTTATCTATTTTTAAAATTTCAAGTTATTTTCTAAATAAACTGGTCGGAGTTCAAACTGTTATTGTTTAAATACCCTATCGAGATAAGAATTTAAGGAATAATCCAAATGTGGATTAAGGCAATTGAGAGTAAGTGAATAGAAATCAAAGTGAATGTGAATAGAAATAGAACTGATTTGGCTAATAACCAATAAAGATAAATACGTAGGGTATACGTATATTTATTCTATTCGCATAGTGATTTGATCCAGTTTCGAGCATAGAATTTCGAGATATATTTTGATCCGAGTGGGATTTTACACTCGATTTTCGACGGCGAACCTGGATATGGATTGTCGATTGGTTCTGGGTATTCTTTATCATAGTTAAGCTATGCAAGGAGAATGACGGTTTCTGATCAAGAAACCAGATCTGTGTCCGCACTAGGAAGTCGGGTGGACGATGCTAGTTCGGAAGTAAAATTGTGTGATCGGGTGAGCAATCAAATTGGTATAGCGTACGAATGATATGTGTACATCGTACGGATTTTAATGAAAATAATATTGAAAAGAGTAATCAAATTTGAATATTTGATTTTGAGTAAACAAAGTTAAATATCTCTGTTTTATAAAATGAAACTCCCCTTGTTGAATCTTTTGCCAGAAGAAAAGGATTTTTGAAAATGGTTGAAGTATAAAAGGAGTTTTATACAAGTTTGAAATGATCCTAAGTTTTAAAAATTATATATATCTGTATATATATATATAAAGGATCTTATGAGGATTTTGGAAAAAGGTTTTGGGAACCTATGGATTTGGAAAGGCTTTTGGTTTTTGGGTAAAATCAATTATTGAAATTTGGAAAGCCTAGTTTGAGAATTATCGATTTTGGAATAATCGATTTTGTATAAAAGAGCTTTGAATGAGATCATACTAGGTGTATGATTTAAAGATACTATATATGTATAGTATAAAGTGTTTTGATGATGGCTCTGGGGAAAAAGGCGCTCCCTTGGAATGGATTTCTCAGGAGTACCAACGGGTGGTGCTGCCTTGAGCCCCAAGGGGGGGTTCTAAAGTTGATCCTGTGAGGAGTCCGGACAAACTAGTTCCTGAGGATTATTGGGTAGCGAAAGTCGAGGGCGCTGATGCCTACAGGGGCATTTGGGTTATGCTGTGACGACAGTGTAACTCGATGTCACTGCGATCTACAGTGGGGACCATAGCGAAAATCGTGTGGAGGATGAGTGTCAACGGTCTACACTTGATTTTGCCGGGAAGGCAACGCAGCATCGGTAGACTGCGATCTATGGTCAAGTGGAGAAGTTTCATTCTTTTGGCAGCGAAATTCTAGGGCGCTGATGCCTACAGTTATATGGGTTTTTGCTGTGATAGCTACGTAACCCCAGTTGTAGCTGTGATTTGTAGCGGGTTCCATGGTGTAATCGAGGGGCGCGGAGGCCTACGGTTATTTGTGGATTTTGTCGGGATGGCATCGTAACCATCGGGTCAACTGCGACAATGGATGGGGGTGATGATTTCCAAAGCATTCTCACCAAAGATATATCCTCTATTTTCAAAATTTCTTTTCTATGTTTTCAATAAAATTATTTTCCAAGTATTTTCACTGGGTGTTGAAAATGAGTCTGCTAAGTATTTATAGATTTTCAGTCTTACGCCTGATCAACGTATGACCGAATTTCTATAAGAACGAGGATGGACTTGTTGAAACATCGAGCTATAGGATGATATTTTTATAAGCTATTTTATAATATTATATAGATTTTAAAAGTGCTTCAAAGAATAATTTTTTATAAAAAGTAAGCATCTTAATAAACTCTGGTTTCGTTCCTTTTCGAGGACAAAAAGATTCAAAGGGGGGAGGAATGTAATAACCCGGATTTTGGAGTATCTATTAGTTGATAATAATTGGGTTAATTCATAGAAATACTGAATTGTAAATTTAACAAATGAATCTAATCGTAAATATTTATTTGATCATGTCTTAATATAATAACTTAAAATTGAAAAAGTATTCTTTTAATAACAAGTAATGATAATTGTTTATATAAGTAAATTATTTAAGTTAGACAAGATTGTTTATATATGTATTTATTTTGAATAGATCTTGAATTGAATTTTTAATGGAATTTAAAGGATTGAATTTGAATTTGAAATTTAAAAAGGAAGTATATTTTAAATATATGTTATATTGATTTGATCAAAAACATAAGTTATGTATAAATAAATGTTTATATAAATTCACATGTACATTTACAAAAATCTAAAGCTTATTTATATAAAATAAATACACATTATATTCATGTGAATATTACATACTTAATTATTCATAACTTAAATAAATTTGTAAATAAGAAAAGTAATATTTGTAAAACATTATTTAAACACCAAAAACACTTGTAAATCAATAATAAAACACTTGTCAACATATAGACTTAGGTGTAAGAAAATTAAATCTTAAAGGGGACAAGTGGCATTTCTATTGGTGACTTAATTTAAATATAAAATTTGTAAAATACGAAGAAGGAGTTTACTCTTAATCTTCATCTAAATAAAAAAAAATTCTTTCTTCATCTTAACAAAAAAAACGTAATACAAACCAAAGATATGAGAAATAAATCTGAAAAAAAAAATAGAAAGCTGTAGAAATCTGAAACGAAAGAGAATCTGGAAATTCCAACATAATGCAAGATTTTCAAATGAAATCAGGGACAAGCAACTTCATCAATGCAATCAAGCAGTTCAAAATCAACAAACAATTCAGGATTTATCAACATGCAATTTGGAATCAAACAACTCAGAGAATTCTTCAACATGCAAATCAATTCTAGAAGAATGCAGTGAGATCAAACCTGGAAGAAAAAAGAAGAAGAAGAGAGGACTGTTCTGTTTCTACAATCAAAGTGAGTAAATAAATTCTTAAAAATAGTTTATTTTGGATTCCATTTAGTTATGCGTATGAATCCATGATGATTTACCTGATTTCTTGGATTTAAATGGATGCATGCTTATCTTCTTTCATTTGAATACCTGTGTGGTAAAGCATACACTCTGTATGATAATAACAGTTTCAATTTTCATAATAAATTAAAAAACTAATTGATGAATTAAATTTGGCTTATGAATTGTAAACAAAGGTTGTTTGTAAGCAAGTAATCTATCATCTAAAAATAATTGTAAGTTTTAAAAGTGAATAATTAGCTCATTTTTTAAAATTTACAGTAAAATCAAAGTGTGGGTCAAAAAATTAATTAATTAAATTTTGAGTTTTGATTGCATGATTGTAATCAAGGCAGGAAATCATGAATTTAGGAGTTAATATAATAATTTTTAGTTGACAAATTGATGAGAAATTTGGTTTTGTTCGAAATTGGGAATTTGGGCGATTGCCGATGATTTACTCATTAATTATTGTCGAAATTTTGGATGAAGCTTGCTTGTGTATCATGGATGAAGGGAAAAATGCAAAAGAATTTTTCTAATTGTTGAATCAATGGGAATGGATAGATCTAGGGTTTATTTTGGTTTATGTTTCGGCTGACTGAAGTGGATTTTGCGACATGTATGTTGAATTGGAGGCGATCGCGACGTGAGGGTAAGTGAGTACGAGACATGGCGGTTCTGTGGTAGGAACAGCGATGTTCATCGGTGTTGGGTTGGCCGGCGGCGATGGAATTGGTGGACGATGTTTTCTGCAGTTGTTCGAGTGTGATGCTCGAATTCGATGTGATAATGTTTTGTTTGTTCTGGGTTTATGGATGTGCTCACGAGTGTTAGAGTGATCGGCGACGATTGTTGCGACGACCTTGGGTGGCCGACAGCGATGGTGCACGTGCACCATATACGGCTACGTGCATCAGGAGGTATGGGTTCTGGGGAGAAGAGGGGAGCTCGAAGTTCTCTTCGGGTTTGCAGGGTTATTTCTTGAAGCAGGGAATAGGGTTTGGGGACTCGGGTTTTTACTTGTTTTCTCGAAGATTGACTCGAGTTTGTGTAGTGGAAATCTCGGGTTTAACACGAAGAGATTTTCGCTCGAAGCAGGAGAGAAGGGATTGTGTTCCGTGTTTGGATCGGGTTTGAAGGGATTGGGCTCGGGTTCTAATGATGGTCCAATTTCTGTTGTGCGGGGAATGTTTTGAAGGGCAAACGATGACACTTTGATCTTTGAAATGTTTCTAGGTTAAAAGCCAAATAAACTAAGTTTCTAAATAAATTATTTGAACAAGTTTTCAAGTTTAACTTTAAAATCAAATGTTTTGAATTTGTCTTATTTAAAATAATTATATCAGAATTGATTTTGTAATTAATTCCAAATTTAAAGTAATGTTTAATGTTACAAATAATGTTTAAGTTTAATAAAGAATTTGTTTTAATTAACTAAGGTTGAGATAAATTAAGAGTAATTAATAAAATAATTTTTTTATTTACATATTGTAATTAAGAATGATTATTTAATGGGATAATTATTGGATAGTTAATGAATATAATTAAGAGATGAATCACTAACTAGAATTTGGGTGATGAATGATTGATAAATTAATTAAGGTGGTTAATCTTAATTAATTACCATAATTAATTAAAGATAATCATTAAATTATGAATTAATTAAGTATGATTATTAGAGAAGTAATAAATGGATAATTACTTGATGTGATTAATTAAATGGGGAAACTTAATAAAGTAATTAGAGTATAATTACTTAATGGAAGTAATTAAAGGATTAATTACTCATTGTAATCAATTGAATTTAATCTGATTAGTTTAAGCTAGTTAATTCAGTTTAATTATTTTGGAATAATCACTTGATGATTAGATAAGAGAACTATTTAGGTAGGTAATTAATGGATAATTACTGGATGTAATTAATTGAATAGGTGATTTATTAACGAGGGAAATTTGGATTAAATTACCTTGTATAATTAATCAAGGGATTAATTAGAGATAATTAATTAAGGAGTAATTAATTATTTGATGAAGTAATTAAGGATAGTTAATTACTGGATATTATTAATCAAGGGTGATTAATAATTATAAATAATAATTAATTAATAAAGTAATTAAAGGTTAATTACTGATTTTGGTTAAGGATAATTAATTTGTGGAATTAATTAAGGGTTAATTACTTAAATGTAATTAAAGAATAAATAGAATGATGGTGGAAGCCTTTGAGTTATTGTTATCCCAAATATATGGTTCGTAATGCTATGTGACATGAAATGTTTGATTTAACTGTGAGGTTGTGGTTATTTATTGATACTGAATTACTATGACATCCTGTATTTTAAGTAGAATTGTCTCTCACTTGAACAATTTAAGTTAAGTTGATATTGGATTCGAAGAGATCGGAGTCGGGTATTAGTAAATACCCGAAACCACTTCGATTCTTTATAATTTGATGTATGGAATCAATAGAATGAAATGGATGGGTCCATTTAACCTAAGTCTGGTACTTAGAAATTAAATTGTGATGAAGTAATGTTTATAACAAATTGTAAATTTGTAAATTGACATAAGTACCCCGGGTTTATAAGTGTTGCTTGCTTTTGTATTCTTGTTGAATGGGTTTACTCACGCTGGTTTCCAGCCTGACCCGGGTGTTACTTTGATGTAATGCTCGGGTCAGACCGAGTATTACAGATTTTCAGGTAAGGGCGTTATGGTGCTCAGGAGGAGAGCTGGATGACAGGGACGTATAGAGAATTTCCACTATGATATTGTAGTATCTGGACATGATTGTTTGTCCAATGTTTATGTATATGTCAACTCTGATGTATTTAAATGTAAATTAACAGATATAGTTTTCTTTGTATAACTGCTATTTTATTTGATATTATATTTAATCCGCTGCGAATGTGAGGTTTCTGTGACTTGTTTCTGTCTTCTTCTTCTTTCTCTTTTCTTCTTTTCTTAACCATCTGGAAATTTCGGGATCGAAATTTCTGGGTCGTTACACCAGCCCCAAAATGTCCGAAATTTTATTACGATTCTAACAAAAAAATCGCGCGTGAAACGGATCACGTATGCAAAAGTTATCATCGTTAATCGATTTGAAATTGAAATTTAGAAAAATAAAATAAAAAACAAACCCAACTCACCAATATGCCACGTCACACTAAGATACAGCACCCTCGTCTTCTCCAATAGAAAGAAATCGCGCACGCAGGTAACCGAAGACGCACAGGTCAAAGGTACACGAACCCATCTTTGACTGCAAATAGCATTCGCCTTTGGCTATCAGAAAATCGCCGACCGACCCCATCCTCCATGCCTGGACGAGACACACCCACTAGTACCACCCACGTCATCGAAAACATCGTGCGCCGCCACCCCTCTTCAAAACCCTAATCAATTAAATCGCTCAATCTGACCGTCAAAACCCCCAGCCGTGCGAGCCTCTCTACAAAACCCAGAAACGGTTCGTCGATCCGTCGAATTTGATTTCGACGTGATGAACGACCGAGACTTCTTTGACTTTTATCGGTCAAACGACAATCTAAAATGAATAACTAATTTCACCAGAAGATTACACACTTCGAGAGCTTCAACATATTTTTTTTTTTGAATTTTTCTGACGAGTTTGGATTTTTGAAGTTGATTTTTGAATTGGAATTTGGATTGGATAAATTAGGGTTTACAGCCATTGAGGAAGAGAAGCACATAAGCTCTGTACGTATAGTAATGAAGAATAGAGGCTGTTAGGGTTTAGAACAGGAAATTTATAGAGAAAGTTAAAAAAAGAATGGATCGGATCTATTAGATATACGCGCTAACGACAAAGTGGCCCAAAAAGCCCGTTCTGACTCCGGAATGAAATTGGGTCAACCCATATATCCAAATAGATGTTTTAAAATATTTTAAATGCGATGGAACAGGTTTCATGTCCAAATTCCATCGTATGAAGAAGTTATGTTAACATCAAATTTTCAAATTGATTTCAATTGATTTCAATTAATCAATTTCAAGGCGTTTCGAGTTCGTACGATCAAACGACAAGTCTGATCGATACGAAACTTGAAATCCTACAATAATTCACCATTACAGATCCGATGAAACTTGTTTCGTCGAAATCTGAGTCAGTGGCCAAAATGACTATTTTTATATTAATTAAATAAATTAAAATTCATTAATTAAATCACTTTTTCACATCCACTTCCAAAATTTACAAATCTTAACAGCTCTATTTTTCTTAAAAATTCTTAGCGATTTAAAAAAAAATTAGATGTCAATTAAATGTCGATTCAATCATAAATTTCAGCGTAAAACTTAAATTTCATTATATTTATCAATAATAGATTAACTTTTCAAAAAATCCATTGAATTCACTATTCATTCTTATTATTCAATCCATTATAGCCAGATGGATGAAATTAACATACGTAAATATTTTCCAATTTCAACTAAATTTTCAATTAACATAATAATAATTGTTTAATTTTACTTAATTGCAATAAACTCAATTACCTTCATTCTTTATATTCAAATAAATAAACAAATCTTGATTTACAATCTTTTCATTAACCAATAGTCATATTATAAATGGAATTTACATTATCTCCAATTATTAATTACCGTCAGTTAAGATCTTAACATTTGTTCCATAAATCTGTTTTGCCCTAAATTAGTTACTGCATTTATAAGTTTATTGTTTACAAACACAAGTTACTCATTACCTAATTCCAATTTCGTAATCACATTCAATCCATTAATTGGTATTGCATTGACATTTGAATTTATTAGCTTATATCAATACTATTATCATTAATTGCAAATGGATTACCAATTTTAGTCACTACCCTAAATAACTAACGCATATTAATCTACATTATTCCCAACTTACAATTTTGAATTAATTACTAATTATTATTATTGTCTCACTGATTAATTCAATATTTTTCATTGGTTTTTCTTATATTAAATTTATTACCTAATATTCCTATATTCATCTTAGGTTTTTTTAAATGGCTATATTACAAATGTGAAATCTTGTCTATTAACCATATCAATTAAGGTTTTAAAACAATTAATAAAATTTCCTTAGTCCAAGCCCCTTTTACCAATTATTTCCCTTCTAATAAATTCATGTTTCTATTAGACTTACATTCACACTTCCCTTATTATTTTAACAATTATTAAACTTTATAATCAATTATCTAACATTGATTGTATAAAATTTTCATTTATTACGTATTATTGTATCAATGGATAAAAATTTAAATCTATTCCCCTAATCTACTACTTTTAATCAATTAAAACTTCACAGTTGTTTAAATCAATTGGGATTACACTATATTTATTATTTATCAACTTGTTCTAACCTTATTACCTAAATTTATGTTCTATTACTATTGAGCAATACTATTTCATTTAATTCAATAATTACACTTGTTTTACTCAAATTCCCATTATTGTAAACCTTTATTTGTTCATAAAAAATTTAATCACAATTCCAATTCAATCAACAATTTCAACATGCAACTTAATATAATTATTTACAAGTATGAAGGGAACTAACACTAATTTCGAATATTATCTTAATTTATAAACATAGTAACTAATTACCTTTAATGAATTTTATTCCCCGGCTTATTAAATGCAATCAATTTGACCTTACATACCTCAACATTCCCATTTTTATCTTAATTCCAATTCACTATAGTATCAAATTTCAATTTCTTACAATAAACTCATTTATTATAAATTTGCATACCAATAATTTTGTTTCAAATAAATAGGATTGATTCAACTCAACCTTTTTAATTAAGTCTATATTAATCAATAAAATATTTCATAGGTTAATTCTTAACATTTACTTCATTATAAATTATAAAATTTTATTTCTTTGTAAATTTAATTCCAAAATCTTATTAATATGACAAATTTAATTAACGAAATTTACGGGTCGTTACACTCTCCCTCGCTCAAAGATTTTCGTCCCCGAAAAGGAAAAGAAGGGAAAAGAAGAATTAGGAATCAACATATCTTACTTAAAATATTAAATTTATAAACAAATAAATTTACAAAATTAATTAACTTAAATAAAATTTACCAATTTATACCCGTTAAATCTTTTTAAAATCAAATTAATAAAGTTTGGAAAACATTTTTCAAAATATTTTCTAAGTCCAAAATTTACGGAAAATTTTGGCAGAGTCTCCTTTGTACGGGGAGGCTCGGGAGAAAATATAATATCAAATATAACAATATATAACATATAATTTCCAAAATAATATATATCTCAACCCGGGAAAATAATATAATAATGCTATAAACCATAATCTGAAAACATACCTATTTGTCGGACAATTTACGCTTATATCATGAAACCAAATGCAGTAGCAATTGCTTACATAACCTATATTTCACTTATATAATCTGAAAAGAGTTAACAATTATATAAAATGAAATGTTTAACTTGTTTCAATCAACAACAAACAAATCAATACAACCAACAACCACTTGCAACAAGGAATACAATCATCACATAAAAATCAACACAAATCAAACATTCATTCATATCAAACAAAATAAATAGTTGTTCGGGTTCAAACTTTAAATTGTACGGAATGAAAAATAACTACTAAGTGTACCCTTCACTCAACAGTCTTAGGTGAAACTAAATAGATTATTCATACATCTCAACAATTTCAAAATATCCTTACCCAACAACCATAGGCCAAAACAAACAACACTTCCAAACAAGAAATCAAATCAAATTTTCCAACTTCATAGCATTTATTGTTTGATTTCCTTTTTATTCATATAATGATTTATCTCTTTTTTTTCTTTATCTTCATTAATTTGTAGTATTCATCTTTCTGCTTATTTTATTAATAAATAGCTTCAATCTTTTACTTAAGTTTATTATCTTTCATATATACTACTTAATTATTATTTATTTACTTTCATTTATTACTAATTTCATTTATAATACTTACCTTTCTATTTTAATTAAAAGGCTTTATTTTTTTATACTTACGTTCATAACAACTCTAACACCAAATTCTTGTTTGTTAAGGAATTTCATTGAATACTTTCATTATTTCAGATTTACTTGTATAATATTCTATTACAAGTTCTTATTAAACATTTCAAATTTTTATATCTTTCGGTAAGTTATATATATGCTTTTAAGAATGTAACTGAAAATGATACAAGTTTATCTTATTTCTTTTAAAATTTATTCAACGTTCAATAATTATACCCTTTGTATTATAGGTTACACATTTCGGATTTCTTTTCATTTCATTCATAACTTAGCATTAAATTTCTTATTTTAATTGAAGGTTCTAATTTTAAATTTGTTACATTTAATTTCACTACAATACTGAAATTATTAATCAATGGAAACTTAAGAATTAAATACCGGCTTTTATTCAAATCATTTTAAAAAAACAGATAAATATACACTTACAAATTTATATATAAAATTATTTTTAAACAATTTAAAATTTATATTTGTTTATCAAAACAACTCTGAAGTAAAACGCTACAGTGGCCATCCCACTTCGAAACTCGAAAATGAATGTCGATGATGCGTGCACTCATCACCGAAATTATTTTCCAGCGACAGAGAGGGGAGTACAAAACTTAAACTTTTCCAAAATTTCTTTTAAAACATTTCCTTCAAATTATATTGAAATATTTATATCAGAAAATACTTCTAATAATATAATTATTATTATATTCTGAAATCATTTGAAAGAAAGTTTCAAAACCCCGGAACATAAGTTCTAAATTTCTCGTTTGATTTAATTTTCAATCTTATTTCAACTATTATCTATAAATTTCATTACCTAACAACCAATATATTGCAACCAAATATATATATATCATTTAAATTTATTTTATTTATATATAGAAAATATAATAGGCAAAATTATTTCATTCACCTATCTTAAAACCAAATATTATGTCGGTCTATCCTATTAAGTGTTTAGAAATCCCTATTGATGTCATAGCATCCCATGCATCAACCAGAATTTACAAATACAAAACGGAACAAATGAACACAATATTAAAACATTTTTATAACACTAACAAATACGCTCTCTCATATATATACACTCAGCAACTCATCATAGGGTATTACTACCCTATTAATAAAGAGTCTGACCCCACAAAGCTAAGATTTATCGCTAAACCAAAGCTCTGATACCAGATGTAATGGGTCATGCCAGTGGGGTAACGTCCACCATAGCATACATTAGTACCTGTGTTCTGCCGTTACGGCCAGCCTCTCGACCGCACCACCAACCCCCGCGGGGACATGTAGGAGTAAGAGTCAACCGTTCGCTACCAAACCAGGAAGCGAGAACGCCCTATCATGCTGCACCCTCCAAATGCGATGGCAGACACACATGTCAGACTTAAAGCATACAAAGGGGCAGATTGTTATGGGGTAAATAAGAAAAGCATAGAAGAAAAAAAAAACAGAATCTTGCAGTGGAACGGTAAAATATAATAATCAATATACAGTTCATAAAACTGTTTTACAAAACATTTGAATTTTTTTCTATACAATAAATATCAGAGTTCACATACCAAATAATAATAACAATGCAGCAGAAAACAGTGTGTAGTGGAACAATATAATATATAATAATAATAATAATGAAATCTTCGTCTTCGTCCTTCAGAATAAAGTCTTCGATTCCTGAAATGCTCGGACCGACCCGAGCGAATTGAAGAGACAAAACACTCTAGTCAGAACTAAAAGATCTTATGTGATTTAAATTAACAGCAATAAACATGAGTACAGTAACTTAAGAGATGCTCGGGATTCACATCTCCTAAGGATCCGTTAAACTATATGTAGTAATATTTCGCTATTATAATAATGTCTACAGTAAAATAAACTTACTTTTAAATAGTGTTAAGGGGTTACCCATATAGCCCTTAACACAAATAATGTCAATAGTCTATACAATGCCTGCATATCTCCTGATTGGGAGACTACGAGAAGACGCTCCATAGGAACGACACAAATAGAAACTCATAGTAAAGGCTCGGTATGGTAGGTGACACGGCACAACTAGGCAATGCCAGGGTAGATATACCAATTACGCTTCCAGGTCGGTGGTAACGCGTAGCCACAGCTACCGCCTACCTCGAGCCACACCCTCAAATCAAAGAAATCAAAAGTGCCACCGAATAATCCAAAAGTCAGAGTATAATATCGAAGGGATGTGTCCGATCAAAGGTGCTACCTCATTAACCCATCGATCGCTCCTGTTTTAGCCACCTTATGCCAACTCATGGGAGTTGGGTCCACATATTTATCTCAAAGGAACCGCCGCCACCATCCTACTTCATTCTGGAATCTCCACCGCATACACGGCTGTTGAAGTGGTTTTCGGGGTTGGCAGAGAGTATGACAACTTTCGATCCCGGTCTCTTTAACAACCAAACGTTATTATAACACCGCGGTCTTTTCAAAATAGTTTATGCTTTTTTTTAAACCAGAATATAATATCCATTACAAAACCGTATAAATACGATATCATTTCCTTTTAAAACCCAAATCTATATGATATCAATTTATTTCAAAATATATCCTTTTTCCAAAATCATAACACTTTCCCAACTATATACCTTGAAACCCGTAGCTTTGAAAACATGACTTATAATACTTAAATGGTTTAAATATTAAATTTCTTTATATAATAAAATAGCTTCTAAATTTTCCCAAATAAATTCCCAATACTAATTTGAACCTCCAAATAAACCATTTTAATTCCCACATATTTCAAAGCTTAAATATTCTATATTTCAAAACTTAAATTTTTATAATTCATATATTTCAATCTTTAAATATTCCACTATTTCAAAATGGATTCTTTGATAATTTCATATATATCAAATCCAATTCCTATTATTTAAATTTGAAATGTTTACTTAACAAAACAAATATTATTTAAGTAAAACCCTTAAACTTCAATAATAGGATATTCTTTTAATTAAATTAACTTGATAATATTCTTTTAAATCAATTTGGTATTCATTTAAATCCTCTAATCGAAATACAGGTTATGGAAGCAATTGCTACTGCTTATGGTTTCATAAATAAGCGTAAATTGCCCGACAAATAGGTACGTTCTCGGATTACGGTTTTCTAACGTTATTATATTGTTTTTCCATGTTGGGATATATTATTTGGAAAATATATGTTATATATTCTTATATTTGATATAATACTTTCTCCCGTGTCTCTCTGTACAAAGGAGACTCTACCGAAATTTTCCGCTAATTTTGGACTTAGAAAAAACTTTTGAGAAAAAAAGTTTTCCAAACTTTATTAATTTGAGTGTAAAAGATTTAATGGTTATAAATTGGTATATTTTTTTTAAACTAATTAATTTTTTAAATTTATTTGTTTATAAATTTAATATTTTAAGTAAGATATATTGATTTCTTAATTCTTCTTTCCCCTTCTTTTTCCTTTTCGGGGACGAAAAGTTTTGAGTGAGGGAGAGTGTAACGACCCGTAAAATCCAATAATTAAATTGGTTAAATTAATAAGATTTTCATAATTAAATTTAGAAAGAAATAAAAATTTTATAATTTATATTGAAGTAAATGTTAAGAATGAAATATAGCAATGGTAATTAAAACTAATTATCAGTAATTTGAATAAAATTCTAATAAATGAAGTAGTGAAAGTGTTATACCTGGATATAAATTGAATATGAGAAAATAAAGTTAAGTATTGAATTAATTAATGAAATAACACATTGTTAACAGTAATTGGATGTAAATTAAGGAAATATGTTAATGCAAGTTAATAATTAATGAATTTGAATGAACATGCCAATTAAATAAAATAATTTAAATGTTATGACTTAGTTATAAATGGAATATAATAAAAACAAATGTAATTATTATATTAATAAGTGAAATAATATGATAGATGAAAATTGTTTGTGAATAATAAATATACAATTATTATAAAGGAATGATGGTGACAAATGGTAGTTGTTACCAGTTAATTTACCAATTACAAATAAGGGTAATTAAATGTTACTTTAATGATAATTAATATAATAGTGGAAAGTGTGAATGTAAATTTAATAGAAAGGTAAATTTATTTATAAGGTAGTAATTAATGTAATCAAAGTATGAAACCAAGTAAAAATATTAATTGAGAATATAAATCGTAATTAATGTACATATTTGGCAAATATAATAAAATGGAAATAGTAGTTAATACAAAGAAAAGATGGATATTTGAATATAGTAGTGTAATGAAAGACAAACAAATCATTCCATTGAAATCTAATTTATAATAAGTGTAACTATTGTAGCAATTGGAATTAAATATTATGCAATTGAAATAAAGATGAAAATGGAAATATTAAAGTATGTAATGCAAGGGTATCATAAATAGTAATGGAATAAAATTAGTGTTATATACGGAATAATAATCTGGGTTGATAGGTAACAAACTTTTAAATGCAATTAAAAGCAAATAGGTGACAATTAATATAGGTTGTTTATTTATTTAACGTGTAAAATAAACTTTGGTAATCAATTACAATAAATCTTAATTTAACATTTTGTTAATGTAAATTAAAGTAATAATCGGAAGTAATGTTAATTTTATTCATAATATGACAACTAATGTGATTGGAATCTTTTAATTAAAAAGTAGGAAGATGTTAATTGTCAACATATATTGAAATAAATTTAGATTGGGTGATTATTTCCAATTAAATCAGTTCACGTTTCAAAATTTAATGCTAGTTTATTGCATATATGTTTATACCTAAATTAAAACTAATGTTTTAGATCCAATTAGATCATTAAAAAGCAAGGATTATTTAGGTTTGAAATCTCATACGTTATTAAATTAAATGTTAAGAGGAGATGATAAATGGGGTAAAATAGATTTACACTTGACTATTTCCTTTTCAATTTGATTTTAATTGCAATATAACCTACCTTTCCATATTCACTTTTCTAATTTACTCTTACATTTATTGCTCCTTTATGTGGATTATTTTCATACCTTTTATTTATGAATGTAAACTATAAGTGACGATAAAGATGTACATATATATTATACACCTGTTTATATTACCTTGCTTATGTTATCATATTTTTGAATGTATGTTAATGGCTTCCTAGTAAAACATTCAATCAAAATGTTAACATATTTGTTTAATTCCCAATTTAATCACAAAGAGGGAGAAATGAAA
Source organism: Allium cepa (assembly GCA_030765085.1). Lineage (NCBI taxonomy): Eukaryota > Viridiplantae > Streptophyta > Magnoliopsida > Asparagales > Amaryllidaceae > Allium > Allium cepa. The sequence goes on along the minus strand of CM060932.1, from coordinate 232,938,628 downwards.
AGTTCTTAATGCTGTATGTTCTTTTAATTTATGACACAAATTTGTGTAGAGAATTTATTTTCCTTTATTTTATGTTAATTAAATCTTTAAAGGATGTTAATTTTGGTATGTTTAGGGTTAACAAAATTAATTAAGTGAACGATTGTTTTGAAATTTGAATTCTAAAAATTTGTTTACAGTATAGAGTTGGTCTTTTCATTCCCTTTCTAATTAGTAATTACCTCTTTTTAATACCTGCTACTTTTAAAAATGCTGTTCATATTAACTATATTTCAATACCAAATTTGTTCATATTTACTTTCTTTTTTTGTTCATTTTCCAACTTCATTTTACTGTAACGTCATTTCATTTATTTCTAATCAATAGCGGACTCTCTTTTCAAATTTCTTTGGCTCTAAACCTAACTCTAACCTTATAAATAAGATATGATGCAAATGAAAACCCAGCCTCCATTCTAATCTTCTTTCTTTTCTTTTCTTTTCTTCAAATCTCCTTATTATCTCTCATTTTAATTTTTCCTTCCCCTTCAAATATTCTTCTTCTTCAAATTTTATTCTATTTCAAACTTACTTCTTTCTTTTCAAATCTTGATCTTCTCTTCCATTTTCAGTTCTTCTTATTTTAATCCTTTCCTTTTCAATTCTTCTTTTTCAATTCTTCTTTTTTTCAAACCTTTTAAACAAAAAATACATAATTAGATATACATATATATATATATATATTAACATAATAAGGAGGGAAATTAAAGTAAAAAAAATAAAAGAAAAATTATGGAACAAAGCTAGCAATCAAGAAGGAGACTAAGGAAACATAGAGTGAAGCTATTGATTAGAAGTCTATTATTTTCATATTCATATAAAGGTGAGTGTTTTAAACCACTTACAACATCTAAAATTTCTTATGTTTGTTAAATTAATTTGTGATGTGATTAGAAATTTATTTATTGCTGTTTGGTATATTTTTATCATCGTTCCGGTTAAATTGAATTTATTGAATTAAATTGTTGTTTAATTTATTATTGCATATAAACTGCCAGTTAAATTAATTTATTATTGAATATAAACTGCCAGTAAATGCCTGTTATTTATTTTCTGATTATATATTGATTGAATTGGATGATGAATGTGATAAATGGTTAATGGTGGATATTGGATGAATGAATGTTGTATTTTATATGGTTATAAATTGCAAGTTGTTATGCATTTTATTTCATTCGGGATTGCGGTTTGAAATGATATATAACCGTATTTTTATTTTAAATACGGATTGAAATGATAAATTTCTGTATCACTTGACCATAGGGTAGAAAATTTTATACAGACACTGTGGTCTATATATATAAAAATAGTTTGAAATTGATTTCAATGGTTTTGGAAAGAAATATACGGTTTAATAAATATTAATTTTTGATATCATATAAATATTATTTTATATATATATAGTTAAATTCTTGAATTTAAGCTATGTATAAATTGGTTTAATAAAATAAGTTTAATAATGGAGTATGATTGTTTTATATTATATGGTTAAGTACTTGTTTAAGATATTGTATATATAGAGTTTTTAATGACTTAAATAAAAATTAAGTTGGAAGATAGATATGAAATTGGTTGAATTGAATTATTTAAGAATTATACTCGAATAAATTTGATTTGAAATTTAAGTAAAATTGAGATTTTAAAGGGTATGATTCTTATAACTTTATTTGGTTTAGAGTGATTTAAATGAATATAAAGTTGATTTAAATGAATATATCAAGTTCAATAAATTGAAAGAATATCCTGTTATGTGAAGTTAAAAGTTTTCATAAATGATATTGGATTTATTATCTAAACGTTTCAAATCTAAATAATAGTAATTGAATTTGATGTATATGGGATTATCAAAGAATTAGTTTTGAAATGGTGGAATATTTAGAGCTTTGAAATATATGAAAATTGAAATGGTTTATTTGGGGATTCAAATCTGTAATTGGAATTGATTTGTGAAATTTAAGAAGCTAATCTATCTTGTATAAAGTAATTTAATATTAAACCATTTAAGTATGGGAATTTATGTTTCAAAGTTATGGGTTTCAAGGTATTATGATTTGTAAATGCTATGATTTTGGGAAAAGGATATATTTGAAATAAAAATGATATTATATTGATTTGGGTTTTATAAAAATGATATCATATTTATTTGGTTTTTAAAACGAAAATGATATCGTATTTATATGGTTTTGAAATGAATATTACATCCTGGTTTTGAGGTATAAATTATTTTTAAATGACCGCGGTGTTATAATAACGGTTGTTGTTGAAGAGACCGAGATCAGAAGTTGTCATACTCTCTGCCAACTCCGAAAACCACTTTAACAACCATGTACGCGGTGGAGATTTCAGAATAAAGTAGGATGGTGGCGGTTTTTCCTTTGAGGTAAATACACGGACACGACTCCCGTGAGTTGGCATAAGGTGGCTAAAACAGGAGCGATTGACGGACTAACAAGGTAGCACCTTTTATCGGACACATCCCTTCGATATTATACTCTGACTTTGGATTGATTCGGTGGCCACTTTTGATTTTTTTTTTATTTGGGGGTGTGGGTCGATGTGGGCGGTAGCTGCGCGCTACGCGTTACCACCGGCCCGGAAGCGTAATTGGTATATCTACCCTGTCATTGCCTAGTTGTGTCGTGTCACCTACCCTAGCGCGCCTTGTACGAGTTTGATTTGTGTCGTACCTATGGAGTATCCTATGGTAGCCTCCCGATCAAGAGGTATTATGGTACTGTATAGACTATTGCCACTATTACGTGTTAAGGGCTATATGGGTAACCCCTTAACGCTATTAAAAAGTAAGTTTATTTTACTATTAGACATTATTATAATAGCGAAATATTACTACATAGTAAATTGTTTAACGGATCCTTTGGAGATGTGAATCCCAAGCATCTCTTAAGTTACTGCACTCATGTTAGACACTGGATAGGAGATGTCAAACCCCGTAAACATCACTGACGCCGTTCCACTCATATTTATTCCCGTTGATTTAACTTACATAAGATCTTTTAGTCCTGACTCGAGTGTTTTGTCTTTTCAATTTGCTCGGGTCAGCCTGAGCATTTCAAGATTTGGAAGATCGTATTCTGAAGGACGAAGACGAAGATTTATTGTTATTTATTATAGTATTCCACTACATTCATACTATTCTGCTACATTAATTATTATTCTCTGCTATGTATAACTAATATATATCGCATAAGTATGATCGAATGTTTTTGTAAAACAGCTTCATGAACAGTTTATTTGATTATTATATTTTACCATTCTGCTGCAAGATTCTATTTTGGTTTTTTTCTTTCTCTGCTTTTTCTTATTTACCCCATAACAATCCGCCTTTCTGTATGGTTTAAGTCTAACGTGTGTGGTTTATCGTCGATTTAAAGAATACAAAAAGGCAGGACATTACATCCATTAGGTAACAAATTTTAATATCAAAAATGATGGGTCATTATATAGTGGCAGGAGGTTGCGGCCTTCGACCGTGGGGGCGCTGGTCGAAGGCGGTCACAGTAGTGGAGGTGGATCGACGTTAGGTGGTCGGAGATGGGGGCAAAGGCCGGTCAAATGGGGGACATGATGGGTTTGTCTTAGCTGGAAGAACGTGGGAGGGGAAGAGAAAGGGAATGGCCAGATTTACAGGGACTAAGATGGACGATCATCATAAATTCCAGAAATTTAAAATGTAATTTGACTTGTAAATTTGTTTAATTTAATTCGTATAATCTTCTAAACAGGATAACTTGTTCATACTCGGTCAAAATCGAATGAAACAAATTGTGTTACGTTTGTATTATTGAGTACTACATTTTAGAGCTGGTTTGGATGGATATAGAGACAGCTAAAATTTGGCCTAAAATCGGACGTCGTCCGAGTTTTAGTTCCAAACCGAAACACCTCTATGACAAGAGAAGATTTAGGTGAGTTAATCTCACCTTTTTGGATAACTAGTATAATATATAGTTGAGTGTTGAATAATTGTTTGGATGAGTTATTATATTTTTATTAGTTGGATTGAATATTCCTGCCTATTGGAGTGGATGGGACCTTATTACATTCTCGTGTAAGAGCAGGTGACCCTTTGTATACGAGTCCCGCCTGAAGTGGTTGATTTATATTTATTGGTTATCTAACATTTGTGATGCAGGGAAAAACATGGTTGGAGGGATCCAACGTGATTCCTCGCTATTATTGAATTATATTGTTTCAATGATATTTCCTTTATATGGATTATGGAATAATAATATGATTGTGGACACTGTGGTTATAACATTGCTAATAATGAAAACTTGAACCCAGTAGTGATAAAAAAATCAATATCGATATTGGTTTAAGTGTTGGGTGGTTATTGGCCTCGAATTAGTATTTTATAAATACTGGAAGTTGTCGATTAGGTGGAATTGGTTTTTGAGACAAGAAACGATTTTTAAATCCCAAAATGGATTTCGGACATGTTTTAAAGGTTTTCTGATTAAATATACTAATATTGTTTTTAAATTAATTAATTATATTTTTTAAGTTATATAATTATATTTATATTATTTAAAGTTATATAGTCATAATAATATTTTAGATTTATTTAATTATTTTTAAAATTGTTTAAAAGTTATTTATTTATAGTAAATACGTTTTAAGAATTTATAAAAAGGTTAATAAATTGAAAGATTAATTATTTAAGAATACTTATGGTTTGAAACTTATAATAAGGATTATTAATCTGATTTTTAAATAAATTGTTGTTATTTATAAAATGGTAGGATTAATTTTTATTATTCCTTAAAAAATATTTTAGAATGACTAATTATTATTTTAGGATATTTAAAGTTAATGATTTCCATTTATTTATAATGTTCATTGTTGATAATTATTATGTTTAGAGGAAAATGATTAAAATTATTTACAAATGTTTTCGAGACCCAGAAATGTAGTCGAAAGACTTAGATTTTATGAAGAAGTTATAACATGGTTCAAAGAATTAATGATTATTTGCAAGGTGAAAGAGTTTATAAATGGTTAGATATTTATAAACAAAATTTTAGAAGCAGGGTTATAGACATATAAAAGACGTTTATAAATGGTATATGGGTTCATAAAGAGTTATAAATGATTTTGAAATGTACAAGAAGTTTATAAATGACTTCTTGGTAAAGGAATTATTAATTTTTTCAAAGATTTATAAAATGGTTTATAAACAATCTTGGAGAATTATAAGGGAAATTATAAATGATTTGAGAATCGAATATAAAGGAAACTTTTCTAAGTTTTGTAGATATACTTATACCGTTGGAATAAGTATATAGCTATTTCTAAATATGGAAATACAGGGATTGTGAGTATATATTTTAAAAGTGTTTATATACAAATAATTTATAGAGTAATTGTATGTATAAAGACTTATTAAATGGGCTAGTGATTAATTATGTCCTGAAGCAATGTTGATTTTCCAAATGAAATAAATCCCTGATTGAATGTTTGTTATTTGACAGTTAAATAAACGACTATCAAAATTAGACCCAATCGTAACTTTGGAAATATCTAGGAGAAACACGTGTGTTATATAGCACAGTCATCTCTGATGATGCTGTATTATGCATATAAATCTCCTTTCGTTTTTCTAGGACGATGATAACGAAATCCATCCACTAACGGTTAGGAGTTGATCTCTGACCTTATCTTTGTAACGACCCGAAAATTTCGTTAATTTAATTTGGTTGAATTAATGAGTTGTGTAATTAAACTTAGTAGAAATAAAAACTTTATTAACAAATATTGAAATGAACGCTAAATTAAAATATATAAATGGTGACTTAAAACCTATTTATTGGTAATTTGAATAAAATTTCAATAAATAAAATGGTGTAAGTATTATACCTGGATATAATTTGAATACGGAAAAATAGGGTAGGCATTAAATTTGTTAATGTAAGGATACATTGTTACTGTAATTGATTTTTAATTAGGGATACGTTATTGCAAGTTAATAATTAATAAACTTGAACGATCCTTTGAATTTAATAAATAAATTCAAATGTTATGACTTAGCAAATGGAATATGATAATAAGAATAATTGCAAATTTTGTATTTAAGGGCGAACTAAATTCTGATAGGTAGTAGTAGTTGTTGTGAAGAATAAATATACAAGTATATTAAAGGTGATAATAGTGGGTTACTAGTAAATTCACTCATTTACCAATAAAGATAATTAGATGTGCCTTGATGATAATTAATAACATAACGGCAAGAGAAAATATATTCATTAGAATATTAATTGCAATTGGATAGGGATTTTAAGTAACAATGTTAATGCAAGGTAAGTAATGCTAAATTAAATTCAATAGTAACGAACAGTGATTAATTCAAAATTTGTAACATATATTAAAAATTACCTGCTTATTTGTTAATGGAATTAGAATTTGTAATAAGTGATAATAAAATAAATGAATGTTACACTAATGGAAAATGAAATAACGTTCGTTTAAATGTTGAGTAATTATAGGGTCGTATTTATTATTAGCGTTACTTTAATAATTATGGTTAATTGTGGAATTAATACGAGAAGTATGTAAAGTAATAACTAAGAAAGTAATATGTTATAAATTACATATGACCTAAACTTAAGTCTAAGTAAAAGGTTAAAATTGAATCTAATTCGATTAATTTGAGACTTATTGAAATAAATTGGATTAAATTTATAGAAAGGGATTATTTTAAGAAATTGAAAGAAACACTATAACTGGTGAATGAAACTACTTTAAATTGAGATGGGAATTAGTTTAAAGTATTATAAATTAATAAGTAAATCAAGATGATAAATTTGATGAATTATAGGATTTGAATTTTCAATGGTGAGTAAATTTATTTAATTTATAATAGTTGGATTTATTGCCAATAAATGAAATCAAATTTTAACTATTACGTTAAATTAAAAATTAAGTTGAAAACGGGAAGTATTTATGTAATAATTTAAAATCCAAAGGTAAATCCTTCTATTTGAAATTATGAATGGAATAATTATGGGTAAATTTAAATTAATGGAAATTTTGGAAATTTATCTAAATTTTTTAATTTTATGAAATTGATGATTTCTATTGATTAATCTTTAATAAATTGACTTTTAAAATTATTTAAATCAGTGTAAATTTTTTAGGATTATTAAGTGATAAAATTTTCCAATACTAAAAGTGAAATATAAAAAAATTGGATTTATTCACTAATTCTTAATTCATTTAATTAATATAAAAATAGCCATTTTGGTCACATAGGACGAAACCAGTTTCATCGGATCCGTAACAGTAAATTATTGTAGGGTTTCAAGTTTCGTTGCGATCGGACTTGTCCTTTGATCGTACGAACGCGAAACGCCTTGAAATCGATTTAATTAAAATCAATTTGAAATCAATTTGAAAATATTAATTTCAGCATAACTTCTTCATACGATTGAAATTGGACGTGAAACTTTTTCCATCGCGTTCAGAATATTTAAAAAACACCTATTTGGATATATAGGTTTGAACCAATTTCGTTCCGGGGTCTGAACGGGTTTTTGGGTCAATTATCGTTTAGCACGTTTTTTTATCGGATCCATCTACTCTATTTCTAACCTACCTATTTAAACATAGTTATAAACCCTAGCCTCCATCTATTCTCATTTGTTTGTGCATTCATTTCCTCAGCTCCTCCTCTTCCAATGGCTGCAAACACTAGATCCAGATACAATTCAAAAATCAAATCCAAAGCCTAAAATTTAAAATCCTTAGAAAAATTCCAAAAAATATATGTTAATGCTCTCAATGAGCGTAATTCATTGGTGCTATCCGTTTTTCGATTGGAGTTTCTGTGTGTCCAGATCGGGGCAAATTAGTTTCGGCCGTTCGTATTAGGGAGTGAGATTTAACGGTGGATTCACGTCTTTGGGTTGATTGGAGGGGACAGTCGCATAGAGGAGGTCAAATCGGTCTCATCCATAGGGTCCGTTTGGTCGCTGGAGGCCAGAATTTGCCACGATCGACGTCGATAAGCAGCGGCGGCGAGCTTTGGTCGTACAACAAGAGGGGGTCGAGCGTCAGCATAGTGATCGGCCGGAGGTGCCGAAGGCAGTGGCATCATCGGATCATGGTTCGGTTGGTCGGCGTTTAGAAATTTTCATGGCGGAGTTTCTTGCGTGCTGTGCAAATTAGGGTTTTCTGGTTTGGGTCATTCGGTGTTGCCTGTAGCCGAGAGAATGAAGAGTGACGTGGCGGTAATGTTAAGTTTTGTTGCTTTGTTTTTATTTATTTAAATTCGAAAAACTTCTAATTTCAATAACTGGTACATACGAACTCCGTTTCACGCGCAACTTTTTTTGTTAGGATCGTAATTAAATTCCAGATCTTTTGACGCTGGTTCGGACGAATTTGGAGTCCATCAAAATTTTGGGTTTTAAATTGGATTTAAATCCAATTTAAATTCAAAAGGTGAGTGTTTTAACCCACTCACAACTTCTAAGGTTTCTTATGTTTGTTAAATTGATTTAAGATATGAGTAGAAATTTATTTATGACTGTTTGGCATATTTTATTCATCATCTCAGTTAAATCGTATTTATTTAATTTAACTGTTAATTAAATTTATTATTGCACGTAAATTCACAGTTAAAAATTTATTTATTTTGCATATAAACTGCTAGTGAAACCGTTATTTATTTATTTATTTTCAATATAAACTGTTCGTTGATACCTGTTTTATTTTATATGCTCTATTGATGTTTATTTAAATTGATGATGATTGAAATAAAATTGGTTGATGATTGATATTGGATGAATGGATGATTTGTTCTATATTATATAAACTGCAAGTTATTATGCATTCTCATTTCATTCGGGATTGCGGTTTGAAATGATATACAACCGCATTTTTTATTTTTTTTAACTTGCGGATTGAAATGATAAATATCCGTATCACTTGACCATAGGATAGAAAATTATATACAGGCACCGCGGTATATATATAAAATTATTTTTGAAATAATTTCTATGGTTTGGATAGGATACAGTTAATAAATATAAATTTTGATGTTATATAAATCCTATTTTATATATACATATATAGTTAAATTATTGAATTTAAGATATGTATGAATTTGTTAAATTAAAATAAATAAATTGAATAATGGAGTTTGATTATTTTATATTATATGGTTAAGTACATGTTAAGATATTGAAAATATATAGAGTTTTAAATGATTTAAATAAATTAAGATTGGGAATTTAATCATAAAATTTATTTGGAATTGAGCTAAATTAAGAATTTAACTTCATAAGTTGATGTAAAATTTATTAACATGAAATTTTAAAAAGGGTATGATATTTATAACTGAAATTGTACTCAAGGTGAATTAAATGAATATTTCTAGTATAAATAAATTGAAGGAAATTTTCTTTTTTAAGTAATTTGAGTTTTACTTAAATGATTACGGGTTTATTATGCTATTATTTCAAACTAAATAATAGGACTTTAAATTGTTGAATAGAAATTTCCAACCTTAGTTCCAATTGTTTAATATTCAAAGTTTGAAATATATTGAAACTGAAGTGGTTATTGAAACTGAAAGCGATTTTGAAATCTATGGATTTTGACTTAATTTTAAATAAAATAAATTGTAAGTCGCGGAAATTGTTTTATTTTATAAAGTAATTTTAAATGCAAACTATTTTATTCTATATACCGTTTGAATATCCAAACCATCCAAGTTTTCGAAGTTATGGTTTAAAGCTATGAATTTTCGATGTATTATAGTTTGAAAGTTATAATTCAATGTTTGGTTTCCAATTATTATAAATATTAAAGCAATATGATTTTGGAAAATAAATATATTTGAAATAGAATGATATTATATTTATTTGGGCTTTTATAAAAATAATATCAAACGAGTTTGTTTTGAAATGGAAGGGACATCGTATTTATATGGTTTGAAATAGATATTTTATTCTGGTTTTGAAAGTATAATTATTTTTAAATGACTGTGTTGTTATAATAACGTTTGGTTGTTGAAGAGACCGGGATCGGAAGTTGTCATACTCTCTGCCAACTCCGAAAACCACTTTAACAACCGTGCACGCGGTGAAGATTCCAGAATGAAGTAGGATGGTGGTGGTGTCTCCTTTGAGGTAAATACGTGGATCCGACTCCCGTGAGTTGGCATAAGGTGGCTAAAACAGGATCGATTCTCGGGCCAATGAGGTCATTCCTCTGATCGGACACTCCTCTTCGATACTATACTTTGACTTTGGATTGATTCGATGGCCACCTTTATTTTTGATTTTGGGGGAGTTTGTTCGAGGTGGGCGGTAGCTGCGCGCTGTGCGTTTCCACCAGCCCGGATGTGTAATTGGTATATCTACCATGGCATTGCCTAGTTGTGCCGTGTCACCTACCATACCGAGCCTTTGCTACGAGTTTTTATTTGTGTCGTACCTATGGAGTATCCTCTGGTAGCTTCCCGATCAGGAGGTATTACGGTACTGTATAGACTAATGGCATTATTTATGTTAAGGGCTATATGGGTAACCCCTTAACGCTATTTAAAAGTAAGTTTATTTTATAATTAGACACTATTACAATAGAGAAATATACTACATAGTAAATAGTTTAACGGATCCTTAGGAGATGTAAATCCCGAGCATCTCTTGAGTTACTGCACTCATATTTATTTCTGTTAATTTAACTCACATAAGATCTTTTAGTTCTGACTCGAGTGTTTTTGTCTTTTCAAATTCGCTCGGGTCAGTCCGAGCGTTTCAGGATCGAAGACTTTAGCTCTGGAGGACGAAGACGGAGATTTCTATTATTATTATTAGTTATATTCCACTGCACTTTTTAATTCCGCTGCATTGATTATTGTTGGTATGTGAACTCTGATATTTATTGTATAAAGAAGAATCAAATGTTTGTAAACAGTTTATGAACTGTATATTTATTTTTATATTTTATCCTTCCGCTATGAGATTCTATTTTGTTTTTTCCTTTACCTGTTTTTCTTATTTACCCCATAACAATCCGCCCTTCCGTATGGTTTGAATTGGCACGTGTGTCGATTTAAATCGCGCGAAAAGGCGGGATGTTACAACGTGGTATCAGAGCTTTGGTTTAGCGATAAACCTTAGCTTTGTGGGGTTTGACTGTTTACTAATAGGGCAATAATACCCTATGGGAGTCGCTGAGTGTATATATATGAGAGAGCGTATTTGTTAGTATTATAAAAAGGTTTTTATATTGTGTTAATCTATTCCGTTTTGTATTTATAAATTCTGGATGGTGCATGGGACGCTGTGACATCAATAGGGGTTTCTAAATACTTAATAGGGCAGACCGACATAATATTTGTTTTATATAGGTGAATGAAATAATTTTGCCTATTATATTTTCTATATATAAAATAAATTTTTCAAATGATATCTATATTTGGCTGAAATAGATTTGTTGTTAGGTAATAAAGTGAATAAATAATAATAGAAATAAAATTGAAAAATAAAATAAATGAAATTTGGAAATTTAGAACTTAAGATCCGGGGTTTTGAAATTTTTCGAATAAATTTTGGAATATAATAATTTTGTTTATAAGTACTTTCTGATATAGATATTTATTATAATTCGGAAAAATTGTTTTAAAGAAGATTTTGGAGAAAATAAGTTTTATACTTTCCTCTCTGTCGCTGGAAAATAATTCGGTGATGGCGGCCGCATCATCGACTTTCATTTTCGAGTTTCGAAGGGGGAAGGCCGCTGTAGTAGTTTTACTACAGATTCATTTTGAAAAAAAAAATATAAATTTTGAATTGTTTTAAATATAATTAGAGATATATAAGTTGTAATTTATCTATTATTTTAAAAAAAAATTGATTGAAATTTAACACGGTATTAAATTTTAAATTTCCATTTATTAATTGTTTCAATTATTGTAGTGAACTGAAAGGTAAGTAATTAATAATTGAAACCTCTAATTTAGGTAAGAGATTTAAGGCTAAGTTATAGAGGAAATAAAAAGGAAGTTGAAACTATAACTTATAAGGAAAATGTGACGCCCCACCTCTATACCCACGCTAGCCAAGAACACTACGGTGTAATGTTGTCAACTAGCACGGAGAATAAGGCTGTTGAGGAGCGGCCATCCGTAGTTAGGCCTTACACTAGTATTGGTTATCTCGATAGGAGTGGTATATATATTCTTTCATTTTTAATCTCTGATTTATTTACTCATATCGACATACCCCAATTCCAGTATAAAATGAACTACGATGGTTCATAATAGTTTAGGACAGTAAATATAATAATAACACAGATAATATAAATGCGGAACACAGATAAAAAGAAAGTCTCATATATACAATAACTGATGTCAGTTACAATACATGTGATACAATACATATGATACAACTACAACTGTCGACTCTGGAAGTTACATATACAAGTACATTATCGTAAGTAATATACATGAATATACAACATCCTATACTAAAACAACGACTACTCCAAAAAAAATGAAAAGACCTCATAGCTCAAGCAGCAACTCAAAGTAAGGTATCAACAACCTGTAAATACTTGGTCTGACCCGAGTATTAAATTCAAAATAAAATAATACACGGGTCAGTCTAATTCAAACTCAGTTATTAATGCACAGAAGCAATAATAAACAAATATCAAATAGACGACAGTCACAGAAATCTCGTATATCCAACTCTTTAATAAGAAATTGGATAACGATAAAGATAACACGTATCAGTGTTAAACAATAAATCAGCAGATTCAAAAATATCAACAAAGATAAATGAAATGATTATCCATAAGGATAATTTAGAAAACAAAAGAATTGCCTAAACGGAAATTAACAACAAAATCATCAAGTTAAACCAAATCAAAATTCGATTCAAAATATTGAATCGGCAACACAAAACAATTTCAACAATTGAAATATCAATTTAAAACGTCAATTCTGGTAGGGCTGCAGTACACGCACGCGTGTACTGCCTCGCCACTACAACATGCATTACATAAAAGATCAACACATCAAAAGCAAAAGAAATACCAATAAAAATCAATACCGTGTGGCTGCAGTTCACGCTTGCGTGCACTGCCTTGCCACAACAGTGATGATGTACACAACATGACCACAAAAGTCAAGTGATTGAAGTTAATAAATGACAGGGGTACAATGAAAGTCCACCAACGAACACAAGGTCAAACCCAAATAAAAAGACGGGTTCAACTCAGGAGCAATATAAATCAAATATCGACTTCAACAGAAGGTCAAATCTGAGTTGTGAATCTGGATTCAACACAGGTGCAAAGTTAAAAATGTACAAGTGGTCAAGACATCTAAAGTAAGTCTCGACTAAAAATCAATGACTCAAGTCAACTACACAATGCAAATAAATATGGTCAGAACACAAATGCAAGCGAAGTCAAAGACATAAGCGTCACTGATACATAGGAATGAATCAAGACAGCAACCAGAGGCAACATCAAGTGATGCAACATCACACAATCAAATGAAGACTCAAATTTCAATTTCACTGTCTCAACATCAGTGTATCATTGACAAAGTGAAACAACAAATATACAACAATCTCAATCCAAGGCCGAAGCCTTTAGAATTCATTGACTACCAAAATCATACAATGGTATGGTACAGTTCAACAATATCACCAACATTTTAAGAAAATCAAGTGACCGAAGTCAAATGCAAGGCTCAGTTTCAAACAAAACAAAGAATTGAAATGGTCAGCAAGTGACAGAGCAACTCCTATTCGAAGTGAATGGTGGAAGAGCAAGTGCAACCCGAAGCAGCACAAACTCAGATGAGAAAGTGCACCAGAGAAGACTGCACAGATAGAAAGGCCATACAACACAATGCAAATGAATTCAACGAAGTATTTCACGAGCCAAAGACAACTGCGGTTCCGAGCAAATGTCGAAACTGCAACAAATACAAACTACAGGAAGACAGTATATAAACATGTACATACACATGTATACATATAGTGGCAATCCAGTACTCACATACAAATCTAAAAATTACAAGCACATGTTCGAGCCTTCACAGCTGGTATAAAGTTCAAATGCAAGAAGTCATATTTAAAAGTTGATGTGCAGGCAACACGAAAATGAATCAAGTCCAGACCACACAACTCAAAGTCAAGCTACATGGAGATCAGACTTTAAGTCAACATGGCTGCATAAAGAAATCAAACCTAGACTGAAATAGCATGCACAAAAGTGGAAACAACAACCATGAAATACAAGTGCAAGTACAAAATGAATGCCACGACTACAGAGGGTCAAGGGCAGTCACAACTGTACATATTCAAATGCAATTAAAAAAAGAACTCAGAGACATTATCAAGTTAATGTCGAAGTTCAACCAAACATCAACTCGATACAGCAAGTATACATATATGCACCTCGAAGTCGAAACAGCAATTGGTACCAAACCAAAGTCAACAAAGTCGAAACCGTAGGGGTCACCAATAAATTCAATATCGTCAAGCCAAAACCAAATCAGTGATGACTACGCAAAACAAGCAGCTCAAAATCATCTCAAGCATCTAAACAAAATCGTATGGCCGAAGCCCGAAATAGACAAAATCATCAAAAATTCAAAGCAATGATAGCTTAGAAATTTTGCAACGAAATTATACGAATAAAACAGAAGAATCAGGGAGCTTGAATTGGATGTGAGTGAAAGTTTCACTCACCTGGTTTTCGAACTTGGCCAAAAAGAAACGGCAGAGGGAGCAACTTGAAGAGACAGCCGAGAAAGAGATTGAGCAGACGCGAGGGAAGTGAAGGCATCCACGATTCTCACGAGTCCTAGTTTTGAAGACGCACAGGAAGATCGAGTCGCCGCCATTTATTTTCTTCGTGAGCTAGGGTTTAGGGTTATCGAAAGAAAATGAATGAACGGGCTTTTGAATTGAAGAAGGGAGGAACGGTTATACCCTTAGATAATTATCACTACCCAAACAAAGAAACATGACCCGAGATTCAAATTTACAAAGCTCAACCCTTAACCAAATTTTCAAAAGAATTTCAACTTGATTTAAAAGTTCAAATAGCCATTAGCTATCGACATTAACCGTCTAACGACGATAATCAATTGATGTAAAATACTGGGTTGTTACAGACTCCCCTCCTTAAAGAAATTGCGTCCCCGCAATTTTCATAATTAAGGTCATCGCTAATAATTATTTTTCTAACATAAACTGGTTAAGCTAGAAAAATAAAGGTAGAGAATTCAAACGTCAAAGAAACCTTTTAATTTCATAAAAGAAATTCACAAATTCTCAACAAAATCTAACTATCAAGTAGATAATCAGAAAACAACAAAACTGAATAAATGCAATTATCAGCAATATTCAATTATCAATTAGATAATTAGAACACAGAAATCACAAAACAGCAATATTTAATCATCGATACGATAATTAGGAGACAGCAAAATCTAATTATCAACAAAGATAATTAGAAAACAAAAATCACAAGTCGCAAAATTGCAAATATCTAATTACCAAAAACGATAAATAGAAATCTCAAATCAACAAATATCCAATTATCAAATACGATAATCGAAAACAACAAATATTTAATTATCAAAAACAATAATCAAATCTTAAATCACAAATATTTAATTATCACAAATGTTAATCAAATCTCAATTCAACAAATATTTAATTATCAAAAACGATAATCAGAAATCATAAATATCCGATTATCAAAAACAATAACCAGAAATCACAAATATCTCAATTAACGAGTCCGGAGTTAACCGAAATAGCAAACGCACATGTCCCATAACCATGAGTTTTACTAAATCGTTTAATTCACTTCATCGTTTCCTTGAAAGTGCATAATTGTGTGTTCTAAAAATAACATTTCACATTCTCAAACGGACAAGTCCGGAATTAAGCGAATCAGTAAAAGAAAGGGGTCGTAGTCCTCGATTTTTCTGAAACGTTTAAATCACTTCCTCATTCTTTTGAAAGCGCAAAGTGCAAAACTTATGAAAACAATTTTCATTTATTTTATAAAAATAATAATTTACATTCTCAAACGAACAAGTCAGGAATTAAGCGAACCAGCAAAAGAAAGGGGTCATAGTCCTCGATTTTTCTGAAACGTTTGATTCGCTTCCTCATTCTTTTGAAAGCGTAAACCGAAAAAAATTTGGAAACAATTTTTATTTTGAAACAATTTTTTTTAAACACGTGATTAAAACAGCAACATCAGTAGCAACTTCGACAAGGAAATTGCACTTCTCAAAA
The DNA here is from genome assembly GCA_030765085.1 of Allium cepa. Lineage (NCBI taxonomy): Eukaryota > Viridiplantae > Streptophyta > Magnoliopsida > Asparagales > Amaryllidaceae > Allium > Allium cepa. The sequence continues at coordinate 232,922,289 of CM060932.1, read as the reverse complement.
TACTGTAAAAACATACAACAAAATAAGCATCGCGGGATAACTGCTTGAAAATCCATTTTAAAATTGACAGTTACTGAAGTCAAAGCGAAAATAATTTTTATACGTCAAAATCTCATCAAAATAATTAGCATCAAAATATAATACCAATGAATTTTCATTCATCAAAAATGTCACAAGAATCTTCTCAAAGATAGAAAGGGGTATCATACCCTAAACTTGTATTCATAACAAGTCAATGACACATGAATTCACCAATGCACAAAAATTGATAAAACTTATCAATAGAAATCACGAAAATTGGTGAAGCACAAATTCTAGAAATCATCACAAGAAATCCAGAAAACACAAATTCTAGAAATCTACACAAGAATTTACAGAAAACACAAATTCTAAAAATCTACACAAGAAATCCAGAAAACACAAAGAGGGGGAAAGGCCTATCACAAAACGGGAGTATGAAAACTCACCACACCGGTATCAAAAAACGAGACACTATCTCATGGTGGCTAACCATTAAATTTTTACACACGAATGGTCCGAAGACCGTGGGGAGCTACCCCATATGTGTGAGTCGGAATCACCCAGATGAGGTCTAGGCTAACCAAAAAGCAAAAAGGTATGTGTGAGTGGAATCATACAAATGGTGTCTAGCCTAACCTCGCAACAAAAGGTATGTGTGAGTGGAATCACACAAATGGTGTCTAGGCTAACCAAAAACCAAAAAGGCATGTGTGAGTGGAATCACACAAATGGTGTCTAGCCTAACCTCGCAACAAAAAGGTATGTGTGAGTGGAATCACACAAATGGTGTCTAGGCTAGCCAAAAAGAAAAAAGGTATGTGTGAGTGGAATCACACAAATGGTGTCTAGCCTAACCTCGCAACAAAAAGGTATGTGTGAGTGGAATCACACAAATGGTGTCTAGGCTAACCAAAAAGAAAAAAGGTATGTGTGAGTGGAATCACAAAAATGGTGTCTAGCCTAACCTTACAACAAAAAGGTATGTGTGGGTGGAATCACACAAATGGTGTCTAGGCTAACCAAAAAGCAAAAAGGTATGTGTGAGTGGAATCACACAAATGGTGTCTAGCCTAACCTTGCAAACAAAGAGACATCGCACAATTGCTAGTCTAAATCATCAAATGATCGTCATGATCAACGAGAAGTGTCAATTACACTAAGCTAGTAAATATAAAAGTTTAGCTTCGTGTCCCATAACCACTTGCTTAACTTAAATATTTACGAACAAACTGGAAATCTTCCCTAGAAAATTGTCACAAGAGGTTCAATCGAACAAGTCCAAGAATTAATCGACGAAGTGAACGCAAGCGTTTCATACCACTTGTTTTACTAAGCCGTTTAATTAGATTTCTCATCTGAGTGAGGTAAAGGTTTATATATACTAGTTAATTGGAAAACGGTTTAAGAAAAGAGCTTTGTAAATAAAATAGTGTTGAAATCGTTTGGAGAAAAGGGTTTTGATATTTACTACTAGTATAAAAAACCTTTATATTTTTAAAGTGACAAATCACAAAAATGATTGTAGAAACAATCAATCACAAGAATTCACATACAATGATGTGAATAGAATCCAAAGAAATCGATACTGAATTCATCAAAAGGTATGCTCACGAAAATCCCGAAGAAAATGTCACCAAAGTCGCTAATAAATGATAACAATAAATCGGGGAATTAACACGAATCGATTAAATTTGCAAACCAAATCAATTCACTAAAATTCACATTCGAAGACGTGAATAAAATCCAAAGAATTCGATTCCAAATTCATCAAAATAGAAATACCTAAAAATTCCAGAAATAGAAGTTATCAAAGTCGACAAAGGTGACAACAACTAATTGGAAAAGAAGAATCAATTAACAATTGGAAAAACAAAGCAGAACGAGCAAAATGCATATATGACTTCAACAAAAATAAAAATCAAGTCAATGCCGAAGTCAACAATTAATGGCCACAGTCGAGTACAAAATGAATCAACATCATCATCAAAGAATTCAACGGCAAACAAAGTCAGAGTCTTGAAAATCAAGGAATTAACAATTTCATAAAAACAAAGTGACCGAAGTCGAATGGAAATCAAGCCGAGGAAAACACAAAATATCAAGTTCAAAATCGCTAAGATTCGAACTAGATATGAGTGAATAATCAAAATCACTCAATTTGCAACCGGCCGAGCTATTTTTCATCATAGTGTAACAGGTACACAATGACACCCATAGCATAGCACAAAAGTGGAATAAAGTCCATAGGTCAAAATAACTTTAATTGGCCAAATTCGAATAAAATCAACATCGGCTAAATCAATTCAAAGCCGAAAGCACAAGAACAAAATCCTCATCATCAAAAACTCAACTTGAGTTCGAAAAGCAAACGGAGGCCGAAGCCAAAATACTTTCACGAAATCAAAATCAAATGCGCATAAATAAGCGTTAGGAATTCATACCTAACAAGCAAAGATAATCATTGGCAAAGATGAGAGATAAAACGTCGACAAATAGTTGTAACACATGTTCCATCTAAGTTATGTTTTATATTATGTCCATAAACCCCAGGCTCTGATACCAAGCTGTGACGCCCCACCTCTATACCCACGCTAGCCAAGAACACTACGGTGTAATGTTGTCAACTAGCGCGGAGAATAAGGCTGTTGAGGAGCGGCCATCTGTAGTTAGGCCTTACACTAGTATTGGTTATCTCGATAGGAGTGGTACATATATTCTTTCATTTTTAATCTCTGATTTATTTACTCACATCGACATACCCCAATTCCAGTATAAAATGAACTACGATTGTTCATAATAGTTTAGGACAGTAAATATAATAATAACACAGATAATATAAATGCGGAACACAGATAAAACGGAAAGTCTCATATATACAATAACTGATGTCAGTTACAATACATGTGATACAATACATATGATACAACTGCAACTGTCGACTCTGCAAGTTACATATACAAGTACATTATCGTAAATAATATACATGAATATACAACATCCTATACTAAGACAACGACTACTCCAAAATGAATGAAAAGACTTCATAGCTCAAGCAGCAACTCAAAGTAAGGTATCAACAACTTGTAAATACTCAATCTGACCCGAGTATTAAATTCAAAAGAAAATAATACACGGGTCATTCTAATTCAGACTCAGTTATTAGTGCACAGAAGCAATAATAATCAAATATCAAATAGACGACAGTCACAGAAATCTCGTATATCCAACTCTTTAATAAGAAATTGGATAACGATAAAGTTAACACTTATCAGTGTTAAACAACAAATCAGCAGATTCAAAAATATCGACAAAGATAAATGAAATGATTATCCATAAGGATAATTTAGAAAACAAAAGAATTGCCTAAACGACAATTAACAACAAAATCATCAAGTTAAACCAAATCAAAATACGATTCAAAATATTGAATCGGCAACACAAAACAATTTCAACAATTGAAATATCAATTTAAAATGTCAATTCTGGTAGGGCTGCAGTACACGCACGCGTGTACTGCCTCGCCACTACAACATGCATTATACAAAAGATCAACGCATCAAAAGAAAAAGAAATACCAATAAAAATCAATACCGTGTGGCTGCAGTTCACGCTTGCGTGCACTGCCTTGCCACAACAGTGATGATGTACACAACATGTGTAACAACCCGTATATTTGGACCATTTAAATTGACAATAATCCACACATGTCAACATAAATAGTACAAAACACGAATCATTAATGGAGTATAGATATATAAATGAGAATCATCACAGAATCACAGAAATATAACATCACAGAATAGTGCAGCGGAAATACAACATAGTCATAAGAGTAGTTCATGAAGCTACCAAGAAATACAACAATGTCTCAGATAAAATAAAATAGAACAACATAGAAGTCCAATAGTCCAAATAGATAGAGTAATACTGATAAAATAAGATAGTGAAAGTCTTCAGTCTTCAGCTCCAAATAAACAGCAGCAGCAATCCTCAATCTGATCCGAGCATATGCACAAACAACACTCGAATCAGGACATATATTCTTATATAGATAATATGATCCAAATTCAAAATAACAATAACTCAAAGATGAATGGAATAAACATCTTTCAGGATCCGATAAACTATTTATACATAATAGTGTACGATACATAGATAATGTCTAACAGTAAAGTAAAATATCAAAATAGCGTTAAGGCGTTACCATTATCCCCCTTAACACATTTTATAAATATCATAGTCTATACAGCACTGTAAACTCCACCGTAAACTAGTGGGATATCAGGGAGTACTCCATAGGTATAATACAAAACAAATTCGTAGTGGTCGCGTATACGGAATACAAGTATGACAAGGCACATGAGGCAATACCCAAGATAGTGAAACTACCGTTCGCCTGATCCGGACTGGTGAGAACGCATCGCCGCAACGATCGCAACACCGCGAAACAACACTCCAAATTCAAGGGTGCGCACCAATCAATCACAAAAGTAAATGAGTAGTTTACGAAGAAGTGTGTTCGCTCGAGGTAGCTAACCCCATTTGGCCCGGCACGGCTCCTGATTTTAGTCATTTCCAATTTGACACAAGTGTCAAGGCTATCCATTATCGTTCACTTTCTTCAGTCATCGCGTACGTCAATCCAACCACTTCATTCTGGATCACACTCCGCGTATAGTTATTAAAGTGGTTTTCGGTCTAGACAGTGAGTATGTCCCTAACCGATTCCGGTTCCTTTAATAACCTTCGTAATTAATTTACCGATTGGTCGCTTAATATTTTCAAAACCAATTAAATTACAATTTCAATTATAATTCGTAAATCAATATTTCTTTAGTCATTCTAAATCAATTTCTAACATTATGTTTTATAACTTCATAACTCTTTCTATAATTCAATTTCAAAGTTTCAACTGAAAATAATTTCAAATATTCATTTAATTCCATGTATAAGTTCATTCCAAAATCAATTAACGTACAAATCGTTTTAAATTCAATTATCGATTTTATTCGATATTCATTACATTATTTATCATTAAACAATTTCAATTAAATTTCCAATTCATTACTTCCTTAAGTTCGTTTCATTATCAAAGCTTACATATTTATTCAATTTGAATTTATCGAATCCAATTCTCTAAATTACAAGCATTTCATTTGTTTTCGATAAAGCGCGTTCTATTTCTTATTAAAGAAATTCAATTTCATATATTTATTTCTTTCGTTACAAATTTCAAATCTCAATTGAGAACTTAGTTTCACTTATTCAAAATTCGATTTCTCTTAATAAAGAATATTCAATTCGATTCAATTATTACATAATTCATTCTATTCAATTTAGTTTAATCATTAAACAATTTCAATTAAATTTCCAATTCATTATAATTTCAAGTCTTAGTTATTATCATTTCAAACTCAGTCATTAATAATTCCAAACTTAATTATAAATTTTAAAACCAAAATAATAATTTCAAAACTTAAAAAAAAAAAATTATAATTAATAATTTCAAAACTTTATTATTAATAATTTCAAGACTTGATTCCAAAATCAATTATCAAATAATTCAACATTTAATCATTAATTTAATTTAAAACAATGTTCGTTGTAAATTACGACGTAAATATTTGTTTCAAATTCAAATATTCACAGTTACATTTATTCGAATCTACATTCCAATTTTATTCAAAACTTTGTTATTAGTCGGATAAATTTTATTTCATTTAAATCAAAACATTGACCAATCGGTTTTAATTTAATTTTCTATCCTAAGTCAAGTTCATTTGGGTATCTATCATTTCAACCCGATTCCATTTCAATTCAAAATCAAAGCATACAAAGGGAACTTGCAGTGTGATAGCTGGGATGGTGTCAAAGTAAATAAAAAAGCAATAGCATCCATTCACAACAATTTAACAATTTATTAAATAATCCCGAAATAATCGTATTAATTTACATTTGTTATTTATGCAAATTAATAAAATTATTTCTAGAATCTACACTATCATTTCATGTAGATTAAAGATTATTATATTACGGTTTTTCACTTGTCGTTCAATTCAATTTCAAATTTACACTAAACAATAAATCAGATATACGTTAAATGGTACAAAGTGAAATTTACCAATTTCTACGTCATTTTAATTAACAATTAAAGTGTCAAGTTTAACTAATCAGTATTCAACATATGAAGGGGTCAAGTTTAACAAATCAAAGTTCGGCGTATATAATACGATTTAAATTGGTTAACTATCCTATCCAAATTTCACTTGCAAACTATTTATCACTTAACAATAGCAATCAACATTCAACATAATAATCAATTCAACCAAACTTGCATAAGAATATATGTCGTGAAAATTAATTCACCTTTCGTGGATAAAGGAATAGACGGCGAAACAAGTAGAAGCACGAAAAGAAGTCGGTACACACGAACAACGAACACTGTAATATCGACAAAAGAAAACGATATTAATACAATGAACGTTTGTATAAACTTTATAAATTTATATAAATGCGCTTACCGACGATGGAGAAAAGAGCGGAAGCTGAAGATCGGTACTGCCGCAAAAGGATTCAGTCGGTTGCTGCAACAACAAGGAAAAGAAAACGGTTACTATTTTGGCAACCAAACGATACCGTTCAATTTCATATTTTTTCTTTATATTATTTTTTTCCTTTTCTTTCTTTTTTTTTTCTTTTTGTTTTTTTTTTCTTTCACCTTCACGCATGAAATATCATGCAAGTTCTTTGGCCAAGAACAAAATGCAAACTTGCATAAGCTGGTAGTTCTTTGGCCAAGAACAAAATGCCCCGAAGCATGTTGCTTTTCCCCTCCCATCTCACGCATGCCTCACCCACCATTTCATTTTTTTTTTTTTTTTTATTTTTTTTACATATACATGACACACGCACACTCACAACACAACCCTCATTCACAAAATACACACACGCCAGATCATGCTGGCCTCTCCAAAACGCATGCAAGCTTTCATTTTGCAATTTTTTTTTTTTTTTTTATATAGGCCGAGACCTCATCATGCACTCCCTCTAACATATGCACCCTTCAACATGCTGGAAGCTCGCTCACCATTCATTTTTTTGCATGCATGAACATACGTTCTTTTAAAAAAAATGGGCCGAGACTAAAATATGCAACTACTATCATATGCACATGAACAGTTTCTTTATTTTTCCAAACAGAAGCTAAGACTCAAATTTTGTGCCCAGGTCAATCCTTCATCCCTTCTTGCATAAACTATGCAGGCACCACAATTTGAACACACTTTTTCATTTTAAATGCAACCTTCACCATGCTGTATAAATCTCATGATACACAGCACGCACGCATGAATCCCCAAGACACAGCACACATGCATGAATCCCCAAGACACAGCATACACGCACGCATGAATCCCCAAGACACAGCATACACGCACGCATGAATCCCCAAGACCGAAAAGTGTCAGAGGTGGAGTGGAGAGTGTGAGCTGAGTTCGGCCTCCATTCGTTTTTTTTTTTTTTTGTTGCTGAAAATATGAGAGAAGATGAAGGAGGGGAGAAGGTTGAAGATAGTTTACCTGAAGCAGCTTGAAGTTTTTGGACGAAGTTATTTTTTTTTTTTTAAACGAAAGTGAATTGAGATGGGAGAAGACAGTGAACCAGTAAATATAATTTACTTGATGCTTCGTATCCCACAAACCAATTCATTTCCCAAACGTCTAATGCACCCTTTACCCTTCAACTCCCCAATAAACGCATTAATTCAGCTGGCCTTTTATTTTCTTTTCAATTTCTTTAGTAACGGGTAGAAGATTTGGGCTGTAACGTGTTTAACCGGTCCGTTTAACAGTTAAAACAACGTGACGTTTTTTTTTTCTGATTCGCGCAAATAAATATACCGTTATGATCAGTACGACGAGGCGATTCCAACGGTATACAGATTATTGCGATACGATGGTTTTATAAAATTCGCACTTACGCCGCTAAAATTGCGCGTTTTGCAAAACAATTTAAACGGAGCAGGCGATGACAGTTTTTGACGAAACGAATTTCATAATCATGATCATAATAATTTTTACAACATAACTGTGTAAAAATATTTGGATTTGGAAGATAAATTTTACGCAGCTTTATATGGACTGATATACAGTAAAACGCGAACGAAGTTTGCTGTAATATTTTACGACGAAACTTTTTCTATGCTCATATCTAACAAGACGCATGTCATAAATAAAGTTTGGATGTTAATTGAGATCGTTTATAAATTTCAAAATTTTTTATATCAAACGATGGATTTTAAAGTTTTAAATCGGGTCGGAAATTCAGGGTCGTTACAATCTCCCCCACTCAAAACTTTTCGTCCTCGAAAAGGAACGAGACGAGTGAAGTCGGAATGAAATAAGCAGAAAATCAAGATAGATTTAGAAATTTGAATTATACCTGAAATTAGTAATTCGGGGTTTGAATCCCGAATACTATCCTCAGTTTCCCATGTGCAATCCCGCTCATCTGCACTCCATTGGACTTTGACGAGATTTACCGACTTCCTTCTAAGTTGCTTGGTCTCACGATCGACTATCCGAAGTGGCTTACGCTCGATGGTCAAATCAGGCTCGATAACTATCTCTTCCAACTGAGTAGTAGGAATAGTCATAGATGGATCGTGTACAACTTTGCGAAGATGAGAGACATGGAACACGTTGTGTACACCAGCGAACTTCTCTGGTAATGCAACTCTATATGCCAATGTTCCGACTCTTTCTGTAATCTCAAACGGACCAACAAATCTCGGAGCTAGCTTCCCTTTCCTTCCAAATCGAACAATATTCTTCAAAGGCGACACCTTCAGAAATACTTTGTCTCCTACGCTGAATTCAAGATCTCTTCTCCTTTTGTCAGCATAGCTCTTTTGTCTATCCTGTGCCGTCTTTATCTTCTTCCTGATTTCTTCGACTTTTTCAGAAGCTTCCATAATCATTTCTGGACCAAGCACTAATCGATCACCCGACTCGATCCAATAAGCTGGTGATTTGCACGGCCGTCCATATAAGGCTTCGAACGGTGCCATACCAATGCTTGCCTGGTTTATTGAAGAAAATTAATTCAAGTTCAAATATGCTTATTCAAATTTGAAATTCAATATCTTTACCTGGTAACTATTATTATAAGTGAATTCTACCAAGTGAAGATGATCTTCCCAAGATCCACCGAAGTCAATAATACAAGCTCGGAGAAGGTCTTCCAATATCTGATTCACCCTCTCAGTTTGGCCATCTGTCTGCGGATGATATGCAGTGCTCAGATTCAGTTTGGTGCCCAAAGTATCCTGAAATGCTTTCCAGAATTTACTAGTGAAAATAGGATCTCGATCGCACACGATACTAGATGGTACACCATGAAGTTTAACGACTTCCCTCATATATATTTCGGCCAGACTCGAAGCAGTACGAGTGGTCTTAACTGGAATAAAGTGGGCGGATTTCGTCAGTCTATCGACAATCACCCATATGCTTTCGTTACCCTTTCTAGTCCTTGGCAGCCCATCAATAAAGTCCATAGAAATTTGCTCCCACTTCCATCCTGGAATCTCTAATGGTTGAAGTAAACCAGCTGTCTTTCTGTGATCAGCTTTAACTTGCTGGCAAGTTGTGCATCTGCTGATATAGGTGGAAATATCACGCTTCATCCCACTCCACCAATATAACTTCTTCATATTCTGGTACATTTTAGTAACACCGGGATGAAATGAAAGTGAAGAGTTATGGTTTTCTCTCAGCACTTCTTGCCTTAGACCATCAACATTAGGAACACAAATGCGATTATCAATTCTCAAGACTCCGTTACTATCCACATGTGCACCCAATTTATTGTCAGCATTTCCAACTCTGCCGAGAACTATTTCTTTGATGCGATAAAGCAAAGTGTCCTCGTATTGCTTGGCTATAATTCGATCCATAAGAGCTGGGGAGACGGAAAGCTGGAATAACATTCCCTCAACAAGATTACAACATGCCATCGCTTGGTTTCTGCTCAAAGCATCGGCTACGGCATTCGCTTTTCCTGGAGTATAATTAATATCAAGATCATATGCAGCTAGAAATTCGAGCCATCGGACTTGTCTCTGATTCAAATCCTTTTGTGAGAAGATATATCTCAATGACTTGTGGTCAGTGAATAACTCGAATTTTGTTCCCAATAAATAGTGCCTCCATAGCTTAAGAGCAAATACAACTGCAAGGAGCTCTAGATCGTGAGTTGCGTAATTTGCTTCATGGGTCTTTAACTGTCGACCCGCATATGCAATAACCTTTCCTTTCTGCATTAAGACTTCTCCAAGACCATCACGACAGGCATCTGTGTAGACTGTCAATCCTTCGCTACCATCAATGACTGTAAGAACTGGGGCAGAGGTCAATCTTCGCTTCATCTCATTGAAAGCTGCTTCACACTTTTCACTCCAAATAAATTTCACATTCTTCCTGGTCAGTGCGGTAAGTGGGGCAGCGATACGAGCAAAGTTTTCTATAAATTTGCGATAATAGCCAGCTAATCCCAAGAAACTGCGGATATCTGTAGGAGTTTTGGGAGTCTCCCAATCCTGCAAATTTCAAGAATTCGAATTTAGATATCGATAAGTTGTTTAGATAGAATTGACAAGTAAGAATAGAACTCACATTGATTACGGCGATCTTAGCTGGATCGACCGAAATCCCATTCTCCGAAACAATATGGCCAAGAAACCGAACTTCATCTCGCCAAAAGTGGCATTTCGAAAACTTGGCTTTAAGCTGGTGTTTGCGAAGAGTTTCAAGCACAAAAGCCAAATGCGATCTATGCTCTTTCTCATCTTTAGAGAAGACAAGAATATCATCGATGAAAACAAGAACGAACTTGTTAAGAACGTCCCGGAAAACTCTATTCATCAAATCGACGAAATAAGCTGGAGCATTAGTGAGACCGAACGGCATAACAAGCCATTCATAGAAACCATTTTCAGTGCGAAATGCTGTTTTAGGAATGCTATCCTCAGCGATTCTGAGTTGGTGAAAACCGGTAGCCAAATCAAGTTGAGAAAAGACTTTAGCTCCATGAAGCTGGTCGAAAAGATCGTTAATGCGAGGCATCGGATATCTGTTTTTATGTGTGAGTTTGTTTAGCTCTCTATAGTCCACACACATCCTGAGCGAGCCATCGGATTTGGTGACAAATACAACTGCATCACCCCATTCTGAATGACTGCGACGAATCAAGCCTTTAGAAAATAAATCCTCAATTTGAACATTCAACTCTGCCTTTTCTTTAGGAGCCATTCTCCTTGGAGGAAGAACTATTGGTCGTGCACCAGGGATAAGGTCGATGCGGAATTCGATTTCCCGGGGAGGTGGTAGAGAATTAACTTCTCCAAATACATCAGAAAAGAGTTGAACTACTGGAGTGGAGCTAAGTTCATTTGGATGGGAGTCAAGAGAGAATATAAAACTCCCAGCATATTCTTGAGATGGTTTGCCTTTAACAACTAAAGGCATACTCTTGTCGTCAACTAGAGAGACGGTTCGAGCTTTGCATGAGATAACGGCTTCGAACTTCCGTAGCCAATCAATGCCTAACAAAATATCAAATGCCTCGAATCCAAGAACATAGAAATCCCAAGTGAAACGGTGAATGCCATGCATAAGAGTGACATATTTGCAAACCCTTTTAAGGTTAGCGGGCCCCCCGATAGGATTAGATACACATAAAGAAATAGGTGCAAGAGTGGGTTCCAAACCAAGTTTATTACACAAGTCAATAGATATGAAGCTGTGAGTTGCTCCGGTGTCAAATAAAACTCTAACAGGCAAGGTATGCAACATGAAAGTACTTTGTAAAGTACCTTGGTTATCCGGAACTTCCGGGGCAGGAACTTTCGGGGCAGGTGTGGAAAGAGCAAAGACTCCAGATGGTGTACCTCTCTTCTGTGTTGGGCAGTCTTTCTTGAAGTGTCCAGGTTGTAAGCAGATATGACACAAATCCCTCCTAGTCATTTGTGCCGGTGGCGGAACAGCTGCGCTCTTTGGAGATGGGCAGCTACTAGCATAATGACCCTTTTGGTTGCAGTTGAAGCAAGTAATGGATGATATGTCAATGGGCTTCTTCTGAGAGTATCCAAGCCCTGTTTTCTGCTGCCAATTTTTCTTCTGTTGTGCAAAGTTTGGCTTTCTCTTCCCCGACTTACTAGCTGATGTCTGAGCAACTGGGGCTTTGGAGGATGATGTTTCCTTTGGCTTTCCCTCATATCGAAGAGCAAAGTCCATCAACTCAGTGAAGGTTCCATGGACATGAGCGGTGAGAAGCTCGTAATACTCAGGGCGTGCGCCATGTATGAACTTCTCATTCTTAAGCAGAGGTGTGTCGATCAAACCAGGCCCGAACTTAGAGAGTTCGTTGAATTTCCTCTCATACTCAGTGAAAGTCATATTGCCTTGCTTGAGATCCATAAAAGAACGATAGAGTTGGGCCTTCCCAGCAGCTGGCATCCACTGAGCCATAAAGGAGTCCCTATTTACAAATGATATGAAAACGAGTCAAAATTTTGAACAAGATAGAAGGAATTTATTCGATGTAATTTAGATAGATTTCTACCTAAACTGGGCCCAAGTGATGGTTTCCTCATCGGTACGAGAAGTGACAGATTCCCACCAGTCTTGTGCAGCATCCTGAAGTTGCCAAGCGGCCAACTGACGCTTCTGAGCGTCCGTGATTTCCAAGCCAGTAAAGATCCTCTCCAAACTCTTTAGCCATTGCTGTGCTTCGATGATACTCTCGGAGCCAGTGAATTTGACTCCTCCCAACTGAGTGTACTCCTTACTAAGAGTGGAGAATCGGATTGCGGGGGCTTGTGGAGCAGGAGCATTTCCACCCCTTCCACCTCTAACATTTCTTCTGGCAGCCATACTGGAATACCAAAAGTGATTTAGAATCAAAGATAGGATTTTATAGAACTTAAAGAAATTCTACTCAAACGAATTCAATAAGAAAGATGAATCAAAAGATGTGGATTCTGAAATGATTCTCCTCATTCTAGGGTATGTTTACCCTATCTCTAATGAGCTTTAAACTCCACAGGCTAAGGTTATCGGGAACCAAAGCTCTGATACCAACTGTAACAACCCGTATATTTGGACCATTTAAATTGACAATAATCCACACATGTCAACATAAATAGTACAAAACACGAATCATTAATGGAGTATAGATATATAAATGAGAATCATCACAGAATCACAGAAATATAACATCACAGAATAGTGCAGCGGAAATACAACATAGTCATAAGAGTAGTTCATGAAGCTACCTAGAAATACAACAATGTCTCAGATAAAATAAAATAGAACAACATAGAAGTCCAATAGTCCAAATAGATAGAGTAATACTGATAAAATAAGATAGTGAAAGTCTTCAGTCTTCAGCTCCAAATAAACAGCAGCAGCAATCCTCAATCTGATCCGAGCATATGCACAAACAACACTCGAATCAGGACATATATTCTTATATAGATAATATGATCCAAATTCAAAATAACAATAACTCAAAGATGAATGGAATAAACATCTTTCAGGATCCGATAAACTATTTATACATAATAGTGTACGATACATAGATAATGTCTAACAGTAAAGTAAAATATCAAAATAGCGTTAAGGCGTTACCATTATCCCCCTTAACACATTTTATAAATATCATAGTCTATACAGCACTGTAAACTCCACCGTAAACTAGTGGGATATCAGGGAGTACTCCATAGGTATAATACAAAACAAATTCGTAGTGGTCGCGTATACGGAATACAAGTATGACAAGGCACATGAGGCAATACCCAAGATAGTGAAACTACCGTTCGCCTGATCCGGACTGGTGAGAACGCATCGCCGCAACGATCGCAACACCGCGAAACAACACTCCAAATTCAAGGGTGCGCACCAATCAATCACAAAAGTAAATGAGTAGTTTACGAAGAAGTGTGTTCGCTCGAGGTAGCTAACCCCATTTGGCCCGGCACGGCTCCTGATTTTAGTCATTTCCAATTTGACACAAGTGTCAAGGCTATCCATTATCGTTCACTTTCTTCAGTCATCGCGTACGTCAATCCAACCACTTCATTCTGGATCACACTCCGCGTATAGTTATTAAAGTGGTTTTCGGTCTAGACAGTGAGTATGTCCCTAACCGATTCCGGTTCCTTTAATAACCTTCGTAATTAATTTACCGATTGGTCGCTTAATATTTTCAAAACCAATTAAATTACAATTTCAATTATAATTCGTAAATCAATATTTCTTTAGTCATTCTAAATCAATTTCTAACATTATGTTTTATAACTTCATAACTCTTTCTATAATTCAATTTCAAAGTTTCAACTGAAAATAATTTCAAATATTCATTTAATTCCATGTATAAGTTCATTCCAAAATCAATTAACGTACAAATCGTTTTAAATTCAATTATCGATTTTATTCGATATTCATTACATTATTTATCATTAAACAATTTCAATTAAATTTCCAATTCATTACTTCCTTAAGTTCGTTTCATTATCAAAGCTTACATATTTATTCAATTTGAATTTATCGAATCCAATTCTCTAAATTACAAGCATTTCATTTGTTTTCGATAAAGCGCGTTCTATTTCTTATTAAAGAAATTCAATTTCATATATTTATTTCTTTCGTTACAAATTTCAAATCTCAATTGAGAACTTAGTTTCACTTATTCAAAATTCGATTTCTCTTAATAAAGAATATTCAATTCGATTCAATTATTACATAATTCATTCTATTCAATTTAGTTTAATCATTAAACAATTTCAATTAAATTTCCAATTCATTATAATTTCAAGTCTTAGTTATTATCATTTCAAACTCAGTCATTAATAATTCCAAACTTAATTATAAATTTTAAAACCAAAATAATAATTTCAAAACTTAAAAAAAAAAAATTATAATTAATAATTTCAAAACTTTATTATTAATAATTTCAAGACTTGATTCCAAAATCAATTATCAAATAATTCAACATTTAATCATTAATTTAATTTAAAACAATGTTCGTTGTAAATTACGACGTAAATATTTGTTTCAAATTCAAATATTCACAGTTACATTTATTCGAATCTACATTCCAATTTTATTCAAAACTTTGTTATTAGTCGGATAAATTTTATTTCATTTAAATCAAAACATTGACCAATCGGTTTTAATTTAATTTTCTATCCTAAGTCAAGTTCATTTGGGTATCTATCATTTCAACCCGATTCCATTTCAATTCAAAATCAAAGCATACAAAGGGAACTTGCAGTGTGATAGCTGGGATGGTGTCAAAGTAAATAAAAAAGCAATAGCATCCATTCACAACAATTTAACAATTTATTAAATAATCCCGAAATAATCGTATTAATTTACATTTGTTATTTATGCAAATTAATAAAATTATTTCTAGAATCTACACTATCATTTCATGTAGATTAAAGATTATTATATTACGGTTTTTCACTTGTCGTTCAATTCAATTTCAAATTTACACTAAACAATAAATCAGATATACGTTAAATGGTACAAAGTGAAATTTACCAATTTCTACGTCATTTTAATTAACAATTAAAGTGTCAAGTTTAACTAATCAGTATTCAACATATGAAGGGGTCAAGTTTAACAAATCAAAGTTCGGCGTATATAATACGATTTAAATTGGTTAACTATCCTATCCAAATTTCACTTGCAAACTATTTATCACTTAACAATAGCAATCAACATTCAACATAATAATCAATTCAACCAAACTTGCATAAGAATATATGTCGTGAAAATTAATTCACCTTTCGTGGATAAAGGAATAGACGGCGAAACAAGTAGAAGCACGAAAAGAAGTCGGTACACACGAACAACGAACACTGTAATATCGACAAAAGAAAACGATATTAATACAATGAACGTTTGTATAAACTTTATAAATTTATATAAATGCGCTTACCGACGATGGAGAAAAGAGCGGAAGCTGAAGATCGGTACTGCCGCAAAAGGATTCAGTCGGTTGCTGCAACAACAAGGAAAAGAAAACGGTTACTATTTTGGCAACCAAACGATACCGTTCAATTTCATATTTTTTCTTTATATTATTTTTTTCCTTTTCTTTCTTTTTTTTTTCTTTTTGTTTTTTTTTCTTTCACCTTCACGCATGAAATATCATGCAAGTTCTTTGGCCAAGAACAAAATGCAAACTTGCATAAGCTGGTAGTTCTTTGGCCAAGAACAAAATGCCCTGAAGCATGTTGCTTTTCCCCTCCCATCTCACGCATGCCTCACCCACCATTTCATTTTTTTTTTATTTTTTTTATTTTTTTTACATATACATGACACACGCACACTCACAACACAACCCTCATTTACAAAATACACACACGCCAGATCATGCTGGCCTCTCCAAAACGCATGCAAGCTTTCATTTTGCAAATTTTTTTTTTTTTTTTTATATAGGCCGAGACCTCATCATGCACTCCCTCTAACATATGCACCCTTCAACATGCTGGAAGCTCGCTCACCATTCATTTTTTTGCATGCATGAACATACGTTCTTTTAAAAAAAATGGGCCGAGACTAAAATATGCAACTACTATCATATGCACATGAACAGTTTCTTTATTTTTCCAAACAGAAGCTAAGACTCAAATTTTGTGCCCAGGTCAATCCTTCATCCCTTCTTGCATAAACTATGCAGGCACCACAATTTGAACACACTTTTTCATTTTAAATGCAACCTTCACCATGCTGTATAAATCTCATGATACACAGCACGCACGCATGAATCCCCAAGACATAGCACACACGCACGCATGAATCCCCAAGACACAGCATACACGCACGCATGAATCCCCAAGACCGAAAAGTGTCAGAGGTGGAGTGGAGAGTGTGAGCTGAGTTCGGCCTCCATTCGTTTTGTTTTTTTTGTTGTTGCTGAAAATATGAGAGAAGATGAAGGAGGGGAGAAGGTTGAAGATAGTTTACCTGAAGCAGCTTGAAGTTTTTGGACGAAGTTATTTTTTTTTTTTTTTAAACGAAAGTGAATTGAGATGATAGAAGACAGTGAACCAGTAAATATAATTTACTTGATGCTTCGTATCCCACAAACCAATTCATTTCCCAAACGTCTAATGCACCCTTTACCCTTCAACTCCCCAATAAACGCATTAATTCAGCTGGCCTTTTATTTTCTTTTCAATTTCTTTAGTAACGGGTAGAAGATTTGGGCTGTAACGTGTTTAACCGGTCCGTTTAACAGTTAAAACAACGTGACGTTTTTTTTTCTGATTCGCGCAAATAAATATACCGTTATGATCAGTACGACGAGGCGATTCCAACGGTATACAGATTATTGCGATACGATGGTTTTATAAAATTCGCACTTACGCCGCTAAAATTGCGCGTTTTGCAAAACAATTTAAACGGAGCAGGCGATGACAGTTTTTGACGAAACGAATTTCATAATCATGATCATAATAATTTTTACAACATAACTGTGTAAAAATATTTGGATTTGGAAGATAAATTTTACGCAGCTTTATATGGACTGATATACAGTAAAACGCGAACGAAGTTTGCTGTAATATTTTACGACGAAACTTTTTCTATGCTCATATCTAACAAGACGCATGTCATAAATAAAGTTTGGATGTTAATTGAGATCGTTTATAAATTTCAAAATTTTTTATATCAAACGATGGATTTTAAAGTTTTAAATCGGGTCGGAAATTCAGGGTCGTTACAACATGACCATAAAAGTCAAGTGATCGAAGTTAACAAATGACAGGGGTACAATGAAAGTCCACCAACGAACACAAGGTCAAACCCAAATAAAAAGACGGGTTCAACTCAGGAGAAATATAAATCAAATATCGACTTCAGCACAAGGTCAAATCCGAGTTGTGAATCTGGATTCAACACAGGTGCAAAGTTAAAAATGTACAAGTGGTCAAGACATCTAAAGTAAGTCTCGACTAAAAATCAATGAATCAAGTCAACTACACAATGCAAATAAATATGGTCAGAACACAAACGCAAGCGAAGTCAAAGACATAAGCATCACTGATACACAGGAATGAATCAAGACAGCAACCAGAGGCAACATCAAGTGATGTAACATCACACAATCAAATGAAAACTCAAATTTCAATTTCACTGTCTCAACATCAGTGTATCATCGACAAAGTGAAACAACAAATATACAACAATCTCAATCCAAGGCCGAAGCCATTAGAATTCATCGACTACCAAAATCATACAATGGTATGGTATAGTTCAACAATATCACCAAAATTTTAAGAAAATCAAGTGACCGAAGTCAAATGCAAGCCTTAGTTTCAAACAAAACAAAGAATTGAAATGGTCAGCAAGTAACAGAGCAACTCCTACTCGAAGTGAATGGTGGAAGAGCAAGTGCCACCCGAAGCAACACAAACTCAGATGAGCAAGTGCACCAGAGAAGACTGCACAGATAGAAAGGCCAGACAACACAATGCAAATGAATTCAATGAAGTATTTCACGAGCCAAAGACAACTGCGGTTCCAAGCAAATGTCGAAACTGCAACAAATACAAACTACAGGAAGACAGTATATAAACATGTATATACACATGTATACATATAGTGGCAATCCAGTACTCACATACAAATCTAAAAATTACAAGCACATGTTCGAGCCTTCACAGCAGGTATAAAGTTCAAATGCAAGAAGTCATATTTAAAATTCGATGTGCAGGCAACACGAAAATGAATCAAGTCCAGACCACACACCTCAAAGTCAAGCTACATGGAGATCAGACTTCAAGTCAACATGGCTGCATAAAGAAATCAAACCCAGACTGAAACAGCATGCACAAAAGTGGAAACAACAACCATGAAATACAAGTGCAAGTACAAAATGAATGCCACGACTACAAAGGGTCAAGGGCAGTCACAACTGTACATATTCAAATGCACTTAAACAAAGAACTCAGAGACATTATCAAGTTAATGTCGAAGTTCAATCAAAACATCAACTCGATACAGCAAGTATACATATATGCACCTCGAAGTCGAAACAGCAATTGGTACCAAACAAAAGTCAACAGAGTCGAAATCGTAGGGGTCACGAATAAATTCAATATCATCAAGCCAAAACCAAATCAGTGATGACTATGCAAAACAAGCGGCTCAAAATCATCTCAAGCATCTAAACAAAATCGTATGGCCGAATCCCAAAATAGAGAAAATCATCAAAAATTCAAAGCAATGATAGCTCAGAAATTACGCAACGAAATCATACGAATAAAACAGAAGAATCAGGGAGCTTGAATTGGATGTGAGTGAAAGTTTCACTCACCTGGTTTTCGAACTTGGCCAAAAAGAAACGGCAGAGGGTGCAACTCGAAGAGGCAACCAAGAACGAGATTGAGCAGACGCGAGGGAAGTGAAGGCATCCACGATTCTCACGAGTCCTAGTTTTGAAGACGAGCAGGAAGATCGAGTCGCCGCCATTTATTTTCTTCGTGAGCTAGGGTTTAGGGTTATCGAAAGAAAATGAATGAACGGGCTTTTGAATTGAAGTAGGGAGGAACGGTTGTACCCTTAGATAATTATCACTACCCAAACAAAGAAACATGACCCGAGATTCAAATTTACAAAGCTCAACCCTTAACCAAAATTTCAAAAGAATTTCAACTTGATTTAAAAGTTAAAATAGCCATTAGCTATCGACATTAACCGTCTAACGACGATAATCAATTGATGCAAAATACTGGGTTGTTACAGAAAAGGTAAAAATTTATTGAACAATGAATTAATTAAAAGAAATGAGAAAACATGTATAACTTTCAATTACATTCTTTAAAATCATATATATAACTTACCAAATATTAAAAGTTGAATTGTTAATAAGAAAATGTAATAGATATTGTACAAGTAATAAATTTGAGGTAATGAAAGTAATTAATGAAATTCCTTAATAAATATGAATTTGATGTTGTAATATTATAATCTTAAGTGTAATTGAAAAGTCTACTAATTGAAACTGAAAGGTAGGTATTATAAATGGAAGAAAATAAATAAAATTAAGTAAATGTTAAAGTTAATTATTTTAATAAACAGAAAGATGAATGCTGTAATAAATGAAATTAAGTAATAAGTAAAAATAAACGAAGCAAACATTTAATGAGTGAATGTAAATTAAAAAGATAAATCATTGTATAAATAAAAAGAAGAAATTTAGATGACATTAAAATGAAAAAAAATTGAATATTGTAAGTAATAAATGAAATTAATAATAGGTTAAGTTGATGGTTGTTTGGATTTGTTGTTGTTTAGTTGATGGTTGTTTGGGCAAGGATACTTTAAAATTGGATTTGGGTGAATGAATAATCTATTCGGTTTTATCTAAGACTGTTAAGTAAATGATGCGCTAGTAGTTTATTCTTCATTCCGTACAATTTAAAAGTTTTGAATCCGAACAACTATTTGTTTGTTTGATTGAATAGTTGCTTTGTATTTGGTGTGTATGCTGTTGTTGAAATGGATGGTTGTTGTATTGATTTGTTATTAGTGATTGAAACCACTTAAATATTTCATTTATATAATTGTTAACCCTTTTAGATTATATAAGTGAAATGCAGGTTATGGAAGAAATTGCTACTGCTTTTGGTTCCATAAATTAAGCGTAAATCGCCCGACAAATAGGTACGTTTCGGATTACGGTTTATAGTGCTATTTTATATATTTTCCCGAGTTGGGATATAACATTTTGGATAATATATGCAATATAATTTTTATATTTTTATATTATATTTTCTCCCAAGCCTCTACGTACAAGGGAGACTCTGCCAAAATTTTTCGTAAATTTGGACTTTGAAATTATTTTGAAAATGTTTTTCCAAACTTTATTTATTCAAGTATAAAAAGTTATATTGATTATAAGATGGGTATATTTTATTTAAAGTAATAAATTTCGTAAACTATTGTTTTTAAGTTAATATTTTGAATAAGATGTATTGTTTATTTAATTCTTCCTTCTCCCTTCTTTTTCCTTTTGGAGGACGAAAAGTTTTGAGTGGGGGAGAGTGTAACGACCCGTAAATTTCGTTAATTTAGTTTGGTTGAATTAATGAGTTGTGTAATTAAATTTAGTAGAAATAAAAACTTTATTAACAAATATTGAAATGAACGCTAAATTAAAATATATAAATGGTGACTTAAAACCTATTTATTGGTAATTTGAATAAAATTTCAATAAATAAAATGGTGTAAGTATTATACCTGGATATAATTTGAATACGGAAAATATAGGGTAGGCATTAAATTTGTTAATGTAAGGACACATTGTTACTGTAATTGATTTTTAATTAGGGATACGTTATTGCAAGTTAATAATTAATAAACTTGAACGATCCTTTCAATTTAATAAATCAATTCAAATGTTATGACTTAGCAAATGGAATATGATAATAAGAATAATTGCAAATTTTGTATTTAAGGGCGAATTAAATTATGATAGGTAGTAGTAGTTGTTGTGAAGAATAAATATACATGTATATTAAAGGTGATAATAGTGGGTTACTAGTAAATTCACTCATTTACCAATAAAGATAATTAGATGTGCCATGATGATAATTAATAACATAACGGCAAGAGAAAATGTACTCATTAGAATATTAATTGCAATTGGATAGTGATTTTAAGTAACAATGTTAATGCAAGGTAAGTAATGCTAAATTAAATTCAATATTAACGAACAGTGATTAATTCAAAATTTCTAACATATATTAAAAATTACCTGCTTATTTGTTAATGGAATTAGAATTTGTAATAAGCGACAATAAAATAAATGAATGTTACACTAATGGAAAATGAAATAACGTTCGTTTAAATGTTGAGTAATTATAGGGTCGTATTTATTATTAGCGTTACTTTAATAATTATGGTTAATTGTGGAATTAATACGAGAAGTATGTAAAGTAATAACTAAGAAAGTAATATGTTATAAATTAAATATGACCTAAACTTAAGTGTAAGTAAAAGGTTAAAATTGAATCTAATTCGGTTAATTTGAAACTTATTGAAATAAATTGGATTCAATTTATAGAAAGGGATTATTTTAAGAAATTGAAAGAAACACTATAACTGGTGAATGAAACTACTTTAAATTGAGATGGGAAGTGGTTTACGGTATTATAAATTAATAAGTAAATCAAGATGAAAAATTTGATGAATTATAGGATTTGAATTTTCAATGGTGAGTAAATTTATTTAATTTATAATATTTGGATTTATTGCCAATAAATGAAATCAAATATTTAACTATTACGTTAAATTAAAAATTAAGTTGAAAACGGGAAGTATTTATGTAATAATTTAAAATTCAATGGTAAATCCTTCTATTTGAAATTATGAATGGAATAATTATGTGTAAATTTAAATTAATGGAAATTTTGGAAATTTACCTAAAATTTTTAATTTTATGAAATTGAAAATTTCTATTGATTAATCTTTAATAAATTGACTTTTAAAAAATTTTAAATCAGTGTAAATTTTTTGGATTATTAAGCGATAAAATCTTCCATTACTAAAACTGAAATATAAAAAAATTGGATTTATTCACTAATTCTTAATTTATTTAATTAGTATAAAAATAGCCATTTTGGTCATGGACTCGGATTTTGATGAAACCAGTTTCATCGGATCCGTAATAGGAAATTATTGTAGGGTTTCAAGTTTCGTTGCGATCGCACTTGTCGTTCGATCGTACGAACGCGAAACGCCTTGAAATCGATTTAATTAAAATCAATTCGAAATCAATTTGAAAACATTGATTTCAGCATAACTTCTTCATACGATTGAATTTGGACATGAAACTTTTTCCACCGCGTTCAGAATATTAAAAACACCTATTTGGATATATGGGTTTAACCAATTTCGTTCCGGGGTCTGAACGGGCGTTTTGGGCCAATTA
This sequence comes from Allium cepa, assembly GCA_030765085.1. Lineage (NCBI taxonomy): Eukaryota > Viridiplantae > Streptophyta > Magnoliopsida > Asparagales > Amaryllidaceae > Allium > Allium cepa. Next base: position 232,899,261 of record CM060932.1, on the reverse strand, counting down.
TCGTTCAGCACGTTTGTTTATCGGATCCATCTACTCTATTTCTAACCTACCTATTTAAACCCAGTTATAAACCCTAGCCTCCGTCTATTCTAATTTTTTGTGCATTCATTTCCTCAGCTCCTCCTCTTCCAATGGCTGCAAACACTAGATCCAAATACAATTCGAAAATCATCCAAAGCCTAAAATTTAAAATCCTTAGAAAAATTCCAAAAATATATATGTTAATGCTCTCGACGAGCGTAATTCATTGGTGCTATCTGTTTTTTGATTGGAGTTTCTGTGTGTCCAGATCGGGGCAAATTAGTTTTGGCCGTTCGTATTAGGGAGTGAGATTTAATGGTGGATTCGCGTCTTTGGTTTGATCGGAGGGGACAGTTGTGTAGACGAGGTCAAATCGGTCTCATCCAAAGGGTTCGCTTGGTCGCTGGAGGCCGAAATTCGCCACGATCGACGTGGATAAGCAGCGGCGGCGAGCGTTGGTCGTACAACAGGAGGGGTTCGTGCGTCAGCATAGTGATCGGCCCAAGGTGTCGAAGGCAGTAGCATCATCGGATCATGGTTTGGTTGGTCGGCGTTTAGAAATTTTCGTGGCGGCGTTTCTTGCGTGCTGTGCAAATTAGGGTTTTCTGGTTTGGGTCGTTCGGTGTTGCCTGTAGCCGAGAGAATGAAGAGTGACGTGGCGGTAATGTTAAGTTTTGTTGCTTTGTTTTTATTTATTTAAATTCGAATAACTTCTAATTTCCATAACTGGTACATACGAACTCCGTTTCATGCACAACTTTTTTGTTAGGATCGTTATTAAATTCCAGATCTTTTGACGTTGGTTGGGACGAATTTCGAGACCATCAAAATTTTGGGTTTTAAATTGGATTTAAATCCAATTTAAATTCAAAAGGTGAGTGTTTTAACCCACTCACAGCTTCTAAGGTTTCTTATGTTTGTTAAATTGATTTAAGATATGAGTAGAAATTTATTTATGACTGTTTTGCATATTTTATTCATCATCTCAATTAAATCGCATTTATTTAATTTAACTTTTAATTAAATTTATTATTGCACATAAATTGACAGTTAAAAATTTATTTATTTCGCATATAAACTGCTAGTGAAACCGTTATTTATTTAGTTATTTTGAATATAAACTGTTCGTTAATACCTGTTATATTTTATATGCTATATTGATGTTTGTTTAAATTGATGATGATTAAAATAAAATTGGTTGATGATTGATATTGGGTGAATGGATGATGTGTTCTATATTATATAAACTGCAAGTTATTATGCATTCTCATTTCATTCAGGATTGCGGTTTGAAATAGTATACAACCGCATTTCTTATTTTTTATTAAATTGCGGATTGAAATGATAAATATCCGTATCACTTGACCATAGGACAAAAAATTATATACAGGCACCGCAGTATATATATAAAATTATTTTTGAAATAATTTCTATGGTTTGGATAGGATACGGTAAATAAATATAAATTTTGATGTTATATAAATCTTATTTTATTTATACATATATAGTTAAATTATTGAATTTAAGCTATGTATGAATTTGTTAAATTAAAATAAATAAATTGAATAATGGAGTTTGATTATTTTATATTGTATGGTTAAGTACATGTTAAGATATTGAAAATATATAGAGTTTTAAGTGATTTAAATCAATATAGATTGGGAGTTTAATCGAAAAATTTATTTGGAATTGAGCTAAATTAAGAATTTAACTCCATAAGTTGATGTAAAATTTATTAACATGAAATTTTAAAAAGGGTATGATATTTATAACTGAAATTGTATTCAAGGTGAATTAAATGAATATTTCTAGTATAAATAAATTGAAGGAAATTTTCTTTTATAAGTAATTTGAGTTTTACTTAAATGATTACGGGTTTATTATGCAATTATTTCAAACTAAATAATAGGACTTTAAATTGTTGAATAGAAATTTCCAACCTTAGTTCCAATTGTTTAATATTCAAAGTTTGAAATATATTGAAACTGAAGTGGTTATTGAAACTGAAAGCGATTTTGAAATCTATGGATTTTGACTTAATTTTAAATAAAATAAATTGTAAGTCGCGGAAATTATTTTATTTTATAAAGTAATTTTAAATGCAAACTATTTTATTCTATATACCGTTTGAATATCCAAACCATCCAAGTTTTCAAAGTTATGGTTTAAAGCTATGAATTTTCGAAGTATTGTAGTTTGAAAGTTATAATTCAATGTTTGGTTTCCAATTATTATAAATATTAAAGCAATATGATTTTGGGAAAGAAATATATTTGAAATAGAATGATATTATATTTATTTGGGTTTTTATAAAAATAATATCAAACGAATTTGTTTTGAAATAGAAGGAACATCGTATTTATATGGTTTGAAATAGATGTTTTATTCTGTTTTTGAAAGTATAATTATTTTTAAATGGCTGCGGTGTTATAATAACGTTTGGTTGTTGAAGAGACCGGGATCGGAAGTAGTCATACTCTCTGCCAACTCCGAAAACCACTTTAACAACCGTGTACGCGGTGGAGATTCCAGAATGAAGTAGGATGGCGGCGGCGTTTCCTTTGAGGTAAATACATGGACCCTACTCCCGTGTGTTGGCATAAGGTGGCTAAAACAGGAACGATTCTCGGGCCAATAAGGTCATTCCTCTGATCGGACACTCATCTTCGATACTATACTTTGACTTTGGATTGATTCGATGGCCACCTTTATTTTTGATTTTGGGGGAGTTTGTTCGAGGTGGGCGGTAGCTGCGCGTTTCCACCAGCCCGGATGTGTAATTGGTATATCTACCATGGCATTGCCTAGTTGTGTCGTGTCACCTACCATACCGAGCCTTTACTACGAGTTTCTATTTGTGTCGTACCTATGGAGTATCCTCTGGTAGCCTCCCGATCAGGAGGTATTACAGTACTATATAGACTATTGGCATTATTTGTGTTAAGGGCTATATGGGTAACCCCTTAACACTATTTAAAAGTAAGTTTATTTTATAATTAGACACTATTATAATAGCGAAATATACTACATAGTAAATAGTTTAACAGTTCCTTAGGAGATGTAAATCCCGAGCATCTCTTGAGTTACTGCACTCATATTTATTTCTGTTAATTTAACTCACATAAGATCTTTAAGTTCTGACTCGAGTGTTTTTGTCTTTTCAAATTCGCTCGGGTCAGTCCGAGCGTTTCAGGATCGAAGACTTTAGCTCTGGAGGACGAAGACGGAGATTTCTATTATTATTAATTATATTCCACTACACTTTTTAATTCCGCTGCTTTGATTATTATTGGTATGTGAACTCTGATATTTATTGTATAAAGAAGAATCAAATGTTTGTAAACAGTTTATGAACTGTATATTTATTTTTATATTTTATCTTTCCGTTGTGAGATTCTATTTTTTTTTTCTTTCCCTGTTTTTCTTATTTACCCCATAACAATCCGCCCTTTCGTATGGTTTGAATTGGCACGTGTGTCGATTTAAATCGCGCGAAAAGGCGGGATGTTACAATCTTTTTCTATTTATTCCTAGAGAACCAGGGGTTAAGTTTACTGGAAGTTATCGAACGTTGTTTCGAAGATACCGGGATCAGATATGTTATCCAAAAACCACTTCGATCCAAGGAATGCATTTCGAAGTGAAGACATCACGAAGAGCATGGAATCGAAGATATAAATGTGAAGTGCAAGGGTTAATCGCTAATAATCCTGAGGGTGATTCGAAAAATGGATGTAATAGGAATAGTGCATTCGATTTCGTTCAGACCCAGAATGGACTTGTATGGATGAATGCTATTAACACATTGTCATTGGAGGGAAATGAGTATTCCATGCGAAAATTTCTTGAAAGGTTATCATAGCCTCAACCCTCGTCAACCGGGAAATTACTAAAATAGGGCATGCAGCAGGGCTAAGTGGGTCGCTCCCGTTAGGGTATGTCATCATCTTTCTAGATTACCTATTTTCATGGATTTGGTTGTGCATGTGAGATCTTGATTAAGGTTGGAAGACCAGGATGATGACATATTCGGTACTACTAGTCAAGAGGTAGGTCGTTTCTGTATGGTAGGGTACAAGATGTTCTTGTCAGAGCCGGGTGCACTGTTCACGAGGTGCACCCATTGGAGGTAGTTCCTTGGTCATAGTATGGAATCCATTCTCCAATACATGCTTTTTCGGTTTTGATTGTAGAGCATAGTATGCTGAAATTTAATTAATGTAACAATTTCGGCTATTTTAATAAGTATTTGTACTTAGACACTATTATAATATCACTGAATTGTCTATAAAAGTGTATTGGTTATCGTAAGGTAAAAACCGGTCGTGTTTATTTGCGGCGTGTTTTTACGAGATACCTTTGATTTCAAAGATTTCTTATCACTTTAAATCTAGTTGGATGTGTTTTCTCAGGCTGGTTTTCTAGACTAACTAACTCGGGTGTTATTTTATTATAATGCTTGGGTCAGGTCGAGCATATTATAGATTGGCTTGGATGCTTGGAGTTTCAGGAGATGAGCTGGTGGCCAAAGGCGTATTCGCTAGATGGTTATTTTTTTGTTGTATTCATGGTTGTGTTTATCAGCAATTATGAGGGCAGGTTGTTATAACTGTCCAGTCTGAAATAGTTAGTATACTTTGTGTGATAACCTGAATTTTGGAGTATCTGTTAATTGTTAATTAACGGGGTTAACTAATAGAAACATTGAATTATAGATTTAACAAATAAATCTGATAATAAATAGTTATACCTGGATTGTAATTCAAATTTGAATCTGAATTGGAGTTTGAATTTGAAACTTGAATTTAAGATTTAAGTAAATGCCTTAGTAAATAATTTGGATTTTTAAAATAATATATATAGATAATTTATTTAATGTATAATTGGTTAATAAAATTTTCTGTAAATATTGTGTATAATTATAATTGGGAAATATAAAAAAATGTATGATAGTGAAATGAGGTTTAAATAAAGGGTTTATTTTGATTTGTATTAAGGATATCAACATAGATTAATAAAAACAAATATTTAGTAGTTCAAATCATAATAGCCTAAAATAAGATTTAACAAGGGTTTAAATACATTTTTATATACTTGAAATTTTTGTACTTTGTATATATAAAGAAAAGTTTAAAAAAAAATATTTATTAATATAAATACATACAAGGCACAAGAGACATTTAAATATAAATTTAAAATACTTGTAAATATCTCATTTTTGCATACCAACACTTGTAAGAAAATGATTATATGTATTGACAAATGTAAGCTTAATGGCATTCTCTTTTGATTTGAAATTAGGTAAAAGGTAATAAGAAAAAAAAAAGGGGCCAGACTATTTTCTTCAAAACCTAAAATCATAAAAAAAAAAAAGAGTTTCAACCTGAAGTAAAATTAAAGCAGATCATATGCAAGATTAAAATCAAAAGATTTCTAGTTTTAAATCAAGTGGCTAATCCAAAAGTGCAAGAATCAGATTCATCTCAACTCAGCAATACAAAGGTTCAAGTTCAGTTTAAAAAAAAATAGAGAGTCAACTTGAAATAAAAGCAACTCTACAACTCAAAATCAAATCCAGGTTTCAGAAAAAAAACAAAAGCAAGATTGTCAGATCAAAAAGAAAAAGAAAAAAATAGCCTGTCTCTGTTCAACGACCAGGTGAGCAAGCATTTAAACCCGCATTTTATTCTGGTTTGATTGTGATAAAATTTGATATAAGTTGTGACATATGTTTTATGACTGTGAATTGTGTGTTGTATGTTATATGTATATAGATGAATGTATGTAAGTTACAACCAGGGACAAAAATCAAAGCTTTTGAGCCTGGAAACATTTTAAACCTGAAAAAAAAATTCCTCTGTTCAAACTGAATATAAGGTGAGTAAATCTTCTTCTGGAAATGAAATTTTAATCTGTTATGTTGGTTGCATGCGAAGATCTTAAAAGAATGATATAAACTATGTTTATGAATATAGGTTCTTGTATATATATATATATACATATATTAAGGTGTGCATGTCTGTTGTGTTCTTATTCAACTCTGTCTTCAAATACTGGGTTAGATTTAATTTTAAAATTCAAATCACCTTAACTAATTATTGTTAGGCCTTGGTTTCCAAACCAAAAATGTTTGTTTATATATAAATTACGGTGTAAAAATAGATTCGATCTTAATAGATTTGAGAATCTTCTGAAACAAGAAAATACAGTGGATTCTCTTTAAATATGAAAAACCCAAACATTTTAATTTGTTGATTTGAGTTCACAACTTGAACGATCACTCAAAAACATGATATTTAAGATGAATATCATGAATTTTAGATTTGTAAATTGGGTGATATTGCATGTTGATCGGAATTGGGTTCTCGAGCAATTTCCGATGATTGAGAAATTTTGGGGATGCAAGAGTTTGGGTAAAGTAAGTTCTGGAGGTTGGTGTTATCGGCAAAAATGGTCGGAGTAATTCTCAAGTGTTATGGTGGCGCAGAGATGGCATTATAAGGTTTGGATTTTATTTTGGTTCGATGTCAGGAATTTGGATGCTGCGACATCGACAGAGCTTCGAGCTCGATCGCGATGGAGGGATTTGGGGCGTGGCCTATGGTGAGGTGATCGCCGGAGTGACAATGGTTCAGGTGGTCAGAGGTGGTGGCACGTGGAGGTTTTTAGGCGAGGTTCTGTTCCAGTTTTGGCCATGGGAAGCTCAAATTCAATTTGGACCTTGTGATAATGAATCGATGGTAGGAATCGATTGTAGGATCGAACGTGGACATGAGGGAGGTATTGGAAATGGTCGGAGGTTGGTGGGACGGCTGTGCACGTACACGCGAACCGTTTCGTGTCCGGTCCTATTTAATGGAATCTGGAAAGAAGCAGTTGCTCGAAGTAGAGCTCCAGAAAATAAGGCTTGATCTCGAGCTTGTCTTCGGGATGTTTCGTGTGTAGCAGCTGTTCTTTTACGAGAAATGGTGGGCTCGGGATTTTGTTAAGTATCAGTTTAAAAAAAAATCAAGTTACTTGTGTTATGAATTTGAAATATAAATTTAATTTCCTTTTAAAACTTTAAATTATGGTTGTTTTAAGGGTTTAGTTAAAGAAAGGTTGAATAATTTATCAACTTAAAATTATCGAGTTAATTTTTATGATGATAAAATGTTTTAATCATTTTGTTAAGTAACAAATTATTGAACGAGTTTCCAAAATGTATGTATGAACAATTTTCAAGAAATTTTCAAAGGGAAATTTTTTAAAATGATAAAGTTTTTAATTTTGTGATTAAATTAAATTAAATTTTTGATTTAAATCCCTGAGTGTTTCAGTTATGGTTTGATAAATAATTAAGAAAAATGGTTTATCTAAATTTATTATAGAATAATCATTTACTTAATGATTAAGGGAAAATTAATTTAAAGGTGATTTAATTAATGAAGTAATTAATGTATGATTACTTAATGAAGTTAATACTTAATATAATTAAAGGGTAATTACTCTATGTAATTACATTAAAAGATAACCGATTTATGTGATGAAGAAATTAAAGGTAATTAATTACTTAAAGATAAATAATCAATTAAAATTAATTAATTAATGGTTAAATTTGATTAAGTGATTAAGGATAATCACTTTTTGTAACTAATTAAGGATAATTAATTAATGGTAATTAATCAAGGGTTAGTTAATTGAGGATAATTTACAATGTGATAATTACTTGATGAAAGTAATTAAAGATTGATTAATTAAGGGAAGTAATTAAATGATAATTACTTAGTGTTATTAATTAAAGGATTATTTAATTAAAGTAATTAATTAAAGGTTAGTTAATTAATGTGTGTGATTAATTAAAGGATAGTTAGTCAAGGGTGATAAATTAAGATGGATAATTAAAGTATGATTAGTTAATTGGTGTGTAATTAATTAGTGTTAAGTAAAGATAACCTAAGTGATTAAAATTAGTAATTAATTTAATTAGAGATAAATTAACTAATTTTGGGGGTGATCAACCTGGATTATGAATGATTGAACGATGTTAAATGCCCTGAAATGGTTGATATTTATGATATGAAATGATTATGATATGATATGTTTGTTTGAACAGTGATTGTGTGGTTATTTATCGTTGTTGAATTGCGGTGTAAAAAGCGACATCTTGAGATTAAAGGTTGAATTGCGTTTCACTTGAATAACGTGGGTTGAGATGGTATTCAATTCGAAGAGTCCGGAGTTGGGTATTAGTAAATACCTGAAACCACTTCGATTTGTAATCTAATAACTCTGTACAGATTTGATTTGTGAAATCGATAGACTGGAATGTAATGATTTTAGTGAATTGGACCATTTAATCTAAGTTTGATACTTAAAAATTGATGGGTGTAATAGGTGTTGTCTATACCAAACTTGTGAATTTTTAAAATTGATACGAGTTACCCGGGTTTTATGTAAGTTTTATGCTGATGTATTCCATGTTAGATGGGTTTACTCACGCTGGTTTCCAGCCTGACCCGGGTGTTACTTTGATGTAATGCTCAGGCCAGACTGAGTATTATAGATTTTCAAGTAAGGGCGTTCTGGAGCTCAGGAGACGAGCTGGAGGGCATGAACGTATGGAGTGTTTCCCGCTGTGATATGTTATTGTATAACTAGGACATGTTGTTTAAATCTGTCCAATGATTAGTAATGGTTGTAACTCTGATGTATAAAAAATATAATTGTACTGATACAGTTCTTCTTTGTAAAACTGTTATTTATGTAATACTATATTTTGATTAGCTGCGAATGTGAGGTTTCTGTGTTTTGGTGTTTCTATTTCTTCTTTTTCTTCTACCTCTTCTTCTTTTCCTAACTATCTGAAATTCTCTGGATCGAAAATTTCGGATCATTACATTTGGTATTAGAGCTGAAGGTTAAGTGAGAACCTTAGTTCTGGTGGGATTACTCATTAAGGATAGGGTCAATGGTACCCTAGGATGAGTTGAGTATATATATGTGAGAGCGTACTTGTTATTTTCTTATATAAAGATTTTAAATGATTTTACATATGAATATATTTTGATATATAAAGCAATATTTCTTTCTTATAAATATTAAGATAATTAGTTGTTAAATTATTGGAATTAAATTAAGTGGAAATAGAAATACAACCAAACTGAAATTGAATAAAAATAAGTTTGAAATGGATTCAAACTGAAATTAAAATCTTGAAGTTGAGGAAGAGTTTCAAAATAAGATGAATTAGAATTGGTTTCAAACCAGAGAAATAGAATGGTTATTGTGTTTAATAATGGGATGATTGTTTTTCAATAAACAATAAAATGTTTTAAGGAAGTAACCATTTAAAAAGAGAATAACTTGTAAATTTGAAAGTATGTAAATTAAAGTGGGTTTCCAAGTGAGAAGTTCTGAATTCTAAATCTAAACATTTGAAATTGTTTTCAAAGTGTTAAAGGAAATAATATTATTCAAACTATTTTGAATGTAATCTTATTTTAGAATAAGAAGTTGTTTGTAAACTTTAAAAGAATTTGTTTTGAATTAAAACCAAGGGTGGTTTAAATTTTAAAATTCGGCTTGGTGGGCCAAGAAGAAAATATGTATATATGTAAGGAATATACATAATATCAAAGATGGTTTGAAGTAAACTCTAAATGTTGAGTTTTAAATTTGGAATGAGATGTGAAAACCCAAAGTGATAAATTTTTGGACTTATAGATGGGAAAGTATTTTGAAATTTGAATGGGAATTCAAATTGTGTAAATTTGACTGAATTAAGTAAATTGAATTTAACTTAGAGGAAGTTAAATAAGTTTGAATGGACAACCTGATTTGGAAATTTCAATATGAAACTGGGATTTAACTTGGGAAGTTGAATGGTTAATTTGAATTGGGAGTTTGTGTGATCTCAAAATGGATTTGAGATCTGTGAATTGGAAATGTATGGGTGTTTTAAAATAATTTGGATAATATTATCCTATTAATAATCTTTAAACTGGAATTGGATTTGAATTATTATTTGAACCTAGAAATAGGTTTATGAAGAAGTAAAGTTTAAACTGATTTAAGAGAATTAAATCAACATTTGAAAGTTTAACTCGAATTTATATAATTCGAGTTGATTTAAAGTGAGATTGAATTTGAAATTAGTTTAAATTGAAATTGATCTAAATAATTTGGATTTGTGATTAAAGTTGAATAGTTTTAAATTCAAATGGAATTTGATTTGAATTTGGAAAGAATCAAGGATAATTCAACTTGAATTGGGATTAAATTCAAATTGGGGTTAAAAAGAATTAAAAAATTAAAATTGGTTCAGCTTGAAATTTATTTGAATTAATTGGAATTATGATTGAAGATGGATAAGTTTAAAAATTCAAATGGAAATTTGAATTGGATAACCTGAACAGGAATTGATGTTGAATGAGTTCAAATTCAAATAGGAAGTTGATTTGAATTTGGGATGAAATGGAAGTTAACTTAATTTAAATTGAAATTGAAAGTTAAAATTTATTGGAAATGGGATCAATTTAAATTGGAATTGAATCAATTTAAATGGAAGTGGAAATTAAAATTGAATTGATTGGAAATGGAGGTTGGGAATTGAACAGTTTGACTCTGGACTATTTTCAAAATAAATTGTTTTAGTACAAATCTATTTTTCCAAACTATTTACTATACAACTTTTCTTTTTAAACCTAAAACTATCTTATACTTGTTTTACAATTATTTTTGGAACTATTTAACAATTTTTCAACTGTTTTATAAACTAATTACTGTTTTTCAACTACTTTATAACTAATTACTATTTTATAGCTATTTTGCAATTATTTAAAATTTCTATAACTATTTGACTATTTTCTAACTATTTTACAATTACTTAACTGTTTTACAGCTATTTTACAAATTAACAATTATTTTTCAACAACTTATCTATTTTAAAATTTATCAAGCTATTTTCTAAATTTAAACTGGACAGAGTTCGAACTTTTTATGATTAAATGTCCATTTGAGATAAGAATTGAAGTGATAATCCAAATGAGGATTTAAGAATTGTAAGTGAATAAAAATCAAAGTGAATTTGGATAGAGAGGAGAAATTGACTTGGCTAATAATCAATGAGATAAATACGTAGGATGTGCGTATATTATTCTATTCGCATAGTGATTTGATCCAGATTCGAGCATAGAATTTCAAGATAATTATGTCGATCCGAGTTGGTATTTTTTGCTCGATTTTCGACGACGAACCTGGATATGGATTGTTGATTGGTTCTGGATATTCTCCATCATAGTTATGGCTATGCAAGGAGAATGACGGTTTCTGAGCAAGAAACCATATCTGAGTCCGCACTAGGAGGTCGGGTGGACGATACTAGTTCAGAAGTGAAATTGTGTGATCGAGTGAGCTATCAGATTGATATTGCGTACGGATGATATGTGTACATCATACGGAATGGAATGAAATTGATATTGAAAGTTTGTGGATAAGAACTTTGAAATAGTTTTTGAAATGGAAGGTATATTTTGTGGAATATATGATGAAATAAAATAGAAATTGGATATTTCTATGGTAGAAATTTACTTTATGGAAGTAAGTAGTATAGTTAATGACTTTATAGAGTAATCAAATTTGAATATTTGATTTGGAATAAACCAAATTATATATCTTTTTTATATAAGATAAATCTTCCCTGATTGAATCTATTGCCGAAAGGAAAAGATTTTTGAAAGTAGTTGAAGTATAAAAAGGATTTTATACAAGTTTGAAATGATCCTAAAATTTTTCAAGGTTATATATATCTATATATATATATAAAGGATCTTGTGAGAAAGATTTGAAAATGGTTTTGGAAACCTTTGGATTTGGAAAGGCTTTTGATTTTTGGGTAAATCAATATTGGATTTGAAAAGCCTAGTTGAGATTTATCGATTTTGGGATAATCGATTTTGAGGAAGGAGACTTATATATGATTCATACTAGGTGTATGATTTGGAATATACTATATGTGTATAGTATAAAGTGTTTTGAAAATGGCTCTGGAGAAAAAGGCGCTCCCTTGGGATGAACTTCTCAGGAGTACCATAGGTTGGTACTGCCTTGAGCCTCTAAGGGAGAGCTTCTAAAGTTGATCCTGTGAGGAGTCCGAACAAGCTAGTTCCTGAGGATTATTGGGTAGCGAAAGTCGAGGGAGCTGATGCCTACAGAAGCATTTGGGTTATGCTGTGACGACAGTGTAACTCGATGTCGCTGCGATCTACTGTGTGGACCATAGCGGAAATCGTATGGAGGTGAGTGTCAACAGCCTACGCTTGATTTTGCCAGGAAGGCAACGTAACATCGGTAGGCTGCGATCTATGGTCAAGTGGAGTGGAGAAGTTTCATTTTTTTGGCAGCGGAATTCGAGGGCGCTGAGGCCTACAGTTATATGGGTTTTTGCTGTGATAGTCGCATAACCCCAGTTGTAGCTGCGATCTGTAGCGGGTTCCATGGTGTAATCGAGGGGCGTGGAGGCCTACAGTTATCTATGGATTTTGTCGGGATGGCAATGTAACCATCGGGTTAACTGCGACCATGGATGGGGGTGATGATTTCCAGAGCATTCTCACCAAAAGACGTTTCCTCTATTTTCAAAATGTTCTCTATATTTTCAATAAAATTATTTTCCAAGTATTTTCACTGGATGTCGAAAATGGGTCTACTAAATACTTATAGATTTTCAGTCCTACGCCTGATCAACGTATGACCGAATTTCTATGAGAACAAGGATGGACTGGTTGAAACATCGATTTATAAAATGATATTTTTATAAAACTATAGATTTTAAAGTATTTGCAAGTTTTGAAATAAAAGAAGTTTATAGTTAAAAATGTTTAAAGGATCATTTTAAATTCCGGCTTTGTTCCTTTTCGAGGACGAAAAGATTCAAAGAGGGGAGGAATATGATAACTTGAATTTTGGAGTATCTGTTAATTGTTAATTAACGGGGTTAACTAATAGAAATATTGAATTATAGATTTAACAAATAAATCTGATAATAAATAGTTATACCTGGATTGTAATTCAAATTTGAATCTGAATTTGAGTTTGAATTTGAAACTTGAATTTAAGATTTAAGTAAATGCCTTAGTAAATAATTTGGATTTTTAAAATAATATATATAGATAATTTATTTAATGTATAATTGGTTAATAACATTTTCTGGAAATATTGTATATAATTGTAATTGGGAAATATAAAAAAAGTATGATAGTTAAATGAGGTTTAAATCAAGGAGTTTATTTTGATTTGTATTAAGGATATCAACATAGATTAATAAAAACAAATATTTAGTAGTTCAAATCATAATAGCCTAAAATAAGATTTAACAAGGGTTTAAATACATTTTTATATACTTGAAATTTTTGTACTTTGTATATATAAAGAAAGTTAAAAAGAAAAAATATATTTATTTATATAAATACATACAAGGCACAAGAGACATTTAAATATAAATTTAAAACACTTGTAAATATCTCATTTTTGCATACCAACACCTGTAAGAAAATGATTATATGTATTGACAAATGTAAGCTTAATGGAATTCTCTTTTTATTTGAAATTAGGTAAAAGATAATAAGAAAAAAAAGGGGCCAGACTATTTTCTTCAAAACCTAAAATCATAAAAAAAAAGAGTTTCAACCTGAAGTAAAATTAAAGCAGATCATAGGCAAGCTTAAAATTAAAAGATTTCTTGTTTTAAATCAAGTGGCTAATCCAAAAGTACAAGAATCAGATTCATCTCAACTCAGCAATACAAAGGTTCAAGTTCAGTTTAAAAAAAAAACAAAGAGTCAACTTGAAACAAAAGCAACTCTACAACTCAAAATCAAATCCAGGTTTCAAAAAAAAACAAAAGCAAGATTGTTAGATCAAAAAGAAAAAGAAAAAAATAGCCTGTCTCTGTTCAACGACCAGGTGAGCAAGCATTTAAACCCGCATTTTATTCTGGTTTGCTTGTGATAAAATTTGATATAAGTTGTGACATATGTTTTATGACTATGAATTGTGTGTTGTATGTTATATGTATATAGATGAAAGTATGTAAGTTACAACCAGGGACAAAAATCAAAGCTTTTAAGCCTGGAAACATTTTAAACCTGAAAAAAAAATTCCTCTGTTCAAACTGAATATAAGGTGAGTAAATCTTCTTCTGGAAATGAAATTTTAATCTGTTATGTTGGTTGCGTGCGAAGATCTTAAAAGAATGATATAAACTATGTTTGTGAATATAGGTTCTTGTATATATATACATATATTAAGGTGTGCATGTCTGTTGTGTTCTTATTCAACTCTGTCTTCAAATACAGGGTTAGATTTAATTTTAAAATTCAAAATCACCTTAACTAATTATTGTTAGGCCTTGGTTTTCAAACCAAAAATGTTTATTTCTATATAAATTAAGGTGTAAAAATAGATTCAATCTTAATAGATTTGAGAATCTTCTGAAACAAGAAAATACAGTGGATTCTCTTTAAATATGAAAAACCCAAACATTTTAATTTGTTGATTTGAGTTCACAACTTGAACCGTCACTCAAAAACACGATTTTTAAGATGAAGATCATGAATTTTAGATTTGTAAATTGGGTGATATTGCATGTTGATCGAAATTGGGTTCTCGAGCGATTTTCGATGATCGAGAAATTTTGGGGATGCGAGAGTTTGGGTAAAGTAGGTCTGGAGGTTGGTGTTATCGGCAAAAATGGTAGGAGTAATTCTCGAGTGATTCTCAAGTGTTGTGGTGGCGTAGAGATGGCGTTATAGGGTTTGGATTTTATTTTGGGTCGATGTCAAGAATTTGGATGCTGCGACGTCGACAGAGCTTCGAGCTCGATCGCAATGGAGGGATTTGGGACGTGGCCTATGGTGAGGTGATGACTGGAGTGTCAATGGTTCAGGTGGTCAAAGGTGGTGGCACGTGGAGGTTTTCAGGCGAGGTTCTGTTCCAGTTTTGGCCATGGGAAACTCAAATTCAATTTGGACCTTGTGATAATGAATCGATGGTAGGAATCGATTGTAGGATCGAACGTCGACGTGAGGGAGGTATTGGAGATGGTCGAAGGTTGGTGGGACGGCCGTGCACATACACGTGATCGTTTCGTGTCCGATCATGTTTAATGGCATCTGGGAAGAAGCAGTAGCTCGAAGTAGAGCTCTAGAAAATAAGGCTTGATCTCGAGTTTGTCTCCGGGATGTTTCGTGTGTAGCAGCTGTTCTTTTACGAGAAATGGTAGGCTCGAGATTTTGTTAAGTATCAGTTTTAAAAAAAATTCAAGTAACTTGTGTTATCAATTTGAAATATAAATTTAATTTCCTTTTAAAACTTTAAATTATGGTTGTTTTAAGGGTTTGGTTAAAGAAAGGTTGAATAATTTATCAACTTAAAATTATCGAGTTAATTTTTATGATGATAAAATATTTTAATCATTTTGTTAAGTAACAAATTATTGAACAAGTTTCCAAAATGTATGTATGAACAAGTTCAAGAAATTTTCAAAGGGAAATTTTTTAAAATGATAAAGTTTTTAATTTTGTGATTAAAAAAATTTGAATTTTGATTTAAATCCCTGAGTGTTTCAGTTATGGTTTGATAAATAATTAAGATAAATGGTTTATCTAAATTTATTATAGAATAATCATTTACTTAATGATTAAGGGAAAATTATTTTAAAGGTGATTTAATTAATGAAGTAATTGATGTATGATTACTTAATGAAGTTTATACTTAATATAATTAAAGGGTAATTACTCTATGTAATTACATTAAAAGATAATCGATTATGTGATGAAGAATTAAAGGTAAATAATTACTTAAAGATAAATAACCAATTAAAATTAATTAATTAATGGTTAAAGTTGATTAAGTGATTAAGGATAATCACTTTTTGTAACTAATTAAGGATAATTAATTAATGGTAATTAATCAAGGGTTAGTTAATTGAGGATAATTTACAATGAGATAATTACTTGATGAAAGTAATTAAAGATTGATTACTTAAGGGAAGTAATTAAATGATAATTACTTGTTGTTATTAATTAAAGGATTATTTAATTGAAGTAATTAATTAAAGGTTAGTTAATTAATGTGTGTGATTAATTAAAGGATAATTAGTCAAGGGTGATTAATTAAGATGGATAATTAAAGTATGATTAATTAATTGGTGTGTAATTAATTAGTGTTAAGTAAAGATAACCTAAGTGATTAAAATTAGTAATTAATTTAATTAGAGATAAATTAAATTAATTTTGGGGGTGATCAACCTAGATTATGAATGATTGAATGATGTTAAATGCCTTGAAATGGTTGATATTTCTGATATGAAATGATTATGATATGATATGTTTGTTTGAACAGTGATTGTGTGGTTATCTGTCGTTGATGAATTGCGGTGTAAAAAGCGACATCTTGAGATTAAAGGTTGAATTGTGTTTCACTTGAATAACGTGCGTTGAGATGGTATTCAATTCGAAGAGACGGGAGTTGGGTATTAGTAAATATCCGAAACCACTTCGATTTGTAATCTAATAACTCTGTACAGATTTGATTTGTGAAATCAATAGACTGAAATGGAATGATTTTAGTGAATTGGACCATTTAATCTAAGTTTGGTACTTAAAAATTGATGGGTGTAATAAGTGTTGTCTATACCAAACTTGTGAATTTGTAAAATTGATACGAGGTACCCGGGTTTTAAGTAAGTTTTATGTTGATGTATTCCATGCTAAATGGGTTTACTCACGCTGGTTTCCAGCCTGACCCGGGTGTTACTTTGATGTAATGCTCGGGTTAGACCGAGTATGACATATTTTCAGGTAAGGGCGTTCTGGAGCTCAGGAGACGAGCTGGAGGGTAGGAACGTATGGAGTGTTTCTCGCTGTGATATGTTATTGTATAACTAGGACATGTTGTTTAAATCTTTCCAGTGATTGGTAATGGTTGTAACTCTGATGTATAAAAATATAAGTGTACTAATACAGTTCTTCTTTGTAAAACGGTTATTTATGTGATAGTATATTTTGATCTGCTGCGAATGTGAGGTTTCTGTGTTTTGGTGTTTCTGTTTCTTCTTTTTCTTCTATCTCTTCTTCTTTTCCTAACTATCCGAAATTTTCTGGACCGAAAATTTTGGGTCGTTACACTCTGATTATTGTTTGCATATACACATATTACTGTTTTGCTTTTGTGTAAAGATTTGTGGCATATTATAGTTTATACATTCGGCTGTGAGATTCTACGTTGTTTAGTTTTCTTATTGTCTTCTTCCTTCTTTCTTTTTCCACTAACAATTGGGTTTTCCGACATGAAATACAACGGATGTATTAGCGTCGATTTTCGAGTGTTGAAAATCTGGTTTGTTACATGCATGGTTAATGATTTCATAAATAGATATTGGAAATTACATCCTGTAACGATCCCGGTTTTGAGTCAAATTTAAATTGGTAATCAAAATAAAATTTTGAATTAAAATTACGAATAAATTTACATTTTTCCAAATTAAATAAGATATTTGTTTGTTTATTTATATATATGTATATAAATTAATTATAAATTGAATTTTGGAATTGAAATTCAAAAATAAGTAGAATTTTTATTGTTTACATATATATATATATATGTGTGTGTGTGTGTTTATTTATTAATGTATAATTAAATTTTAAATCATATTCTTAAAAAAGTTATATAAGTATAAATAATAGAAAATGTGTAAAAATAAACATTCATTCATTTAAAAGAATAATAACTTGAATTTAAAATTTAAACAAGAATAAATACAAAGCTTTATTTTATATGTATCTTTTGAAAATTTATAAGATAAACATTAATTAAGTAAAATTTATATATACAAACATTTAAAACCATAACACTTAAGATAATAAAAACATACATATATATTAAACTAAATTGAAAAAATAATAATACAAAATTATAAAAACAAAGGTACTTAATAACATAAGGGTTTAAACATAAAAAAAATTATTTTTAACAAGTGTAAATTAATAAGATCATGCATTAACATGTGTAAACTTATTGTAGCTTGAGATTACAAGTGGCTTAATCTCTTTTTAATTGAAATATAAATAAAAGGTTATAGGGAGAGATCTGTATACAGTTAAAATTCATTTCCATTTTCTCAAACTCTTCTCAAATTTCTTTCATCTTTTTAACTTGAAACAAAAAGAAAATCAAGTATAGATCAAACAATAACTTCAACCTGAACTAGCGAATGAAATTCAAGAATCAACTCAGTATGAACAACTAAGCAAAGCAAGGATTTAAAGCTTCAAAACAAAAAAAGATCAAGCTTCAATTCAATTAGAATTCCAGATCAAAGATTCAACAGCTGTTCTCTGTTCTTCAATAAACAAGTGAGCAAACGAACCCATTAGACTTGAATTTTTTTAAATCTTGATATATATGATTGATGCTTGAAGTTAAGTTGTGAAAAATGATGTGCATGAATGTTTTTAAACTGGGAATGGTTGAACTCCGTTGTATTATGATGTGCATGTTTATGTTTATGAAAAATCAGGCTCGGCTCTAAGTTACAAGTTTCTAAAAAAAATCAAGTTCTAAAATTCAAATTCTCTTTGAACGATCAATATTAGGCTAAGGTCTTTAAAAAGAAAATGATGATAACAATGCAATCTCATTTTTAAAATGAATTGCAAATAGAAATACTCAGGAAATATTTCAAAAACAATATATCACAGTAAGATAACTTTTCAAATCAGAAAAATCAAAGATTTTAATTTCAAGTTTTGGTCATAGGAACAGATTTGCATTTGAAAATAATGAATTTTGATGTTAAAATCTTGATTTTTAAGTTGATGAGGATTGAGATACTTCGAGTTGAATGGAATCGATAAATTCGTCGACTCCCGTCGATCAGTGAAGGGTTAGGTGTCGAGCTTGGGACTGAAGGAAGCCAGCATGATGGAGATCCATGGAAAAATACTCGGGGAAGTTCTAGAGTGTCGTGGTGGCTGGGCGACATTGGTTTAGGGTTTAAAGACAGGGTTATGTCGACGATGAATCTCGAGCTCGTGCTACGTCCATGGTGGATCGGGATCAATGGGACCAGGGGAATCGATGCGTTAGGGTGTGATGCAGCTTTAGGTTGACTGGCATGGTCCAGATGGTCGGGGTCGTCGACGAGGGGTGATTGTGTCGATCGGGTTTTGGTGCCAGGTGGTGCTGGGTATACTCAATTTTGATTCCAGATGAGTTCGACGTTTCTGGGTGCTCGAGTTGATCGTCAAGGTCATCGGTGAAATGTGGAGGGTCACGGTGACGATCGGAGATGGTCAGGGTGGTCGTGCAGGTGTATGCGTGCATTTGAGTGTCTGGGTTGTTGATCAATTTGGGAAGATGGATGTTAATTAGAGTTGAACTCGAAGAAGGATCTGGTCAGGCTCGAGTATACGAGAGTGTTACCTATTGCAACTGTTTGAAATTTAAAACATGACAAAATATAAAATAAAAGATGAAGTAACTTGAAGAATGACTCAGGAAAAACAAGTGCGGGCTGGGATTTGTTTTAACCAGGCTTAAAATTTTAAAATAAATCAGTTTGAGAATTTAAATAAATCAAGATTTAAACCATTTTCTTTAGTAAGTTTCTTTTAAATAATAAATGTTTATTTAAAGGGTTTGGATAGATAAAAGTTGTGTAATTTATTTCAACTTGAAATAATGAAGTAAATTTTTATGATTATTAAAAATAAAATAAATGGAAATTTAGTAGTTGATTAAGAAAGTAAATTGTTTTTTATCATTAATTAAACTTATGGGTTCTAAGTTACTTCTTATGTTAATGAAAATTAAATTTTCAAGGTTTATTAAATAAAGATTTAAATGAATTAAGAAATAAATTAAGATAATGATTTATCTTTGATTAATTTAGGGTCTTGAATAATTTAAAAGATTATTTATTAATTAATTATAGGGTAATTAATTAATGTAGTTAATCAAAAGATAATTACTTAAAGGTTGAGCGCTTACTGGAAGTAATTAAGAGATAATTTGTAACTAAATGTTAAGAAATTAAGGGATAATTAAGGATTAATTACCTAATAATTAAAGGTTAATTATTTAGTGATTAAAGATTTATTGATTTATTAATCAAGGATGATTAATTAATGATTAAAGGTTAATTAATTTATGTAACTTAATTAAAGGATTAATTAATTATGTAATTAACTTAAGGATAATTAATTAATTAAGGATAATTAATTAATATGTATAATTAAGGTTGATTAATTAATTTCATTATTAATATCCAATGGTTTGTAATTAATTAATGTTAATTAACCAAGATTAGTAATTTATTCATAAGTAATTAATCTGGTTTAAATTAATTATAATCAGGTGATTAATTGATCTTGCGTATGGATGATTGGATTGTATTTAATGCCATAAATTGTTTGATATCTCTGATATGTGATGTTCTGTGATATGATTGTTTTGGATTAAGCTGTGAACTATGATTTATTTATTTATCTGTGATAATATTATTTGTTTATCTATGAATGAAAGACAAGCATTGTAGGATTATACCGCTTATCGATATTGTTGTGCTTGAATTGATGATGGTTGTGATATTTTATTGTTGTGTGTAAAACCCTTGGACTACACCACACACACAAATATGGATTTCACGAGTGTTTGTGCCAAAAATGGGCACAACACTCTTCGAAAGTTTTTGAAGAGATAAAAATGAACAATATAAATTTAAAAGGTGGTTTATCTAACAAAAACTCCAAAACTGATAAACAAATGCACAGACACAAGCGATTTAGAGTGGTTCGGCGTGTTGCCTATGTCCACTATGAAGTTTTTATGACTTTATTGATTCTTTCTCGATGAATACACTTGATTACGGTGAACAACAGTGAATTACAACTTTGAAATTCGAGTACAACAGCAGTAGTAGGTTGTAGAGTTCAATCCGATAGAGTCTGGACGCTTGAGAATCAAAAAGATCCTTCTTTTGTTGGCCCTAGGGCTCTATTTATAGGCGTAGGAGGTTTATATTTTGCTCAAACTTCGGGAGACTCCTTCCGGCACGTGAGGGGGCCCATGCGATTGATCCCGGGAAGTTTTGACTCGGTCTGTGATCAATACGAATGCAATTCGTATCGATCAAAATTTTGTCCAATGAAGTCGAAACTTGGTGGGAACATTCTTTAGCATGTACGTAAGCTCCTGTGAAAATTTCGTAGCATTTGGACTTGTGGATCTCGAGTTATGGTCGATAAGAATTAGTGATTTTCGGTAGGTAGTCTTGTTCGAGTCGATAGTTTCGAATCGATTTCTTCGAATCGATGGTTGCACGTGATCGTGTGGTGACGTGGCGTGCACTCCTCGCATCGATCCACCATTCACTCCAAGTTGACTAAGTCGTTTCCCTAAACTTCACCTCGTTCGTATCAATGATCATTGTACAACTCGAAACGGTGGAGATGCTATGGTTCATATCGATGAAAGCGACGTGGTTCGCATCGATAGAAGCTGCCTTGTTCGCATCCATCAAGCCAGTTCTTGTTCGTATTGATCAAAGTCACTACAACTTGATGGATACGAACAAACAATATTATGATGGATTCTAAAAGGTGGCAATGCTACTTGGCTTGATGGATACGAATAGGATTACACAATGGATACGAAGTATGGCCACCTGATGGATACGAACTAGAGTTAACTGATGGATTCGAATATGACTCTTCGGCCGATGGATACGAAGTAGGTGATGGACGATAGACACGAAGTGAGATCGTTTGATGGATTAGAGATTGATTGTTGCGAAGTCGATGGATTCGAAACGAGGCATGGTGATGGATACGAATCAGATCGATACGACCCAAGGCTTACTGATGGATACTAAAATGAAGCCATTTCCTCCAATTTGCATCGATCATAACTTGAATATATGAAATCGGATTGACTTGAAATTTGGAATGCTGGCTTTCATGGCTTCGCTTGTCATGCCTCGTCGCCTGATCCGAACATCCGACAAAATTCGTTGATATCCATAGTGAACCAGTGCATATTCGATATCCGGGATGAGTGATCCTTGGTGCTCAGTCAGGTCCCATGATATCTCGGCCTCGCCCAAAAGGCGGGATAAGATTTGCCCCCTAAAGTACGTCTTGTGGAAACATGACGTGCTTTGAAAAGCTGCAGTCTTCATTCTGAACAGTTATTTCTTTTTCGTCGAAGGTTGTAACCTTTGACCAACTTTCTAAGTAATGTGAATTGCTAATTGTCAACTACTATACTCTATATCGTTGTAACTATCTGCTATATGATAGTAATTGGCTGTTTGTCATCGTAATCGTTATTAGATTGGTATCCAATTCCTGGGAATGTTGAAAATTGAATATTTGTCCGACGCATGTGCATATATGCTAATCTGACTCTCGTTAACGTTGCATGTTCACAAGTTGTTGTCGGTTTTCTCGTAATGGATCCCATTTCAATCCTCTCCTGAACCGATGTGAAATTTGAGTTGCAACAACGCTTGATGGTTGTTCTTGGTTCCTTCTTATCGACCCTCTCCTGAATCGATATAAAAGGTTGAAAAAATTGCTCTTGCATTCATATACTTTGCATTTCTATACACGAAATAAACATTTCGTATCATATATGGGTGCCTCGATGGTTACGAAATGATCGTTCGCATCGATGGTTGCAAGTTCCGATGGATACGAAATTGCCATTTCGTATCGATGTCGCTAGATTCGAACAGATGATCCTCAATTCGCACCGATGAATGTTGGCCTCTGGAGGATGTGAGTTGATGGATTCGAACAGTGTAGTTCATATCGATGGGCCAAGGAAGGAGCCACAAAATCGTCGATACGAACAATGGTTTCGAATCGATAGAGCTTGGTGACTATTTCGTCTCGATGAAGACTTTAGCTTATGGATTCGAATAGCTAACTCGAATCGATCCGGAGGAACCGTTGCTACCGGTCGTTTTGTCTAGGAGACAAATCGCCCTTTCCCTTCACACTTGCATCCGTATAAATACTCTGGACATAGCCATTTGTAACTTTTTACTTTTTAACTTTTTCCTTCACTTCTTTCGTCTTCGTATCGATACAGAGAACTTGGAAAAGAAAACTGCTTGCCTTCGAATCGAACCAAAACAATCTTTTAATCCTTCGAATCCCTACTTCAGTTTAGGTAATTAATCAATTACGAATAAATCAAAGCGACGAGGCTCAAATTTCAATGCCATTCCACTCTTGTTGATGATCGATTCTGGTGATGCCAAGGCTAGTTCTAGGCCGGAGCTTGGTTAGGGAAGGCTATGGCAATGTTCGTGTTGATTGGAGAAGGAGTATGGCATATGGAGCAATCGATTGATGGTTGCTCGGCCTTTATTTCGTACCGATGAAACGAAGGAATATGGCTTGGCTTCGTATCGATGACTAGGTGTGGAGTTCGCATCGATGTAGAGTTGACCAATGAATGATGGGGTCCTTATCGATCCAGGGTGGATGCACTTCGTATCGGTTTGAAGTATTTAATGTGAATCCGTAGAAAGTATAATCGATACGAAGTCCTGAGCAAACAATCGATACAAACTCCGCCACCTTTGATCGGTATGAAAATGATCAATGTGAGGTTGTCGAGTTGTGATCGATAAGAAGTTGGCACAAATCAATCAATATGAAGTGTATCGATTCGAACCTGAGCGACACGAAGCGTATCGATTCGACCCTGAGCGATATGAAACATATCGTTTCGAACGCAATCGATACGAAAAGGAGGCCTCTCTGACTCGATATGAATTTGAGCTGTGGCAATCGATCCCAAGCCGGAGTTTGATAAATCTAGAGAACTTTTGCACATTTGAACATTCGACTCCGACGAGCTTCTGCATTGCATAGTTGGACTTAATCATTTTACTGCATATCTGACTGACTATCGAAGCTTGTCGATGGAACTGGAACTTAACAAAAATATAACGAACTCTAACTAGAATCGATCTCCAATGTCTGGATGGTACGGTTATGACGGTCAGCGATGACGGCCATTCCGACTGGATTTCGAATTCTTGTCATTTGCATACTTTCTTTAACTCTGTAGAATCTTTTCAAGTAATGCGCAGCACTGCATAACACATTCACACACTTCACACTGGGGACGCACGGGCTTACTATCGTTTAATGATAATTTCTCGTGAGTTAGTTACTTATGGAACTCTCAAGTTCACAATAGCAGGAAGCCCAGAGTTCAGTTCTTCCAACAATCGAAATACCGGCCATCGAGGCCGAAGTCATTGATTCGGCTCCGGACGAGGTACCTGGTGCATCTTTCATCGCTAGCCAGTAGACTCTGTTCCATCCAATGTGTCCGAAGATATGCTGGGGCGAGTATGCCTGAGGTGGCCAATCGTTTGATGATGTGCTATAGCCGGGGCCTAATGGTAGACCGCACTGCCCACCGAAAGGATATACCGATTGAATCGCCATGCGTGCACAGCCGAGATGCTCCTTTCATTTAACCAATATATCAGTGAAGTGTTTTCTTTCCTTGGGATCGCTCCATCTCAACTACATCCGAATGGATACGCCTTATTGAATAGTTTGTTCATCGTATTCATGGAGTACCTCTTTCGACTACCGCTCCCAACTGAGATCGGATATCTATTCAACTTCAAGAGTCGGGGAGATAGCCCATCTTTCGCGTTCTTAGAAGCAGTGAGAAACTGTCAGGTAGTCACAGGATCATGGACCAGGCTAAGTTATTTCAAGACAGAGTAGTTTTATGTCCGATGCCCCCTAGGATTTGCCAGTCGATGGCTATTCCGACGTAAGTATTGCAGTCTTCTCAAATAACTGATAAGACATTTATAAATGAAGTCAAAATCATATTCCTTTTTCTTTACAGTGGTAATTCAGGGACCTGAAGGCGTTCATTATAGGGAGATAGTTCGGACTCTCCAAGAAATCCCAAGTGAAGAAAGACACATTGATTTGGTTTTGACGTACAGAAACCTGAGAATTCTCGGGCTGATTGAGCGAAAAAAAAAGTACAAGGCTCGAGGGGACGCTTCGAACGAGCTCGAAAAAACGGACCAAGCGCACGACACCCCGTCTTGTTATAACTGAGGAAGATGATTCAGAGAGGACACATACCGACGACGAACCTCTAGTTGAGCCTTCGGATGCAGTCCCGGATTCCGAAGGAAAAAGAAAAGGCAAGGTAGCTGCTTCTAAATGTCCCAGAACCAGGAGATGGAAATCTGTGGTTACGTCTTGACCTGCTTTCGGAGTTAGAATTTCAGAGGCTTCTCCCCTGTGAGTGGAAAATCTCTTCGAAGGGCTCGTCGATATCCCATTTTCGGACTACATGCCCTTTCAACATGATGCCGGATTGGAAGAACTTCTGCACGCCTTCGATTTAAGCGAGTCTCTTCCCACTAGCATGGTCGATTACATACACGATTCACAGCACCACACGATTTTTGACCATAAGCTCTCCACTATTGGAAGATCACTAACTCTATTCTTGTTTTACTTTGCAGATACGATGTCTAGTCGTGGCTTTATGCCTGGTAGTCTATGAAATACTCGTCGATCTTCCTCATATTACAAGTCACGCAGAAGAGAAGGAGATAGGGATTATGATCAGGGGTATTCCAGTCAGGATTGGTATGATAGAGATAGGGGATACATACGCTGATCTCGATGTCGCTCACCCCCTCCCAGAGCTCCAGCACTGCCTCCACTTCATGTTTCACGGCCTCTTGAAACTTCACGGCATAAGCCTTCTTCTCATGCTCCAAGGTCTGATTCTCATCACAGGACTGAAATAGTGGCCCCCCAAACTACAGAACAGGTCCTTACTGAGCCCACCGGGGAAGGAGCGATCAAACTTGCTCAATTGAAAAAGGATTTCCCCGATATTTGCTTTGATGGTTACATCTTCCCCCTGCACCTAAAGAGAATCCCGACGGAAGCAAAGAACACTGTCCACGATTATGTTGCAGATATCTTCTTCAAGTATAAGGAGTGGTCGAAAGCATCAAAAAAGCATCGAAAGTGGCTTTCGATCAGGCTGCCACGATTGAAAAATTAAAGAAAGAGCTTTCACAGAAAGATCGGATTATTCAGGTGCTCAACAACGAAGCCAAGTCTTCCCGAAAATCCAAAATGAAAGCTCTCAAAAAGGCCGATGATGCCCACGCGGCCATGGATAGAATGAGGCAAGAACATTATGCCATGGTGGAGGACATGGGCCACAAGAACACCACCGTCGCTGCTGAGCGGGATGCAGCCCTCAAAGAGCTCAACGAACTTAAGTCTAAGTTCTCTGAAATTATAAAAGAGAAGGATGTTGCCAACATCTCCGCACAAGAAGCATGTGATCAGGCGGTGGTGCATTGGGGTGAAAGAGATGTAGCCGTGGCTAAAGTTTGCGTGGTTGAGGCTAAGGTTGATGAGAAGGTTCAACTGGTAGAAACCAGGCTTGAGGCTGATATAGAAGACCTTCTTGTCACTTACAACGCCAACGTGCTGAGACATAGAAACTTGCCTTGGCTCGACGATTACTCAACTCATCTCTATAATGCTTGGATCTATTGGTCGAAGAGGAGAAGACGGTGCATATGGGTGGAACATTTGATGAATTCGAACTGGAGAACTGTATACTGAATGTGGATGAAAAGAAGGTTCTCCATGACTCTATGATTTCACATGCAAGAGATAAGCTTGGCACCCAACACCAGGAGATTGGGGAAGGCTCAGGCGTCGAGCATCACGCCACGAGTTCTGAGATTATTACTTCATCTCGATCTGAGCCTACTTCAGTGGTTGAGCCCCAGCCTGTCCTAGCTTACGACCCAGAATAGCCACATCTATCTCCTATAAAGGAGCACACTTCCAAAGCTGTTCAGCCAACTGCGGCCAAACTGATGAAGGTACTCTGAACAAATCTCATGTGTGTTTGAAATGAAGAACTTGTTTTGAAGTGTGTACTAACAACTTCTCTTCTTCCTTGTCCAGTGACTGAAGTTATATTGATAGCGCCTCCTGCAATCCAAGAATCACATCAAACGCAGGGGGCTATTACTACTGAAGCCACCGCTATGTCAACGACCGCGCCCAACGAAGGCACGCAAGGGAGTTCGCTTTCTTTTGACGAGCAAATGATGAACGAGCTTCTAGGTCGTCACAGTGGCCCCTTCGCAGACTTGCTGTTTGTTATTAGTGGACACGCACCCACCTCTAGCGCTTCAACACAGACCACTGCTGCCCCCAGCGATGCCTGATCTATTCGAGATGAAGAAATACTGGCTAAAATGAATGCTGAGTTGGAGGAAGCGGCACATGGTGGTAGTCTTAAGGGTGGAATGGCGACGCCCGGTCCAGTTCCACTTAAAATGATATCACCCATGGATGCACTTGTTGATGCCAGTGTGTCCATTCCGCCCTCGGTTGTAGATCCGGTTCCTCCAACTCCTCATGCAGAGAGCATTCCTCTAGACTCAAGGTTGGAGGAGGATGTCGACATCATGCCTCCATTTGGAGGTGATTCGCCAAAGGGTAAGAGTTCAAAGCGAAAAATCATTGGTGGCTCTAGCGGATCCACACCAAAGAGGAAGCCAAAGAAGAAAAGGGAGTAGATAGGCCTCTCCGGCACATTTTTTTGATGGTTAGGAACTTATTTATTCTTTCATAAGCTGTGTATAGATGCGGATTCGCCCCTGCTAGTAGGAATTTTTTGGAAGAATTTGTATATGTATCTTCGCTTTCAATTAGTTGAAATGAAATTTTTTTTCTTGCTTTAACTGTTATTCCTGTCTTTTATGCTTAAGTGTTGTAGCGTTTGATCCTCAGTTCAATGTACTTGCAGAGTCTCAACTTTTGAGCTGGGTTTATTTCATTCACCAAGTCTGAAAATCATGAACAAAGTCGTAGCTCGAGATTGGGTTGGATTTTTGACGCTGCACTGCTTCGATCAACAATAAACACATAAGCTCTTCCCCCAGTTCCGGGGATAGGTGATGACGATCAGCTAGTGGTCGCCATTTGTCTTTATTATTTTCTGCTTAACATCATTGGATCGATGCTGAAACAAGTAAGAGTCGAGCGGA